>JAFJYI010000336.1:0-741095 GCA_019022655.1 Acacia acuminata
CAATTGGTTTAGCTTGTTCATACCGTGAACAACAAGCTGAACATGGTACTTCACGCCAATGACGTAGAGTACGATCCTGCTGAAGACGACTCTGACTCCGACTGCGACGACTCCGGCTCCCCCTCCCTCTCCGACTACTAAGAGGATTAGTTGTTTTTTTATAGTTGTTTTTTTGTTGTTTTTTTGTAATCGCTGAATTGTTATATAAAATATTATGGACTCTTTTTGTTCTCGTGCGAGTTTAGTACTTTTATTAGTTAGTTTATCCATTATTTGAACATGGAAAGCAATAAACAAGGCAACTATGAAAGATGGATAATGGCAGACTCAAAAAACTAAGATGAAAGAATGAAGACTTTTAGGACCGCACACTTAGTAAATCGAGGGTCCTAAAAATACTGCCTTTTTTGTCAACTTTGGTTTCCATATTCGATCATCTTGTCCTTTTCATTATCGTCTTTCTTTTTCTGACAAAAAGGAAACAAACAAAACATTGTCCTCGTGTAAATCAACAATAGAAATTCACAGAATACAGTTAAGAACATACAAAAAACAAAAAACATCTTTTACCTTATTTGAATAAAAACAAACACAGTGACATTCTTCTCAAGGTTGGACCGTCGTTGTGGTCGGTTTTACCTCCCCTGATTTGAAACAAAGTACCTTTTCAATATCCTCCTTCTTTTTTCGATAAAAAGAAAAGAGACAAAGAAAAGGGAAACCGATAATGCTGCTTAAGATCAGGAGAGGTAACATAGACTACAATGAAGGACCTAGCTTGAGCAGAACGCCAGAACCTCGGTTGTCTCGAACCATAATGATTTGTCTGAAAAGCGAGTGAACAAATAGAAAGGAAGACTATTAAGACCGGACATTTGACAATTACATGGTCTTAAAGGTTAGGCCAACTTCTAAAATAAAAATAAAAAAACTTTAAGAAGCAGACAGTAAAATAATATACGGTCTCATAAGACTTTTAGGACCGGATGTTTACAATATACAGTCCTAAAAGTCTATCTATATCTAAAAGTCTCATATTTTTTAAATCGAACACTTTTAGGACCGGATGTTTATTATGTGGACTTTTAAGATCAGACTTTTTAATTAATATACGGTCCTAAAAATTTTATATTTTTTAAAACGAACACTTTTAGGACCGGATGTTTATTATACGGACTTTTAATTAATATACGGTCCTAAAAGTCGAGATCTTTCTCAAATTTCAAGCACTAAATAGCTTTATCCACCATCCAATACATTCAAAAAACCAAAATGGACACAAGAAAATTGTTTGAAAAAATTAAACAAATTTATTTATTGAATTTTACATTGCCTATGTATATTTACAAATGAATATTGTTTGGAAAAATAAACAAATTTACAGAATATTATTGTTGTACAGGATGTATTTACAAATGAATTTAGGACATTAATTATTGTCCTGACTTTATCAGGTCATACAGATATACACAAAACAAATTGCGTATGTGCTCCAGTTCATCATCAAAAAAAGGGATCAGGGCAGTCAAACATCTGTAACATCAAAGACAGAAACTGAATTAACTTGCGTGCATATTCTATATATAACATTAAGCCAGACACTGAATTAACTTGCGTTCATAATATGTAACATCAAATACATTTACCTTTGCAGTTAATTTAGTCCTTCCTCTCGTGATAATATCATACATGTGTTTCATGACGTATTGGCCACATAAGTTGGACCCCGGTGGTTGCCGACGGGTCTAAAAAGAACAAGAATATATATAAGAGCATATATAGCTTAATGACCAACTTCACAAGGCAATGTGCCAGTGTACAAATATTATACCAACCTCTGGTGTATCCCAGATGGGGTCTTTGGCCCGATACCCACGCCTTTTCTTTACCTTGATTTGGAAGGTCTTCATGGCACTATCATCAAAATCACAAGTTTATCAATAATGTTCACGAAAATTTTGCTGAGATTTCGAGACAAGAGAATCAAAATGACATGTTTACTCGTTGATGGTCGCGTCAAGCGAAGGCACTTGGCTGCTGTGAGTGGAGCATAAGAAGATAACTTTATGCTCCTCCATGCACATGAGGACCAAGCGCGTGGCGGCTGAAAATTCACAAGGTAAAGTATACTCGGTGATATATAGAGCAGAATTAAGTGAATTGCAGATAAGATTTGTGATATGTACTTGTGGAAGAATGGCAACAAGTACACCTTTCTTCTCACTTCACACAACCTCTTTGATATGTACTCCTGTCTCTCCTCCATGGATGTTTGACTTGAATAGATAGGGCACAAGAATCCAAAATCGTTGCTCCTGCCCTTTTGAACCAATTCTTGATGCAATAACCTACAATAATGACATCGATCAGGGAATTAGTATATATGTATGTGTGTCTAAACGATGCATTTAAATTATGTACTCATAGACGAAGATACTTACTTCATAAAAATTTGAACAATTGCATCGGTAAGCTCTGTCATGGAAGCAAACGCGCCGGACTCAACATCAACGGTGTGTCAACATGAGCGGGAAGAGGATGAGGGACGCCTAATACTTCATTGATAGGCCACGATTTATCTTTAAAATATCCACTCTTCACCATATCGATATATTTTTCGTGCGAGTCAACTTAGCGATGGGGATTGAGCTTGAGGAGGGGATGAAGCTTGACGGGGGGTGGAACTTGAGGAGGAGGGTTGAAGCTTGAGGACCGGTGGAGACATGTACAAGCTTCACCGGCCAAGAGATGAAGGTTCCCTTGACATGACTCACAAGCTTGGTGATCGGTTGGGAGAGGGAGAGGTGCATCAATGATCACCTTTTCAACCGACACTCGGACTTCATCATCGACCATTTGTTGGTGGTGTACGGTTGATCTCAATAAGTTGTGGACGGTCCCTTTTGCAACTAATCGTGCGGGACGATCACGATCCTCTACATATAGGTCACAAGGTTGCTTTGATCGTCCAACAAATACCTCCCTTTAGTGCTCGCACGCAGTGCGGAGTGAATGTGTGAACTGGTCGGGTCTACAGACGATTGCTCAAAAGCACTTCATCGATTCAATTCCTCCCTCATCGGCTCATCGATTCAATTCCTCCCTCATCGGCTCATCTCGGATTGATACCTTGCTTCTTTACCCATTGCATCCTCACTTAATTTGGCCACCGTCTTCCATCTCCTCTAGGGTAACCATACTTTGTCTATGGCGTTTGGATTTACCAAAGTATTCCTTCGAGCCTACCCGTCCTCCAATCCCCCTTACACGGCCACCATGATCGGTTTTCCGGTCAACGGTCAGAACATCACTCCTCCCGCCCGACACAAAAGATCCTCTCGCTTCTTTCTTTTTAAGATCTTCCGTAAGATACGATAACGAGAAGCTTAGTAATGAAACATGTTTAGTAACTAAAAAATAACAATAACGATACTTACAATTCTTTCAGCAACTACACGACTTTGTTCACTCGTGTAGGCACCGCTTGGCTTTCTCCGAATGTGCAACCACAACTCCTCGCGACGTATTGGAGATGGAGGATCATGTACCGCGAGAAGGATTGGATTACGCTTCATCATCCAATCTCTTCCGCTTGGCCACCATCAATTCTTTTTCAGCCTTTTCATATCCTTCCACGAGAAGCCCTATGTGGGCAATCATTCTTTCTCCCTATCTCCGCGTGCTCATTCCCTTCTTTCGTGAATCGGAATTGAAAACAACTATTAATTATGAATTCGGCCATCTCACTAATAGAAATTAGAGAACTTCGCTTGATATGAACCTCAAACACTAGTCAAATTCACTTCATCAAGTTTCAACATTTTATGTAAGGAAGATGTAGAATTGTAGAAGAAATTGGAGCTATGTCTTGTCTTGCTAGATAGATAGGTTAAAAAACAAAAGGGAATTATGCTTACAGAATAATACAAACTTGATCCTTTTTAAGGCATCCGTGGGATCGCAGTCCTCATTAGATAGTAGCGTAAAATGACAATGTCTAGCCACTACCTACTATATGTAACTAAGACTATAATAATGGCTTGACTCTTATGCCATTATTATTTCCCTAATTACCTTCTTAGTATTTTACTTTTTAGGGTTTTAGGGTTTACATATCGACTTGCATAGACAAAGGCGGGAAATGTATACTTCTATTCATACACCAAACAATTTAACTAACGAGGATTAGATGAACACAATAACATTCACATATCAAAGACCGGTTAATAAGCAAACAAAAGGGCAAAAAAAAAAAAACTAAATATAAACTCACAGAGCTTCAGAGTGGTCCGCGGTGAACAAATTGTTGCAAAGTTTGTTCATCAATAAATGTGTGCTTGTCCCAAGGCTTTTAGTCGTGCCGAACTCGACAAAAATATACTTGTTAGCGAGAGAGGTCTTAAACTTCCTCCACCGATCAGCACAATAAGACAATGTCTTGTCTTTCAACTTCTCAGAATCAGGGAAAGTGTATGTAAGCTGAATAGTGTCCCAAATGGTTGCTTTACTTTGCCGAAGTCCACATTTTTCCACTCATCAGTCAAGATGCTAACCTTGCTGTGTGCAAGACAGCCGACAAAACTAGTATATTTGCTTTTATTAAGACCGAAAGGTTGCAACTTTTCATCAAACTGAATCTCGGCTTTGACCCGAGAAGTCCGACTTAGGGTTACATCCATCATTCTTGTGCCTCTTCTACCACGGCGTGCTAGGGCGATTCGAGGCACATTATCGAATGAAGAGGGTTCGTTTTGACTCACACCAGTAATTGGCGTTCTCGGAACACGAATGGAATCATTTTCACCGTTCATTTCGAGACGTAAAGAGAGGAATGCCCGAGCAAATGAGAGCGTAACGAGGAGGCTAATGGTATGTGGGCGAGGAAGAGAGGTAATGCAACAGGAAGAGTGGTTTCACAACAAGAAGAGGGGTTTTAGAGTTCAGAGGGACAACGTAAGTCGTAAGGTAACGTTTCGCGTGGGTGAGGAAGAGAGGTAATGCAACAGGAAGAGTGGTTTCACAACAAGAAGAGGGGTTTTGAGTTCGTAGGGACAACGTAAGTAGTAAGGAACGTTTCGCTCGAAGAAGAATATATTTGGCGCTTTATTTTAAAGACCAGATGAAGTAAAAAGAGGTTCTTAAATGTTAAGACCGCCGTTTATTAAACTCCGAACTTAAAAGTAATAAAATATTTAGTACCGGTCACAATTTATGTCTGGTCTAAAAAGTATAATCTTTAAGACCATCTGTTATATATATTCGGTCTTAAAAGTTTATTTAATTTTTTCCTCATTATTTTGGACCGCAGAAAATATAAGTCAGCCTGTTCGAGATTTCTCTATAAAGAAATTTGAACTTTCAGTTTTTTTCAATAATATTTTTAAGACCGTTTGTTTTGTTAAGCGGTCTAAATAATATATTTAAGACTCATTGATAAAGGAAGTGGTCCAAGAAGTTCTTTATATTTACAAAACTGCCACCGGTCATACTATTAAGACCGGTGCGTCATTACTCCGGTCTAAATGAGGTAGTCTTAAAGCCCTTTTTTCCACTAGTGCTTGGTCATGCCGCCCACTATGTCCTCATCATTCCCTCATTCTTTAGAAGAATTTTTCCTCAAATTATAATCCCTTTCTCCTACATCAAAAAGGGACAAATCAGCCACATTAAAAGTAGCGCTTACACCATACTCACAGGAGATCTATTTTATAGGCATTATCATTAATCTTGGATAGCACTTGCAAAGGACTATCTCCCCTTTGTTGAAGCTTAGATTTCCTGCGGGCAGAAACCTCTCTTTTCTCAAATGAACCCAAACCCAATCACGGGTCAAACACTAACTTTTTCCTTCCTTTGTTCGCTTGCTTGATGTAACTCTCTACCTTTTTTCAATGTTTGCCTTCACCTTTTCATGTAGTTTCCACACATGTTCCGCCTTACTCTTACCATCTTTATGCACTTCCTTGAAGAACAAATCAGCAATGTGGATTGCATCATCAACCTTTTTGCACAGGATAAAATGTGCCATCTTAGAAAACATGTCCACCACAACAAAAATAGAATCTTTAACATTTTTAGACCGAGGTAGCCCTAACACAAATCCATAGAAATATCAATCCAAGAGCAATCTGGAATAGGCAAAGGAGTATACAACCCATGAGGCAATAATTTAGACTTAGACTGCTTACACACAATGCATCTTTCACACAATTTATGTACATCACACTTCATGTGTGGCCAATAAAAATGTTCATGCAGCATGTCTAGAGTCTTTTGGATCCCAAAATGTCCCATTAGTCCCCCTCGTGTGCCTCCCTCACAAGTAATTCCCTAATGGAACCTTTAGGAACACACAATCTCTTTTCTTTAAACAAGTAATCTTTATGCCTAAAAAATCCATTTTGAGCAGCATGCACACAAGTTTTATAGATTTGTGCAAAGTCGGATCATGCTCATACAATGCCTTAATATGATCAAAGCCAATGAACTTAGTTTCAAGAGTAGAGAAACAGAGCATACCTTCTTGAGAGTGCATCGCAACCACATTAGACGTACCTTTCTTGTGCTTGATCACATGGGAACCGCTTGGTATCTTGGGGGTTACTCCTATATAGGCTGTCTGTTAGGCAATGAAGCTCCTGGAATGAGATCAAGTTGATGTTCTATGCCTCTTAGAGGTGGTAGTCCATGAGCTACCTCTTTAGGAAAAAACATCTTTAAATTCCTGCAACAAATTAGAAACCTCATTTGGAAGAGAGTTAGTAGGACTTGCATCTGTAAAATTATTCTCTTTACTCAAAAGTAAGAGCATTGGCTTTTTCAAATGCTTTACCTTTTTCACATCTTTTTCTTTTATAAACAAGTTTGGTGCTTTTCTCTCTTTTTCTCTTTTTTTCTCTTGCTCTCTTCCACTATCTTTTCTCTCTTGCTTTCTTTTTTCTCTCATTTTTAAATTATCCTCACTAACTTCTCTTGGTGTAAAAGGTGCAAGAATAGTCTTGCGTTCTTTATGTACAAAAGAGAACTTGTTGGTGCAACCATCATGCATAACTTTCTTATCATATTGCCAAAGTCTCCCAAGAAGCAAATGACAAGCCTCCATTGGTACACATCACATAAAACTGTATCATCATACTTTCCCTAGAGAAGTTCACCTCCACTTGTTTGCTTATGGTTACTTCACCATCCTCACTAAGCCATTGAAGCTTGTATGGTAGCGGGTGAGGTTTGGTTTCCATGCCCACTTTAGACACCATTCTAGCACTTGCAACATGGGTACAACTCCCTCCATGTCTTTTGCTTGGATAAGACATCTAGTATGAAAGATGTTCTCTCTTTGACTATCATCCATGTCTTTTGCTTGGCTACCCAACATCCTTCTTACCATAAACAAATCTCCTTCTGGAATTATTTCTTCAATATACTCATCTTCATCATCATGTGAGGCAGAATCTGAAGAAGACTCACTACTAAGCTCTCCTTCCTCTTTAAGTAACATAGTCTTCTTAGTTGACATTCTTAAGCTATGTGACCTCTTCCCAAACACTTGAAGCATTTTATTTCACTACTCCTTGTCTTTTTAGGGATCTCATTGGAAGTTTGAGTCCTTTGAGGTGTAGTAGTGGGATTGCTTGATGAAGAACCTCCCTCCTTCTTATTTCTATCCTTCCAGCTTGAAGAATTAAAATTTGAAGAGTTTTTCCTCTTGACACCCTTTCTCTTGAGTTGTTGTTCTACCTTACTAGCTTGTTGCACTAAATCCTCCAACTCACATAATTAGTCTGCAACTCCACAACATCCCTTATATCACTATTCAGCCCATGCAAGAAACGTGCTATAGTAGCCTCCCATTCTTCACTAATATTTGCTCTAATCAAGGACACCTTCATCTCTTTATAATACTCATCTACACTCTTGTTACCTTGTGTGAGTCTTTGAAGTTTATTGTGAAGGTCTCAACGATAATGGGAAGGAACAAATCTTCTTCTCATTAGCCTTTTCATCTCCACCCAACTATCCACCAATGGTTCTTCATATCTCACCATCTCCTTTTGCAATTGGTCCCACCAAATGAGAGCATAATCACTAATCTCCATGGCTACCACCTTCATTTTCTTCTCTTCAGTATAATTGTGAAATGCAAATAAGTGCTCAATCTTCATTTCCCACTCTAAATAGGCCTCCGGATCACTTTTTCCTTTAAAAGATGGTATATTAAGCTTCACTCCCTTAATTCTATCCTCTCTAGCATCATTCTCATTATCTCTTCTTCTCCTTCTTTCATCCCTCCTCTCTGTCTATCTTCATCATGATTCCCCCGATTTTCTATTCTCTCAATTCTCTCATATAACTCCTCTGTGTGGTCCCTCATCATCCTTTGCATTTGAGTTGTAATGGCTTCAATTAGCAATCTGTTATCTCCTATAGGAGGAGGAACATCTTCACCACCTGTACCTACCATAATTCAAGGAAAAGAACAAAAGTTATAGGACCTCACCACTCGCTCACGTGTTTACACTCTTAAAAATGTATCACTCGTGTTTGTTGCTCTATAAGGCTTTTGTGTAGTGTGCTCTCTTGCCTTTTACCACTCAATAGCTCTCTTTAAGTTCTTAACGAGAATCTCCAAGAACACTCAAGGGTACAATCCCAAACTCAAGAATTGGTGGTGACTCACAATACAAATTGGAAAAGATGTCAAAGAAGACAAGACAAAGAAAACCCAAAACAATTTGGAGGAATTATTCAAGGAAGACACTTTGGACTTGATTCACAAGTAGTAGTGTGTGTAATGGACTAGCAAGGTCTTTGTATAGTTTTTTTTTTTTTTTTTTTTTTTTTTTTTTTATAACACCCGATTCTTCAAAACAAAAGGAATTTGTGATTTTGGAATCTAACTTTGAAATTGAACTAATTCAGAACTAAATAAGATAGAATTCCCCACAAACCGAGCTATTACTTATCATACTAACAACACACTACTCAAGAAACATGAATTGAAAGGATTACAATTCAAGAACAATGATGAACAAGTGATGAACACCAAGAACCAAGTGCAGAAATATGTGAACTGAACAAGAAATTGAAAGAAACAACAACCAGAAGATTGAAAGAACAAATTAGGAACAAACAACAACGGCTAAAACAGAATTACACAATTCAAAAATCAAAGACACAAATTTTAGGGACTAGGGTTACCAAATGAGTGACCAGATTGGATGTAAACAATCGAGAAAAGATAACCCAATTCCAATCCTAGAACCTGTGCTATGATACCAGATGATATGATTCCTGAAAGAAAAGGATGATTGGATCAACTAGGAATGGAATTTCGCACCACAAATTCAGCCTCCAGCACATCCTGATAAGAACGGAATGTATCTCACGCTACAGACCTCGGATTCGAGCGCTTCCAAAATGAGGTGAAAGATGGCTTTCTAAAACACGATTTTGGCTCAAGATGGAATTTGTCCCTCACATTTGTAGAGAGATAATATTGGGCCCCACAATGAGTGAGTCTAAGAAATGTATGGCCGTACTGTGATGGAAAGGAGTTTCCATTTCACTTATTAGACTACTCGAGAATCGAGAAAGTAGTGGTCAAGAAAAGGAAGTTGACATTATCCATGTCTCATCCTTGACCAAATTATCGCGTGACAAAAGGGAGGTGACATGGTTGTACGATAGGTTATATCGTGTCATCGATCCCCATGTGAATTGGGTAGTCACAATGTCTTGCTAGAGGCCGCTTGTGACTTGTGGGTCGGGTACGATATTGGCCCACCGCCGATCTCATATGGGCCTGGTGGTCGCACACAACAAGAATGACCCAACACGAGTAAAAGTGTCCGGGTTCATTGAATCTCGCATTAATGCGAGATTAATGAATACTGAATTTAATCAGGGTTAATATATATTTGTATATATTAAAATTCGAAATTAATATATATATATATATATATATATTATTAATTGAGATTGTAATATTATTATATATATAATATTTGTTTTATATTTAATTTATTTGATAAATTAAATATTTAAAAGAAATAGAGATATTGTATCTCATTTAATTTTCAAATAAAAATATCATTATCTATTTAATTTAAAATGAGATATTGTATCTCATATTTAATTAAATAGGTAGATATCATTTCTCGAATTTAATTTATAAAGATAAATTAAATCAAGGCTTTTAAATTTGGATTAAATAAATATATTTGATTAGATCTATCGAGATAGATTTAATTAATGTATTTTTAATCAGATTCAAAATTTGAATTTCAGATCGGCTTTTAATTTGATTAAATAAATATTATTAGATTAGATCTATCGAGATGGATTTAATTAATATATTTAATCCAGATCTAAAGTTTGAATTTCAAAATTAATACGATTAATTTTGCTTATAATACGCTAAGCAGGTTTTAGAAAAATGATGGGACTTTCGATCGAGCGTATTACGAAAAAAGTCGTGAGAAACCCTAGAGTGAAAATTGAGAGAGACGCAAAAGAGGCACTAGCACGCTGTCGTAGCCGTGTTGGGAATTGTTCATGTGGATATGGTGGAGGAAGCCGATTCTACGAGTCGTCTTCGTTGATCGAGGAGGTAGCCCGCTTTGTTCAAGAAAGAACGAGACGTGGACGAATTCTCCAAAGGTAATATCTGGATTCCCAGCCTTGGTTTAAATGCACCGAGTGATCCTCGTGACGGAATTCCTAGAAATTTTAATCTGCGTTGTTTGGATCCCAACAATAGGGTACCTTGACTCAAGTTGAGATATAGAGCAACGTGGACTAAGACAACTTCCAAACTCAAGCCAATAAGTTTTACACTTAAGTCAATGATATTTTCAAGTGTTTTCACATACATACTTGAAGTTTAGGTTAGTGTACTTTTATGTCAACTTGAGCATGTTCTTGATAACTCAAATAGGTAACTCGAGTCATTAAGTGGAAACTTGAGTTGAGCGCTTTCTATATATATGTCTGCTCGATTGTTGCTCTTCACTTCACACTTCTCTTGAGTTTGAACTCTATTTCTCTCAAAAACCTCTCGTCTTTTAAACCCTAAACTTGAGCCCAAACCAAATCATGCCTCCCAAAACCTTTGCCAAAGCTAAGGATTCAAGTTCTGACTACGAGGCTACTCAATCATCATCCTCCTTTAAAGAGACATAGGAGATAGAAACAACCACCTAAATGATATCAACCTAAGGTAGCTATCAATGAAAATTCACCTAAGTCTAAGGCGAAGAAGGTTGTTATTCAAGAGCCACTAGAAGTGCCTAAGTGAAAGAAATTGATCAAGAGGAAGAAATGTACAAAGATAGAGCAAGAAGTTGAGGTTCCTAAGAAGAAGAAGAAGAAGAAGAAGACCATAGTTACTTCATTTGAATTCAGAGGGTCTTCACTGGGCCAATATGCTCAAGCTTATGAACAATCTAGCTCTAAGGTACTTAGTCAACCTCCTGCTTTAGAGGTTGTTTATTCTCATCTTATACCCCTTAGAGATTTATGATTTAATCCCATAATGTTCACTGAGTCTGAAGCTAGACAGTTTAGAGAGCATTATGCTAATAGCAATTTATGTCCTACTGTCTATGTGGACCTAGTTAAACTAAGATTGCAATCTTGATCTTCCACCTTGGTTTAAACCTTTTGAAAATACTCTTTCTATCAAGACTTCCTATAGTCCTACCATTGTTAGAACTTTTTACTCCAACATGATCAATGCCAATCATTTGTATGACAATGGTGCTCTTGTTGAGGAGAGGATTATAACTTTTGTTAGAGGCAGAAGAATCCTTTTTATTACCAAATATATTAACTCTCTGTTAAGAATTTCTAATAATACTCCTCCTCCTGAGTTGAACTATAGCAATGCCCCCAGTGTATAGGGCTCTCTGGTATATTTATTCCAAATTCTCAGACCAGGTGAACCCTTGAGTGAACCATTAGGGTCACTTAATTTTCATCTTGTTGCTATTCCCAAGTGCATAGAGCTCTCTGGTATATTTATTCTAGAAACCTTATGCAAAAGCGTAAAAACTTCATTTATTTTGCATCTAAGGACTACTCCCTTTTTGCTTCCATAGTAGACATGGTCCCTCGTAATATAAGCAAATGGGTCTATGATAAGATGAAAAAGTTTAGATTCCAATCCAAAAAGACCTCTACTTCCATTTCCTAATCTTATGTCTCTCATTTATTCCAAGAAAAAATTTGGTACCTTGAGTTAAATGAGCTATTAGTGAAGCCTCATCTTTTTGGTAAACATCACCTCAATCTGATGAGGATTTCATTTGAGGAAGGGTCTGATCAATCAAGGGCTCCAACTAGATCACGAGAATCTCAGTCCAAAGCCAATGAAGCATAGTCATCACCTGTTGTTGTTCCTATTCAGTCATCTCAGCGTGCTCCTCCTTTTGGTTTGAATGGAGTTAATGCTATTGTGGAGAAGGCTATCTCTAAGAGTGTTGGACCATTTCATACAGCAATGATAGCTTCATACCATCAGCTCATAGCAACTCTTGAGACTGAGATTGGCAAACTGGTGAATGAAGTGACCAAGAGCTACAATGAGCTTGTAGAAGTGCAAGAAGAGATGAATGAGAAAATAGAAAACCTTGGAGCCACCATTGATGATCACATTTCTAGCATCTCAAGTCTCCATACCATGATGCTTATTCTCAGTAACAAGGTGGATAGCTCAGTGAAGCCTCAACCCAAGTCAGATGGAGCTGGTCCTAGTTTTGGTATTGCTACCTCCCCACCTTCACCTTTGCCTGAATCCATTCATGCTCCTATCCCTCTTTCTCCTATCTTTCCCTCTTCCACTCCTATCATCTCATTTCCTATTCCTTCATCACCCATTCTCAACTTTGCTATACCCACCCTAGCCACCACCCCTGCAACTATTATCGTTCCCCCTTCCCAAACTTCAATCGTCAGGATTACATCTTAAGGCTCCACTGGTAGCTTGTTTGATGAATATTCCTCTGCCTCTGCCACTCACCCTCAACACTCACCTGTCTCTCACCACTCTCCTCCACCTAAGCCAGAAATAGATACTCTTGTTTCTACTCCTCCACCTTAGCCAGTTACATTTGCCTTTACCTAACTTGCCTTAGTTTAGCTCACTATTCACCCTTTCCTTTCCCCCTTCTGCTTCCACCTTTGATCCTCCCATTTTGAGTGATGACAAAGGGGGAGAAAAGTAGTAGTTGAGCATGTTTGAGCTTATCAGTTGTAGTTTAATTTTTGTTTTGGCTATGTACTATGCTTCATGTATTTCTCTCTATTTACTTAGCTTTTGAAAGAAATAAAATGGTTTATGACCTCCTTGCAATTGTTTGAATTGTTATTCATTTACCTATCTCTTGAATACCCAAAAATCATTAAAACTTTGACAATTTGTTTAAAGTATTGTCATCATCAAAAAGGGGGAGAACGTTAGTTCTCTATGTGTTTTGATGATAAAAGACAATTGTAAACAAAATGTGGTTAATGATTCAAGCCCAAAGTATTTTAACTTGATCAAACTTTAATCAAGAATTTGTCAAATTGATTTCGAGTTTCAAATTGATCGAGTCAAGTCTTTTCAAAAGCTTTGCCAAAATATGTTTGAACTGTGATTGACGTGAGCTAGCCACTGTTGATTCGAGCCATTAGCTATTATGAATTATTTTAAGAAATGATACTACCTCGAGCATGTGATCTTTATCTCAAATCATCTATTGTGAACTTAAATTTATTTTCAAAATTCAAAAGTAGTGACTCAAGCCAGGGTTCCTTAACTCGAGCTTGGATTGGAATGTTATATTCAAAATGTATTTTGATAACTCGAGCCATCACTTAATGACTTGAGCTCGTGATTTCAAATCATTTTCAAAAAGCTATGTTGAGGTTCATTTGTGAAAATAGAACTTGACTCAAGCAAACTATGAATGACTCGAGTCATGCACTTGAGCTAAACATTTTAAACTCAAGCTAAAGCCATACAGAGACATCTTCACTTAAACTTCAAGCTTATTTTTAAGGAAGATGAACTTATGACTCGAGCTTCGATTGGTTAACTTGAGTCACCTGCTCTAGCTTGGTTCAATTTAACTTGAGCTAAAGTATCTTTATTTTGCAATTACGCGTCTGTAAATCTTAAATCTTAAAGTATGATTTGCTTACTTTGTGTCATCGCCCATTATTGTTCCTAACTATGTTAATTAGTTTGCTGAGAAGTTTCAGATGATTAGATAATGGATTAAACACAGATTAATCAAAAAGCATTGATTCTGCCAGTTGCATTAAATATTGGTCCAGAAAACGAAGCATGAGTTTGGATAACAAACTCGAACATTCAGAAGGCATTAATGGTTTCTTTCTATATTTGACCGCCAGATGATCCAATAGGAAGAACAAAAGGAATGTTAATGCGATGAATAACGGTGGACATTTGTTCAATCGAAGCTGTGAGTAACAAAAGAACTTCAATGCTCAACGGCTACATTGAATGCACTCAACGGCTCATTGAAAGCTTCCAATGGTCATTTAATTCCCTTACCAAATATAAGCAAAGCATTCAATACGATTCAACTACCATAAACACAAATGCCCAAACAAAATATACGCATTTACTGTTTCATTCATTTGTATAATATCTTCGGATATTTATAATCTTTAGTGTTTATCAATATGCTCTTTTAAAGAGTTTCATTTTTGATCAAAATATCTTTGTAAGAAATTCAAAGTTATGGAACTTTCAGATTGAGTTATTTGATTACAACTTGTAAGTGTAAGTGAATCCAAGTGAGGGAATTACTTCGAGTACATAGTGTGTATCTTCTAAAGAGTTAGTGGAAATCCTAGAGAGTTTGGGGACTGGACGTAGGTCAAGAGTTTAAAACTGAACCAGTATAAATATCTTGTGTCAATATCTCTCCTTTTCTACTCTGTTCATCTCTGTTTTGTGAGTTAGTTCTTGAGATATTCGAAAAAGTTTTTAAATAACCTAATTCACCCCTTCTTAGGTGATATTTCATCTTTCATTTGGTATCAGAGCTGTGTTATCCCTTAGGGATTAACATCTAAGATAAAAGATCCAATGAAAAGAGTATTACCTGATGGAGTCTCTATTAATAGACCACCGGGGTTTAGTAGTAAGCATTAGTAATGTGCCAAACACTTTCCATATTCAGTACCCTCTATTTGTAGTGTTTGTAATGGCTACTGAATATGGTCTATGGCAAGTGTTCAAAAAAGGAGATTATGTTCCAACCAGAGTAGAAGGTGGAATTAATGTGCCAAAGATTGATTCAGAGTTTGACAAAAATGATAGAAGACAAATGACTTTGAACAGTAAAGCTATCCTTATTCTTCAAAGTGCATTGAGTCAAAAGGAATACTTTCGCATTTACAATCTGTCAACTGCAAAAGAAATATGGAAGTCCTAAGAGATCGCCTATGAAAGAACTTCTGGTATTAAGGAGAATCGAATCAGCACTCTCACCACTGAATTCGATCTCCTTTGTATGAAGCCTAGAGAATCAATTGGAGAATTCCAACTGAGGTATACTCATCTCATCAATCTGTTTGCCTTAGGAAAGACCTATGAACAAGATCTTAAAGTAAGGAAAATCCTAAATGTCCTGATAAAGGATTGGGAAGCTAAAGTCATTGCAATTGAAGAGGCTCATGTAGAGTCAACGCAATCTGTGGCTGCCTTGTTTGGAAGTCTTTCTGAGTATGAAGGAAAGATCAAATTCAATAAAGGTCTAAATGAAATCAACAACAAACATAAGGGAATTTCCATTAAGACTGTTAAGGAAGAAAAGGATGAAGAGTTTGGCATGATGGTCCAGAGGTTCAAAAAGTTCTACAAGAAAGATCAAGGATTCCAGAAATTCCATAAAGGTAGCTCCATAGCAATATAGCTAAGAAGCTTATCATTTGCTACGCATGTGAAAAGCTTGGCCACATCAAGTCTGAATGTTCTCAACTGAAGAATAAAGAAAAGGACAATAAGAAATTCAATAAGTTCAAGAAGAAGGCCTATGCCTCAGCCATATGGGGAGATAGCTCATCTGATGAAGATGAAGTTGATGAAGAGGAAACAGCCAATATTTGTCTTGTGGCTCAAGAAGAGTCTAAGAGTGAATAGGTAATTGATATTGAACCATATTTTGATAAATTATTTTCTGAGTATAATTCCCTTCATTTTGAGTATCGAAAATTAGCTAAAGAACTTCTTGCTTCAAAAAGAAAAATTAAAATTCTTGAAGAATAAGTTCAAAATGTCTTTCCTCCAGCTTTAGTTTGTGAAAAGATTTCGGAAAAAGTTTGTGAAAATTTATGAAGGGCCAAGGCTTTTAAGCCTGATTTCATTTGGATGCTTCATTTTATAAACCCAGACCTTGAAAGGCCAAGGCTTAAACGACCGACTCTGTTGGCTAATTTTGGGATATTGCATAACTTTCATGCAAAGTCTTATGAGGTTGAAAACAAAAATTTTGTTAATCATTGTGGAAACCCGTAACTCCTTACATTCCTTATGAATTATTAACTTTAACTTCTTAGACTAATTAGCTATTATTATTATATTCATTAATTTGTAACTCTTTACGATACTCATGAGTTTTAGGATGACTCGTTAAAAAAATTATTAGAGATTAGGATTATTTGTTAAAACAACTATTGGGGATTAGGATTACCTTAAATCACTCAAAGACTTTAATGTCTTTGATGTCCTCTAACATTGATGCACATGGCTATCCCTTGATCGCAATGAGAACTCTTTCTCATCATACCTTCCACTCCTTAGTTGCTTGCTAGGTGATGACAAGGTTGAGGTTTTGATCTCTTGGGTTTTCCTCTTTTCAAGAAGATGGTGGTTTTCTTGAAATTTTGTTGAAGAAACGATGAATAAGATTGGATCTTTACCTTTCGTGGATGGCGCCTCTTTCTCTAAACCTTGGTAGTTGGCCGAAATTTTCAAGAGTGTGAGTGTTTCGAATTTTGCCCAACTCCCCTTTAGCCTTGGTAGGCTGAATGCTACTCCCCTACCAGCCTCACCCTTTTGGGTGGCGGATAAGGTGATACTTCTCTATTTCTTTTAAAAAAAATACTTAACGTCAAAATACATTAGAGCATTATAGCACAGCGCAGTGGCAAAATGGTTTTGGCATAGTACACTGATAATAAAGTACAAATCTTGGTTACAAAATTTAAAACATAATGACATAAAATTTTCTACAAACATCCCACCAATATTTTGGAACTAGTCTGTCATCGCCGTTTCGTTGATATCTGTCGCTTTGTCATGGGAGCCTAGCCCGATATGCTATACAATTCACAACTAGTAACAAGAACTGGAACCCCGAAGGATCCCAAAGTAATAGATTAATCTCATATAAAATGTATATGCAATGCATGCAAGCAAACATAACTTAACATATCATAAAGCATTCAGTACCACACGAGCAATAACATACTAAAGCATACTACATATGCAATGCCTATTGCGGAAGGACCACATGTCCTAAAACAAATGCGGACTACTCAATCAAGGCAAGCCCCGGATCCACAGCGCTAGAAAAAATCACAGTAGTTGGGCTTCAACCCAAACTACACTGAATGCACACATATTCAAGGTAATACATATATATAAAGATACACAAAGTACATGAGGTTAAAGTTACTACCTAGTAGACTTTTATAGTGACAACCACTCCCAAATGTCTTTTAAAAGCTCCCGACGATGGCACTTCCTATAATTATAAATAATATTCATTACTTATGAAAAAATCTTCATAATTCAAATGATATTTAAATTAAAATCATTTGGTCTAAATTTTGACTAAAAGTCCTTTATTACTTGAAAAAATGTCAAAATCATGAATATTGACTTTTACTTCTTCAATTTTGGATTTACTTAAAAAATTCTAGAATTTTCACCAAACTTTAAAAATTCATAACTAATTACTCACATGCCCGAATTAAGTGGTTCAAAAGGTTAAATGACCCTTGATAAGTCTATTTTCAAATAAATATTTCACCATCAACCTCAAAAATTTGTGTTATTCCAGATTCCTCAACATGTCCTGACTGTCTAGATTAAAATTCCAGAATTGATTACTAACTTCAATAATTCATAACTTTTTGTACATGACTCCAAAAATTACAAATTACCTATGACATTAAATCTTATGATGTCTACTTAAATTCTGGAAAATTTCATAATTATTTGACCTCATTTGCTTCACCAAAAACACACTACAATCTTTCTGCCCTGGCAAGATTTTCACTAGACAGTTTTGTAATTTTCTTAATTCAATCATTAGGCTTCCATAAATGATGGTTTAACCTTAATCCCACACAATTTTCCATGCTAAACACTTTGGGATGGTCAAAATTGTCAAAATCCTAGTACTCCTTAGTGTTTATGGTCTAATCAAAAATTGCCAATGAAATAGGACTTGTTTCATCTTTAGAATCCTTATGATTTTATGTGAGATTTAGCCTTTTTATTCCATGTTGAGGTCTAATATACACTTAAATTTACATAACAAGTCCTTGTATGAAATCTTTTCTTCAAGTTATGATCTCCAAATCTACAAGAAACATGAAGAGATCAATCCAAGATTTATAACACAATCAAGTGCAAAAGGCTATATATATGTATCAATTACTTAGCTTGGCTTTGTACTTGTTGAAGTATACCTCCTTCTTGGCCCTTAGGGTTCGTCCTTTCTCCACAAAACACCATAGAAAAGGGCTTTGATAGACTAGAAATTATTACAAGAAGAGGACTAGAAGAGATGAAGACTTGAAGAACACAACTTACCTCTTTGATCCTTGCTCTTACTTCTTCCTCCTTCTTGCTTCAAGCTTTAGTTAACTCTCCTCACTCTTGCTCTCTTTCCCTTGGTCCAAATATATGTTGGGATCTGTACACGCAGCGGAATGAATTTGTCCAATAATATTTATGAATCCCAATGAGAGGATCTATCAATGGTTAGAACCGTACCTTTCGGGTTTGTGTGCATCTTGTTCGATACGATCACTGAAAGTGGAGCTAAATCACCAAGAGGGGGGTGAATTGGGGATTTTAAAAATTCTTTTCGAAGTTCTCTGTTTATGGTTGAAGAAACAGAGTAAATGAGAGTATGAAGGAAGAAGAGCAAGACACACGAAATTTATACCGGTTCGGTCTAATCTCTTGACCTACGTCCAGTCCCAAGTCACTGGGATTTTCACTAACTCAATTGATTACACACTCGTAAACAAAGGATGTTCCTCAACCTAGGACACACTCCCCTTACAAGTTATAATCAATAACCCAACCTCAAAGTCCCACTACTTTGAGATTCTTACGAAGAGAATGATTTACGTAAAAACAAACTCTCTTCAAAGAGTAGATAATGATAATCACTGAAGTACAATGTATCAAAGATACAACTCAAATATGTAAGCAGAAAAAGGCTCAAAGCTTTGTATGCATTTTTGTAATTTTCTTCTCTACTTTCAGACTTCAAATCTTCAAGTATTTATATCCATTTGAAGTATGTTAACGTTACAAATCCGTTGGAGCTAGAATCCATTCGAAAATATGGCTGTTGGAAGTTCTGCATAGTGAAACTAGTCGTTATGGATGTTTGTGGTTGAATATTTCGTTGGGAAAGTTTCCCAATTCAAATGCTTCAGTTTTGGCTCCTCAAGTTTGTCCCATAAGGCTGAGACTTGACTTTAGTTGGTGAAGACTTTGTTGCTTGTGTTTGGTGAGAAATTTGTCCAACACTTCCAGCTGTCTTCCATTGGATTTTGTCTTTGAGGATAATGTCAAAATAAATTCAAATATCATTTGATTCAAATCCTCTGAAATCTCATGAACAAACTTGTTAAATCTGGTTAGATATAATGATAAGAAGTATATAAAACATTTAAGTTCAATTGCAGACTTAGTCTTTGAAGTATAAATCAAAATATGCAATTCAAGTAAAAGCGCGTTTTTTCTCGTCTCCGATGATCAAAACTCGAGTTTTCACCAAAACTCGAGTTTTCATCTTCTAGAGATGAAAACGCGATATATGCTTCAGACCAAGTTTTTTGACGAAAGCTCAAAACTCGAGTTTTCCTCCAAAACTCGAGTTTTGGACTTTTGTATATAAAATGTGAATTTAGTCCAAAACGCCAAAATCGACGGTTTTCATCAAACTGGAAGTTTTCAAGTTATGAAAATGTTGATGCTCTCGGGTTGTCCAAAACTCGAGTTTTTCTTCCAAAACTCGAGTTTTCACTAAACACGTGAAAACTTCGAAAACCAATGAACATATCAAAACTGGCAGTTTTCAACCAAAACTGGAAGTGTTGCTCTTGTGAAAACTTTGATGCTCTCGCCGACCAAAACTCGAGTTTTGATTCCAAAACTCAAGTTTTCATTTGTTCAATGAAAACTTAGTGAAAACCTCGTGTAAAACGAAAAACGGAAGTTTTGACTCAAAACTCGGCGGTTTTTATATGTTGAAAATCATGTGCATGAGCAACATATCAAAACTCGAAGTTTTGACCTCAAAACTCGAGTTTTGAACTATTTCACAAAATATTAGAAATTCGTTGCATAGTTCAAAAGCGCAAAGCATCATGAAAACTCGGGAGTTTTGAAACTTAGAAACTTCAAAGGCTCTCGGCCTAACCAAAACTCGAGTTTTCATATGTTCACATGAAAACTCAAATCGGGCTAGTATTTTTCGCCAAACTGGCGTTTTGCCTTTGATCATATTTTTCTTCGAGACAAGCCAAAACTCGAGTTTTGACCCAAAACTCGAGTTTTCCTTGACTTGAGTAAGGAATTCGATTTTTTGCAAGAGAAAACTTATGAATTTGGCTTTCATGGTTTTTACAATTGTTTCAATCATCATCAAAACACATTGAGAACTAACAATCACCAGGAGCCGACTCTTCGAATCCACTCCCTCTACCAGTATCCATACGGAATAGAACACCAACACCAACACCAACGGCAGAATGCTAGCGCCTTCAATGTTTCACGCCTCTCCTCTAGGGTTTTCTTTTTTGCGGTTCGTCTTTTTTATTTTAATACGACTTGATCAATACCTTATAGGGTTTTCCAAACCCTAATTGGGCCTGTATTAAAATATTCAAAATTAATCTTAATTAATTTTGAAATTTGAATTTGGATTAAAATAATATTTAATTAAATATGTCCAACAGATCGAATTTATCTATTTATTTAATCCAAATTAAAAGCCGGTGATTTAATTTATCTTTATAAATTAAATCTAAGATATTATATCTATCTATTTAATTAAATCGACATACTATATCTCTATTCAAAATTAAGTCTGAGATAAGATATCTCTTTTTGAAAATTAAATATGAGATATGATATCTCTATTTGTTATAGTTATTTAATTTATCAAATAAATTAAATATAAAAAAATAATATATAATAATACTATTATCATATAAATAATAATATTATTATTTTTAAATTAATATTATATATATATATATATATATATATATCCATCATAGATTAAACGTTGAATTCATTAAATCTTAGACATATCTAAGATTCAATGAATCTGGACATTATTGCTCGTGTTGGGCTATTCTTGTGTGCGACCCTATAGGTCCACATGAGATTGGCAGCGGGCCAATACTGTACTAGCCCACAAGTCGCAAGCGGCCTCTAGTAAGACATTGCGACTACCCAACTCATATAAGGATCATTGATACGCGATACAACCTATCATACAACCATGTCATGTCCCTTTTGTCATGTGATAATTTGGTCAAGGATAAAGTATGGATAGTGTCATCGTCCTATTCTTGACCATTACTTTCTCAATTCTTGAGTAGTCTAACAATTGAAATGGAAACTCCTTTCCATCGTAGTACGACCATACATTTCTCAGACTCACTCATCGAGGGGCCCAGTATTATCTCTCTACAAATATAAGGAACAAATTACATCTTGACTATTCACATTTCTCTGCATGAAAACCACTAATCCAGATCGAAGCCTTTATCATCACCCGGTCAAAGGTGACTTTTGACTAGGTCAAAGATCAACGACTCTCTTGTAGGAATCCATGATGATTAAGTCAAAGGGCATTGTGACATGGTTATATATGAGAAAAGCTTATGACTTAATCCATGCAGCTTTCTCATAGTGAGTCAGTCCAGCACCTTGTACTCTGACAAGTGCCTATGACTTTGATTCGTATCTCCATATCTCATCAAAGTCATACTGGTCTTACTTCATCCTCACTCCCGCATCGATGATCAACCAGGGACTTTTAGGACAATCTTTATGACATATCCAAGAATACAGTTATCATAATAAACATGCAAATGATATAATAACTAAATGGAGAATACTTTAACTAACATTAATGCTTAAAGTACAATGATTGACCCCTAGGGCATAATTTCCAACAATATATTCATGCAAAAAGGAGTGCAAAATGTCTTGAAATATGTCAAGAAGGCACTTAAAAATCCCCTAAGTCAAATGACCAAAGTGCCCTTACAAAATATCTCTTAAACATGGCTTATTTTACAAGCTTCTTAACTTTTCTCTCTTCCTCCTTGCTTTGGACAAAATTGTTCATGAAGAGAGGGATAAAAGTGATTTATAATTGAAGGAAAAGCACTTAAGGATCCCCTTGGCAATTAAACAAAATGCCCTTACATATTATTCTCACATGTGGCCAATTTCTACATGCTTCTTGAATTTTCTTCCTCATTTCTTACTTGGCCAAAATTCTTGGATTGTTGGGAAAGCAATTAAGACATCGTCTTATATTAAATATCCATGCTTAGGTGTCTCCCTTTAAAAGCTTCTTTCTTCTTCTCAAGGCAAGTGGCAACACAAGATTAATCTCATCTTTTCCTTTCCTTCCTCTTAGGTCGAAAAATTAGGCCCCTTCTGGGAGGTTTAAAATGCTTTTATTAGCTTGATGACAAGTGTTCATTTAAATAAAAACAAAGCCAATCCATCTACCTTGCATACCATGTCCCTTTTTGTACAAAGGGCATTAATTCCTTTGATTTCTTGCTTGGACATGTAGCCAAGTATTGGTACTTGGTTGAAAAGCTTATTCAATACTCTTCTTTGACTTTTTGATGTGAAATCACCTCTTCCTTTCTTGCATCCTTATTTTGGACAAATTTAAGGATTATTGGAGAAGGAAAATGTCTCATTCCCTTTATGCACACATGGCAAACATTCAAATAATACTCATAGGGCATCCTTATATCATTTTTAAATAATCCCAATGTAAACATAAAATCCTTAGAAATTCACTTGTTAATCAAAATCAACAAGTAATTCCCTATATCAACATATAACAAGCATTATTGCCATTTTATTTCCTTAATTATTTTATTAAGGCAAACATTCAAATAACCCTCTTTTGCCCAAAATTATAACCTCAATTTATTAATGAAATATTAATCCTATATAATATTTCCAAATTTTAATATCACACTTCTTCAATCGAGTCTAGTCGTCTGTCTAATACGGACTTATCCTCAAGTCTCAAGGCCCGAAATTCAGGATATTACACTGAAAATTCCAAGACTTAATTGTCTTGTGTATTTCAAACACCATACTAAAAAGAGGGTTTTAGATTATAGGCACATTACTTGGTGTTATCAAAATCATTAAGATAATCAATTAAATTCATACCTTAATTATTTCATTTAATCAAAAATTTAAGATGATAGATCACATTCATATCTTGATTATTTAATTGAATCAAAAATTTAACATGATTGATTACATCTATATCTAGATTATCTGATTGAATCATAATTTAAGATGATGGATCACATCCATATGTTGATTATTTGATTGAATCAAAAATTTAAAATGATGGATTACATCTATATCTTTAATTAAAATTCAAGATCATGGATCATATCCATATCATTAATTTATGTCTTGAATTAAAATTTAAGATCATCTTTTAAATCAATCTTTTTCATTATTTCTCATATCCAATCATTATTGGATCTTTTATATATATATATATATATATATTAAATAATTCAGCATTATCTTTTATAACATAACCTCTTGAATTTAAATTTCAAACTAAAATTCAAAATTCGAATTCCAAATTCAACTTTGCGGGTCTTCTAACACATTTAGACCTTTTTGTGGAGAAATTAATTTCCCACTAGAGGCTCAAATGTGGCACCATTTTACTATTGGGTTGGAGTTTGACTCCAACGCAATTACACCTTTATTCTCGATAAAGTCCCATAAGAATTATTGGCCCAAGCTTGCTAATTTTAAGCAATCGGAATAAACTTTATGTATGACCCATTAGGCTCAATTAGTCACTGACATAAATAAACTTGGACCAATTAAAACTCTTTTAATGGGCCCAAATTATCTAACAACCACATAAGACACTAGCAATGCTATGTGGCCCTAGAACTAATTGAGTTGATCAAGTGGTTTATCTTTCAAATTTTGGATACCATGCATGCATAATCCCTCACAATGTCATTCACATTTAGTCAAGAGCATAGATAAATTATCATATTTCTTCATTGACTAAATGTAGCTAATTCACGAAACTAGGAATCGTCTTCTATTTACTCTATAACGGATCATGAATCTTCATGATTACTTGCTGTGCACACAGACTTCCGAGTCAATTAGAAGCTATCCAAGCTCTACCAATCTTGTGAATGACTAATCCCTTGTAGGGGGCTATGAGTCCTCTTGGTATGTCCATCTGTACTCATGTATTTGGGTTACACCCAAGAGTACACTGGTCTCCCCATTTTAAGGTGGATAGAGTTGTACAGTCAAAGTATAACCCTAGGACATAGTGTTCAATGACATCCCCAAGTCCAGGACGATCCACACCACCAAACAATGAGAGACTTCATATCCAATGATACTCTCTATAGTGAATCTTTGTGGAGTCTCTCGGCGGGTCAGTTCAATGCTATTTGTTCTCCAACAGATCTACCCATGACATCAGCTAAGGTATCACCATACCTGTATTCTATGAGGTCCCTACCTTGTATCTCTATACAAGTAAATGATGTCATACTAGTCTTATTGAAATCATCAATGCCCTTTCTCTTGGTGATTCAAGACTAGAAACAAATTTTAGGCAATAGATATCATGTGTTCTCGAGTCATCATGATCATGATCTCTGTCATTGATCCTTGAGATTAACACATATTCTCTTCCTAGGGTTTTTGTCTTTAAACACATATTCACCTTAAAATAAAGACGAGACATAAATATGATAAAGATAAAATGTGCTCATTTATTAATAATGAAATACTACAAAGTAGAAAAGGTATTCATCTATCAAAAAGATTGTCTCTAAGATACATAATACTAACATGCTCGACTTGATTTTTTAGCTCTAGTCATTGGAGATTCAAAGATCACAGATGTTGTCAAGAGGAGGAGTCAATGCATGCTCTACTCTTTTTCCATTATCTTGGTTTTATCCCATTGAGCTTTCCTAGAAAGGTTTTTAATAAGGTAGCACTAGAAGGTATATCAATAAATAATTTATGTTGGTCGAATTCCCCTATAACAAGTGAACCAATCGAACAAGTAATTAAGAAAGAGTAGAGTATCTTCCCACAGAGACTGTTGATACTGAAGTGTTGGAAATTATGCCCTAGGGGCAAGTCATTGTACTTTAAATGTTTATGTTATTTAAAGTATTGTCCTTTAGTTATCATTTCATTTGCATGTTTATAGTGATAACTATATGTTGGAAATTATGCCCTAGGGGCAAGTCATTGTTCTCCATTTAGTTATCAATTCATTCGCATGTTTATAGTGATAACTGTATCCTTGGATATATCTTAGAGATTATCCTAAATGTCCCTGGTCAGTCATCTACGCAAGAGGGAAGATGAAGTAAGACCAGTATGACTTTGATGAGGTATGGAGATACGAATCAAAGTCATAGGAACTTGTAAGAGTACAAGGTGCTGGACCGACCCACTATGAGAAAGCTGCATGGATTTAGTCATAAGCTTTTCTCATGTATAACCGCGTCACAACGCCCTTTGACCTGAGATCATCATGGATTCCTACATGATGAGTCGCTGATCTTTGCCCTAGTCAAAAGTCACCTCTGACAGGGTGATGATAAAGGCTTGGATTGGGATCAGTGGTTTTCATGCAGAGGAATGTGAATCGTCAAGATGGAATTTGTCCCTCACATTTGTAGAGAGATAATACTGGGCCCCTCGATGAGTGATTCTGAGAAATGTATGGCCATACTACAATGGAAAGGAGTTTCCATTTCAATCAGACTACTGAAGAATTGAGAAAGTAATGGTCAAGAATAGGAAGTTGACATTATCAATGCCTCATCCTTGACCAAATTATCACGTGACAAAAGGGACGTGACATGGCTGTACGATAGGTTGTATCATATCATCAATCCCCATATGAATTGGGTAGTTGCAATGTCTTGCTAAAGGCTACTTGTGACTTGTGGGTTGGTACAGTACTGGCCTACTGCCAATCTCATGTAGGCCTACAGGGTTACACACAAGAATAGCCCAACACAAGCAATAATATCCAGATTTATTGAATCTTAGATATGTCTAAGATTTAATGAATACTTTAATCTACGGTTAAGATATATATATAGGGTTAAATGCCTAATTTGCCCCGGAAGTTTTTTTGGTACCAAATTTTCCCCGAAAGTATGAAAAAGGTACCAAATTTGCCCCGGAAGTATGAAAAAGGTAGCAAATTTGCCCCTCCGTTAATTTTAACCGTTAAGTTTAACTGAGTGTACACGTGGCATGCCACCTCATGACACGTGGCATGCCACCTCATCATCCCAATAAGAGTTAAGTATCATTTTTGCCCTGGAAGTTTTCATTGTGGGGCAATTTTGCCCCGGGAGTTTTTATTGAGGAGCAATTTTGCCCTGGAAGTTTACAAAAGTAGCAATTTTGCCCTTCTTTCTCCCAATATTAAATTTGACTATTAAATCAGTCAAAGATCACACATGTCATGCCTTGAAAAGGTGGAACTTGGAGTCAGAGAAGGAGATCATTGAGATGTTGTGCTCAAGGCAGCCAAAATTTGTGAAGCCGAACTGGTCACAGGAAGCATCACTTATGATCTAAGCAAATGATCAATCTATACAAACGTAAATATTATCACTATTGATTTGTTTTACTGAACCAATTTTTGGAACAATTCATTTCTCGTTTTGCGTTTCATTTGCTTAGATCATAAGTGATGCTTCCTCTGGGTTTTGCGACAGGCCTTTGAGTCCCTGTGACTAGTTCGGCTTCACAAATTCTGGCCGCCTTGAGCTCAACATGTCAAGGATCTCCTTCTCTGACTTCAAGTTCGACCTTTTCAAGGCATGACATGTGTGGTCTTTGACTGATTTAATAGTCAAATTTAATATTGGGAGAAAGAAGGGCAAAATTGCTACTTTTGTAAACATTCGGGGCAAAATTGCTACTTTTGTAAACTTCCGAAGCAAAATTGCTCCTCAATGAAAACTTCCATGGCAAAATTGCTCCTTAATGAAAACTTCCAGGGCAAAAATGATACTTTTGATTGATGAGGTGGCATGCCACCTCACATTTTAACGATCTACGTGGACCTTCATCACTTTTGGGTAAATTTGATACCTTTTTAATACTTCCGGGGCAAATTTGGTACCAAAAAAACTTACGGGTGCTGAGCGGCCCCTTAGCAAAACTTCCGGGGCAAATTAGGTATTTAACCCTATATATATATATATATATTATATCATATTATATCATATGATATATTATATTATAAATTTGAAAATAATAATGATATTATTTATAGATAATAATATTATTATATATAGTATTTAATTTATTTGATAAATTAAATAACTATAATAAATTGAAATATTGTATCTCGATTTAATTTTCGAATAAAGATATAGTACCTCGATTTAATTAAATAGAAAGATATCATATCTCATATTTAATTTATAAAGATAAATTAAATCAGTAGGCTCATAATTCAGATTAAATAAATATATTTGATTAGATCTGTTGGATGATTTAATTAATATATTATTTTAATTCGATTCGAATTTCAAGATTAATTAGATTAATTTTGGAATATTTTGATATGGCTCATTAGGGTTTTAGAAACTCTTTAAATAGATATTGATCTAGTCATATTGAGAGTGCGAATAAATTAGAGAAGCTGCAAGAAACCCTAAAGAGAAAAGGAGAGATGCGAGAATACTGAAGGCTATTCGTGTAGATACCGGTAGAGGGAGGCGATTCGGAAAGTCGGCTCCTGGTAATCGAGTAGGTAGCCCACATGATCAAATTCGAAAGAGACACTCATCAATTCGCATAGGTATGTTTCTAACGAACCTTGATTTAAACGCGGTTGAGGGATCCTCCAAAGGGATTCGTAAAAATTTTTTTTATTCCGCTAGTATGCGGATCCCAACAGTGGTATCAGAGCCAGATCAACCGAACGTTTAAATTGGGTTTTCTATATGTGTATATATGTGATATATATGTTTAAACCGAATCCTGTATGCTTTAAAACATAAATTTGCATTAGGGTTTTTTTTGTAGATCTGAATCGTTCAAATCAGAGATCACGTTCACACATAGATCGTATCCTGAAAGCTTGGAATGGACGATCATGCTCGGACGTCGATCATGATCAGAAGCAATAGTCACATTCACGCACCTCAATCATGTTCTGAATCGTTCAAAATGGTCGCTGATGCTCGGACGACAATCACTTTTGGGGTCACATGTGGACCATGCTCATGGATCGGTCATGTTCTGAATTATTCAGTTTGGACATTGATCACACTCGCATTTTGGTCGCGTAGGGGACAAACACGTTTAGACGTTGAGGTCGAACACGTTTAGATAATCACAACGCTGTTTTGCTCTTAATCACGATCAGGACAAAACAACTCGTCATGGGGACTTTAAATATTTCTAGTGGGACCACCGTGACTAGTTGTTCGTAGCGTGAGAATTTAAATCATAATATTATTAATGTAATATGAACTCGATAATTTAATCATAATATTTTATTTCATAAGTGTATGGATTAATATATGATGTGATTTATCTTTCAAATGTTGTTTGGGTATGGTGAACAACATGGCTTTAGAGTTTTACAAGTGTTGTAAATTTTAAATATGGCATGTGAGCCATGCCTCTCTCTAAATACTTTTGATGTACATTCTCTTCTTATCCCACTCCCCTCGTATGTTAAACGAGGTTTCTCCTGATGTATTTCCCTTTTATTTTTTAGAGAAGTCCCCTCATTGGCTTGAGAGGATTTTTGGTTAAGTATGAGCCATGTTGTGTCACAATTTTAATTATGTTTTGATTAGATCACTCATAATTAATTTAGATTTTTAATTATGATTTGATTAGATCACTCATCATTAAATTAGAGTTTTAATCATGATTTGATTAAGATCACTCATAATTAATTTAGAGATTATATGAGATACAATTGTGATTGCATTCATATAAGTAGAATTAATAGGATTAATTAGATCATATCAAATATACCCTCTAAATAAAATCTTAAGTCATAATGACATCAATAAATGAATACTTGTCAAAACCTAGATCACCAATTTGTATGTTCCACCAAAGTGGATGCACTTGAGTTATCTTGGTGAGACAAGAGTGAGTAATGGTGATACTCAACATTCATTATTGTCTTGACTTAATCGGTTTTGGATCTCTAGGCACTATATGGGATTAAACATGCCAGGTCATATGATAATCAAATCCCATAAAGATCTAAGAGTTATATGTGATGTAATTGGCAAAGGGTTGCCTATCTAAATAA
Source organism: Acacia acuminata (assembly GCA_019022655.1). Lineage (NCBI taxonomy): Eukaryota > Viridiplantae > Streptophyta > Magnoliopsida > Fabales > Fabaceae > Acacia > Acacia acuminata. The sequence goes on from JAFJYI010000336.1 coordinate 29,874, forward strand.
CTTGATTTTAAATGTCCTGCCAAAGCGGACTTAAATTTAAGCCAAATATGGATCTTAGCCCACTAATTATAATGAGGGTTGTTAATTCAGTGGGAGATTACTAATTAAACTTTGCATATATTTTAATTGTAGAATCATGTTGAATAGTAACGCCACAACACCATCAATGCGATCAGTCCTTGAGAAGGACGAACTCGATGAGACAAACTTTCTTGACATGTTTGCGAACTTAAGCGTTGATCTTAAACACGAAAGAAAGGAGTACCTCATCGATCAACCCATTCCTAAGGAGCCTATAGCTACTGATCCAAGAGCTCAGATTGATGCTCATATGAAGCATCAGAATGACTCTATGGACACAAGATGCCTAATGCCTGCCACTATGATTCCAGACCTCGATGGAGATCTGGAACATATGGAGGTCTCTGAGATTATTGATCATCTTATGGAAATGTTCCAGTAACAGGCAAGGCAAGAGAGGTATGAGACCACAAAGGCCTTATTTTCTTGCAAGATGGCTGAAGGTAAATCAGTTAATCGTCATTTGTTGAAAATGAAAGGCTACATTGATAACCTTAAAAGGATTGGATTCCCCATGTCCCAGGAGTTAGCTACAGATGTGATCTTGAACTCACTCCCAGGAAGTTATGATAACTTTGTCATGGATTACAACATGAACAATATGGAGGAATCAATTTATGAACTGCATGTGCTGCTCAAAATTGCTAAGCTGAGTCTTAAGAAGAGGCCCAATACTGTTTTGTTCATTCAGAAAGGAAAGGTTATGAAAAGGAAAGGCAAGGGAAAAAGAAAGAGTATGGCTCAACTGGTAAGACCAATGAGTCAAACAGGCCTGAATCTAAGCCTGCAGCCAAGAAGGCGAAACCTCCGAAGGATGGGGTCTGCTTCTTCTGCAATGAAATCGGTCATTGGAAGAGGAATTGCAAACTCTACCTCGAAGGTCTGAAAGGAACAAGAAGGATAGCGGGGCTATTGCTTCAGGTATCTATGTCATAGACATTCGCTTTTCTACTTCCTCAACTTAAGTATTAGATACTGCATATGGTTCTCACATTTGTATAAATGTGTAGGATCTCAAGGACAGTAGAAAATTGAATGGACATCTATGACATAAACTACCAAAAGGATCAAGTCAAAAAGATTTGAGGCTAACCTACCTATGGCATTGTTGTCTACGCCATATAAATGAGAAACGCATTTCGAAACTCCTTTAAGATGGATTTCTTAACTCATTTGATTTTGAATCATTTGATACATGTGAGTATTGTTTATTGGAAAGATGACAAAGGCACCTTTTACTGGGCATAGTGAGAGAGCCATCAATTTATTGGGCCTCATATATACTGATGTATGTGGACCAATGAGTACATCTGCCAGAGGAGGTCATTTGTACTTCATTACATTTATAGACGATTTAAGTAAATATGGGTATATCTATCTAATGAAACATAAGCCTGAAACTTTTGAAATGTTCAAAACATTTCAAGATGAAGTACAAAACCAACCTGGCAAAACAATTAAGGCACTTCGATTTGATCAAGGTGGTGAATATTTGAGCCAAGAGTTCATTGACTATCTTAAGAGCTATGGGATCATCTCACGACTAACTCCTCCAGGAACACCATAATGGAATGTTGTTTTGAGCGGAGGAATCAAACTCTATTAGATATGGTTCGATCTATGATGTGTCAAATAGATCTTCCACCTTCCTTTTGGGGCCATGGCGTAGAACCAGCTGCGTTCACACTAAATCGTGTTCCTTCAAAGGCAGTTGAAAAGACACCATATGAGATATGGACTGGGAAGAAACCCAGTTTGCCATTCCTTAAAATTTGGGGATGTGAGGTTTATGTTAAACACCAAGCCTCTGATAAACTATCATCCAGATCCTCAAAATGTCTTTTGTGGGGTATCCTAGGGAACTAACGGATACTATTCTCTCGGTTATAAATGTATCACAGTGAATCCAAGAAGCAAAATAAATACATGACGAGGAAATTAAATGCATCGCATGAAGGTCTTGTAGACTCACCGTACCATATAAATTCAAATGCGTTTCGAGTCTTTCTTCTCCCGCCACGGACGTTGATGTTGCACAAAGAAGAGTAACCTAAAAACATTTCTTGGTCAGTTGGGTAGGTCTAAAGTGCAAATATAATCTTCAAAATACAATATTAATTAACAAAGAAAAACCCACAATAACATTTCCTCGATTTCGTTCAACCCATGAAAACCCCAGAACCATTAGAAGGAAAATCATAAAGTTATATAACGAAACACCTCATACAAAGCTTGATCTATAGATGTTTAGCTAAGGAACCAGAGAGTTAATCTCGAGAGAGGAATGCTAAGCAAGCGCCGACGACGCAACACACACGGGAGATTTAACGTGCAATCACTTTCGGCGCGACAAGAGAAGTTCTGAGAGGGAAATTTAATTTTCCCTACGACAGAGACATGTCTTAATATTTTAGATTTTATTAAGACCAGTTAATTATACAAGATACGATCCTAAAGATATAATTCTATTAATAAATTTTTAAGACCGGAGGTTAACAATACCGCGGTCCTAAATTTTAGTATTCATTTAATTTTAAGGTAGGAGATTTATAAAGCATCCGGTCCTAAAAGTCAAACATTTATTAACTAATTTTTAAGACCGGCAGTTAAGAATACTCCGGTCCTAAGTTTCGTATTCATTTAATTTTGAGACCGGCGGTTATAAGAACTACGGTCCTAAAAGTATTTCGTTTATTAATTAACCAAAAAAAAAAAGAAGAGGTTTGCATTTGGCGAGCACAAAGTAGAAACCGAGTTAATAAAATAAATTAAAGGAAAACCGGAGAATATGAATATTAGAAAGACACAAGCTTAGTTTTACGGCTTCCATACATAACTGGAGAATATGCACGTACACAAGAAAATTAAGAGAGAAAAACAAGCAGAAAATTATCAAAAACAAGAATCTGACTAAACATCCTAAAGCTTATTATCCTCCAAAGCCTTGGTGATATCGGCGTGAACAGCATTAATTTCCCGCCGGAGATCGGCAAGTTTACGTCTTACTCTCATCCCACAATGCTTCATTAGAGGAAAGAGGAGAGGCATCAGTAGTAGTCGCGGTGGGGCCAAGAGGTTGGAGAGGGGGAGCGGGAACCTCTTCATCATCCAAAGAAATAACAATGGGTCCAACGACCCGAGACTCTTCTGTCACAATAGGACGGACTCTCGATAGAGGAGGCGCACCGTATAACGATCGACGAAAGGCACGAGCATCACGAGTAAGAGCACCCCTACAAGCGGTTCTCTTGTATCTAACCATGGTTTGAGCAGTTGGGGCAGAGAGGTATGAGGAGTTAATTAATAAAGGCAGAGAGCTGTTCTCAGATAGCCACGTACGTAGTTTGGAGTTACGAGGTAGTGAGTAATTAATAAGGAGTTAAGGACAGAGAGGTATGAGGAGTTAATAAAGGCAGAGAAACTTTTAACAGCGGGATTTATAGGTACACGGTATAAAATTCTATTATTTAATTTTTATTTTAAGACCGACCTTTTATAATATGTCCGGTCCTAAAAGTCTATTTATTTTTAAAATCAATTCTATTACTTTTAAGACCGACCTTTTATAATATGTATGGTCCTAAAAGTCTATTTATTTTTAAAATATTCAATTCTATTACTTTTAAGACCGATCTTTCATCATTTACCCGGTACTAAAATTCATTCTTTTCAAATTCGGATGGCGAGTCGTATCCTTACACTCGTTCAAATGAATGATTCGTAGTCTCTTCGGCTTCCGAGATAAACTACCCAACTAGGCGTCTCCTCGTATTCGATGAACTATGCGTCTCCTAATTAAAGTTTCGGCGTTTCACATTGTTCAAGATGGGTTCTCTATTTAAACCCGTTGTTACAAGTACTTTCTTCACATTCTTCTCCATCACTTCTACACGGCCTCCTCCATCGCCTAGCCTCCACCGTAATGGCTGCTCCCCGGTGTCCTCCGTTTCCTCCTCCTTCTCTTCAACCTCAGCCCCCTCCGCCACTCCCTCCTCTAATTCCGACTGTGAAGCAGTTGGTGCAGTCATTGGTGGCCCGCGTCGATCACATGGATCGACGCTTGGGTTAATTGGTTCAGCTTGTTCATACCGTGAACAACAAGCTGAACATGGTACTTCACGCCAATGACGTGAGTATGATCTCGCCGAAGACGACTCGATTCCGACTCCGACGACTCCGGCTCCCCCTCCCTCTCCGTCTGCGAAAAGGATTAGTTGTTTTTTTAGTTGTTTTTTTGTTGCTTTTTTTGTTGCTTTTTTTGGTAATTGCTGCCCCATAAAAATTATTATATAAAATATTATGCACTCTTTTTGTTCTCGTGCGAGTTTAGTACTTTAATTCATTAGTTTATCCATTATCGAACCGGAAGCAATAAACAAGGCAACTATGAAAGATGGATAATGACAGACTCAAAAAACTAAGATGAAAGAATGAAGACTTTTAGGACCGCACACTTAGTAAATCGAGGGTCCTAAAAACACCGGCTTTTTTTGCGCCTTTGGTTTCCATATTCGATCGCCTTGTCCTTTTCATTATCGTCTTTCTTTTTCCGACAAAAAGGAAACAAACAAAACATTGTCCTCGTGTAAATCAACAATAGAAATTTGCAGAATACAGTTAAGAACATACAAAAAACAAAAAACATCTTTTACCTTATTTGAATAAAAACAAACACAGTGACAATTCTTCTCAAGGTTGGACCGTCGTTTGTCGTCGGTTTTACCTCCCCGATTTGAAATAAAGTATCTTTTCAATATCTTCCTTCTTTTTCCGACAAAAAGAAAAGAGACAAAGAAAAGGAAACGATAATGCTTTGCTCAAGATCGGGAGAGGTAACATCGACTACAATGAAGGACCTAACTTGAGCGAAACGCCGTAACCTCGGTTGTCTCGAACCATAATGATTTGTCTGAAAAGTGAGTGAATATTTCTATTTAAAGGAAGACTATTAAGACCGGAAATTTAACAATTACATGGTCCTAAAGGTTAAGCCAACTTCTAAAATAAAAATTAGAGGACTTTTAGGAGCGGACAGTAAAATAATATACGGTCTCATAAGACTTTTAGGACCGGATGTTTACAATATATGGTCCTAAAAGTCTATCTATACCTAAAAGTCTCATATTTTTTAAAACGAACACTTTTTGGACTGGATGTTTATTATGTGGACTTTTAAGATCGTACTTTTAATTAATATACGGCCTAAAAATGTCATATTTTTTAAAACGAACACTTTTAGGACCGGATGCTTATTATGGGGAATTTTAAGACCGGACTTTTAATTAATATACAGTCCTAAAAGTCGAGATCTTTCTCAAATTTCAAGCACTAAATAGCTTTATCCACCATCCAATACATTCAGAAACCCAAAATGGACACAAGAAAATAGTTTAAAAAAATTAAACAAATTTATTTATTGAATTTTACATTGCCTATGTATATTTACAAATGAATATTGTTCGGAAAAATAAACAAATTTACGAATATTATTGTTGTACATGATATATTTACAAATGAATTTAGGACATTAATTATTGTTCGACTTTATCGAGTCATACAGATATTCACAAAACAAATTGCGTATGTGCTCCGGTTCATCATCGAAAAGGGATCGGGCGGTCAAACATCCGTAACATCAAAGAAAACTGAATTAACTTGCGTGCATATTTCATATGTAACATTAAGCCAGACACTGAATTAACTTGCGTGCATAATATGTAACATCAAATACATTTACCTTTGCAGTTAATTTAGTCCTTCCTCCCGTGATAATATCATACATGTGTTTCATGACGTACTGGCCACATAAGTTGGACCCCGGTGGTTGCCAACGGGTCTAAAAAGAACAAGAAATATATATAAGAGCATATATAGCTTAATGACCAAGTTCACAAGGCAGTGTGCCAGTGTACAAATATTGTACCAACCTCTGGTGTGTCCTAGATGGGGTCTTTGGCCCGATACCCACGCCTTTTCTTTACCTCGATTTGGAAGGTCTTCATGGCACTATCATCAAAATCACAAGTTTATCAATAATGTTCATTCGAAAATTTACGAGATTTGAGACAAGATAATCAAAATGACATGTTTACTCGTTGATGGTCTGCGTCAACGAAGGCACTGGCTCGCTGTGAGTGGAGCATAAGAAGATAACTTTATGCTCCTCCATGCACATGAGGACCAACTGCCAGTGGCGGCTGAAAATTCACAGCAGTAAAGTATACTCAATGATATATGTAGTAGAATTAAGTGAATTGCAGACAAGATTTGTGATGTGTACCTATGGAAGAATGACAAGTACACCTTTCTTCTCACTTCACACAACCTCTTTGATATGTACTCCTGTCTCTCCTCCATGGATGTTTGACTTGAATAGACGGGGCACAAGAATCCAAAATCGTTGCTCCTGCCCTTTTGAACCAATTCTTGATGCAATAACCTACAATAATGACATCGATCGGGAATTAGTATATATGTATGTGTGTCTAAATGATGCATTTAAATTATGTACTCACAGACAGAAGATACTTACTTCATAAAAATTTGAACAATTGCATCAGTAAGCTCCTGTCGAGGAAGCATTAGGGACTCAACATCAACGGTGTCAACTTGAACGGAAGAGGATGAGGGACGCCTAATACTTCATTGACAAAGCCACGATTTATCTTTAAAATATCCACTCTTCACCATATCGGATATTTTTTTCATGGCAGTCAACTTAGCAGTAGGGGATTGAGCTTGAGGAGGGGATTGAGCTTGACGAGGAGATGGAACTTGACGAGGGGATGGAACTTGACGAGGAGGGGTTGAAGCTTGAGGACCAGTAGAGACATGTACAAGCTTCATTGGCCAAGAGATGAAGGTTCCCTTGACATCACTCACAAGCTTGGTGATCGGTTGGGGAGGGAGAGGTACATCAATGATCACCTTTTCAACTGACACTCGGACTTCATCATTAGCCATTTGTTGGTGGTGTACAGTTGATCCCAATAAGTTGTGGACAGTCCCTTTTGCAACTAATCGTGCAGGACTATCACGATCCTCCACATATAGGTCACAAGGTTGCTATGGATCCGTCCAACAATGCAGCTCCCTCTAGTGCTATCCGCACAGTGCAGTGAATGTGTGAAGGGAACACTGGTCTCGGACGATTGCTCAAAAGCAGCTTCATCGATTCAATTCCTCCCTCATCGGCTCATCTCGGATTGATACCTTGCTTCTTTAGCCGCTGCATCCTCACTTAATTTGGCCACCGTCTCATTCCATCTCCTCCGGGTAATCATACTTTATCTATGGCGTTTGGATTTACCAAAGTATTCCTTCAGCCTACCCGTCCTCCAATCCCCCTTACACGCCCACCATGATCCGATTTTCCGGTTGCAACGGTCGAACATCACTCCTCCCGTCGACACAAAAGATCCCTCGCTTCTTTCTTTTTAAGATCTTCTGTAAGATACAGATAATGAGAAGCTTAGTAATGAAACATGTTTAGCAACTAAAAAATAACAATAATGATACTTACAATTCTTTCAAAGCAACTACACGAGTTTGTTCACTCGTGTAGGAACCGCTTGGCTTTTTCCGAATGTGCAACCACACCTCCTCGTGACGTCTTGGAGATGGTGGATCATGTACCACGAAGGATTGGATTCTGCTTCATCATCCAATCTCTTCCGCTTGGCCGCCATCAATTCTTCTTCTTGACATTTTCATATCCGCCGCGAGAAGCCTTATGCGGGCAATCATTCTTTCTCCCTATCTCCTGTGCTCGTTCCCTTCTTTCCTGTGAATCAGCATTGAAAACAACTATTAATTATGAATTCCAGCCATCTCACTAACAGAAATTAGAGAACTTCTGCTTGATATGAACCTCAAACACTAGTCAAATTCACTTCATCAAGTTTCAACATTTTATGTAAGGAAGATGTAGAATTGTAGAAGAAATTGGAGCTATGTCCTATACTGCTAGATAGATAGGTTAAGAAACAAAAGAGAATTACGCTTATAAAATAATACAAACTTGATCCTTTTTAAGGCATCCGGTGGGATCGCGATCCTCACTAGATAGTAAAGAATTAACGGCAATGTCTAACCACTACCTACTATAAGAACTAAGACTATAATAATGGCTTGAATCTTATGCCATTATTATTTCTCTAATTACCTTCTTAGTATTTTACCTTTTCGGGGTTTACATATCAGACTTGCATAGACAAAGGCGGAAATGTATACTTCTATTCACACACCAAACAATTTAACTAACAGATTAGATGAACATAATAACATTCACATATCAAGACAAAGTTAATAAGCAAACAAAAGGGCAAAAAAACTAAATATAAACTCACTAGAGCTTCAGGAGTAGTCCTTAGCTGAACAAATTGTTGTCAAGTTTGTTCATCAATAAATGTGTACTTGTCCCAAGGATTTTGGTCATGCTAAACCTCGGCAAAAATATACTTGTTAGCGAGAGAGGTCTTAAACTTCCTTCACCGATCAGCACAATAAGACAATGTCTTGTCTTTCAACTTCTCAGAGTCTGGGACAGTGTATGTAAGCCGGATAGTGTCCCAAATAGGTTGCTTTACTTTGCCAAAGTCCACATTTTTCCACTCATCGTCAAGATGCTAACCTTGTCGCGTGCAAGACAGCCGACAAAACTAGTATATTTGCTTTTATTAGGACCGAAAGGTTGCAACTTTTCATCAAACTAAATCTCTAGCTTTGACCCAGAAGTCTGACTTAGGGTTACATCCATCATTCTTGTGCCTCTTCTAACACGGTGTGCTGGGAGGTTACGAGGAACATTGTCAGATGAAGAGGGTTCGTTCTAACTCACACCAGTAACTGGCGTTCCCGGAACACGAATGGAATCGTTTTCACCGTTCATTTTCGAGACGTAAAGAGAGGAATGCCGAGCAAATGGCCGTAATGTGAGGCTAATGATATGTGGGCGAGGTAGAGAGGTAATACAACAGGAAGAGTGGTTTCACAACAAGAAGAGGGGTTTCAGAGTTCAGAGGGACAACGTAAGTCGTAAGGTAACGTTTCGCGTGGGCGAGGAAGAGAGGTAATGCAAAAGGAAGAGTGGTTTCACAACAAGAAGAGGGGTTTCGAGTTCGGAGGACAACGTAAGTCGTAAGGAACATTTCGCGTGAAGAAGAATATGTATTTGGTGTTTTATTTTTAAGACCGGATGAACTAAAAAGACGTTCTTAAATGTTAAGTTTTAAGATCGTCATTTATTAAACTCCGAACTTAAAAGTAATAAACTATTTAGTACCGGTCACAATTTATGTCCGGTCTAAAAAGTATAATATTTAAGACCGTTATATATATCCGGTCTTAAACGTTTATTTAATTTTTTCCTCATTATTTTGGACCGAGAAAATACAAGTCGCCCCCCGTTCGAGATTTCTCTATAAAGAAATTTGAACTTTCAGCTTTTTTCAATAACATTTTTAAGACTGTTTGTTTTGTTAAGCGGTCTAAATAATATATTTAAGACTCATTGATAAAGGATGAGGTCCAAGAAGTTCTTAATATTTACAAAACTGTCACCGGTCATACTATTAAGACCGATGCTCATTAGGATGCGGTCCAAGAAGTTCTTTATATTTACAAAACTGCCACCGGTGCGTCATTACTCCGATCTAAATGAGGCGGTCTTAAAGCCCTTTTTTTCACTAATGACATCAAAGGAGAGTATTATAAATATATTAATTATGTGGATTTCCATTAATTTGTGACCCTCTATCGTGACTCTTGATGGTAATCCTTGGAGATGGTGACCTTTGGTGGTAAAATCCTTTTTATTAGTGTTTCAAATAAGCCTTTATCTTTTTTGACCCAAAAAAAGGCACCTATATCCTTACCTATTCTGGTATAGAACTCAGATGTCCAGCTAAGGGCTCGTATTTTGATCTTGGATAGCTAGGCCCTGCCTGAATATCTATGGAGGAGATAATCAGGAGAGCGTGGGATCACCGTACACGACAAAGGGGTGGTGTATGTGCACAGTGAGACTGTATGTAAATAGTCTAGGTTAGAATGTGTGCACCTTGTTACTTGTCCTCTGTATTTATAGGCCCCGGGGCACACCATTAATGGGGCGCGCCATTAATGGGGTGGATATCCGGGGCGAGCCATTAATAGGGCGTGCCATTAATGGGGCGAGTATCTCGGAAGGCCGTTATGATATAGGTAGATCTTGCCTAGCCGAGATTTCTGGATCTCCCCCTATGATTAGCGGATCATGCCTCCTGGCTCTGTTTGGGCCGCGCCATGGACTTGGGCTTTTGGGCCGGTCCGTAACAGTTGCCCCCCAGCTTGGCTGTTCAGGCTTCTGGGCGGCCGAGGTGTTCAATGCCCCCGGCCCCTGTTTAGGTTCGGGGCCTATGCTTCATCCGGACTGGCTTATCCCTGTTGTGACGTCTGGGTGGTGCCCTGGGTCACGCCTGACCAGGGCGTCTCGAACGGCCTCGGACTTACGTAATTAGTCCCTTGTTCGTGGGTGAGTCGCTTGGCATTCTTTCCGTAGGCACCATCATTGTTGCTTTACACCTGGCTTGCCTTGATTGGGAAGAGTCTGCAGCAGTCGCGCCCCTCGGAGTGCCGTTTTGCGTGCACATTTAATACAGGTATTTTAAAGACCGAACTACCCCCGGCGTTCCCTTTCCTTGTCACATCTATGAAGTAATTATTTTGTGTTTGCCTCCTCACTTTTTCCCGCTACAACCTCTCCGTGAATTTGCTCGGGTTTGTAGAATCATCTCCTCTGCCAAAACTCCACCGTTCTCCATTTCCATCGTTCGAGTTTCCCTCTTCTTACTCATACAGGTATTTTCCTTATTCTTCTTTACTCTTTTATGGCATAACGTACTTCTCACCGATTATATATCCTTTGGTCCCTTATCTGTGTTCCTACTCCTCCTCCTTTCTGGATTTCTGAGTATCCATTTGAGACCATTTTCTGGGTTTTGCTTGCTTTGGACACATCCGCGTCTGTACTTGCCTCTCTTTCGACATAAGACCTTTAGTTCTTAGGTTCTAGTTCCTTCCTTATGGATAGAGATAGGCATTTTCCTAAACCCAGATCAATGCTAACCCCTAAGGAAGAGGAGTTTCTTCGCACTCGCTACCCGCGAGCTTCTTAGTGGGTCCTCGGAAGCGGAGAGGTCAGCCTCTTTACTCTGAGGCGGGTTCAGTCACTCAGGACGAATTGGGCCCCAACCTATTGCTGCTAGAGCTCTGTCTCCTTCTACTGTCCAAGCTTCTGCACACAACGTTCTTATCTTATCGCCGGCACAGGCCGGGGTTGGTTCCTTTGCGGCTCAGGGTCTCGGCCTTATTGGCCCAACTTCTCAACTTCTGTGAGGGTCCACCTTCTGTGAGCTCGGATCCTTATCCCAATGATTACCTCGGCCCCTGCTGGGACTGCTTGGCTGAGGGTGCCATCCATATTGCGCATGGCGGAGACTCTAGAGCCTCCTCGATTCTTGGTTCTTGCTTAAGCATCGGCAACCTTCGGGCCTTTCTTCTGGCGTACCCTTTCGTCCGAGTTCGCCATCTGTTTTTCCTTCTAACATGCTTTCACCAGGTATTTCCAACTCTTCTAATTTCATTTTATGTTGCATATAGGTTAATGGCTCCGAAATCTCTGCCCTCCAAGCAAAGGACCGAGGCTGAGGAATCGGACTCTTCTAGTCCTCCCGAGGCTCTGTGTCGTAGATTTCCCTAGGTGTCCCATGAGGTCTTGAAGACCCTGTCATCAATGTCGGATACCGACATTGCACGTTTGGATCTACCCGCCATGGAGGGGTGCGTTATACGCCGCCCGGAGGTCGACGAGCCTATTTGTGCGGAACGGGAAGTAGGCAGTCCCAATTTCTTTTTCTTTTACCGAGACTACCTTATTCGGGTCGGTGTTTGCTTCCCTTTCACCCATTTCTAGATACCCTGTTACACCTGAGACTTGCCCCGTCTCAACTTCATCTGAACGGGTGGGCTTATCTTGTTACGTTCGAGCAACTGTGTTGCTCCTTCCCGGTTCCAATTCCCTGCTCAACCAATCTCTTCCTCTATTACTTCGGCCCCTTTACCCCCGGCTCTCCAAAAGAAAGCGACAAGCTAAAAGGGTTGGTATCTCTCCGCGTCAATCCAGATCGGAAGGTCATGAAGCCCTTCTCCGATTCGTTTAAGCGGTTCAAAAATGCGTTCTTCAAGGTTGTCGCCATGCCTGGTAAACAAACCTGGTTTTTGAAGGGGGTTGAAGCCGACGACGTAGAGTGGCGTTTCCTTCTATATTGGATGGAGAGTCATCATAAAGCTGCTCCCTCATCCTTCCAAATTTCGAAAGATAACCTCCTGCCGGAGACAGCCCCTTATGTGCCTAGGTTGGACGCCTACGTGGAGAAGTATGGTGTCCAGAGTGCAGCCTTTTTCATTTCTGGTGAGGGATCTAGGCCAATCCCCTCTACTTGTAGGAGTCCCTCCTTTGCAATGTTATTTGTCTTTCAGTAAAATTTTGTATTTTGTTGGAGTAATTTGTGTTTATTCCTGACTTCCCTTTACTTGTCCTTTTCAGCTCAAGACATGAGGGCTCTTCCAGGTTACTAGACGAAAGTGAATCCGGCCGCAGCATCACCAAATCGTCGGGCTTAGAAACGGGCCGTCCCGTCGAAAGTCTTTGCGCCCGAGGCTACTGCCTCTGTTGTTACAAAGAAAACTAAGGTCTCGGGCGGCGAAGGGTCGGCTCCATCTATCCCCACCGGGCTATCTCAGGAAGTTATTTCCCAAGCTCCGAAGGGGAAACAGGTCGTTGTCTCTGTGGGTGAAACTGTGTCTGCGGTTATCGCGACTACTCCTTCGGCTTCGGTTCTCCCGGCACCTTTGCCACCTCCGCCTTCTCCACCTCCTTCTACCGGGTCGTCGCGTCCTTCTTCTGTGCTTCCTCACGGCTTCATATGGGATAAGGGGGTGACCAATGAATTGGACGTCGTGTTCCTTCCTCCCGGGAATTTATGGAGAGCCGACCCCGTCTCCGCCTAACGTTGATGAGGTGTATGCAGCGCAACGGTATTTATGTAAATACGTTTTTGGGCTGCTTCAAGCCTATATTCTCGTGAGGGAGAAGTATTCTTTAGTGGATGCAGAGAATAAACGCCTGAGAGCGTCTCAGGAAGAGGTGGTGGCCAAGCAAAAGGCTCTGGAGGAGGCCGTATCAACGAAAAAGGCCTTGGCCGAGTCTGAGGCCAGGCTGCACATTTTGGAAGAGGAGCGGGATGCCGCCCGGACTGAGCGGGATGCTTCTAAGGCCGCGGTCATGAAGATGGATAAAGAACTTCTATAGGCGCGGGAGGGGGCGGAGAAGTCGGCCTCCGAGTGTTCCCGGGCCCAGAAAGCGCTGGGTGAGAGTCTTGAGGCGGTGAAAGCCCTTCAGAAGCAACGTGATATGCTGTCCTCTAAGCTTAAAACAATCGAGGAGGCCCTCATCATGGTACAGTAGGCGCGCTTGGAGTCTGATGAGCTTTTAAAGCAGACTGCCAAAGATTGCTTTGACAATGCTCTGGTGTAGATCCAGTTCTTGAATCCGACGGCTAAGCTTAACCTGGACGGCTATGATTTTCACGCCTTTGTCGAGGATGGAGTCTTAGTTCCGTATCAATCTCCTTCCATCAATGTGTCCCGATTTGAAGAAGAGGGAGGAGAGTCGGATACGGAGAGTGAGGCAACAAAGGGATCTCATAAGGCCGGCCCGTCTAGTTAATTTTTACTTTGTTCTTCAGTGGGCGTCTGTGCCCCTTTATTTTGAACATTTCCGGCCTTTGTGCCGTTCTGTACAATTTTTATGACTATGGATGAATTATTTATTCACCCTTTGCCATTTTGTAAATTCCATAATTGAAATTTATTGACTGTAATAGATACGAGTCGTTTACTCGACCAACACTGAGGTGTGGGAGAGTGGGGCAGGGTCGTATGTTTTAACCTCTGGGGTGTTAACTTAACCGCACTACCTCGTTCCGGCTTGACTAGTCAGAAAAGTTGATAGAAATCGAATTAAGGGTGAGGCCGTCACATGTCAACCGAGGTGTCTATTACCTCTAATCTAACATTTTGACTTGATCAGGGTCGGAATGACAACCTACTTTCTTAAATCAAGCAAGCGTTGACGCGTCAATTTCGTGAAGGCCACGTATGGCATTTTTGCCGAGCTCTTACCAATGCATGTCGGAGTACAACGGCCGGTGTCATACATCTAGATGTTTTTATGTTAATGACCGGGTGTAAGTACCTTGGTGTCGGGTTTTGGTAGGGCTTAATGGCCTCGGTTTCACGCTTAAGCGGGTAATTGTGCACATTGATGAATTTCCTTGATGGAATCCTTCATTAAATAAAACAGCTCTAAAGAGCTTACAAATGGTCATGAATTATTCAGATGAAAAATAAAGAACAATTGGAGAAACATAAGGAAAAGTAAGAAATAACCGAACAAGTAGCCCGTGTCTATGGGGCCGAGCCAAGACCTAGCTGTAATAGATTTTTAGCTTGTCGGCGTTCCATGTTCTCTTAACCGGCTTCCTTGCTAGGGTTTCGAGAACATATGCCCCAGCATCGAGTTTTTCTTTAACCCGATAGGGGCCTTCCTAATTTGCCGCTAGTTTTTCGTCTCGGGCATTCTTGTTTCCGATATCGGCCCACCGAAGTACAAGGTTACCTCGGTTAAAGGATCGTGGCCGAACCTTCCGATTATACTTTGCCGCGAGGAGTTGCTTGGCGGCAAGTTCCGCAATGCGCCGTGATTCGGATTTCATCAATTAGGTCCGGTCTGTCTTTAGGGCGTCGTCATTCGACGCTGTCCATCCATCCCGTCCGGCTCGATCTTTCTCCATGATGGCTGCCCGTTTTCGACCGGGATCATTGCTTCACATCCGTAGGTCACCCAGAATGGGGTTTCCTGGGTCGAGGACTGCACACTCGTCCTGTAGCCCCATAGAACGCTGTGGAGCTGTTCGGTCCAGCTGGTGTTGGCCTTTAACATTTGTTTCTTTAATCCGTCCAGAATGATCTTATTAGTTGACTCGGCCTGGCCGTTAGATTACGGGTGTTCGACGGAGGAGAAGTGTTGCTGGATGTCCAAGTTGGACATTAAGGCTGGAATCTATAGTCCGTGAACTCGGGTCCCATTATCGGTGACGACCGCGGGTATCCCGAATCGAGCAAAGATGTTATGACGAACGAATCTCATAATTCGAGACGAGGTGATCGTGGTCAATGCCTCCGCTTCAATCCACTTGGTGAAATAGTCTACGGTGACGATGAGCCATTTGAGCTGTCCAGGTGCCGGCTTGAATGGTCCGAGGATGTCCATTCCCCATTTATAGAAGGGCCAAGCGGCCGGCATACCTTTTAACTCCATGGGTGGTGGCCATAGGATCCCGGCGTGTTTCTGGCAACTGTTGCACCTCTTGGCGGCTTCCATGGCGTCATGCTTCATGGTGGGCCAATAATATCCAGCGCGTAATGCCTTCCTTGCCAAAGCCTTGCCCCCCATGTGTTGGCCATTGCATCCCTCATGTATCTCGGTCAACACGTACCTTACTTCGGACTCACCCAGGCATCGCATCATCCGGCAATGCACTCCTTTTCTGTATAGCTGATCATCGACCATGGTGTAGATGGCGGCTTCTCTGATCAGCTTCTTTGCTTCAGTGGAATCTGTTGGATGATCCCCCTTTCTAGGTAATCTTCGATTGGCTTTCTCTAGTCCGTGGCGGATGAGATAGTCATGACGCGGTGGGCTCAGCCAGATTCTGTTGGATCACAGTTCTATGACTCCCAGGACCTTTGGTACTTGCTAGCTTGGAGAGGATATCGGCCCTGGTATTCTCTTCTCTCGGGATATGAGCAACAATTACTTCTTCGAACTCAGTCATTACTTCTTTTGCTCTGTTCAAGTACTTAGCCAACAGGGGGCCTTTTGCTTGATAGCTGCCATCGATCTGTGCGGCGACAAGTTGTGAGTCGGTGAACACCTTAACTCGCCGCGCTCCGTTATCTTTTGCTTCAAACAATCCAGCTAGGAGGGCCTCGTACTCGGCCTGGTTATTGGAGGCCGGGAATTCCAACTGAAGGGAATGCTCAGTAGCGACCCCCTCGGGGCTCTCAACGATGACTCTGCTCCCTTTGCCTTTTGGATTGGAAGATCCATCTACAAATACCTTCCAGAATTCCTCGCTAGACATGATCGGAGTCAACTCTCTAATGAAATCGGCCAATGCTTGTGATTTGATCGCATGCCGAGCTTCAAAAGTGATGTCGAACTCGGACAGTTCAATTGTCGAGCTTGTCATTCGCCCTGCCAGGTCGGGTTTGTGCAAAATCTGCCGGATTGGCTGGCTGGTCTGGACTACTATCCGGTGTCCCTGAAAGTATGGCCGCAGCTGTCTCGCAATCGTCAGTAATGCGAACGTCATCTTTTCCAGCCTCTGATATATGAGCTCAGCGTTTTGTAACGCTTTGCTCACAATGTAGATGGGTGTACGTAGGCCTCGGTTTCTCTTACCAAGGCGGCACTTACCGCCTCGTCTCCCACGAGACAGTACAAGAACAAGGTCTCCCCTTGCTCCGGCTTCGTTAGTACCGGAGGGGTTGCCAAACATCGCTTAATTTCTTCAAAGGCTGCTTCACAATCCGAATTTCATCCTCCATGAGTTTCTTTCTTCAATAATTTAAAGAAAGGTAACGCCTTCTCGGCCGATCTGGGTAAGAATCTTGTTAGGGCAGCCAGGCGACCTGTTAATTGCTGAACTTCCTTCTTAGAGTTCGAGACTTGCATGTCTAGCACGGCCTTGCATTTGTCCGGGTTAGCCTCAATCCCTCGATTGGTCAGCATAAAACCTAGGAATTTCCCGGTGGGAACTCCGAAAGCACATTTGGCCGGGTTCAACCTGATTCGATGTCGTCTTAATTTTTCGAATGTCTGTTCTAGGTCCCGGATATGCTCCTCTGGTTATTTTGACTTCACGATCATGTCATCTATATAGACCTCTATATTTCGCCCAATTTGATCCTCAAAGACGCGGTTCATCATTCGCTGGTATGTAGCTCCGGCATTCTTCAATCCAAATGGCATGACGTTGTAGTAATAGTTAGCCTTGTCGGTCATGAAGGCGGTCTTCTCTTGGTCCTCTCGGGTGCATGGCAATATGATTGTAGCCGGAGTAAGCGTCCATAAAGGAAAGCAAGCGGTACCGTAGCCGAGTTATCAACGAGTTGATCAATGTTAGGCATAGGGTAGGAGTCCTTTGGACACACTTTATTCAGATTGGTGTACTCAGTGCACACCCTCCATTTGCCGGTTGGTTTTAACACCATGACCACATTCGAGAGCCAAGTTGTATATTGCACTTCTCTGATGAATCCAGCGGCAAGGAGCTCTTCAATGTGACTTTCAAGGGCCTTCTTCCTGTCGTCTGAGATATTCCTCTTCTTCTGGGCCACCGGCTTCGACCCCGGCCATATGGCGAGTTTGTGGCGGCAAAAGTGTGGGTCGATCCGGGTATTTCGGCCGACGTCCGGCGAAGACGTCCCGATTTTGTCTTAAAAACTTGATCGCCGCGCTTTTAAGTCTGCGCTTATCTCTCGCCGACTTTAGTTGTCTTGGAAGGATCCGTCCCGTGGTCAATTCCTCCAGCTCCCCTTCCGGCTACGGGCGTGGATTTTACGGTTCACGGAGATCCGGCTCTACCATATTAACTGACTGCCGGGGCCGCCCATCATTTCTGACTTTGGCCATAACTTCGTTGGTTCGGAGCCGCGGAGGGGATGACGGTCCTTCCTCCTCGACTCGGAGAGTCTCGAAGTAACATTGCCATGACACTTTCTGGTCCCCGGACACTTCGACCACCCGATTCTTATCATTGATCATTTTCGGTTTACGGTGCTTAGTGGATGCTAGCATGTCCCAATTGTGTATAGTGGGTCGGCCCAATATAATATTGTAGGGAGAGTGGAAGTCGGCCACTACGAACCTTAAACGTTCTGACTTGAAAGCTTCCTTGGTTCCTAGCGTCAATCTGAGGTCTATATATCCTTTTGGGAAGGAACGCTCTCCATTGAACCCGATAAGGGTGGATTTGCATGGCTTTAGGTCTTCAACATCGAGGTGCATCCTCTGGTATGCGTCCCAGCTTATGATGTCGGCCGAACTCCCTGCATCCACAAAGATCCATTTGACTCGGCAATTTACTACGATTCCGGTGATAACCAGTCCGTCCTGGTGGCCGGGAATTGTTGGAAATTATGCCCTAGGGGAAAGTCATTGTTCTCCATTAAGTTATCACTTCATACGCATGTTTATGGTGATAACTATATCCCTGGATATATCTTATAGATTATCCTAAATGTCCCTGGTTGGTCATCTACGCGGGAGCGAAGATGAGTTAAGACCAGTATGACTTTGATAAGGTATGGAGATACGAATCAAAGTCATGGGCACTTGTAAGAATACAAGGTCTTTGGACCGACCCACTATGAGAAAGCTGAATGGATCTAGTCATAAGCTTATCTTATGTATAACCGCGTCCACAACGCCCTATGACCGAGACCATCATGGATTCCTACATGATGAGTCATCGACCTTTGACCTAGTCAAAAGTCACCTTTAATAGGGTGATGATAAAGGCCGGATCGGGATCGTGGTTTTCATGCGGAGGAATGTGAATGGTCAAGATGGAATTTGTCCCTCACATTTGTAGAGAGATGATCTTGGGCCCCTCGATGAGTGAGTCTAAGAAATGTACGGCCGTCTTGTGATGGAAAGGAGTTTCCATTTCACTTATTAGACTACTCGAGAATCGAAAGTAGTGGTCAAGAAAAGGAAGTTGACATTATCCATGCCTCATCCTTGATCAAATTATCGCGTGACAAAAGGGACGTGACATGGTTGTACGATAGGTTGTATCATGTTATCGATCCCCATGTGAATTGGGTAGTCGCAATGTCTTGCTAGAGGCCGCTTGCGATTTGTGGGCGATACAGTCTTGGCCGACTGCCAATCTCATATGAGCCTACAGGGTCGCACACAAGAATAACTCAGCACGAGCAAATATGTCCAGATTCATTGAATCTTAGATACTTCTAAGATTTAATGAATACTGAATTTAACCTAGGATATATATATATATTAAAATTCGAAATCAATATATGTTAATATTATTAATAGAGATTATAATATTAATATATATATATATTTTTTGTATTTAATTTATTTGATAAATTAAATATCTAAAACAAATTGAGATATTGTATCTCATTTAATTTTCGAATAAAGATATCGTATATTTAATATTAAATTGAGATATGGTATCTCAAATTTAAATAGATAGATATTATTTCTCGGATTTAATTTATAGAGATAAATTAAATTAGAAGGCTTTTAATTTGGATTAAATAAATGGATTTGATTAGATCTATTAGACGGATTTAATTAATACATTTATTTTAATTCAGATTCCAAATTCGAATTTCAAATCAGCTTTTAATGCGAATTAAATACGTTACATCAGATTTGATTGATGTAATTAATGTATTTTAATTCATATTTGAAATTTGAATTTCAGAATTAATGAGGATTAATTCTATATAATGCGCTGAACGGGTTTAGAAAAACTCACGGGACATTTTGTCGAGCGCATTTAGAAAGCCGCGAGAAAAACCCTAGAGAGAATTTTAAGAAAGACGCACAAGAGGCGCTAGCACGCTGCCGTAGCCGTGTTCGGGAGTTGTTCATGTGGATACCGGTGGAGGAAGACGATCCTAGGAGTCGTCTTCTGCTGATCGAGGAGGTAGCCCACCTGTTCAATGAAGAACAAGCCGCGAAGGAGTTTTCCTAAGGTAATCTCAGATTCCCTAGCTTAGGTTTAAACGCACCTGAGTGATCCTCGGGACAGATTCGTAGAAATTTTTAATCCGCTGCGTTGTACGAATCCCAACAGGAATAACATCCTTGAGCTCCTCGCCTGTGAAGACTAATGGGGGTGGTTTCGGTTTTGATGAGCTACCTTTGAACTTTGGTATATCTTTTATTGTCAGCACTTCCCGCAGGTATTTCTTGCGCTGGCTTGTCGTATCTCCACCTCCTCCGAAACCGCCCGATGCCATTGTATTGGAGATCGTCTCGGGAACCCGTCGAGAGGGCCGGTTTTCCGTTTCTTCTCTCGGTTCTCGAATGTTCGTAGCCAGACTCCTGCTTCGGCGGCCACTATTCCGCCCGCTTGTTTTCCCTTGAGTTTTGATGACGTATTGGCGAAGTTTCCCTTCTCTCACAAACTTTTCAATAGCATCCCCGAGTTCATAACACTCGTCGGTTGTATGGCCGGACGGTCGTGGAAAGTGCAAAATTTTCCCCGATCAGTAGTGGACCGATTTCTGATAGGCCTCGGCTTGGCAACCCTTTCATCTCGGTCTGAGCTACCTCCTTCCATAACTGCGAACGCGGAACGTTTAGGGGGTGTAGTTGCCATACTTCACCTTATTATCCGTCCTCTGTCGGGATCGGCTCTCTCTGCCGCGTCTGCGGGGTTCCGGCTTCTTCTTGTCCGTCGGATCCCTTCTATCGGGCAATGAATTCCTGACCTTCTCAGGTTCGTCTGCATTGGCAATTTCCATCTATTCGACATCTAGGTACTTTTTTGCTTCGGTGTAGAATTCAGTCAATGAATAGACCCGATTCTTGCACAGATGTATGGCCAGGCATGTCGTTGGGTCCAGACCGTTGATGAGACAATGTACGTGGACTTCTTCAGATAATGAGCGTACCTGCATTGCCGTGTCTACGAACCGATCCGGTAATTCTCGCGGCGTTTCACCTTTCTTTTGTTTTACCTTACTCAAAGTGAACTGAGATTTTGGTTGTTTCTTACTGGTGGCAAAGTGCAATTCAAATTTGCGCCCGAGGTCTTCAAAGTTCCTAATGGAATTATTGGGTAATGAACTCAACCATTTGTGGGCCGGTCCGGTTAACGTGGCCGAGAAGAACCGTAAGATGACCAGACCCTCTATTGACCTGACCCACATCAGCTTTTCAAATATCTCCAAGTGGTGACGTGGATCTTGGGTCCCATCGTACTTGGGAAGATCGGCTAGGTCAAAATTCTTCAGGTAGGGGGCCGTGGCCGTTGCTCGGGAGAATGGGGTCCCACTAGAGCCTGCCAAGTACTTCATCTTATATTGCCCGCGGTGACTTGGAGTGTGTCCGATGCGCCGTGATTGCCTCTCGAAGCTCATCCGAGTCCTGATCCACGTCGAGGTCTCGGTCTTCATAACTATCACGGCTTCGGTCTTTATAACCATCTTGGCGAGCTTCTCGGCCTCGGTCTTCAGCATCCCGGATCCGCAATTGCCTCTCCTTCTTCCGTGTGGGGGTCGGCTGGTGTTCTCGCTCCTTTCTCGCTTCGCCCTTTTTCCTGTCGCGGGCCCGTCGATTTGACTCTGGGCTGCTACGCGGACTACTGCTGTTCAGGCGTACAACCTCCTTTCCCTTCCGAGAACTTCTCTGAGTTCCGTGTTGGAACATGTTTTCGAGCTTTTCCTCGATCATTAACTCCAGAGCATGAAAATCCTCTTGCCGTTGGAGGTGATCTCGTTTTTCCTTGTTTTCAAACCTCTGAAGCATCGACTCTTGGGTTCTCCTTAAAATGTGGACGTCGGTGTCTAGTACCTGAGCGTCTGGAGCCGGGGCTTTCGGGGCTTGGACTCTTCGCGGCTCCTCTTGCGAAGGTCCTTCGGTTGAAGGAGATGTGCTCGCCGTGTCAGTAACGTAATCCTCCGGAGTTTTTTCTCATGGAGGTTGATCATGAGTCTACGGTTGACTCGGTCCGGCCTGAGGTTGATTCGGTGGTAAATTGCTTTCATCATGCGGCCGGTCTAACTGCTGGCTTTGCCTGTGGCTTTTGGTGTTTGCCATTAGTGGTCACGGGGATAGAAATTTATCGATCCCCACGGACGGCGCCAATGTTATGGTATAGAACTCAGATGTCCAGCTAAGGGCTGGTATTTTGATCTTGGATAGCTAGGCCCTGCCTGAATATCTATGGAGGAGATAATCAGGAGAGCGTGGGATCACCGTACATGACAAAGGGGTGGTGTGTGTGCACAGTGAGACTGTATGTAAATAGTCTAGGTTAGAATGTGTGCACCTTGTTACCTATCCTCTGTATTTATAGAGGTGTCTGGTGCGATATCCGGGGCACACCATTAATGGGGCGGATATCCGGGGCGCGCCATTAATGGGGCGTGCCATTAATGGGGCGAGTATCTCGGAAGGCCGTTACGATATGGGTAGATCTTGCCTAGCTGAGATTTCTGGATCTCCCCCTATGATTAGCGGATCATGCCTCCTGGCTCCGCCGCGCCATGGACTTGGGCTTTTGGGCCGGTCCGTAACATTACCTATGCCCGTGCATTTGATAAACTTATCAATCATAGGGACATGTATCGTTTTTTATTCATTAACAACTGATGAAGCACCCGCTTTTTTTATTCAAAAAAGACATGTCCATCGAAATATGATTAAAAGTAATATGGGTTCTGACCCTATAATATAGAATAGGAAAATTGAAGTAATATTCCTTCTGACCATATAATAGTGAATCAAAGAAATATGACTTCTCATCATATTATATCAAAATAAGAAATCAAAGTGATATGACTTCTAGTCATATAATCTTAAAATAAGAAATAAAAGGAATATGACTTTTGACTATATTAAAGGAAATCAAAGTAATATGACTTCTAGCCATATAATTTTTGAATATAATCAGAATATAGTTTGAGACATTAAGATAAAATAAAGACACAAGTCAAGGATTGGTTATTGGAAAAAATCAATAATTATGGAATCCCAACAAAATAAAGTCAGCAACGCGCCTTACTGAAGACAAACCCAGGAAAGAGATGAGGAGAGGAGTTATTGTCTATTGAGTAGTATTTTATTCCTTTATATTAAGATATATACCTAATATGTCTCTATATTGATATGAGGATTCCTCTCTATATTTTTAGTACCAGTTAGTACCATAAAATATTTTTTAAGATCCTAACATAATACTTTATTATCTTAAAGATTATTTTAGGATCTTGAAAAAAATATTTCAGGGTAATAAATGATACTAAAAATATACTTCATGATACTAACTGGTAATGAAAAATATTTCAAGGCTTGATGGTTCTAAAAATATATTTCAGGATATTTCTTTAAGATCCTAAAATAATTTGTCAAGACCATGAAATATTTTTTCAATGTCAGTCAGTATCCTGAAGTATCTTTTTAGTACCCGTTAATAACTTAAAAAATTTAAAGAAAAACAAAAAGCAAGAGGTTCATTGTTTTGCACCAAATATGGCGTAATTTTAAGAAAATGATGGCGGTGGACGTTGCCTCACAAGGAACGCAAGCGAAATCTAGGATTCACACGCATAGATCATACTCCCTCGGCACTAATTATAGGATCTAGTTGACTTTTTTTTTTAAAAAAAAAAAGGTAATTAAATTACTTTAGAGTATTTTTAATTTTCTTTTTTTCTTTAAATTAATTAGTTTCACGAATAAACTATTGTATAATTTAAATATGCATAATATATGAAATGGTTAATTAAATAACTTATATAGCTTCTTTAATCTCTCTAAAAAAGTCAACGGTCTTATAATTAGAACCAAATGTAATATATTGGTTAATGTGTGTGTGTACACATGCTCATTACCAACTCATTACCTTTGGTTTGGTGTTAGCTTTCTTGAAAAATGTGATTGAAAAGACAATAGCAAAGTGCCAAAGAATTCAGAAGACCAAAGCAAAGTCCCAAAAATGCATTCAAAAATAATATATTTTTTAACGATTAGCTAAACTTAATTAATAATATTATATGAACACTATAAGGAAGGAGCATGTGAAAGACGATGAGAGTCAATCCTCTTGTCCAATACCAAATTTAACACACATTACCAACTCATTACCTTTGGTTTGGTGTCAACTTTCCCGGAAATGTGGTTGAAAAGATAATAGCAAAGAACCAAAGAATTGAGGAGACCAAACAAAGTCCCAAAACACATTCAAATTTTTTTTTTTTTTTTAATGATTAGCTAGGCTTAATTAATAATATTATATTAATAGCATAAGCAAAGAACGTGTGAAAGACGGTGAGAGTCTATCCTCTTATCCAATACCAAATTTACGCACACACTCATTACCAACTCATTACCTTTGGTTTGGTGTCAGTTTTCTCGAGAAATGTGATTGAAAAGATAATAGCAAAATGCCAAACAATTGAGAAGACCAAAGCAAAGTCCCAAAACGTATTCAAAAATAATATTTTTTTAATAATTAACTAGGCTTAATTAATACTATTAAATGAACAGCATAAGCAAGGAGCATGTGAAAGACAGTGAGAATCAATTCCTCTTGCCCAATACCAAATTCTTGAAAAAGAGACTGTTTGAAAATTAAAGCTCCATAATTAAACGTTAGCGATTTTTGAAAGAATCAAAGAAGGGAGGAACCAACAACGCCTAAGAAAAAGAAAAAGAAAAAAAAAGAAGAATGTACACTACACTCTGGAAGGAACTGGAAATAAAGCAATCACAGCCCTTGAGAATCCTTGCCCATGGGCGTCCATAACAAAGGAAATAATCTAATTAGATCTAATTAGAGAATCATGTGCTGATAACGAAATTTGAAACAAGAAAGAAGAGCAAGAAAAGACAGAGAGAATTCCATAGAGGAAAGAGGAGGAGCAATTCTTGTTCGTGTTTCTGTGTGAATACAATACTTTGTACAAAGCCTCTATTTATAGATTTTCAAGAGTCACCATGGTCACCACCAAAGTTACCATCAAAGTTCACGAGTTAATCGACATCTATATAATTAATATATTCATAACAAATTCCACATCCAATGTTCCGAATTGATGTAACATAGAAATAGTGACCTAATTAAAAAAAAACTTTTAACTTGAAGTGATAACCAATTTAGAAAGCTTCATTTTCTACTAGCTATTATGTCACAACTATAATAAAAAATGTACTTCATAAAAAATATTTTAATGTGTGAAAAATCTAAAATAAAGATATATAATTCTCTTAACTTTGAATTTTTTAAAGAATTTTTTTTTAAAAAAAAATCCCCAATTGAAAATTTGAAATCTAAATCACTAAAACTATATGCAAACACAAGGCAAATCTCATAACACTGTTAGCACCTATATAAGTCAAACAAGTCATTTGGGTTAATGATAAAAGCTATTTTTTCAACGTGATTTATGATTTATGAGGTAAGTATGTGAGATAAGTTTTATCTTGACTTACATAAATTTATTTTTTTAACGTCAACCCAATCAAATACCTAGGAAATAAAAAGATGACATGGTCTTGGGACGTTAGCAAATGTTTTTAGATCAAGACCAATCTAACGCAAAAATGCAAATAAGTAGTAAATAAAACTAGGCCCAATATAGTAAAGTGGGTTTTAAAACAAAAAACATATCAATCCTCAACCCCAACAAATACTAGGAAACTAAGCGTTTGCTACACTTTGGAATTTCGTAATTGGCTATTTGCTTGATTGATCAAATTATTTATGAGAGCGTGTGTCATTGTTTATGTTATTATATGAAAAGAACAAAGAGAAAGTGATATTTCATAATAAATCTTAAAAGCAAGTCAAGTTTGATCTCGTGCTCGTGTTATAATTTCCCTTTTGGCAAACCAAATTAATTTATATCCTTTTAACAAATTTAAATACTCCTCCTATCCTTGTTATAAGATATATTTAGAAATTTGATTTTAGTCCTAAATATAAGATATGGTTTACATATTTATCAATAGTTTTTTAATTTACCCTTATTGAAGTTTCCTCAACAATAATAAAAAAGAAAAGGAATAATGAAGACATTATAGAAGAAGTATTTTTAGAAAATATATATAATAAGTAACTTTTTTATAATTAAAATAAATATATAATATTAAGGACCAAATGAGTATGTTTTTTTCTCCCTCAAACCTTCAGCTCATACAATAGATTACATCACCATACAATAGATTTATGCCTTGAATTATTTTTATGAGACAAAACTATCTAACTTTTAGAAAAAAGTTCATCTGGAAAAGCCCAACGAAAAAAAAGAGCCACTTCTACAACCGCTAGTGGTCTAGTGGTGTAAGGCCTTACCTAACATTTGTGGTGGGAAAGATAGACATGAATACCAAATACTAATGGTCCTTATTATATAAAAAACCAACTTTATTTGGCAACATATTGATGATTGCTTTTTTACATAATCAATAGAGTAGTGGGTGAGTAATAATTAATATGATATTGAAGTTTAGGATAATTAGTAGGGGTAATATTGGAAGTTACTTAAATTGTAGGCTTACTTTATTGACTTTAACTGTTTTTATTGGTTTGTGAAAAAAATTAGTTGGTGCCTTATAAAAAGGACCAAAGGGAGTAATAATATAAAAAAATAGAGCAACATATTGATGATATTGTACATTAAAGCGGGATCCTTCACCTGGCTTTCGATGCTAATATATGTGAAAACTTGTTTTCATGTTCCTTCGTGATGATCTTATACCCAACAGAATAATATTGTCACTGATGACCAAAAATTGAGGTATACAATAAACAATCGTTCTTTTATTGAAGCGGCCAACACTGTCACACCAACCCCCCTCGGGAGATGTCGATCCAGCCTAGGGAGATGTGCATCCAGTGTGTTTGGTATGAGATTCCATTAATAAAAAATTTCTTTCGCTAAAAAGGAGCGCACGTTCAAAATTTCATCCTCAAGTTTCTCTCTATATATCTGCTCTCTTTCAGCCACTCAATACGCTTTACTCATTCATTTTCAGCTCTCTCTACCTCACACACACTGCTTCCACAAATTTATCTGAAGAAATAGCATCAAAGAATTTCTGTTTCACCATTTTACTGAGCTCCAACATCGGCCACTTTTCAGGTACTTATATTTTATTCACACAAATAAGCTAAAGTGGTTTTTCTATTCTTTATTTTTCGGTTTAATTCAGTTTTCTGTCTTGCTATATCGATATTGGTCAGAATAATTTGTGAACTGTACTCTCTTTCTACTTGTATTTCCTCTTACTTTTATTCTCGTTGAAACATTTGGATGCTATTTTAAGTTACAAAAGCTTTGGGACTCTGGGACTTTAGCTGCAAGAATAATTTATTTCAGGTCCATAGAGACATTACATTTCTGATAGCAGGATGACGCCAAGTTTAATCTTTGAATTCTAATCCATAAAATTATTGTTGTCAATATTAATATTGTGTATAGGTGCGTTACTGAAAGAGTTTGTCTAATATTATTGGATGTTTTACAATGAAGTGATATATTTTGAGAATCATATATTTATAAATTAAGGGATTTGTGTTGGTTCATGAATTAACATAGTTTATAAATTTAACAGATAATTATGACCTTTTAATTGAAGATTTATATGCTTTAAGAGCACCACTTCAAGGTATATGTTTATTGTCTATAAATACCTACTAGTGACACCTTTTGAAAGATAATATAATTGTTGAGTTACCATATAATTTCTACTTTTCATTTTTACTTATCTTTATATGTGTCTAATATAGTGTTATTTACAAAAATAAAGTTCCCAACAAATAATACCGTCTCTCATAACCAAAATTCAAAGTTTTCATTTTTGATGGATTGCATTAACAGTTGTGGTTGAGAAAAGAACTGGATTGAGATGACAACAGAAAATGCTACCCCAATTTTCCCAATCAAAGGCATGGAACCTCAATATTACAAAGCAGCAATGGAAGGTAACATCGATGCCTTTGAAGGAAAGGGTGGTGAACAAATTGAGTCCATACTAACCCCAAATAAAAATACAATCCTTCATATACACTTCACAAACTATACTCACAGTGTATCAGATACATTTGTGGAAAAGGTTCTAGGCATGTGTCCTACGCTTCTTTTAAAGACCAATGTGAAGGTTGAAACCATACTTCATATAGCAGCAAGGTATGGACATCATAAAATAGTGAGAAAATTAATTGATTATGCTAAAGATCCCACTAGGGTTATTGATGGAGTTGGAGCCGAGAAAAGACTTATAAGAGCATTAAATGATAAGAAGGACACAGCTTTGCATGAAGCAGCTCGCTATGGTCACACAAAAGTTGTGGAAGTCCTGATAAAGCAAGAACCAGATCATTCATATTTTGGTAAAAATGATGGCGGTGAAACTCCACTTTATATTGCTGTTGAGAGACGAGATTGGAATGTGGTAGATACAATATTGGATAACAGTGATTCGCCACAATATATTGGCCCTAATGGCAGAACTGCTTTGCATGCAGCAACCATTTTTGGCGACGAAGGTATTTTTTTTTTTTTTGGTCTGATTTTGCAATTTGTCATTCATAATCATTAACGTTTGATTTGTATATCCAATATGTGTGATTTCCTTGGTATTAAACAATAATGACAATATATTAGCATGCCTATAATAATTGTTTTAAAAGAAAAAGTTGATAGAACAGCTCATATAAACTCTTTGAAATAATTTAAAAGAAGGGTTGTTTCCATCACTAGATAAAACTTCCATCCAAATTAAGGTGTGATAGTTGTGTTTTAAATTAGCACTTCAAAGTACTGTTCATGTGAGAAGGCATTTAGTTTTTATATGAGTTGGATGGTGTTTAATTTGAAGTTACCTATTACAGAAAAATTGTCAAAGTTGTTGACAAGAAACTTGTTATTAGCAAAACAAGCAGACGAAAATGGTTGGGTGCCACTTCACTTGGCAGCAATTTTTGGATGTTCAAAAACAGTAGAGTTGTTGGTAAGTAAAGATAGAAGCACAGCATACATGAGAGATAACAAGGGAAGGACGGCTCTTCACCTTGCAGCACTTGAGGGAAATGTGAGTGCAATGGAAATAATATTAAAATGTTGTCCAGACTGTTGCGAATTGGTGGATGAAAAGGGCTGCAATGCTCTTCACTACACTACAATGGATAAAGAGATTCTGAAAAATGCACCACTAATGAGGAACTTGTATAATGAGAAAGATGATGATGGAAACACACCCCTTCACTATATTGCTTGTCGTGCTCCCGAATGGAAACCTTTTGATAATCATGCTTTTTTGGAACCACCATTCCCAGTGAACTGGATGGCATTCAATAAATACGGACAGAATCCTCTTGATGTTGCTAGTGCTGATATGACTCCTGATTCTGGTGTTGAGGAAACAAGTAACAACATCTTGTTACTGAAAATCTTGAAAAAAATATTACACACACACAAGTACACAAATATATATGAATTTATTGCCTTTATTTATTTTGATATTCCAAACATTTGCATGCACTCATTCCTCTTTTCCTAAATACCATTGTATGAACTATCTATTGCAACTAATAACACGAGAAGTATTTATGTAGTAGAGATTGAGAGAGTAAAATACAATTAGGTTTGCGTGTTGTAAGTTTAAGCCATTGTGAAAAAAAATAATTTAGAATATCCATGAATATTATGTTTGTTCGATCAAATATTTTCATCTATCACAGTCTAAATGGAGAGTGCCTTCATAATCAAGCATATATATATATATATATATATAGTTCTTTTTAAAGCTAGCTTTGTAAGATAAGAGAATGGGCTATTTGTTTTCACGTTGTTTTAGTTAAGGCTGTAGCATCTTTGAATAGGTATTACACAAGTTTGATTATGTTGCATGGTGCAGAACAAATTATATTTGAAACTACAAGGTATTGGAGCAATGTTAGGGGGACGAGTTCTGGATCAGAAACTTAGAAATAAGGAACAAGAGAAGAGACATGATCCTGCAGTTGATGAAAAGGAGAAGGGAAATAAAACAAATGGTGGAGATGATTCTTCTGAAATAACATCATATCTCTCTGTAGTGGCGACTATAATTGCAACAGTAACCTTTATAGCAGGATTTACGTTGCCTGGGAGACTGAATCAAGACACGGGATCTCTCATATTAAAGAATAATAAAGCTTTCATAGCATTTGTTATCAGTGACTCTATCTCATTCGTTCTCTCTACTTTTGTTGCTCTTCTAATATATTTGCCGATATCGGTAAGTAAAGTTAAAGGTGGTTTGTACAAGGAGTCTTCTCAACAGATGGCATTTAAGTGTTTTTACTTAACCGCACTAGCAATGTTATTCATGATCATAGCATTTGGGACGGGCTTATATGCAGTACTGGGTGTTTTCAAAGGTTTACGTGTTTTCACACTTTTGAGTGTTTTGTCTTTAGTTTCCTTTGCTCTTTCGCAATATACTATCGTCTTTGAGTTCGTGACGAGAGGTTGGAGAAAGGAGGAATATAAGGGAATGGAGGAATTCGAGAAGAAAAGACGCTATTCTCCTAGTTACTCTCTTTTCAGGTTAAGAGATATTCAGATGTCTTATATTGTGAGTCCTTCTCTATGAAGTTCTATTTAATTATTAGTTTTACTTCATCTATTGCATGTATTCTAAGTATGTGCTGAAATTGACAATAAAATACTTTGGTTTTAATCAGTGAATTTCCTCCATCTGCTGTTTTGTTGAATTTAATTTGCATATTGTTTAGCATCTCGATGAGCGTCAAGCGCTAAGCATGATGCACACCGTTTTATCTAATGGACTGAACATCTTGGTATTGGGTGAATGTTAAACTGAGCCATCAATTTTTTTCATTTCATTAAACCCGAATGGAAATCACTCTTCAACCGTGCCACGACTCTCTTTCTACTCCCTCTGGTTCTAATTATAAGACAAAATTAACTTTTTTGGAGAGATTAAGAAAGTTAAATATTTTACTTAATTATATTTGTATATCTTTATATTATATATTAGTTTTTTAGTTAAACTAATTAGTTTGGAGAACAAAATAAAAATATAAATACTTAAATTTATTTAATTAGCTTCCTTAATTTCTCTAAAAGAAATTAACTTTATCTTATATT
This sequence comes from Acacia acuminata, assembly GCA_019022655.1. Classification (NCBI taxonomy): domain Eukaryota; kingdom Viridiplantae; phylum Streptophyta; class Magnoliopsida; order Fabales; family Fabaceae; genus Acacia; species Acacia acuminata. The sequence continues at coordinate 60,987 of JAFJYI010000336.1, forward strand.
TAGAAACAAAGGGAGTAGATTAATTTTGGACCTCTAACCCTTTTGGCTCAAACTCAATTCCGTGTTCTTTTTACTTCTTCCAAATGATTTTTGTGTTCTCTTGCTTTCCACTCTATAGCTGATCCATCGGATCTTGTTGTAGGAAATCGATCGAAACGCGGAAGCGTATCGTACCACGCGATGTAGGAAAAGATGAAACCTTTCATCGTTTTGCTTACGGATATTGAAGAGTTATCGAAAAATTCTCCACGAACAATCCTTGTCTACGAACGGTCCTCGTATACGAGCGGTCCTCGTGCTATCTATGATTGATCTTCTAGACTATCTCTCGAGGGGGATGAGATGGTTGTGTGGGCAACCGTTCGGATGATGAACGTCTCGCCTCTAGGTTTTTGTTTCGATGAGAGCCTCCTAACTCTTTGTGCGGCCGTATCTTTTCAAGCGGCGAAAGTTAGTTTATATGCTACTACACCCAAGACCTAACCCTAATCCACATGGGCCTTGGAGTTCTTGGTCATGTAGTCTCAATTAAGCCTTATTGGGCTTAAGTGACCAAAGAGCACATTAACCCAACAATCTCCCACTTGCTCTTTAAGATACTAACTTGAGTTCGTAAACCCAAGACCATGTAGCCCATAAGCCATCATCATCTGATAATATACCCCATCCCTTGTCTCAAGCTAGCCTGGGGACCTACCATTTGTCATTCATCAAGGCTCATGATAATCTACAGAAGATTATCTAGTTCGGTGCTACTCCACTAAAAGCCCGAACGTGATCTCCAAGAACAATGACACTTATAACAAGAATATGCCTTGCCCCTTTATAGAATGTCTATAATTTGATTAACTAGTTTTTCGTAACCCAATCAATTATTTATTCCCTTGACTTTGATAGTTTCTCTAATGGATTACATACCTTTGGCAGTGTCTTCAATATCCAGGTACCGAAACATATCAAGGAGACATTTCCTATAAATTCCATGTTGTTTATCTCATAAACACCGATAACCAAATAGTCTCAATCCCAAAATACCGAGTTGTTGGCCGTCATATAGATCAAACCTCACCCGTTGGTAAATCAAAGAATGAAAACTATTCGACTACCTGTTTAAAATAAACTCGGGATTAAGAGCAACTACATAACTATAGTTATCGGAGATTTGATTCCTTATGACGGAAAGAACAACCTTAATCAAATCTCTCCTTGATCCATTCAATGTGAGCATTAACTCACACCAATGTTTTTTAATGATTCGGACAAAACCATTTCATAAAACATTGCGGCCTAAATAAAGTGCCCAACTTAATTTAATAGTTGTGAACCATTTCATCAATTGTGAGAACCTATGACCATGTCCTCTATGAACGTATTCATATGATCATATACTCCACAATTGATGGGACCTTAGAGTTTGTAAATAGTGTGCGAAATAAATGAAAAAAAAATACTCCATTTATTAACATTCGAAAAGAAATGCAATGTCATAATGTCATGCTCAAAAGCACAAAATAACAAAGTGAAATAACAAGCGCCTAAAGCTACGACAAATCTGGAATCCTCCTAAGACCCATAGATGAAACATGCCTCTCGAACACACGCTCGAGGCAAACTCTTAGTAAAAGGGTCAGCGAGATTCTCAAATCGATGCTATCTTTGCTACCACTTGTATCTCCTCTTTTAATTATTTATCGGATCAAGTGGTATTTCCTCTCTATGTGCTTGTCTCTTATGACACCTTGGTTCCTTGGATCTGCGCTACCGCCCATTTGTTGTCACGGTAGAGTGTGATAGGACAATTTACACTCGGGTATCACCCGAAGATCCGTTAGGAACTTCTTTAACCATGCAGCTTCCTTTGCGGCCTCGGAAAGCGCTACATACTCGGTCTGTGGCGAGTCGCCACACATGTTTGTTTTACACTTCTTCAACAAATGGCACCGCCATTAAGGGTGTACACATATCCCGAGGTGGATTTTCTTGAGTCAATATCTCCTTGGAAATCCGAGTCCGTATAACCAATGGTTTCAAGACTCCCACTTGAGTAGACCAACATATAATCTCTCGTTCTCCGTAGGTACTTGAGTATATGTTTAACCGCTACCCAGTGTTGCTCTCCGTGGTCCGATTGGTACCGGCTTACTACTCCCGGTGCATAGCAGATATCGGTGGGTACATAGCATAGCATACATGAGACTACCCTCTGCTGAAGCATAAGGTATCCTACTCATGCGTTTCTCGCTCGGGAGTTTGAGGAGATTGCTTCTCGAGAGATGAATCCCATGCTGAAGGGAATAATTCCCCTCTTTGAATTCTCCATGCTAAACCTGGCAAGTATTTTGTCAATGTATTGAGCCTGGGATAATGCCAAAACCTGTTCTTTCGGTCTCGCAAGAGTTTAATACCAAGAACATAATTGGCTTCCCCCAGGTCCTTCATATTAAAATGTTTGCTCAGCCAGGTTTTTATGACCAACAATACCTCTGTATCATTTCCGATAAGGAGTATATCATCCACATAAAGTACCAGAAAAGATACCGCATTACCTTGGATCCTTTTATACACACGGCTCATCGGGCTTTTCTCAAAGCCATAAGACTCAATGGCTTGATCAAATTTGATGTTCCATGATCTGGATGCTTGCTTAAGTCCATAAATGGACCTCGCAACTTGCATACCATTTCTTCTTGCCCTTTGGCAATAAACCCTTTTTGGTTGCTGCATATAGATTTCCTCTTCCAAATTTCCAGTTAGAAAAGTGGTTTTGACATCCATCTGCCAAATCTCATAATCAAGATTGGCTGCAACAGCTAAGAGAATCCGGATAGACTTGAGCATGGCAACCGGCGAAAAGGTTTCATCATAGTCCACTCCTTCTCTTTGGGAGTACCCTTTCGCCACCAATCTAGCTTTGAAGGTTTCAACCTTCCCGTCCGATCCTCTCTTTCTCTTGTAAATCCACTTACACCCAATGGGTCTTACCCCTTTAGGTGCATCTACAAGAGACCAAGCGAGTTGGAATACATAGAATCCATTTCACGATTCATAGCCTCGAGCCATTCTCGAGCATCAACATCTCCTAGTGCTTCGTCATAACTCGTGGGATCACCATCTTCTGCGATGATGTGATCCGATTTGACTCACCCAACAAGAGATATCTTGCGGGTTTACGAATCAATCTCCCACTACGACTTTGTCGCACTTGATGTCGTGCATCTACGGGGGGTCCACATTTTGTGGGTTGACAATTTCTAGATGAGGACCCTCATTAAGTGGATCAACCAATTCATGATTTTGTTCTTCATTTAGTTCAACATCATGCTGAACTTCGGTTACATCTGCGGTTTCTGTGTATGTTCGAGATACATTTTCCCCTCTTTGAACAACCACAGGAACAAAAGCTGGAACCCCTTGAGGTTGTGGTGAAACTTGATCTGAGACTAGCTCATCAAGAATAACCTTACTTCTTGGCTTATAGTTTGTCATATAGTCCTCCTCTAACAAAGTCACGTGAGTGCTCACTATGACCTTCTTTTCTCTTGGACTATAAAACAACCAACCTCGGTTCCTTTAGGATAGCCTACAAACATGCATACTTCGATGCAACGCGAGTCCATCTTGTCGGTTTTGTTTCAAGACATGTCCGGAGCACCCCAAATCTGAATATGATTCATGGTGGGCTTACACCCTTTCCACAATTCAATTGGTGTCGTTGAAATCGACTTGGACGGAGCTAAGTTCAATAGATACATAGTTGTTTCTAAGGCATATCCCCAGAATGAATCAGAAAGTGATGAATAACTGAGCATAGATCTTGTCATTTCTAAAAGGGTTCTATTTCTCCTTTCAACAACTCCATTCTGCTGGGGTGTCCCTGTAGAAGATAATTGTGAAACTATCCCCTCTTTGGTCGGGTAAGACTGAACTCTCCGAGATAGGTATTCACCCCTCGATCGGATCGAAGAGTCTTAATTTGAACACCTAGATGCTTTTACGCCTCGCCTTGAACTCTTGGAATTTTCCAAAAGCTTCGGACTTATGACGCATCGGTACACATGTCCAAATCTAGAGTAATCATCGGTAAATGTGATGAAAATGCGATACCCAGCCTCGGCTTGGACATTTATTGGTCCACATACATCGGTATGTATCAATTCAATTTGAAGTGTGGCACGTTTTCCCTTGGCCTTGAAAGATCTCTTGGTCATTTTACCCTCTAAACGGGATTCACACACCGGTATCGGTTCAAAGTTCGGGGATTTTAAAATCCCACTTTTGACCAAACCTTGGATCTGTTAGAGTTAATATGACCCGATCTCAAATGCCAAAGATAAGTTTCATTGGAAACTTTTCTTTTCTTTAACGAATTGATATGCTCAACATTTTTTAATTCAACATGACTAACTTCACAGGGAATAAGACTAAGGAAATAAAGACCATTAAACTTTACACCGAACAAATAAAAGAAGATGAACTTCTTATTGAAACCGAGGAATCAAAGTGACTTGTCAAACCATGTTTATCTAAACAACTAACAGAAATTAGATTCCTCTTAAAATGCGGAATAAATAAACAGTCTTCTAAAACCAAAGTTCTATAATTATTAAAAGATAAAACAACTTGTCCCATGCTAGTGCGGACACAAGCTGCCTGTTCCAAGCTTCAAATCTCGTTGTCCTTTACTCACCGGCAAGCTATGTTTGAACCATCGCAAAGAGTAACAAACATGGTTAGTGGCTCCTAAATCAACGATCCATTTGTCATCGTGATTCTCCACTAAACAAGCCTCAATCACATTTAAATTACCCATACCTGGTTTATTCATTTGTGGGCAATCTTTCTTCCAATGCCCCTTTTGTCCGCACTTGAAGCACTTGCCTTTTGGGTCGCTTCATTGCGTTTGTTTTGGCAACCGGAGTACCTGATTTCTTCTTTTTCTTGTTCTTGTTCTTTCCCTTGGGTTTCCCCTTAGGTTTCACAGAACTTTCACTAACAAACAATGCACTTCCTTGCTTGACTAGAGTCGCTTTCAAGACTCTCAAGCTCGTGCATTAGTTGAGTGAGGTCAAGATTCATTTTGTTCATATTATAATTCATCTTGAATTGGTTGAAGTATTAGGTAGTGATTGTAAGAGAAGGTCAACTTTTACTTCTTGTTCAAACTTGATACCATGGTCATCGGACCTTCTTGAAGTTTGCTATCATTGTTAGACAATGATCGCACACTTCCTCCGAGACATGATTTGTCTTGGTGACTGAACTCAGCGCATTTTGCCTAGCGAAGCGCTAGGTGTAGCAAACATGGCATCAAGAGTCACGGAGCATTGTTGCTCCACTCTGAATTATGTTCATTTGCTCTGAAGGTGACTGGCGAGAGCGGCCAAAATGTAGCAATGAATTGACACATTCGCCTTCTCCCATCTATCCTTCTCTACGGAAACGAGTCCGAATTGCATTAAACGCATCTCGCAGCAGTGGCCATTGGCATAGGGGTAGTGAGAACAAAGTTGAGCTTTTCATATTGAAGAACAATATCTAAATTGGTTCTCCATTGTTTGTAATTTGTACCATCCATAGGTTTTTGGCTCAAGATTGTAGCTAAAGGATTGAATGAAGACATTTTTCTGAAAATAAGGAAAAACACATTAATTTCAAACTTTAAAATTAACAACAAACAGAAATATCGCTAGTAGATTCTAATAACTACTATTCGTTCATTGTTTAACAATCCATTAGTTATTTTACAAGACTTACGATGGGCAAGATTCTTGTAAAACTAATATTGTTAATTTGGGCCTTCGTTCCATTGCGAGCCTCGATGGGAGGCTTAACAATTTTACCAAAGTTGAATGTATTTAACCATTGTTTACTTTCAAAATTATCTTTAGTATCCAAGTGTTGCCGACGATGGGCCGTACAAAACTTTACTAAAATTTTGAAAATATTAGGGTTTAATCTAGCGAAATCCGATCATCCTTATTCGATGGGGCTTCGGCGACAACCATTTCATTAATAAACCCACAATGGGGCCCATAGGTTTTAAAATTAAAAGCTTAATTTAAAACCTTCACCCATTCAATATTTTAAATTTAGAATTTTTAATTTCCAAGAATTTGTTCATTTTAGAGTATTTCGTGAGATCAACATCTTAATTGAAATCATTAGGTACTTTAAAATCCGGTCATGATTGCGAGAATGAGCTTCACATGATCATTTTAAATAACCCACAAGATATTCTCAAAAATACAATTCTCTTGGGAAATTTGTTAGATTATTTATCTGGATAACCCAAATAATCTCTCATAATAACTATCACACTAGTCGATTGAAAAACATAATAGTTATCATGCATTTATGACATGTGATTATGCAACAATATGACATCTTCCTATTCTATATGGCATGTTATTTCAAACATCACGTTAATCGTACATATAATTCATACAATCCAATAAAAGCATTAAATTAATTAAGCAAATAACTTTAATCCATGGTTTTCCTAAAAAAAATTTAATTTTTTTTTACAACTTTGGAATTTCTCTTTTGTCCAGCCCATAGAATTTATCTGAAGCCCCTTCGGGGTATCTATGAGCCCAAAAGCCGAAAAACTCAATCCTTGGCTAGAAGCCCTAGGACACAAAAGAGGAACCCTAGCCTTCGCCTCTGCCACGCAAGCAGCCGAAGTCATCTCAGCACGAAACTCCAGGGGAAGCACCGGCACGGGGAGACGATCAGACGGCCGCCGGAACCACCCCAAAAGGGTGGCCCACGCGCCCTCACGCCCCGGCCGTTTGCCGGCGCGTGACGGCCACGCGCAGCCACTTGTGGCGGCGCGTGGATTGTCTTTGGCGGTGTTCCGACCGCCACGTTGTTTGTCTTTCCGTCCTCTTTCCATCCATATATGGTTTGTCCAAATCCGAGATCCAAAAGTCCACGAAAAGTGTCGTACGGTGTTGTTTGCTCATATTCTTCGCGTTTCTTGATCTCCAACTTTTACGGGAATTCGAAAAATACAGAGAAATTCGAAAAGAAATCATAAAACAGCAAGGAGGAAACCTAATCATATGGGATTAGCCTCCTTGTTACAAATCAAGAATTACATGAGAGAATCTAACCATGGATTAAAGTATTCATATGATTTATAAACGATAACTAGTTTGAAACAAATAACAAATATAGAAACAGATGCCATCTTTTCAAAAATAATTTTTGAAAATAATCACATGAAATTTCAAAACTCGGTTCTTTTCCTCATCGCTATTGGCTCGATGCCAATTGTAGGAAACCGATCGTAAACGCGGAAGCATATCGTACCACGCGATGTAGGAAAAGATGAAACCTTTCATCGTTTTGCTTACTGGATATTGAAGAGTTATCTGAAAAATTCTCCACGAACAATCCTTGTCTACGAACAGTCCTCGTGCTATCTATGATTGATCTTCCAGACTATCTCTCGAGGGGGATGAGATGGTTGTGTGGGCAACCGTTCAGATGATGAACGTCTGCCTCTAGGTTTTGTTTCGATGAGAGCCTCCTAACTCCTTGTGCGGCCGTATCTTTTCAAGCGGCGAAAGTTAGTTTATATGCTACTACACCCAAGACCTAACCCTAATCCACATGGGCCTTAGAGTTCTTGGGCTGTAGTCTCAATTAAGCCTTATTGGGCTTAAGTGACCAAAGAGCACATTAACCCAACACTTGTTCAATCGCATCTCATCAGCACTTTCTCTTGCTCTCTTTCTCTGTGGGACATCATCATCGCTGCTTTGCAGATAGTATTTGCTCTTTTAGGTGCTCCTTTGTTGTTTTGCTTTTCGATGAAGATGACCAATGGATGGAGAGACCGTAGATGGAATGAATGCTCAATGGGGAAGGGTTTAAGAGAGAGCCAACAACACATGAAGGTTTTCAAAGCTCGGTGCTAAGTGGGGGAAGGAATGCTCAATGGGGAAGATGGAAGGGTTTAATGAAATAAAAATTAATAAGTCTGACAGCTGAGATTTAAATTCATCACCAACGCCTAGGATGTTCTGTCCATTAAAGAAACGGTGTGCATCATGCTTTGCTCCTGATGCTCTTCAAGTTGCTTATCTCCGAAACGGGATCCCTGTTTTACAAGTTGTGTAGAAAAAAAATAATTCTACATCCATTGTTGCAAATTGATGTAACAACATAGAAGTAGTTAACTAATAACCAAAAAAAAAAAAAACTGTGATAACAAGTGTAGAAAGCTTCATTTTCTATAAACAATTATGTCACAACTATAATATATTGTGTACTTCATAAAAAAAATTATTTTGATGTATACAAAAACTAAAATAAAGATATATAATCTCTTAAATTTCAATTTTTTTAAAGAGATAATTTTATTTAAAAATCTTCATTTGAAAATTTAAAATCTAATTTATTAAAACTATATACAAACACAAGACAAATCTCATAATAGCGATCAGCACCTATATAAGTTAGATACGTAGTAAATAAAAAGATTGCATAGTCTTGAGACGTTAGAAAATGTTTTCGGGTCTAGACTATTCTAGCCCAAAAATGCAAATAAGTACTATCTTCGCTCCTAAATATAGGACATAGTTTATAGTATAATTTACACTACAAATTATGTCATATATATATTTAGGATCTGGAGGAATAGTAAATAAAACTAGACCCAATATAGTAAAGTGGGTTGAAAAACAAAAAACATATCAATCCTCAACACAACCCTCAACAAGGACTAGGAAACTTTTAGGGCTGTTTGGTTGAGAGAATTTAGGGGAAGGAACGACATAGTTCCCACACTGTGCCCAGTTCTAGAGAACTCAAATTCCCGCCAATGTCCAAGCTCCCATAAACGTGGGAACCTCAATTCCATCAAAAAGTGGCAGGATCCTGAAAACTACCTAGGAGAGTGAAATGTATGACTAAAACGTCCCTCAAATTATAAACCATGATCGAGCTTCGAGCTGGAAGGAGGAGGAGGCAAAAAGAAATTTGAAAACCGCAGCTCCATCAAGAATTGTTGTTTGAGTTGCAAGCTGACCTGACTCCGGTAGAAAGGGAACCTTATAAGTACTTCTTCTTCATCTTCTTCTTCTATTTCTCCTTTTGATTCTCATTCTTCTCACTAATTAAAGTTTCTTCTTCCTTCCTTCATTCTTTAATTTGTTGTTTCCTGAGATTACTATTGCTTCTTCTTTTTCTTCTTCTTCATCTTGTTCTTTCTCTCGGATTAAAAACTTCAACTTTTTAATTTGGGCAAAAAGGAAAACTTATCTTCTATTTATGGTCTTGTTTCTTTTTGTGATTATTTATGGGGTAGTGCGGAACCGATTTCTGAATGCTTCGTTGATGAATCGGGGATCCGCTAATTGGTGGGGTCATTGGCATTTGAACTTTGCGTTTCTTGTTATCTCTTCCTGGGTTTCGAGGAATTTCAGTTCCTCGCTGGTTTTTCTGTTGTCCATTAATGGCTGGCAAATTTTATGTTTCCATGATTATTTGAACTTTGTGTTTCTTGTTTTTCTGCTGATATGTCCTTCTGTCAGACAATGCATTCAAACGTGTGTATTCTTAAAATTTGTAAGTTTGAACTTGACGCTTACGTTCGAACTTCAAAATAAACAATTCAATTTTCCATTAATTAGAGACTGCATACTATTTGGTTGGGTCTGGTACTTGTTGATTTACCTGTAGTAATTTATTTCATCCACTGCACAATTGCAGGGTTTTAGCACTGAGTAATTTCAATTTTTTATTTTTCCCGTCAAAGCAACAACTGGGTTCATTGTTCACTAATCCCTATTCCTCTTGCAATATTCATGTCCGCACTATATTGCTTCATTTCGTGTTGTCCCCCTCTATTTCCTTCCATTCCAGCATCCTTCTCACCTTCGGCAGCCGTTGTGCTCGTCGCGGTTGTAGATCCCTTCGACATCTGGTTGCAATTTTCTTTCTGTACCAAGACGCAATTTGGTTTGGTTCTCTGTCCAATTCGCAAAACAAAACAAAAAATGCTTTCTGGCTTCTTTTGTGGGAAGGCATTGTGGGAATTTTACCTAAGGTTCCCACTTAACTAACACCCGATTCTTCTTACCAAACAATTTATCTTCCCTCAACTTACTTATATTCTCATGTCTACCAAACAGCTCAACTTTTTTAAGTTTCCTCTCAATCTTCCCTTTTCTTCATTTCCCTTCTTTAAGTTCCTTTCCTCCTTAAATGTTTCTCGTACCAAACGTGCCCTCAGTGTTTGCTACACTATTGAAAGTTCGTAAGTGGCTATTTTCTTAATTGATCGAATTATTTCTGAGAGCGGGTGTGATTGTTTATGTTATATGAAAAGAAGAAAGAGAAAGTGATATTTAAATTTAAATCTTAAATGAAAGTTAAATGTGATCTTGTGCTCGGATTATAATTTCTAGTCCTTTTTGGCAAACCAAATTAATTTATATACTTTTGACAAATTTAAATACTCCGATGCTCCGGTTCTTATTATCGATATATTTGATAAATTGATTTTGGTCCTAAATGTAAGATATAGTTTACATATTTTTCAATATTTTTCTAATTTACCTTATTGAAGCTTCCTCAACAATGATCAAGAAGGAGGAGGAATGAAGGAATTAAGAAAGATGACTAGGGTATTCTCAGAAAATATATATATCATATTAATAAACTCAACTAACTTATTTAATCTAATCAAATTAGGTAAATATGTTTTATATTAAGGACTAGATGAGTATGTTTTTCTCTAACCTCCGCCTTAATACAAAAACTATAATCTCTCCCAATCTATATTAGTCTTTAGATTACATGACCATACAATAGATTTATGTCTTGAATTATTTTGATGAGACAAATCTTATCTAATATATCCATCTGAAACAGTGTAAAATCATTTAAAATAAGCTAATCCAAATATTATTAAGGATTCTCTTGGCATATACTCATGAACGTCATGAATTGTATAGTATATGTGTGAATGTGTATATAGAGACATACGCATATTAATTCATTAATTTATGACATTTTTCTAACTCAATTGTTAGCATTTGTTTCAACCAACAACTAAAACTATAAACCCCACTGATAATCAATTGTATTGGCACAGAATTAAGTAGATATTCTCATTCCAACGATATGGTGGAGGGACGAATATCAAAGAGATATATATACTATGATCTTTATTATAGATCTACTTGATAACAAATTTTTAGTCCTAAATATAAATCCACCCTGAAAGTCATTCATCACTATTTTCCAATTTTACCTCTATTGAATGAAGTTACGGAAATATGTGAGAGAAAAAGTATAGCAACTTTTATTAATACTCATTGAATAAGGATAAATTTGGAAAATCCAATCAATTTGAGGCATATTACGTGTTTTAACTTTCATTTCTTGGCATGCGAGTCCTTTATGTATTATGCCAGCATTATGTACATTATGACCTCACCAAGCTTTAATACATAATGAGTTTTGATTAGAACTGACATACATGTTATTGAATACATCACAATTCAAAATTGTTAAATATTTGCAATAAAAATAACCATGATGTATAACACTTTTTGTAGTAGTGCTTGTTGACTTGTTAAATATATCATTTTTAACTTGTAAAATTATGTCAACTCTTTCTGATATAAAATTGTCTTATTATATGAAACGGAGTTCTAGGAGGATTATTAGCCCTTCATATTATTTTCATTTACAAAAGCAATTGAGTATAACTAGCCCTTCATAGTATCATTTTTGTTTTAGTCCTACAATGGTATTGGGATAATTCTTATAGTATTAGAGAGCAACATAATGTCACAAACATAGAGTTAGTAGTGGTGTAAGGCCCCCTTAGAGACTTGTGGTGGGAGAGACAGCCACGAACCCTAAACTAGATACCAAATAATAATTTAAAAAAGAGAGAAACATATTGATGATATTGTACATTACAACGGGATTCTTCTACTGGCTTTTGATGCTAATATGTTAAAAAATTGTTTTCATGTTCCTCTGTAAGATCTTACACTCAACAGAATATATACTGTCACTGATGACCAAAAATTGAGTCCATCAATTTAATCATTCTATTATAAAAACAGTAAAATTTCGAGCTTAAACTCCAAGTTTCAGAAATACAACTTAGAATTAGAAAGGAATTAGAAGAAGAAGCAGAAATTCATACAGGAGAAGAGATCAAAAGCCCAGCGAGAAATGAACAAAAAAATCTTAGACCACCACTCACACTACTTTCCCGTCAGCTTTATATTCTCCATTTTCGCCTGCTTGAGCCCATTTTATTCACATTTTTCACTCAGGCCTACTAGATAGTTTATTATTGAAATTTCTTCCTCATGTTCTCTCTCTTTATTACCCTCTTTCAGCCGCTCAATACACTTTACTCATTCTTGTCCAGCTCTCTCCACCTTACTCACACTACTTCCACAAATTTATCTGAAGAAGTAGCATCAAAGAATTTTTGCTTCACCATTTTACAGGGCTCCACCATCGGCTACTTTTCAGGTACTTATATTACATTCACACAAATATGCAGTGCTGGGCATTAGCATTTTATCCTATTTTTTAACTCATCAATTAGAAGCGAACCGATGGAGCTCAAGAAATTTTATCAAAAGTGTGTGATTTCAACCACGGTGGCATTAGCATTCATGGTAATTGCATTTGGGACGGGCATATATGCAGTTCTAGGCGTTTCCAAAGGTTTTGGTGTTGTCACCCTTTTAATTGTTTTATCCTTTTTCATCATTATTATATACGTTATTTTAGTTTTTGAGAGAAAGGGGGAAGTAGACGAAGGTCATTCTGATGTAGAACGCTATTTAAGAAGTTAAGGGTTAGAGATGTCCAGTTGTCTCATACTTTCTAAATCGTTGTCTATGAAATTCTATTTATTAGTTTTATTTCATCTATTAATTGCAATTTATTAGTTTTACTTTATCTATTGCATGTATTCAACTTGTGCATTAAAATTGAGAATAAAATACTTTAGTTTCAGTCAGTGAATTTTCTCAATCTATTAACACACCATTTTGTTGAATTTATTTTTCATATTTAATTTTTGTTTTAAATTTATGCAAATATTCTATCCTGTGTTTACTTCATACATACAGCAGGGCAAAATGGTCTCTTTCCACTTGTTAAAAAGGTCTTTTTACATGAGCTCCTCAATTATAATAGATACAGATGGGGTAGGGAAAAAAATCCTCATTTGAAATTTTTTGCTCTCATTCTTTTTTCCCCCTTATTTTTGAGGAAGACGGGAGGACGGAAGGGAAAATGAGCTCCTCCCCTCATTTAGTTTGAAATTTTGGAAGGGAATGGAGCTAAAATTTTGGCTCTCATTCCTTTTCCTCCCCTTATTTTGGTTCCCCCAAATAGGGGGTTTGGAGGGGAGCTAAAATTTTTGACTAATTTACCCTGATGAACATTTCATATTCCAATAATACCCATCCTTCTTCCTGTTGATTGTGGTTCTTGTTGCTCATTCCAATCAAGCTGTGCTTGCTGTCGAGGTTCTGTGGTCGCCTATGCAAGGGGTTAGGAGCAGAAACAAGTTATTTAAAAAAGCGCAATTAAGATTTGAAAAAAAAAAATGCTAATGGATCTTAAAATCACAAAGACAAAGTAACGCAATTAAGATTTTGAAGAAATTGCGAAGAAATTGCACAGTTTTCGAATTAGATTAAATCTTAAATCGAATATGCTGCTTAAGTAAGTTGCTCACAAAGTCACAGTTTTCAAATGAAGCAACAATGGACGACGGCAAGAGAGACAAAAGGAAAACGAGGGAGGGACGCCAGTGAGATCAACTGGCTACAGTCCATACGACCAGAGCCGTCGAGGTCACTGTCAGTCCGCCACACACATACGCCGCGGAGGAAAGGAGAAGGGACTGCAAGACTAACTGTGCTGTGCTGCTAGAAGACAAAAGAGAAGCACGAGTGAGGTCCACTTGCTCAGGCCACACAAACCTTCCTGATACTTCTCTTATCCTTATTATAAGGTATCAACTAATAATTTCGACAAACTAATAATAAATACAATTAAAATAAATAAAATTGTCCTAAAATTTAAATAATTTCCAATATTACCCCTCCTAATTACGTTAAACTTTAATATTATATTTATTATTACTTTCACCCACTATCCTTATTAATTATGAGCGTATATAAAAAAAAATAATTAATGCGATTTAAAAACAAGTAAACGCTTGTAAAAAACACCAAATATAATTGCTAGTTGGTCTCTTAAAATAAAGACTAGAGGGAGTATTTGTTAAATATATTTCTTAAATGTTTTAAGGATAATAGGCAAATATTTGACAATTAATAAATAATTATTATTTCACTATCAATCAACTTCATTATGTTAGGAAGAGTGGATTTCATAAATTATGTAATTTAAATTAAGATATAGGTTAATTTGTATATCATAGAAATATAAAAGTTATGTACTAACATATAAGGGAAAATCTCCACTCCCTTATTAATCCTTTTGCGTTACTGCACTTTCTGATGTGTTAAATAATCCTAATCCCAATAATTCATGTCTTCATCGTTCATTGATCATGATGGCAGAGATGGATTCTTTTTTTATTATTATTATTTTTTTTTTTTTGTGAATCAATGGGCAAAGTGAAATTGTTTATGGATAAAAGAAATTTTTTTATAATTTAATATTTTAAAAATATTTATTATATTAGCTATTGATAAAAAATATTATTTTTAGACACATATTACAATATTAATGTAATAATTTATTTTAAATTCAAGTGTAAATTAATTTAAACCATCTATAATTATAAAAAGATAAAGTAACATGTAAGGGTAAAATAGTGAATCAATTATTACCACCCTCCCTTCCCATCCCCTCTTTTCCCCTTCTCCCCTCAAACCAAACACATTAAAACTGATGGAGTGAGAAGAGAGGGAAAAACATAGAGACGGTGTAGAGAGAGAGAGGAGGCAGCCATGGTAATGAGGAAGGTGAGGAAGTACGAAATCGGGAGGACAATTGGGAGAGAACTTTTGCCATGGTGAAGTTGGCTCAGAGAGCCCAGTGAGAGTGTCGCTATAAAAAAGCTCGACCGTCGCACCATTATGCACAAGATCGACTAGGCAAGTGTAAAATTCCCAATTTTTCATACTTGTGATGAGCCATTTGTTAGATAATAATCGGGTCACTACTTGGTCAAATTACTCACTGTCTATTTGGTTTAGCGATTTAAAAGTTATTATAAATACTATTTATTTATTTTGTTTCTGTAAGTTTTATAAAATCCCCATATCTTCCGTGATTCCCCCTCCCATTGAACGTAACTAAGCATAAGTCATAGACGGCTTACTTTATTGATGAGAAAATCCCTAAGAAACTACGGCAACAGGAATTTTTTAATGAAAGTAGTTCAAATAATACCGTTTTGAATATTATTTCGCCCATCCCATCTCCAAACTTCTATCTACAAACATTCCCTCCACATGTTTTACCTATTATTTTTCAATTAAAGTAGTTCAAATAATATTATTTTAAACATTACTTTGCCCATTATTTAAAATTAATTTAAATAATAACAATTTCAAAAGAAAATTAATATTTAAACATTCATGTCATTTATTAAATCATATGAAATAATAATTAGGAAAAATGTCAATTAAATCCGGTTAATATACCGAAATCCAAATTTAGGCCTAAGTTTTTAAGAAATTCTTAAGCAAGCCACGAGGCCTCATAAGGGATTTATGAATATGGTGATTTTACCTATGTACCCTTTTCTTCTTCTCTCTACCTTCACCCTGCCGGGTCATTCTCCTCCATTTGTCTCATGTCATCTCCTTCAAGAACCATCCTAGATATCTCTTCATGTCTTTGTTTCATCTTCGAGTCTCTCTCCATAAGAACTAATTGTGAGATCTCTTCCCCACCTCCTTGGAGCAACAAAGTAGGTAGTGAGGGACAGAGAAATCGGAAGGAAAGCTAATATAAGAAACAGGGATTAGAAATGATCAATTCATCATTGAAAATATCATTAATTTTGAGTGGCCGGATTAAACTTCCTTCCTTTCTCTCATTCTTTCTACATTGCCACGCTCCCTTTTCTCGTGATGGACATAATCACAAGCGTGTATTAGTTGTTCGTGTTCCATTGCCACACCTTTTGTGTTTCTAAATTCAACATGGCAGAGGAGCACATTATAAAAGGAAATAAGCGTTTCAATGCATTTGTTTCCATCGAAGCTGTATAGCTGAAATCCTGAGTACGATACACTCTCTGCATTATGAGATTCAAAGGCAAGTTAAATAAATAAAAATAAATAAATAAAAATAATAATAAAATAAAATAAAACCTCATTGAACATGTTCATCCCCCTCCACATTCTCAAAAATAAGTGAATTCTGATATTGGAACGCAATTTTTATTTTTAACTACATATGGGTAAAATGGTCTTTTAACAATATTAAAAAATTCCAAATCATGGGATTTATTAAGAGAAAAGTTTAGGGATTTATTCATATGGGTATAGTTTTGATTAGGGATCTTCTTCGGAAGGATGCAGATGGCGTTAGCCATACCAGGTTCTGTCCTGCTTAGCTCTGATCAATCCTGATCAGCCCTTTGTAACCCAAAAAAAAAAAGTGCAGGCTTAAAATTAGATTTAGGCATTTCAACTAAATTTAATTAGGATTCTCCCTAATAGTTATTAAATATTTAATGATCTTCATCATTAAATATAATCATGGAAATGCAAGCATCTTTATTAAATTCATACTTTTTTGTAATCATACATGGGGTAATTTTAATAAATGAAATATAAACATAATCAAAATTCTCAAAGTCAGGTATAAAAAAATAGCCAACTAGAAATCACGATTAACTAGTGTTATTTTAACAAGTATCACATATAAAAATTATGATAATCTAAAATCACAACTTTTCACCACTAATCCAAAATGGCGTGAGCTAGCCAGATTTGCAGCCATAACCCAAATCTGTTTGTTTTCCTTTTTAATTATTTTTCCTTCATTTTAAATAAATGTAATTGATTTATTTCTTGAATTAATCTGTTGAATTAATCTACCATGTCATGTGATTATTGACCAGAGATGGGAGATGAAGACGGGGGAGATGACGAGATTACGTGAATGAAAATGGAGTTGCAGACTTTTCATCTTTTTATTGACAAGGGTATTATAGTCTTTTAATGATTTATGTCTTGTTTTAAAATAAAATTAATATAAGTATTCCTTATAAATATTACTTCATGTCAAACCTAATTCCCAATCTCAAAATTCATTAAGTATTATTGACAAGGGTATTATAGTCTTTCACTAAATATTACTTCAGTCATAGTTTCTATCCATCAAAATTCAGCATTACGTATCAAATTTGGCCTTATGGTCCCCGCTGAAGCTCTCACTTTCAACAACAGCCTTGAATGTTGACCCTAGAAGTCATCAAAGGAAAGACTTTCAATGGGCTGCTGGAAGTCTCCCTTCCAGCGGTGACTTTTTTTAAGCCCTTGAAACTAACCCTTTCAGTGACCACATTTAGGGTCGTCGTTGAAGCTCCCACTTTCAGCATCAACCTTGAATGTCGACTCTAGAATTCTTTAAAGGAGAGAAATTTAGCAGCAGCAATATTTTTCTGGGAACGTCTTTTAGTTGAAAAACCCAAATTCTAATTCGGGTCGTCAAACTTGACAAATTTAATTAGGTTATGTGAACGATAAGCGATTTAGAAATTAGATCAAATTATCTCAATACCTTTTAGTTACTAGAAAGGAAACTTTGAGGACAGAATCATTTGTGCGCTACATCATATATAGATGCCCTAACGGTACCAGATTTATGTAGATGTTGGCAAAGTCATAAAATCAACGAAGGAGACAATATTAAGTTGATTCTAATGTTAAATCTTTCTTAATCTTATCTTGGTCAAAAATTCAAAGTTACAATTCCCAAAATAAGTGCATATAGGGGGAAAACGTAGTTTTATGCAAAAGTATTTGTCATGGAACTTCCATTACCAAATGAATTGAAATACAGTGACTAGCTTCAATAGCTTACTCTACAAGCAGATCGTCTCTTAATTAAAGGGACTTCTAAATTTAATGCATGTTCCTAACGCTCTACGCTGTAGCAATAGGATCAAAATGGTGACTGAAACTGTAATACCCTAATTCTTTACTACTTATTATGTTTATTATCATGTAGTATTTAAGAATATCATCAAAGTGGCGGAGCGATAGAGCATATGATATGGTTTGAGTAGATAAGTAACTGATATTACACCCATACTTTAAACTAATCGCGATTTATCCGGTCGAGGATAATAACGGTACAGTTATGTAAATATACAGATAACTAAATAGTTAACAGTATAATACAATCCAAAATATTTCAAACTCTTTCCGAGTCTTCACACGGTCATACACGTTGCTTACCCTTTATTCCATTTTCCGATCCCGAAGCTATAATTAAGTCCGAGATTCAATCGAATTGAATCTCGGTAACAATTAACCTCATATGCAAATATAAACAATATATGACAGATATTCACAATAACGTTCAACAACCACAATACATAGTACACATAAAATGTAATGTTAACCGCGAATGTACTCACCGGTGCCACATGTCCGTGTAATACCCGGAAAATTATTAATTATATTAATACAATATTTTGGTTATTAAAACCTATTTTAATAAGGTGAATATGTGGTCTCAATTTTTGAATTGTGTTTGTTCTATTTTCTAGGCAATTTTTACTTAGAATTGAAACAATCAAATGACTAAAATTTACGAAGTTATATTAGGGATCATAAAATAACTTAAGATTATTATATTAGAGAATAATCTTAATTAAGTCATAAAGAGTGATTAAATAACATTAAAGTACTTGTTTCAATAAGGTAAAATTTTCACATACTAATGGGCAATTAAATTTGCCATAATTAAAATATTAACATTAATTTTTGAAATTAATTAATTATTTAATTAAATATGCATAATTAAGAATATATCTACATAGTTAAAGGCTTAAATACTTGTCAAAGGTCCAAGATTAGCACAGAGAAGGTTATTATTATTCTTAATTAATATAGTAACAAAAAAATTAAGCCTAAAAACATGTTAAACACCATATTTGGGATTTTTCCCAAGACTAATTTAATTTCCCCTATTTTCTAGGAAAGTGGCGAAATCTCCCTTAAAATTTGCTAAGACAATTGCACCAATATTAAATCAGCACATAAATGGGAACAAAATATCATCAATAGTAATCAAGACTTTTTCAACATAAATCAAAGGCTTGGATTAAAACTAATAAAGCTAAATCCTAAAGCCTTAATTCAATTTCATAAAGTGAAATCTTTGTGAATTAAAATCCACCAATGAAGATTTTCTTGAGTTTGGGAAGCAATTAATAAACAAATTGAAAAATCAAAAAATAGGGGAGGGGGACGATTTTTATGCTGGAAAGGGGGTAGGAATTGTTTAATATAAACAAAGGCACACATGCTAAATTAAATCATAATCAAAGCAATCTAGTAGGAAGACTTTTGTGGCATTTTGGAAGAGGATAAAAAGTAGAAAGGGGAGGGTGAAGTCGGTGGTGAAGAAGAGAGAGATTATAAGCTTGATTTAATAATAATTTGAAATCCACTAAAGAGAAATCTGGAATCAAGTAATCTGACTCCTTAGAACAATGAGAATCTATACAAAATAAATTATATCTTGAAATACGTTAATCATATATCAAATATAAGGACTTATCTTGAACCCACATAATTTAATCTCAAGATTAAGTCTAATTAAAGTTATTTTGGCAAACTTTGATGAAGAAGATTAGAGATGATCAAGGACAATCAGAGAAATCTAATTGGACCATAAATCTTGATGTCCAACTACTAATCAAGATACATACTTAGAATTCAAAAGTATTGGTGATTGATCAAGCAATCAAAAATAGATTTCATTAAAGTAAACTTAAGCATCTAAGGTAACTAGTACTTGGATCATTTAGTTAATGAAACTATAGAGAGCAAAGGTGAGGATTCATCTTTCACATTTAGCCTAGATCTAAGGGTTCATATTCAAGAGGATTAGGTTGGAATTAATTATCAAAGTTGCCATAGCCTTTTTCTATAAATAGGGGGCTTGGGTCTTCATATTCTTCACACCAAAAGAAGCATAGCAAGCTGATATAGAGAGTAGCAAGTGAGAGTAAGGAGCTTCTTGAAGGAGTTGAAGCATTGGTAAGCAAGTTCTTTAATTTTAGTTCTTAAATTCATAGTTAGAAGTAGCTTTGATTTTAAATATGCTAGATTAATTTTAATATCATGTTTTTATAGTCAAGAATAGTGATATTTCAAAAATTATATGAGCCACTTGGTATAGCAAAATTTCTGGAAAATTATGATCAAAGTAGCGAAGCTCGGCGAAAATTCATCGGGTAGAAATTTCTGAAATCAGTGATAAAAACGCCAATATTTCATATTGAAAGTGAAGTTAAAAAATTCTGGGACAATTCATGGTTAAAGTAAACATATAGGGCTTTTCAAAAATTCCAAGAACATGTTAAATTGAGCTCTGTACAGTGAGATAAAAATTCTCAAAGTTGGGCTATGGATTTCTGAAAAAATTCTGGGCAGAGACTCAAAACTTTCAAACTGGGAATGACTCGTGCAATCTGGGAAAAATTAAGTATTTTTACTTAAAATTAGACATCCTAAGGATTCCGAGGAATTTTACGGATCCCCATTTCAATTTTTTTAGAATTAATTATGATGTTTCAAAGTTAAGCGAAAAATCTGCCCAAAATGCTGAAATCAACGTTTTTCTACGAAAATTAAGAAATAAATAGAGAAATAAATCCACCAGGGGTAAAATGGTCATTAGTGGCCAAAATATATTTTAGGATATTTATTACGGATTAATAAATGTGATATTACTACTATAGGCTGTCCGAGAACGCATACCGACCAACGAATGTACCGCTGTCACCGACGAAGGTACGGACGCGTACTGTAACATTAACTCTGATGCTTATTGTACCTTTGTATGTGATAGATGTGTTCATAGATTAAGACTCTGTCTTAAAGTTTTTCATATACATTCAGCTATTCACGGGTTATGATTTTGATAATGCCGTTGAGTTTTCCTAGCGCTGAGGACACGACCGTACATCGTGGCACTGGTGAATAGTGCAAACGAGAATAACATTCATATGCAGTGACTGTGTTCTGTTATTGTCTTTCATATGTGATTATTGCTGTAATTTCATGAATATCTGTCATACATAACTGTTACATAAGCATGAGGTTAACCCTTATCTGAGGTTCAATGGGCATTGAATCTCAGCTCTTACCATAGCTTCAAGATCCGGAGTGAACAGGATCGAAGACAAGGGTAAGTAGCAGGTATGAGGACCGGCTGGAGAAAACTTCTTTTGATATGTACTTAACATTACTAGTTTTGTACCGCTGCTTAAAGCAAACATATACACTACAGTGGATGTTTATCAGTTACTCTTCAATTTAAATACTTCCGAAGCTCAACTCTAATCAAACTATTTTGAAAATGCTTTCGAAAATTGGGATGTTACATCCCGGACACGTGTCCTTAGTGCTAAAAAAAAAAACAAGCAGCATTATTATGATCATAATCCTCATCTAGCTGAATGTAAATAAAAACAAGACCTAAGACCCGAGTCTTAGTCACGGTGTATGACCCAAGACCTTAACAGTTGTTTTCTAAAAAGTGTCAAATATGGTGACCTTACTTGACAGTTATCATACCTTATTTGTCAAATAATGTCACCTCATTTTACAGTTAGTAATAATGAAATTTAAATAACGTCATCATATATTATTATTTAACAATTATTAATAAAGAACCGGCAAATATTCTTAAAATATTTGATAGTTTGCATTGAATATATATGACGTACCATTATTTAATAGTCCAAAACCTCAAATAATTATATATTAGTGCTACTGCAATGTTCCTAAGATTTAAAGCTACTCTGGAGCCTTACCGCTATGTGCTCGTTTGGATGGGCTTTTTGGATAATAAAAAAAAAAAAAAGCACTTTTTTAATGCAAAAAAATATCTTTTTAATTAATTTATGTGTTTAGATGATTTTTTTTTTTTTTAAAAAGTAAAAGTTACAAAAAAAGGCCAAGATGCTCCTTTTTTTAAAAGCTCCAATTTGGAGCTTAAAAAAAAAAAAGCAATTAAAAAAAAGCACTTTTTTTTTAAAAGCTCATCCAAACGGGCACTCTATAGGTCCAATTTCTCTTTTAGTTCCTCATCCAGGAGCTAAACTTGCAAAGCAAATTTGTAGAAGTTTATATCACTAGTGCAAAAAAGGCTTTTAAGATCGGACAAAAGAGGGGTCGTAAGGCCGGATATGCGATCGGTCTTGTTCCAGCCGATATTAAAAATCTACCATTTAAGACCGGACTCGAACCGGTCTTAAAGAAACTCTTTTAAGACCGGACATTTAAAAACTTGGGTCTCAAAAAGTTGTACTAAATGAAGCCAAAATATTTTTTGTTCGGTCCTAAAGCTCAACTTTTAAGACTCGGCCAAAAAATAGGTCGCTCTTAAAAGATCGTAATTATAAGACCGGACAAGACACATACGGCTGAAAAATAGCAGCTTCTAAGACCAGACGACTAATTATACACGGTCTTAAAAGACCGACTTTCAAGAGTGGATGATAAATACATCCGGTCTTAAAGATTTTGATTTAAGACCGGATGTATATATATACCGGTCTTAAAAGACCAACTTTTAAGACCGGGTTTAATATCAAAACTGAAAAGTCGTCCTGACATTTAAGACCAGTCATATAATTACATTTGGTCTTAACAAGTGAACATTTAAGACCGACTTATTATTTCCGGTCTAAATTTTCCAATTTTTCCATTGTTCTTCCGATTATATATATACACAAATCCACCACCCAATCTAGCACATAAAAGTCGATACTTTAAGCTACAAGCTATGAACAATTATTTGAATAAATTGAATTGGAAAAAGAATACAAATATTATTCACCATGAGCTATTTGGCCTCTTAATTAATGATTACTATGACTACAACACCTAAATTAATTCATACAATAAGATAACTTACTTATAAATACAATAAGTTACAAGTACAACATACATGCGCCCAAAATAATATTCACCATGCCTTCATCGATTCCCCCACCCAACAACATAACATCCTCTTATATAACATGCCCCTTTGGATCGGATCCGCCACAAAAATAAAACAAGAACAAAATTCATAGTCGGTGACATTAACTATGAACATAGATAGAAGGAATATAATATATATAGTTAAAGCCTTAAAGTCTTCAAAGAAATCTGCATATGAATATTACCTTATGAATTGACTCTTTTATAAAGTGATATCTTCCCATATCCCTTCTTGATGATCACTTCTTATCCGGGTTCATTATCCGCTTCATCTTCTTCATTTATGTCGGGTAGACCCCTTGAAAAAGGAGTACTCTCGGGAATACCATAATTTGAATTCATTTCCTTATCAATATCAATGACCCTCTTTCCTTGGAGAGCTACGAGACCACATTTTATTTTCTTGATCGGTGATATAGAACACTTGTTTTGCGGTCCGCCATAATAAAAGGTTCATCTCCAAAACTTCTACCATGGACATCGACTAATGTAAATCCTAGCCGATCGATCCGAACACCATTATTGACATTGACCCACTTGCATTTGAAAATGGGAAATCTAATTTTCATATAGTCCACCTCCCAAATCTCTTCAATAACCCCATAATATGGCATGATTTGCCAATAAAGGGCTCTTGTCTTTTGAACTGGAGAAGTGCATAGATTCACCTCTAACATAACACCACCGTTCTGGTGTGCTCGTATCATCTAGGGACTTCGTGTAAAATGTATAACCATTGATCACATACAAATTCCAACTTATGACATCGACCTCGGGACCACGTGCTAACCATTTGATTGTATCGAAACACATTCCTCTCCCTCGACCTTTTGTTTGAACCAGTTTGCAAAAGTTACGTTATGCTCCCTAATCAACCTTTGTTCGGTCATTCGATGATTTTCTTTCCTTACGGCTTCTTTATGTTCAGCAATCCGGCTTGAACTTCTTCAACATTATTCAAGATGTATAAGTGGACTTGTGACAATTCATCGGGATCCACACTCTTTACGGAAGCCCCTCGTCTACCCCCATCAAAGCATGCTAACGTTTTGGAAGCCCAATATGTCTTACTTTGGCCAAATAATTTTGACAAAATTCCATGGCTTCTTCGAAACATATTTCGAACAATCGATGCTTCTGGCCGGTATGCGTTCTTCACGTGTCCTTTTAGGAATTTCATAGATCGTTCAATTGGGTACATCCACCGTAAATGTATAGGGCCGCACAACTTTATCTCCCTCACTAGATGAACAATTAGATGAACCATAATGTCAAAAAATGTAGGAACAAAAAGCTTCTCAAGGTGGCACAAGATAAGATATCCTTCATTCTCCAATTCATCCAACTTTTCAATCTCGAAAATTTTACTACAAAGCGCATTGAAGAAGACACAAAGTCTAGTCAAAACGACCGAAGATCATATTCGGCGATGCCTCGAATAGCTATTGGGAGTAGCCGCGCATCAAGACATGACAATCATGAGACTTTTGGCCTACTAATTTCAAGTCCTTCATCGATACAAGCCTCTTCAAATTTGAAGAATACCCCGTGGGAACTTTTGTGCCATGTAAACACTCACAAAAACTTCGTTTCTCATCCTTAGACAAAGTATGAGAAGCCTAGGGGGACAATAAGTTCTCTTCCCATCTCGGCCTTGGATGTAACTCTTCGCGTATTCCCATTGCTATCGGATCCAATCTGGCCTTCACACCATCCTTGGAACTACCTTGTATGTTGAGAAGCGTGCCGACAATACTATCACATACGTTTTTCTCCACATGCTTGACATCAATACCGTGTCTCACATCAAGATTGCGCCAATATGGAAGATCGAAGAATACATATCTCTTTTTCCATATATTTGTTTCTTTTCTACTCTTTTCGGTCTTACAGAAGACGACATTGATATTTTTCACCTTTTCATAAACTTGCTCCCGAGTCAATGCCACCGAAGCATCTTCATACTCTTGGCCACCAAAAAAGGCTTTCTTTAATCGACGATATGGGTGGCCCCGTCTAAGAAATCTCCTATGTCCAAGATAAACCGTCTTTCTTCCATGTTGAAGTTGATGGTAGCGTGTGCCTTCTTCACAAACCGGACATGCTTTATGGCCTTTTACACTATACCACGACAAGTTCCCATATCTTTGGGAAGTCATTTATAGTACAAAATATCATGGCTCGCATTTTAAACACCTCCTTCTTGAAAGAGTCAAAAACATCAACACCTTCGCCCACAACTCCTTCAAGTCTTCGATCAAGGGCTGAAGGTAAACATCAATGTCATTTCCGGGTTGTTTCGGTCCCGAAATCAACATAGACAAGCATGATGTACTTTCGTTTCATGCATAACATTGGAGATAAGTTGTAAATAATCGTAGTACAGGCCATGAACTATGTATGCTTTGCTAAGGCTTCCATATGGATTCATGCCATCCGTGCTAAGGGCAAGCCTAAGGTTCCTAGGTTCTTCGTCGAAGTTCGGAAATAATTGATCGATTTTCTTCCATTGAGAATAATCGGCCGGATGTCGAAGCTTTCCATCGAAATCCTCTCATCTCGCATGCCACCTCAAATTTTTTGCATCATTTTCATTCGCAAACAACCGCTTGAACCTTGGTATGATTGGAAGATACCACAACACTTTTGCAGGCCCCTTATTTGACTTGTACCTTGGGGTTTCACATTTCGGACAATTTTGCTCCTCTTCAAACTCTTTTCTATACAATACGCAATCATTCGGGCATGCATGGATCTTTTTGTACTCCATCCCCAGTGGACAAAGTATTTTCTTAGCATCATAGTATCGATGCAGCAACACATTATCATCCGGAAGCATGTCCTTAAAAGCCTCAAGCATTTCTGAAAAACTCTTGTCGCTCCATCCATGACGTGCCTTCAAGCTTACCAATTTCAATACAGCATTCAACAATTGGTATTTCTTACACCACGGTATAGAGGGGTCTCGCATCACCGCACATATTACCATATGCATGTGATTGATGAAAAGCCTCTTCTCCTACATCACGGATAATGTCCTCTAAGTGATCATCCATATCCGTGTCATTATCATCAAAGGCCACTTCCCTATGTTGAGACCCACTTGGTATTTTTTCACCATGCCATACCCATACTTTGTATAAGTCTTACAAATTCCTTCACAAATTAAATGTGTGTATAACTTCAGGACTTAGTCGCCTCTCATTCAGACATTTTACACAAGGGCAATAAAACTTCCCACCCTCAGCATGGGCATTTTGTTTAGCAAATTTTATAAAGTCCCTCACCCCATTCGATATTCAACACTCATCCGTTTAGCATTTATCCAAGCGTGATCCATAGTAGAATTCCTATATATATAGACGGAAAGATTTAACATACATATATATGCTCAAATGTCGGTTATGTCTTTTTTTTTTTTTTTTCCAGATAAACTTGCTCATTAAATGCAGAACGAAGAATCACTTTTGGTCATAAATGTATCGCAGTGAATCCAAGAACCAAAATAAATGCATGACGAGGAAATTAAATGCATCACGTGAAGGTCTTGTGGACTCACTTTGTAGCATATAAATTCAAATGCGTTTGCTTAGTCTTTCTTCTCCCGCCACGAATGTTGATGTCATAGACAGCAAGAGTAACCTAAAATCATTTATTGGTCAGTTGGGTAGGTCTAAAGTGCAATTATAATCTTCAAAATACAATATCCCTTAACAACACAGAAACCCACAAGAACATTTGATCGATTTCGCTCAACCCAGGAAAAACCCAGAACGATGAACAGGAAAATCATAAAGTTATATAACCGAAACACCTCTTACAGCTTGGTCTATAGACGTTTAGCTAAGGAACCAGAAAGTGATTGTCGAGAGAGCAACGTGAACCAGCGACGAAGTGGCGACAGAACCTGAGTAACACTTTAAGCCCGACAAGAGAAGTTCAGAGAGGGAAATTTAATATTCCGCGTGACAGAGCGAGACATGTTTTATATTTTGGATTTTATTAAGACCGGAGTTTTATAATACTCCGGACCTAAATTGAGACAATTAAACCGGTTCATTAAAAAGTAGACGGTTCTATATATAAAATTTTTTAAGACCGCCGTTTTATAATACTCCGGTCCTAAAATTCCTCATTTTTGTGATTTCTAAAAAAGGATTTGGCGAGCGCAGCAACTGAATGAATAAAAATTAAAGGAAAAATGGAGTTTCTTTAATTACATATATTACTTGCATATGCACGTACACAAGAAAAAATACAAAAGAAAAACAAGCGAGAAAATTATCAAAAACAAGAATCGACTAAACATCTCCTAAAGCTTATTATCCTCCAAAGCCTTGGCGATTTCGGCGTGAACAACATTAATTTCCGGGAGATCGCAAGTTTGTCTTACTCGAATCAGCCACAATGCTTCATTAGAGGAAAGAGGAGAGGGGTCGGTAGTAGTCGCGGTGGGGCCAAGAAGTTGGAGAGGGGGAGCGGGAACCTCTTCATCATCCGAAGAAATAACAATGGGTCCAACGACCCGAGACTCTTTGTCACAATAGGACGGACTCTTGATGGAGGAGGCGCACCGTATAACGATCGACGGAAGGCACGAGCATCACGACTAAGAGCACCCCTACGAGCGGTTCTCTTGTATCTAACTATGGTTTGAGCGGTTAGGGAGAGAGGTATGAGGAGTTAATTAATAAAGGCGAGAGTCTGTTCTCGAGATAGCCATGTACGTAGTTTGGAGTTACGAGGTAGTGAGGAATTAATAAGGAGTTATAGGTACGCGGTATAAAATTCTATTATTTAATATTTTTGCAATTCATTTTATTTTAAGACCGACATTTTTTAAAATATCCGGTCCTAAAAGTCTAAATTACTTTTAAGACCGACCTTTTATCATTAACCCAGTACTTATAGGCATGCGGTATAAAATTCTATTATTTATTTTTTTTAAGACCGATCTTTTATAATAAGTCCGGTCCTAAAAGTCTTACTTTTAAGACCGACCTTTTATCATTTACCCGTACTTACGCACTTTGTTCAAATGAATGATGCGAGAGTCTCTTCGGCTTCCGAGATAAACTTCCCAACTAGGCTTCTCCTCGTATTCGATGAACAATGTGTCTCCTCATTAAAGTTTCCGGCGTTTCACATTGTTCGGGATGAGTTCTCTATTTAAATCCGTTGTTACCGCACTTTCTTCACATTCTTCTCCCCCAGGTCCTCCATTTCCTCCTCCTCCTCTTCAACCTCAGCCACCACTGTAATGGCTGCTCCCCCAAGTCCTCTGTTCCTCCTCCTCCTCTTCAACCTCGGCCCCCTCCACCACCGCCTCCTCCAAATCCGACTGTGAAGCAGTTGGTGCGATCCATCGAGTGGCCACGTCGATCAAATCGATCGACACTTTGGCCAATTGGTTCAGCTTGCTCATACCATGAACAACAAGCTGAACATGGTACTCCACGCCAATGACGTGAAGTACGATCCCACTGAAGACGACTCCGACAACTCCGACGACTCGACGCCCCCTCCCTCTCCGACTATGAGAGGGATTAGTTTTCTTTTGTTGCTTTTTTTTTTTTTTTGTGATCGCTGCCCCTATAGGGCAGCGTAAAAAAATTAGTAAATAAAATATTTTTAAATTTTGTTCTCGTGCAAGTTTAGTACTTCATCCATTATCGAACACGGAAAGCAATAAACAAGGCAACTATGAAGGATGGATAATGGTAGACTAAAAAACCTAAAATAAAAGAACAAAGACTTTTAGTTAGTAAATCGACGGTCCTAAAAACACGCCATTTTTTGTCGGCTTTGGTTTCCATATCGATTGCCTCTTGTCCTTTTCATTATCGTCTTTCTTTTTCCGACAAAAAGGAAACAAACAAAACATTGTCCTCGTGTAAATCAACAACGAAATTCACGAATACGTTAAGAACATACAAAAAAAGGATCTTTTACCTTATTCGAATAAGAACAAACAAAGTGATTTGTTCTTCTCAAAGTTGGACCTTCGTTATCGTCGGTTTTACCTCCCCATGTTTGAAACAAAGTGTCCTTTTCATTATCTTCCTTCTTTTTCTCGACAAAAAGAAAAAAGACAAAATAAAAGGGACACCAATAATCCGCTCAACATATGGAAAGGTAAAAACGACGATAATGAAGGACCTAGCTTGAGCGAACGTCAAAACCTCGGTTGTCTTCAACCCTATCCATTTAATTTGTGCGAAAAGAGGTATTTAAAGGTGTGACTTTTAAGATCGCACAAATAAAAATATACGGTCCTAAAAGTTAAGCGAGACTTGTAAGCAAAGGACTTTTAAGACCAATTATTTATAATAATACGGTCCTAAAAATTAAGCTAGCTTTTAAGACTGACTTTTAAGACCGACCTTTTATAATACGTCCAGACCTAAAAGTTCATGCGACTTTTAAGCTTTTAGGAGCGGACACTAAAGCAATATACGGTCCTAAAAGTCTCATACTTTTTACACCGAATACTTTTGCGGACCTTTAAGACCGGACATGTTGTTAATGAACGGTCCTAAAAGTCTCAAATTTCAAACACTAAATTAAATAGCTATATCCACCATCCAATAATACATTCGAAACCCAAAATGGACACAAGAAAATTGTTCAAAAAATTAACTAAATTTATTTATTGAATTTTACATTGCCTATGTATATTTACAAACGAATTGTTCAAAAAAATAAACAAATTTGAGAAGATCGATTATTGTTGCTACGTAATATACTTACAAAAGAATTTAGAACATTAATTATTGTCCTTTTTGTGACTCTAAGATCAGACCATACGGATATTCACAAAACACATTGCGTATGTGCTCCAGTTCATCATGAGAAAAGGGCAAGTGCATTGAAACATCGTAGCATTAAAACAAAGAATGAATTAACTTGCGTGCATATTTCATTTGTAACAAGAAAAGCCGTAAACTGAATTAACTTGCATAATATGTAACATCAAATACATTTACCTTTGCGGTTAATTTAGTATCCCCTCGCGTGGTAATATCATACATGTGTTTCACGATGTATGGCCACATAAGTTGGACGCCGGTGGTTGCCGACGGGTCTAAAAAGAACAAGAAATATATATAAGAGCATATATATATATATAGCTTAATGACCAAGTTCACAAGGCAAGTATGCTACAAATATTGTACCAACCTGCAGTGCACGTACCATATGGGGTTGTCGAGTACCACGCCTTTTCTTTTCTACTCTTTGGAAGGTCCTCATGGCACTATCATCAAAATCACAAATTTATCAATGATTATTGAAAATTCACGCAGAGATTTCGAGACAAGAGAATCAAAATGACATGCTTACTCGTTGATGGTGCGCACCAACGTAGGCAATGGCTCACCGTGAGTGGAGCATAAGAAGATAACTTTATGCTCCTCCATGCACATGAGGACCAAGCGCCGGTGGCGGCTGAAAATTCACAAGCGGTAAACTATACTTAGTGATATATGTAGCGAGAATTAAGTGAATTGCGGACAAGATTTTTGATATGTACTGTGGAAGAATGGCAAAAAGTACAACTTTCTTCTCACTTCACACAACCTCTTTGATATGTACTCTTGTCTCTCCTCCATGGATGTTTGACTTGAATAGACAGGGCACAAGAATCTAAAATCGTTGATCCTACCCTTTTGAACCAATTCTTGATGCAAGAACCTACAATAATGACATCGATCAGGGAATTAGTATATATGTATGTATGTCTAAACGATGCATTTAAATTATGTACTCATAGACGAAGATACTTACTTCATAAAAATTTGAACAAGCGCATCGGTAAGCTCTGTCGAGGAAGCAGCGGGGACTCAACATCAACGGTGTCAACTTGAACGAGCTGAGGATGAGGGACGCCTACTACTTCATTGGCAGGCTACGATTTATCCTTAAAATATCCACTCTTCATCAGATCAGATATTTTTTCCCTAGCAGCAGCCAACTTAGCAGTAGGGGATAGAGCTTGAGGAGGGGATGGAGCTTGATGAGGGGATGGAACTTGAGGAAGAGGGGTTGAAGCTTCAGGAGTAGTAGAGACATGTACAAGCATCACTGGCCAAGGGATGAAGGTTCCCTTGACATCACTCACAAGATTCAGCTAATCAGTTTGGAAAGGGAGCGGTGCATCAATGATCACCTTTTCAACCGACACTCGACTTCATCATCGGGCATTTGTTGGTGGTGTACGGTTGATCCCAAGATGTGAACAGTCCCTTTTGCAACCAATAATCGTCCATCATGATGATCGGGATCCTCCACATAAAGGTCACAAGGTTGCTCGACGGTTCAATAATGCAGCTCCTCTAGTGCTCTTGCACGTTACGCGAGTGAGTGTGTGAAGGGAACACCGGTCTCTCGGACGATTGCTCAAAAGCAGCCTCATCGACTCAGTTCCTCCCTCATCGGCTCATCGGGATTGAAACATTGCGTCATTGAAGCTTCTTTAGCAGCCAGCGTCTGGTCCATCTCCTCTTGGGTAACCATACTTTGTCTATGGCGTTTGGATGTACCAAAGACTTGCTTTATGCCTACCCGTCCTCCAATCCCCCTTACACACCCCGGGTGATCCGATTTTCCGGTCGTAACGGTCAGAACATCATTCCTCCCGTCCGACACAAAAGATCCTCTGCTTCTTTCTTTTTAAGATCTTCCTGTAAGATACAGATAACGAGAAGCTTAGTAATGAAACATGTTTAGTAACTAAAAAATAACAATAACGATACTTACAATTCTTTCAGCAACTAGACGAGTTTGTTCACTCGTGTAGGCGCCGCTTGGCTTTTGCCGAATATGCAACCACAACTCCTCGCAACGTATTGGAGATGGAGGAGCATGTATCACGAAGGATTGGATTCGCTTCATCATCCAATCTCTTCCGCTTGGCCGACATCAAATCTTTTTCGGCCTTTTGATATCCACCGCGAGAAGCCCTCTGAGGGCAATCATTCTTTCTACCTATCTCCTGTGCTTGTTCCCTTCTTTTCTATGAATCAGAATTGAAAACATCTATTAATTATGAATTCCGGCCATGCATGTCACTAACGAAATTAGAGAACTTCGCTTCATATGAACGTCAATCAAACGGTAGTCAAATTCTTCACTTCATCAAGTTTCAACATTTTATTTAAGGAAGATGTAGAATTGCAGAAGAAATTGGAGCTATGTTTTGTAGTGCTAGCTAGATAGATAGGTTAAGAAACAAAAGAGAATTATGCTTACTGAGAATAATACAAACTTGATCCTTTTTAAGGCATCCAGTGGGATCAGCGAGTCCCATTAGATAGTAACAATTGGGTATATAAAGTTTCCCCCTTTTAAGACTATTCATTTCCTCCTTTGCAAGACAAACCATTACACAATTAATACCTTCTCATCGTAATTTACCTTTTCAGGGTTGACATATCAGACTTGCATAGACAAAGGCAGGAAATGTATACTTCTATTCACACACCGAACCATTATATAACTAACAGGATTAGATGAACACAATAACATTCACATATCCGCACAGGTTAATAAGCAAACAAAAGGGAAAACAAAACCAAAAATAAACTCACCGAGCTTCGGAGAGTGGTCCGAGAAGAACAAATTGTCACCAAATTCGTTCATCAATAAATGTGTAAACTTCCCAAGGATGTTTGGCGGGCGGAACCTCGGAGAAAATATACGTGTTAGCGAGAAAGGTCTTAAACTTCCTCCACCGATCAAGCACAATAAGACAATGTCTTGTCTTTCAACTTCGACGTCGGGGACAGTGTATGTAACCCGGATAGTCTCCCAAATAGGATCCTTTACATTCTTAGAGTCCACAATTTTCCACTCATCTCGTCAAGATGCTAACCTTCTTTGCGTGCTAGACAGTGACAAAACTATTATATTTGCTTTTATTAGGACCGACGGGTTCCAACCTTTCATCAACTGAATCTCGAGCTTTGACCCGGAAGTCCGACTTAGGGTCACATCCATCATTCGTGTGCCTCTTCTACCACGGCGTGCGGGGTGATTACGAGCCTTATTGTGAGATGAAGAGGGTTCGTTCTCACTCCACACCGATCACACCAGAACCGGCGTTCCGGAACACGAATAGAATCGTTTTCACCGTCCATTTTCGAGACGGGGAAGAGAGGAATGCCCGAGCAAATGAGAGAGTAACAGGGGCTGATGGTACGTGGGCGAGGAAGAGAGGTAATGCAACGGGGAAGGGTTTCGGAACGTGAGCAGAGGTTCTCCACGAGTAACAAAAGCTTTTGCGCAAAGAAATGTATATCTTGCGTTGATTTTTAAGACCGGATACAAAAGAGACGGTCTTAATATTTACATTAATCCGGTCATATAAAAGTCTGATCTTAAAAGTTTAACCTTTAAGACCGTTCCTTGTAAAACGCCGGTCTTAATATTAATAAACTTTTTTCATACCGGAAGTATCATATGTCCGGTCTTAAAAGAAAACTTTTAAGACCGTCTTTTTGATAAGTTCGGTCTTAAAAATTTAGACTTTTTATACTTAAATTTTTCCTTATTATGTTTTCTTGTAGAAAATATAAGTACGGCTATATGAGATATATTTATAAAGTAATTGAAATTTCAATTCAATTTTTAAGACCAGTTGTTTTTTAGTCGGTCTCAATAATGTTTTTAAGAGCGGTGAAAAATTGGTGCGGTGCAAGAAGTTCTTTATATTTACGGGCGCACCGGTCATTCTTTTAAGATAGGGGTGTCGATTCTCCGCTCTAAATGAGGCGGTCTTAAAGCCCTTTTTTGCACTAGTGTATTTAAAAGAAAAGCTTATCAAAATATTTTTATAAATTGGCTAGCATACAACTATAAAATATTATATCACGCTAAACTAACATATATATAAAAATTAAATTTATTAAAATAAATTAACTATTTTATTTATTTCAAATTTTATAAAGAAGTCCAAGTTATGATATGTTTTTTGCTCAAAGCCAAGTTATGATATGTTGAATGATATTACAACTACACATTTAAATTAAAAATAAAATATTTTCTAATAAATAAAAGAATAACTACAATGTTGGCAAAAAACAATAACTACAATATAATATTAACAGGTCCTATTATCTAATCCCCAAGTTATCCCTCAAAATCAAGGATACAGCACTAATAAAAAAACATTTTATTTATAACGGAATTTCAGTTTACTGACAAACTTACCCTATTCTTGGCCTCTATAAAACTTCTAGCTAGGGCTAAAAAATGCATTAAAATCACCATGGACCCACAACCTTTTTTTTTTTTTTTTTTTTGGATAATAACTTTATTTTTAATACCACCCAAAATGAATCCTTAAGTATACTTTATCAGCTCTTATCCATAGGCTTGCTCTTAGGGCCCCTCTTGGGCTCTTCCCGTCGTCAACCCTAAAGTGATGTGGCGTTTGTTATTATCTCAATTCTACTTGCTAATGAGGATTGACAGAGTTAGCTAAAGTGTCGACCTTCATCTTAAAAAGGAGGAGATTCAATACCTGTTAGTCGATGTGAGAGTGATAAATCCCAATTTTAATATATTTTATCTCTCCTTATTCATTTACTTTGGGGACTATTTTAGGCTAATTTGGATTTATTATATAATATTTGGATTGTTAGCCAATTTTAGGAAATAATATAAATCAGAATTAATTATGAGATTATTGGGCTTGAATTATTAATATTCTAATTGAGATCTTGTGATTGAATAATATTTCTAAATATATGATAGATCACGATTTTATTTAATTCTTGCAGGACAAGGAAGAGCATGTTAGAAGATCCTACAATGCAGAATTGACCTTGGAAGCTAAAAGAAGATCTAATGGTGAAATTTTACTGGGTTTTTAAAATTTTAATAGGTTCAAGTTAGTACCTAAAACTCTCCCTCTTTAAATAAAAAGTAACCTAGTCGCATAGAATGAAACACGCTCTCACTAAGAGCCAACGTACGGACGCAAAAAGGCGGAGAGAGACGTAGCCACACGAATTGATTAATTCTCTCACGAAAGCTAATTGAGCCACCCACTCACAATTATACAAGGTTTTATTCATCAATTGAATCTTCTTTTTATCCATTCATTCAATCAAGCCACGGGACCCACCACTATTTCCTATTGCATCAATTGAATCTTCAATTCATCAATTTAAATGGCTGAGACCTGTTGCTCGGAGTTGGGAGGAAGGATTGTGATAGAAGCTTAAGCTTTTTGGGAGGCAACTTGGGAGGAGCATGGAGGAAGCTAGAGCCTAAAACTTACACTTGAAGATCATAAGGGAGTGTCTTTCTTTTTATCTTTTTAATTCAAACTTGAGATTATTTAGTTTTAAAGGATTTCGAGTTGTATTAATTGAAAACAATTTAGTTTTAGATTATTAACTTATTTCTTTTGGATTAG
Source organism: Acacia acuminata (assembly GCA_019022655.1). Lineage (NCBI taxonomy): Eukaryota > Viridiplantae > Streptophyta > Magnoliopsida > Fabales > Fabaceae > Acacia > Acacia acuminata. The sequence goes on from JAFJYI010000336.1 coordinate 96,627, forward strand.
ATTGATAATTTGAAGTTTTTATGCTTGAAACAATTCTTTGGAGTCTTGTTTGCAATCTTTAGATTGTCAATTGAATTAATAATGAGTTTTCGTTATTAATTTGATTGTCAATTGAGTTTATTGATTTAAATGTTTAATTGAGTTGATAAATTATCTAGTTGTTCAATTGGATGATTGTAAATAAGATTCTAAAATTAATTAGAAGTTGTATTAGTTTTTGATGAGTTTAATTAGACACCGCTTATTTCACTATGAGTTTTCTAGTAGGATATGTGTTATTAAACTTGAAGTTTTCCATGTTTAATTAAGTAATTAAATTTATTAATTACTAATCTTTCATCAATCTCCCTTTGGTCTAATTAATGAATTTAGGCTAAGAAAGTTAACTCCATGTAAATCCTGAGTTGTTCCCTTCTCCGTACCTGAAGTAAACCATCTTATCTTTTCTTAATTGATTTTCTTATTTGTTAGTAATTTCTTTTCGTACGATTTTATTTCTCTTTTCATAAAAACCCCCCAGAATTGCATTTGCATCTAGATTATATCCACTCTCATATAGGTTTTAGAGTCATTTTCATCTTGTATTTAGTTAGTTTAGTTTCAGTTCATTGCATTTTTCATTACCTAAATTCAACTTAAAGAAAAACCTACAAATTGCTCCTTGGGAGAATGACCTAGATTGACCCTTAACTGCATAATAAGTTAGGACCTAATTTAATTGATTGTTTTAGCGACAAAAGTAACGCATCAGAGAGCCTTATTAGTGGGCGATCTGTAAGTACCTCTGTAAGCGTTCTTTGAACCTGGAGGTATGCCTTAGCCCTGGTAGGATATCGGTGTCTCCCCCACCTAAACTTTTTTATATATAAAAAAAAAATCTCAATTCTACTTTTCATAGTAATAATAATAATAATAATGAATAATATTATTATTATTATTTAAACTTGGGTTTTAATAAACCTCCAAAGCTTAGGAAAGAAAAAAATAAATTCAAGATGTTACTGATGACATCTTATTCTTTATATGTTTAGAATATTTTTTTTAAAAATATTTAAAGTTATTTAGAGTAAGAATTTTGTATGTTTAAAGACCAAACTGTATTCACTTATTTGAAGAGAAAGTTATATATGAAAAATTTCTTTCGACAAGAGTTTTTTTTTTTTTTTTTTTTTTTTTTTTTTTTTGTGTGTTCTGATAGATAGAAACAAATTGTTTGTGTTTTATCTGATTATATTTTCTACGTTTTCAAGTATTTTATTGTCATCTATTTTTGATTTATCGGGTCATCAACAGATTACCTTGGGATCCATATCATAGATAATGATTCAATGTAACATAGAGCATAGCCATAGATGCAACAGATTTGGATTCCCTCAACTGAGGGGAAGTTACAAATGTATTTTTTTAAAAAAAAAAAATAATAAAAGGTTTTTATCTTGAAACATCAGTGATCGTTTAATATTCTCAATTGAGGGTCTAAATCTGAGGCAAGAACTAAAAAAATAAGGGTAAGATGTAAAAATATATATGAGATTTTTTTTCAAACGCATGTGCCCAAAATGCCAAATGTTTTTTTGGGGGAAAATCCATATGGAGGCCATTTTAAGCAAAAAAAACTCAAAAAAGACCCTAACATTATTCAAATCTCCAGAAAAGGCCTCAGGGCCCTTTTTGACATCTGAATATTAAGTAAAATGACAAAAATGCCCTCAGTTTTAGTATCACTTTCCTCTTTCCTCTCTCCTCTGTATCAATATTCTCTCTCTTCTTTGGCTCTATTTTCCAGCAATGGAGGAGGAATTTGTTTTCCAGCCAAGGAGGAAGAAATAGAAGAGTGAAAGGAAGAAATATCTCTGCTTATTCTTTCATCCAATGTCCAAGGGCTGTTTCGTCTTTAATCACCATGCTACTTCATTTTTAATCACCGTAGGGTTGGGTTAGTAAAATCTTGCTTTGTTTTTTGGCATGGAAATAGAGGAAAAGTTTGTATTTGAGTGGGAATGGTTGAAAGTGATCAAGGAATGAAAGGTGAAAAAAACGATGAAATTTGATAGTTGTTTATACTACGGTTTTAATTATTAATACCTTTAATTTAGTTGTTAATATGGCTGTTTAACTTGTTAATATGAGATGAAAGTGAAAACGCTGTAGGGTAGGTTGCTATGTTTTTTGGGCATGGAAACAAAGGGAGGTTTGTTTGTTAGTGGGAATGATTAAATGTGAAAATGCTGATATGGGATAGTTATTAATACCTACAATTTTAGATGTTAATACCTTCAGTTTTAGTTGTTAATATGACTGTTAAAATTGTTAATACTAACTTTATGTTGCATATCATAATTAAAGATGGCTACTACTTTAGGGAAGAACCTATTATTTTTCTTCCATGTAGTGGGTAACTTTGTACATGGGGGAAGACAAGAAAGTGATCATGTTGGTGGAATGATAAGAACAAGATGCATCAAAGAAGAAACCAAGTATGAGGAGTTGCAAAGAATAATATCATGTTAAAAGGGTCTGATTTAGTTGTTATTTTTTGCTAATGTTATCAAAAGGGGCTGATGTTTTTGTTAATGGGGGCTAATGTTTTTGTTAATGGGGGCTGATATGGTTGTTAGTAGTTATTGATATTGTTGTTAAAGGGGGCTGATGTAGTTGTAAATGGGGGCTGATGTACTTGTTAATGGTTACTGATATTATTGTTAAAGGGAGCTAATGTACTTGTTAATGGTTACTGATATTGTTATTAAAGGGGCTAATGTAGTTGTTAGTGGTTACTGATATTGTTATTAATTAATGTAGTTATTAATAATTACTTTTAATGACTTATTTTTATTTTATTTTAGTTTTTAAAAAAAATCAATTACTAAAAACAATTTAAAAATCAAACACTATTTTTTTTCATTGAAAGTACCTTTTAATTTTTTGAAGAAATGAGTCATTAAAAATATTGTTTTTATTTTTTTTTTGAAAAAACAGTCATTAAAAGTCCCCATTAACAACTACATCATGTTGTGTACGTCTTGATCGTAAGGTCAAGATGTATCCCAAAAAAGGGCAACAATGGTGGCTTGCTTCTCTTTTGGCCATCCATAGTTGCTGTGTGTGAGCGGCTTTAATAGTTAATAGTAGGAAGATATTCTGCCACTTGAAGGGACGCAAACGGAACATGGAACAGTTGGTCAAACAATGGCTGGTTGAGCCTAATAGTAATATTATAGGCAACATCATCCGGTCTAGGTAAGCTACCTAAACGGGATAGCTAGCCTATCGTCATTTTATTCGCTAACCGCGGGTAACATGACTGTTTTTAAGAAAACAATGGTTGAAAGTACTTTTAATGACTGTTTTTAATGACTTATTTTCTTAAAAACAGCCATTAGAAGTACTGTTTTTTATGACCTTTTTTTTTTTTGAAAAAACAGTTATTAAAAGTCCCCATTAACAACTACATCAACCCCATTAACACCAATATCAGTAACCACTACCAACCATATCAGTCCCCATTAACAACCATATCAGCCTCCTTTAATAACTACATCAGCCCCCATTAACAAAAACATCAGCCCCTTTTGACAACAATATTAGCAAAAAAATAACAACTAAATCAAACCCTTTTAACATGATATTATTCTTTGCAACTCCTCATATGTGGTTCCTTCCTTGATGCATCTTGTCTTACCATGCCACCAACATAATCACTTTCTTGTCCTCCCCCATGTACAAAGTTATCCTCTACATGGAAGAAACATAATAGGTGCTTCCTCGAAGTAGTAGCCATATTTAATTATGATTTGCAACATAAAGTTAGTATTAACAATTTTAATGACCATATTAACAACTAAAACTAAATTATTAACAACTATCAAATTTCATCCTTTTTTTCAGATTTCATTCCTTGATTACTTTCAACTATTCCCACTCAAACACAGACCTTTCCCTCTGTTTCCATGCCAAAAAACAGAGCAAGATTTTACTAACCCAACCCTACAGTGATTAAAAACGAAGTAGTATGGTGATTAAAAATGAAACAGCGCCCTTGGACGTTGGATGGAAGAATAAGCAGAGATATTTCTTCCTTTCACTCTTCTACTTCTTCCTCCTTCACCGGAAAACAGATTCCTCCTCCATTGCCGGGAAACAGCAAGAGAAGAGAGAGAATATTGATACAGAGGAGAGAGGAAAGAGGAAAGTGATACTAAAACTGATGGCGTTTTTGTCATTTTACTTAATATTTAGATGTCAAAAAGGGCCCTGGAACCTTTTCTAGGATTTGAAGAATGTTAGGACCTTTTTTTGAGTTTTTTTTGCTTAAAAGGACCCCCATATGGATTTTCCTTTCTTAGGGGAAAAAGTGACTATGAATTTTTAAAATAGATGCAAAAATACGTATTGACCATTAGTTTGAATTTTTTAAAGGTTAAAATATAAAAATATACATGAGACTTTCCCCAAAGTGCACTCGACACAAATGTTTTTTTGAGAAACAAAAGTAACTATAAATTTCCAAAATATGTGTAGAAACACATATTGGCAATCAATTGACCATTTGTTTAAATTTTTTGATTGAAAATTGTGACATGGAGGATGACGTGGATGATTAAAAAAAAGCCTAGAATAATAATTTGCTGACTGTGCAAAAAAAAATAATTTCCACCTAACCCTTTATCCCCACTTAACCCTTCCTCCCTTATCCCTCTCTCTTCTGAAAGAAGTGATGGGGTGAAATAAAAGATTAGAAGGAAATTAATTTCTCTTACCCAACTAGCAAATTATTATTCCAAATTGGAGATACACTAACATACTCCAAGATTACAACAACATTTGAACCTTGTTGAATGAAAACATAACAACTCATATCATTTTAATCCTATTTGGTTTGAATGGTTTTATGATTTGAAATATTTGACTTGTAGAGGTTCGTGTTTGTTACTTTGTGGCATAACATTTGAATTGAATTGATTTTTTTAAATGAACTTATATATAAAATGTCTTAACAAAAGAAAAGAGGCTAAAAATGAAGAGGGAAACCTAAAATGGGAATAAAAACTAAAACTAATGTTCTTATTTTTATGGTGCTCTGTTTTTCCTCTAGATACCCTTTGCATGTCAAGTCTTTCTAATTTTTCAGCTATATGACTGACACAAACAGGACAGCCGTTTGATTGAGGCAGTCAAGAAGCACAACGGAAGGAATTGGAAGAAAATAGGTGAATGATTATCATTCTTGTTTAGAACCTGTTTTATAAAATGTATTTGGCGGATTATCAACTGCTTGCCTGTGTATAATCAAATGAAATTTCTTAAAGTAGAAACATTGTGAACCATGGCACAGCTGGTCATTCATTCGCCTAAGCTTGCCTCTTATGTCTTCTTTTATTCTTTTCGGTTACAATACGAGGCTATAACCCAATAAGGACATAGAAAGAAAAGAAGCCTTCGAAAAGGGAATATATCATGTAGGATATGTTTAGTTGGAGTTCTGACCTTAATCAACTAGTGCCTATTGTTAGAATATAAGGGAATTATTGATTAGTTGGTTGAGACCCATTCTATATAAAGGGCTTAGCCATTATGATTTAGGCGTGTTGGGTGTGGAGCCCTCACCAAAGGGTGTTGTGTGTGGAGCTCTCACCATGTTAGAGAGGGGTTAATTTGAGTCTTTCTCTCTAGAGAGGGAAGTCCCTCCTAGACCCCTAGAATTAGGGTTTGTTGTTAATCACCCTCAAGTGGGGGATAATCATTGTTAAACCCAAGTGGGTTATGTTGTCTGAGCTTGTTGCTCTTATATGAATAATACAAGATTCTTCATCTTCTTTCTTCATATTATTTCTCTATTTGCTTATCTAATTACACAAGTTTACATGGTATCGAGTCAGGTTATGTTTAGGACTAATTGTTATCTGCCAGCCCCTTCTTGATTCTTGTGTTTCAGCCCAACAAAATTGTCCACACGTTCTTGATTCAAACGCTGCGTTTTGATCTTTCTTGGAGGGAAACCCAAGCAATCTCGTTTGCCGCCATTTAGCATTTGATCTTGTTCCCTGGTATGGTGAGGATAAGCTAGAGCGGAAGGAGGATAACCCCAATGTTTTGGATTCATGTTTTTGGTTCTTGAAGCAAATTACACGACAAGTCTTCCACGTTGGTTGAGTTTCTGAAAGAGATTGTGATTCTTTCTGAGTGGTAATCTATTGTTCGGTTGGTTCTTTGATGTTTCTTTGAAGATTCTCTGAAATTTGCGTGTTCTGCTTTCCGCTGCACATTCTCTATCCGATTTTGTTCTTTGGGTTATATTGTAGGAGCATATTATTGCTGTTATTGTGATAATACAATGAGATTTTCCATCATTTTCTTTCTCCACATTATTTCTTCTGATCAAATTTGTTAACATCATCATGTTCTACTATGTTCTTGCATTTATTCTCATCTCAAGGTTAAGGTGATAATATGGGATCTGAAAAGGCTACTGTTGATGTGAGCCACCCTTTGGACCACCACCACCGATTTCGAGAAGATATTCAAGATTCACGACAAGCTTTTCATTGGATTTTCTGGCCTCGTCATTGATGCCCAGACATTGTATTAACGGAAAAGGTTTGTTACATACTTATGCCGATCGTAATTTTGGATTAGGAGATGATGACAAATCCTTTATTTGCACCATGGATTCAATTGGAGCAAAGGAGCTTGCAAAAGATTTTGTCGTTGCATGCACTGCATCTGAGTCTCTTTATGGTGCGATTTGAATATCCTTTGTAGATCCTATTCGCTTAACCAATTATTTTGTGTATCTGGACCGTGAACCGAGGTCCTCCTACCATCGTCACTTCCGCTACTCCAACTCCCACGAGATAAAGAAAATTTGCATATTCTCGATTTTGCCTCGGGTCCGGTATGAGCATTCTACCTTTTTTTTTTTTTGGACATTTGCATCCGATCGATTCATCTCTAATCAATACTTGGCCGTGAATTTGTCACTGGATCATTTGATAAAGTAAGAATTTTCCAACATACTCGTCTCTCAACTAGTTTACAAGTTTTTATGTTCAGATTATTTCATCGAGTTTCTTAATCTGCCACTGCGATTCTGCTGCAAAGAGACCATTGATTCACATTGTCTGGGCATGTGAACAAGCCTTGCACTGTTGAAGAAGGAAATTAGTATTCCTCTCAAGGAGTTGATAGAGAGGCATTGCGGAGGTGTTAGAGGAGGATGGGATAATTTGCTTGTAGTAATTCCAGGAGGATCATGTGTTCCTCTAATTCCCAAGCATATGTGTGATGATGTTTTGATGGATTATGATGCTCTCAAAGCTATCCAATCAGGGTTGGGGACTGGAGCCGTGATTGTGATGGACAAGTCAACTGATGTTGTGGATGCTATTGCAAGGCTTTCTTACTTCTACAAGCATGAAAGTTGTGGCAGTGCACTGCACACCATGCAGAGAGGATACAGGATGCCTCTGGATGATCATGGAAAGATTGAAAGTTGGGAATGCAAAGCTAGAATAAATTGACATGCTTCAGGAAGCACATCTGTGTGGTTTGAAAGGAATGGAAAAGGTAATTGATGACATCATGGTCTCATTAGCTGCAAGAGATGGTATTGATTGAATGGAGTACAGGAGGCGATTGAAGAAAGCATAGCAATGGAACGTGGAAGTCTATTAATTACTGTGTTGGGCACAGGAGAGCATTTTGAAGAATTGATGCTTTTGTTGGGCAAGCGATAGCAGATTACAAAGCGGCTACATGATAGAGACAATTTAATGGGCGGTGAAGCATTACAAGAATATGGAGAAGAATGTTGTAAATTGAAGAAATCTTTGTATTTTTGTTGATTGAAAACTGGTCAATTTAACTCACTTTATCCCCCTTATTTTTGTGTTGTTCAAGTTTGAACACATTTGAGATAAATAGTGTTCAACTTAAGGGGGCGTGTTAGAATATAAGGGAATTATTGATTAGTTGGTTGAGACCCATTCTATATAAAGGGCTTAGCCATTATGATTTAGGTGTGTTGGGTGTGGAGCCCTCACCAAAGGGTGTTGTGTGTGGAGCTCTCACCATGTTAGAGAGGGGTTACTTTGAGTCTCTCTCTCTAGAGAGGGAAGTCCCTTCTAGACCCCTAGAGTTAGGGTTTGTTGTTCATCACCCTCAAGTGGGGGATGATCATTGTTAAACCCAAGTGGATTATGTTGTATGAGCTTGTTGCTCTTATATGAATAATACAAAATTCTTCATCTTCTTTGTTCATATTATTTCTTTATTTGCTTCTCTAAATACACAAGTTTACAGCTATCACTTTACTATATCATTTTTGTTTCACTTTGCAATGGGATTGGGATAATTTGTGTGGTATTAGAGAACCACATAATGATGATAGTGAACATTATAACGAGATTCTTCTTCTGACTTTTGAAGCCAATACATTCAAAAGTTGATGACAGACTGACAGTAAACTAATTTGCGACTGTCTTTTCAGCTGCATATCTCCCAGGGAGAACAGATGTTCAATGCTTGCATCGCTGGCCAGAAGTTCTGAATCCTGAACTTGTCAAGGGATCGTGGACAAAGGAGTTGCAGGTCTCATGCATACTTTCTTGTATAAATCCTATGTACTGTTCTATGTATCATGTATGTGGTAATATTACTGTCCTCGTTATTGTTCTGATATGTTTCCCTGTAATATTTATTAGGAGGATGATTGTATAATTGAGCTAGTCACGAAGTATTGTTGTAGGAAATGGTTGATTATTGCAAAACACTTGCCTGGTCGCAGAGGGAAGCAATGCCGAGAGAAGTAATATTTAACATATTCTTTGAATTTGTACCTTGTGTTGTTCTGATGTTTGACTATTGCTTGACACTACAGGAGCACTTAAATGCAACATCATACTAGTACAAATTATTTTCTAAGGCTTTTGCTGATGGATTTCTAGCTTGTCTCTAATGGCAGATCCAGGAATTTTACTGATAGAGGATGAAAATAAAAAAAATACTATATCATAGATAAAAATAATAAAAATATTTGAAATGCGATACAGATCTAATATACAAAAATTTGAAAGAAATCTATTACAGAAATTAAGATCAATTTACTTGACTCTTACTCTATGTGTTTTCATATTGTTAAACTCATTTATAATTGAATTCATACTAAAACTCAAAACAATTTATTTTTTAATGTATGTAACCAAAGAATCATCAAGAAATTGGTCTTCATTCTCATAACCATCTTTTAACAAAACTCAAGACTTGCCTAAAATTCTAACCTTAAAATATTCTTTAATCAATATAAAAGTAGTATCATTATAAAAATAAAATAATGTAGAATAAATTTTATGAAGGAAATTTGACAAAAAGAACTAATTTTAAATATCTTATTAATTCTCAAAATTTTTGATAATCATATTGACGATATGGCCCTTAGTTGACTAGTTCACACAAAAGCCCAAAACTGATTAAAGATTCCACCTATATATGGCCCCTATTTTCGGAATCAGCAAACGTACATGTTAATATATATATATTTTAAAAGATACAATGAGTTTGTGGACTGTTTCATAAGAAAATAAAGAGCATAAATTGGACTCTTCCTATACAATTTCTCCCTTTGCTTTGTTGACTTTTTGTAATGCCGTATATTTTTACCAAAAATTTTCTTTACTCGTGACTTTTAAAAGAATGGTGAAATAGATAACCAACAAATCAGTTTAAGTGAAAATCTAATAGATTTATTCACTAAGTTACATTCAGTACAATTTTTGAAAAGCTTGTCCATAGCATTTCGGAGACTCAAAAAGCTCAATTGATACTGTCAATGAATGATGTATTTTTTTTTCTTTAGTTAGGTTTTTGTCTTACTAAGTTTTTCTTAGTTAAATTTTTTTAATAAAGCACATTTATAATAATATTGAAGGAGGAGTGTTTTGAATATATTAATTATATAAATATCCATTAACTCGTGACTCTTACTGGTAACTCTTAAGGGCGGCGACCTTTTAAGGGTAAAATCTATTTTTTAATGATCCAAATAAGCCTGTACCTTTAATTAGAGTCGGGAAATTGGGCCGAGCCCATCGGATCGGCCCGTTCAAGCCCTAGCCCTGTAGGGCTCTTGTCACATCCCAATTTCGGAAGCGATTTTTTTTTTTTTTTTAAACGGTATCATGATCAGAGTAGAGCACCGGAAGTAAAAATAGTATTTCAAAAGATATGTATCTCGATAACATCAATTGTATGTTTTGCTACTAGCAGCGGTACAATAGTTCAAATGGTTCTAAATTCAAAATATATTTCAAAAGGGGTCCGACCAGTCCGTCCTAAGCCTGCTGCTTACCCTTGTCTCCGCTCCTGTTCACTCCGGAACCGAAGCTATGGTAAGAGCCGAGGTTCAAAGTACATTGAACCCAGGTAACGGTTAACCTCATGTTCAAGTACAATTATGTATGACAGATATTCATGATACCACAAAGTAAAATTCACATATACCACGTAACAACACACCATATACACTGCATATGAATGTTATTACGATGCACTATTCACCAAGTGCCATGATGTACGGTCGTGTCCTCAGCGCTAGGAAAACTCAACGGCGTTATCATGACTATAACCCGTATAAAGCTGTATGTGCACAGTCAATAACTTTTGAAAATAGAATCTCAGTTCAAAAACACATCTCATCACATATAGGTATACAATGAACATCAGAGTTAGTGTTACGAAAGACGCGTCCGTACCTTCGTCGGCGTTTGTCGGTACGTTTGACGTCCGAACGTGATCGCGTTGATCCTATAATGGTAATACCGTATTTATTAACTTGTAAGTAATATCCTAAGAGATATTTTGGCCCCTAATGACCATTTTGCCCTTACAACTTTTATTTTTCACTTCATTCCCTCAAAATTCGTACAACAACGCTGGTATAAATCTGGGCAGCATTTTGTCTAACTTTGAAAAATCATAATTAATTCTACAAAAATCGAAACGAGGATCCGTAAAATTCCTTGGAATCCTTAGGATGTATATTTTCAAGTAAAAATATTCACCTTTGCCCAGATTTCACGAATCACTCCCAGGTTTTAAGTTTTGAACCTCTGCCCAGAATTTTTCCAGAATTTCGTAGCCTAACTTTGAGGAATTTTAACTCTCTGTACAAAAATCATTTTGACATGATCTTGACATATTTAAAAATCCCTATAAGTCTATTTTAACCATGAATTTTCTCAGAATTTTGTGATCATGATTTCAATATGAAATCCTGGCGTTTTCATGGCTGACTTCAGAATTTCCGAAACCGATGAAATTTCGCGGGAACTTCGTTACTTTCATGATCTCTCCCAGAAATTTTGCCATAACCTCTACTTCATCAATTTTTCGAGATAAAGGCAATTTTAACTATAAAAACATCTATATAAAATCATCCTAGCATATTTAAGCTACTTCTAAGAATCTAAGAACTAAAACTTAAAGAACTTAAAGCTAGAACTAGAAAACTTACCAAGAACTTTGCTCCTTCTTTCTTCAAGGCTCTCACTCTCACTTTCTCTCTATGTTTCAGCTTGTAAGCTTTGTGAATTGGTGAGAAAATATGAAGAGCAAAGCCCCTATTTATAGCAAAAGGCTATGGCATTTGTGTAATTGTCTTGCTAGCTTTCATTGGTGGATTCCAAATGAAGTTTAAATTGTGACAACTTCTTGACTTCCTTTTTTAAGTTAGAATTTCCTACCTCTTCCATTCCACTAGATAGAATAACTAGATAAAAATTCATTTGGGGACCTTAATGAAGTTTGATTCAAATTTTCTTTTTGGTTTTGAACTCTTGAGATTTTTAGCTTTAATTAGAGACCAATCTCACTATTTTTCTCAATTGGAAAATTCTTAAAAGTGGAGAAAATAGCTTTGGTTACCATCATCTTGAAGCTTGAATTTTGCTTGTTCATAATCACTTTTTATCTTTGATTGATGGTTAGTGGATTTCAAGATACAATTTATTTTGTATAGATTTCCCTTTGATTAAATCTTGAATTAATCCTCTTGATTATCCTAATTATCCTATGTGTAAACACCTCATTGGCTAATGGTTGGATATTTCCTCTTGATATTTCATCTCACCACCTTATCCCTTCAAGCAAGTGGGCAAGTTGCATTTTGCAACACTCTTTTCTCTCTCCCAAGTGCCAAAACAGACCCCCTCCCCTTTGTTCAGTTTTAGTTGCATTTTTATGCTCTAATTGATTGCATGTGGGGGTTATCTAATTGGTTGTTTGCCTAGTTACATGGATTAGGCTTTATAAGAATTAATTAGGGCCTTTAGATAATCTTTATGAAATTAATTCTTGACCTTTAGATCTTGTTGCAATTGTTGAATTTTTCAACTCTTGATTAATTCTTGATTAACAACTTAATTATAAGCTTAATCATCTCTTGATTGTTATATTATTGGTTCAAGAAGTGTTTTATGATTGCTAACAATTCATTTAATGCTAAATCTTACCCCCTTATTAGCTCTTGACATTTGATTAGGCTAATACACCTTTAATCAATGGCTATTTTAATATAAATTGCTGAATAATTACCTAAATATTCCATTAGGGTAGTTTTAATTGCTCATTAATTATTAAAAATTGCCCTTAATTGTTTCAAGTGTTTTGGTAATTTTTTATGGTCTTTTTTAAATTAGACATGAGCTATTTATTAATTATAAGGTGTTAGAAAGTTTAATCTCTCAATAAATTATGAGAATAGGTATTTAAGGCTCTTTAATCAATTATGAAACCTTGGACAATTTTCTTAATTTAGTGAAGGTTTAGTTGTTAATTTAATGGACATTGTTTTCTCTAAATTTGTCTAAGTATTTTCATTTCCATATGAATCATAGTTTTAATATGGTATTTGTGGTATTTTATGGTATTTTATGATACCTAATATAATTTCTTAACTTATTGGCTATTCTAATTCTAGGGGAAAAATTGCCTAGAACATAAGATAAACTTATTTCAAAATTTAGAGACTACATACTCACCTATTTCAAATAGGCAACTCTCACAAAATATGATATTTATCATAAATGAGAATTTTGGGTTTTACGGCTACGGCCTAAAAAATAGGTCAGAAATTTGAAATTGGCCCTGTAAGGCCTCGGGCTTAATCGGGCCAGCCGTGTAGGGCCTCGGGCCGGCCCGTTGGGCCCGTTTAATTGTAGATTTAAAAAAAAATTAATTACTTAGACTTTCACTTAATGAATGTGTTTATTTGTAATTACTTAGTTTTTTTACTTTAAACTATAACCTTTTTATGTTTATTATTATTCTGTATTAAAACACATAATTAGTTATTATACATTTTAAAGAAGTGATGTTTTCATATTAAATAAACACATACTTTGGTATTACAATACTATATAATTAATAAATTATAAATATATTTCGTGTAAAATAAGTATAATTATTTTTACCTGTCAGTAAAATCATGCATGAACCGAAGGAACCTACAGACACACACAAAATTATGAGAAGGAAAGGCATTTTTTCGTGGGCATACATAAAGCAATTCCTTTGTTTAATATTTTTTGAAAAAAGAGAGGAAAAAACATATTCTTTGTGTTTATTTGTTTTTTATTACAAATTAATGAATGTGTTTATTTGTTGAATGATTTATATTGTTTAGATATTAATGTTGATAACATTTATTTGATAGATTAGAACTTTAATGGTTGCAATTTACTAATTATATTTCTTTAAAAAAAATCGAAGGAAAAATATTAAAATTTGGAATAGTAATTTTCAGGACTTGTAAGGCCACGACCCCCGATACTATCGGGAGGACTTTGAAAAACAGATGTTTTCCTTACCCAAAGCCCACGCGGGTAGGCCTTGTTAGGCCTTGGCCCTATAGGGCCAATAGAGCCGGGCTGGGCCCGTTTAACCCCCGGCCCGTTACGGGGGGGCCCTAAAAAATAAAAGAGAGAGGTTAAGTTTGGCCGCGGGGCCAAGGGCTTTACGGGCCGGCCGTAGGGCTGGCTGTTAGGCCGGCCCGTTAGGCTGTTTTTTTTTTTTATGTTGAAAAATTGAAGTGTGGGTAACCCTAAAAAAACAAAATTCCATAGTCCACCAAGAATTTGGACACGTTTCAGTCGCAGCTTCCTTTTTTCAATCCCAATCACCATGAATTTAATGTTGCAGATAACATATTTCTTCAATTAACCAAGACTAGCTTGCTGAAATGGCAAAAATTAAAAGCCATCGTTTATGGAAAAAAAAAATTAATTCTCGTTGATTAAAAAGAAAATTCATTTACAACACACAAAATTTCTTTGTCCAGGCAATATTGTGTTTAGATGTATGGCACTAACTCATACAACAAAAAATCCTAAACAGAAGACTTGGAAGATTGCAATTTTGAATGCATTCTCCAAAAATAATGAGGATTATAATCCATAAGAACTAAGAAATTCGACAAATGAGAGGAAATACTCTCTTGAAAAAAATTTCTTTGATATATTTCCCTAACAAAATCCTGAACCGAGTTGGAATATAATGTTCATGTCTTATAACAATGTAGAGTCTTAAAAATTTTAAACTAATATATTAATATTGTTATTGACTACTCCTCCGATCCTTACACTACAAAATATGTTCATGTCCCCTCCACTCTGCCGTCTCTGCTCGGTCCCCTCCACTCCTCATCTCCTCCTCAATCGCAACTATTCTCAGCTCTCGCATCTCACCGACCATAATTTATGTATATTAGTGGTATGCTTTTTATATTTTATGTAAGTTATTTGATAACATAATTTGTTTTTTTATTATGAATTCGTGATTTGCTTATTTGTTAGATGATTGTGTTTTTGGATATAAATGGTGACAACATTTATTTGATAAATTAGAGCTTTAATTGTTGTAATTTACTAATTATATTTCTTTGAAAAAAACGGAGGAAAAATAGTTAAAATTTGGAATAGTAATTTAGGGCCCCGCGGCCCGGCCTTGGTGCTCTCGGGCCAGGCTTTGAAAAACAGATATTTTTCTTACTCCGAGTCTTGGAGGGCCAGCCCTAATGGGCTTTGACCCATCACAGGTCGACCCTGATTGACAGCTCTAAGGGCTGGCCCGATAGCTCTACCTTTAATTATGCTTGTCCATTTGCCAAACGTATCAAGCACGCGGGCCTATGTATCGGTTTTTTTTTTTTTTTTTTTTTTTTTTTTTTTTTTTTTTTTGATACAAGGCGAGGGGAGGGGAAATCAAACTAAGGACCTAAGAGGGGGATACACATCCCAATACCATTGCACTACAAAGAGTGCTGGTTGTATCGGTTTTTATTCATGAACGCCTGATGAAGCACTCACCTTTTTTTTTTTTATTCAAGAAAGGTATACAATTAATCAAAATAAGATTTAAAGTAATATAGCTTCTGGCTGTATAATTTAGAATAGGAAAATCAAAATAATATTCCTTCTGACCATATAATAGTAAATCTAAAAAAAATGGATTCATCAAGAAATCAAAGATATAATCTCAAAATAAAAATAAAAGAAATATAACTTCTCATTACATAATACAAAATCAGAATAACATGGGATACATGATGAGGCTGGCAAAGTTATTGAGTACTAGTGTTTTATTCCCTTAAATTAAGATATATACTTAATAGTATGTCTTTATGTATTGACATGAGGCTGGTATAGATCATGGGCCTGTTTGGGTTAGCTTTTTTTTTTCAGCATTTTAGTGCAAAAAGTTCAATGGCTTTTAAGCAAATGGACCAGTGAGAAAAAAAGACCAATGAACCCTGTTTGGGTTGGGCAGTACGTTGGCTGGGCTTTTTCCATTTACCCAAACGCCACTGGGCTTATTAAACGCTCTGAATTGGAGCTTATTCCCAACGCACCGAACCCTCCAGCCCGTGCTCTCCCGATCCCCTCCAGCCCTTGCTCTCATCCCGTGCTCTCCAATGCTTTCCAGCTCGAAGCTCTTGGAGGATCCCAGGTATATTTATATTGCCCTTTGATTTCTGCTTATTTCTCTGTCTCTATTCACTCTTATGCTTTTTTCCTTTAATCCGCTCAAACATTGATTCTCAACTCTTGGATCAGTAAATCTGTATGATTAATTTTGATTGGTGTTATTATTGCAGAGTGAAGAGAAGGAGATAGACGCCCAAACGGTGAAGCAAACGGTGCAAGCAATCAACAATGTAATGGACTGATCAAAGAAATCTTGATGATAGGAGCAAGAGATGAAGTACCCCTTTTTTGTCTTCTTCTATTTTTCATTTTCAAGTGTAAGGTAATTTGTAATTTAGGATTGTGAAAGACCACTAATTGATCCAGTTAATGGGTTATGCAGTGATTATATGATGCATTTTGTTCTGTTCAGCTGTTAGCAAGCTAACGAATCCAGTTGCAAAATGGGATATAAAGGTTATTCAAAAAAACATTGCTACAGCCTTTCTCTCCAATAATAATAGCTGCTGATGAGAATGAACGGGTCAGGTATGCAAATTTCATTCATTACTCTGTTGGCCAAGTGGAGACTGATTTTAGTGTCATCTGGCTTAGAAAAAGTGTACAAATATACGGTTGATTTTTTTTTTTGGGTGCATGTGTTTGGGCGATGTCCAGAGTCATAATGGTTGCTAGCTGGAAAGGGCTACAAGTGTATCATAGTGTGTTATGCCATTTTGATTATTATTGTTGACAAATGTTGTTTGGATTTTTCTGCAGAGTATGGAATTATGAAGAAGCAACAATTGTGAACAGTTTTGACAATCACAATTTTCCTGACAAAGGAATTTCTAACCTCTGCCTAGTAAATGAATTTGATGATAGCTTGCTTCTGGCTGCTTCATGTATTGTTCTCCATTTCTGGTTGTTTCCACTTTTTTTAAGCTGTATAAATATGTTGAACTCTAAATTTGGTATTCATTTGTTATGATGCAGCTTATGGAAATATTCGAATTTGCAAATATTATACTTTGAAGGGTAAACAAAAGCTTGTCACCGCATTTTCTTCAATCCAGGGTCATAAGCCCGATGTCTTTGAAATCGAATGTTGTTGTTGATTGGCAACAACAAAGTGGTTATCTGGTATACAATTCTCTGAACTTCTTGGGAGTGTAGATCATCTTCGATGCTCCAGTGATTCTCAATTTATGCCACAAATGAATCATCTTCGTGATAAAATCAGAGAAAAACTTGTCTGCCATAGCAATAGAAGAACTTCATGTATTATTTGTATGCATTTTATTTTATAAACAATTTAACTTTATCCATTAAATATATTTAATTAAGGACTTTATTGTTTATTAATTTATTTAATAATCATTTAACTTTTGTCCAAATTAAAATTGAAATTACAATTTTTATTATCCTAATATATACAAGTAATATGTATAGTAGTATTTAATATGATTCATGCCTTTTTTGGTCATTTTCCATTTTAACGACTTTTCAAATAATAATCCAAACACTCTTCATTGAGAAAAAAAAAACTAATTCTGCAAAAAGCCAGATTGGCAATCCAAACACTCATCATTGAGAAAAAAGCTACTTCTGCAAAAATCCAGACTGGCAATCCAAACACAACTTGACTTTTTCAACCTGACTTTTTTCTTACCGGGCTTTTATAAAAGTCAGATAGCTTTTAGGCCACCGCTCCTACCGCCATCCCAAACAGGCCCCATATAATGATTGCAGTGTGCGCACGCGCACTAATTACACTTGGTTTGGTGTCAGTTTTCTCGAAAAATGTGATTGAAAAGGCAAAAGCAAATACCTTTGGTTTGGTGTCAGCTTTCTCGAGAAATGTGACTAAAAAGACAATAGCAAAGTGCCCAAGAATTGAGAAGACAAAGTCCCAAAAACGCATTCAAAAATGATATTTTTTTTTAATGATTAGCTAGGCTTAATTAATATCATTATATGAACAGCATAAGCAAGGAGCATGTGAATGTGGAGGATGAAGAAGAGACGGTGAGAGCCCAATACCAAATTATTGAAGAAGATATTGTTTGAAAATTAAAGCAACATAATTAAGCCTAGCAGCCCCCGTGATTAATTTAATAACTTTTGGCTTGGTAAGAAGCACAAAACAAAACCAAAAATAAAAATGACCCCCAAAATAGCAAAATCGTTAGCAATTTTTGAAAGAATCAAAGAAGAGAGGCACGAACGAACAACGCCTAAGAATAAGAAAAAGAAGAATGTACACTACCCTCTGGATGGAACTGGAAATAAAGCAATCACAACCCTTGAGAATCCTCGCGCATGGGCGTATCAGTGAATATCCGAAGCTCCATAACCAGAATCAGTAGATAAAGAAAGGAAATAATGCAAACACAACGCAAATCTCATGACACTGTTAGCACATATATAAGTCAAACAATTTGTTTGGGTTAGTCGTAAAAGCAGTTATTTCAATGTGATTTACAGTTTATGAAGTAAGTCTGTGAGATGAGTTTTATCTCGATTTATATAAGCTTATTTTTTTAATGACAACCCAATCAACTAGCTAGTAAATAAAAAGATTACATGGTCTTGGGACGTTAGAAAATGTTTTTGGGTCAAGACTAATCTAACGCAAAAATGCAAATAAGTACTCCCTCCGGTCCTAATTATAGGAGCAAATTTTGGAGTTAGTTTTGATCCTAATTATAAGAGCAAGTTTTAACTTTTATCAATTTTTTCCTATAATACCCCTATTTATACTTTTTCATTAATAATTAAAGACAATAATAATTTAATAATACACCTATATATTTTATAAAATAAATAATGTTTGCAACTCATTAATGTCATAAACACTTAAATTATACTTTTTTTTTTATATAAAATAACAATTTTTGTCATATTTTAGAAAGAGAGAATCTATCTTTAAAAGTCGAAGCTCTTTATAGATTAAAATTAAAAGTAAAACTAACATCTCTTCCTTATATCACTATACTTACAATAGGGAAAAAAGAATATAAAATATCTCATATTTTTCCTATATATGTGTGTGTGAAATTCATTATTCATTGTTGCCTAACTTGCCTTGTATTATAAAAATCATCTTGACAGTTTGTATTATCATACACGCTAAATTATTTAACTGTTCCATTTAAAAAAAAAAAATGTACATCCATCACATCAAGAAAGGTCTTGTTGAACCTGAGTTAATACAAAATTATCAACAAAAAGGAATTAAACCTAACAATCAATAAATTACTAATTGACAGTAACGAATAAAAATAAACTTTTTTACCAAAAAAAACAACTAACATGATTTTACTAAAATTAAAAAATAAAAACAAATTGGTGTGAGGTCAGTTAAGATGATCCGAATATCAACATTGTCAATGTCACATCACAGTTGAATTTAGCTTTCGTGGGCTAATTTGACGGAGTGCGAGCTCAAAGAAGTTGCGGAGACTACAGACAATTGCTAACAAGTGTTTCCTTAATGTCATTTTAAATTTGGGTAAGGGCATTTTAGGAAAATATACATAATTAACTAATTTAACTTCCTTTCTTAATCTCTCCAAATTCTGGTAATTAGCTCTTATAATTAGAATCGGAGGCAGTAGTAATTAAACTAGGCCCAATATAGTACAGTGGGTTGAAAAAAAAAAAATATATCAATCCTCAACACAACCCTAAGTCTTAACAAGGACTAGGAGACTTAGCGTTTGCTACACTTTGGAATTTCGTAATTGGCTATTTGCTTGATTCATCAAATTATTTATGGGAGTGTGTGTCATTGTTTGTGTTATATGAAAAGAACAAAGAGAAAGTGATATTTCATAATAAATCTTAAAAGCAAGTTAAGTTTGATCTCGTGATCATCTTATAATTTCTAATTCCTTTTGGCAAACCAAATTAATTTATATCCTTTTCACAAATTTAAATACTCCTCCTATCATTGTTATAAGATATATTTAGAAATTTAATTTTTTAAATTTACCCTTATTGAAGTTTCCTCAACAATAATTAAAAAAGAGGAAGAAATGAAAATATTAAGGAAGATGACTAGAGTATTTTCAAAAAATATATATTATCTTCTATCCACAGCCTATAAATACGGGCAGCCCAGAAACATTATAACTTATCCTCGTAATGGTGAACACTGCAGATTTTTATGCCCTTTTAATGTTCTACATGAGCTTTGCCGCTCAAGCCATGCAAACTTATGAAAGCCACCTAGAATCATTCTTCAAACTTCAAAGCTAACATACCAATATATATATATATATATATATATATATATATTACTAAAACCAGTGTGCCTTCAATTTCTCCTTTTCTTTTTTGTTTCGCTGTCGTTGGAATCTTGGTAATGGTGGGTCATAAAAAACACAGTCCATGAAAATTTCCTCAAGTGATAAATCTACTAATCTAGATCGTGGGGTCTGAGAAAATCGTAATTATCAATTTATAATCCTGTGGAGTGGGTGTCAACTAACTTTCTTAATCTAATCAAATTAAATAAATATATCTTATATTAAGGACTAAAGGAGTATTTTTTTTTTTCTCAAACCTCCAGCTCAGTACACTAATTATAATCTCTCCCAATTTGTATTAGTCATAGATTACATGACCATACAATAGATTTATGCCTTGAATTATTTTTATGAGATAGAACTATCTGACTTTTAGAAAAAAGCTCATTTGGAAAAGCTCAGTGAGAAAAAAAAGCCACTTCTACTATTACTAGTGGTCTAGTACTGTAAGGTCCTGCTAAACACTTGTGATGGGAGAGGTAGCCACAAATACCAAATAATAATATATATATAAAAAAAAAAAGAGCAACATATTGATGATATTGTGCATTACAGTGGGATCCTTCTCCTGGCTTTCGCTGCTGATATATGTGAAAACTTATTGTCATGTTCCTCTGTGCTGATCTTACACCCAACAGAATAATATTGTCACTGATGACCAAAAATTGAGGTATACATCAAACAATCGTTCTTTTATTGAAGAGGCCGACACTAGCACACCAACCCCACTAGCGAGATGTGGAACAGTGCGTTTGGTATGAGATTCCATTAAATTAATAAACGCGTTCAAATTCGTGGGCTAAAGAGGAGGGCGCGTTGAAATATCTTGGGCTTAAAAGGAGCCCGGAGATGTGGATCCAGTGTGTTTGGTATGAGATTCCATTAAAAAAAGAATTTCTTTCGCTAAAAGCAGCGCGTGTTCAAAATTTCATCCTTCAACCTATTTATATGCCCTCCTTCAGCTGCTCAATACACTTAACTCATTCTTTTTCAGCTCTCTCTACCTCACTCACACTGCTTCCACAAATTTATCTGAAGAAGTGGCATCGAAGAATTTCTGTTTCACTGTTTTACAGGGCCACTTGTCACAATGAATGGCACGGAAGTTGCAACTGCAGCTCTAAATTTCTTAGCTACAGGTACAGCTGCAGTTGTTAGTGCAGAAAAAATTGCAACTGAAGTTGCAGCTCAAGTTGGAGCTGATAAAGTTGCAGCTGCGGTTGCAGATAAAGTTGCAGCTAAAGTTTCAACTGATAAAGTTGCAGCTGCGGTTGCAGCTAAAGTTGCAGATAAATTTGCAGCTAAAGTTGATGCTGATAAAGTTGCAGCTGCGGTTGCAGCTAAAGTTGCAGCTGATAAAGTTGTAGATGCGGTTGCAGATGCAGCAGCAGCGGTGATCAATCAACATGTTGAAGATGTTTTATTAGAGTATGCGACAATTACAAGGATGAATCGATCTGAGAGAATGAGGGAATCAGAGGGATCTGAGAGAATGAGGGTCTCAGAGGATGTGACAATTATAAGGATGAATCGATCTGAGAGAATGAGGGAATCAGAGGGTGAGAAAGCAGAGGGTGAGGAACTAGAGGGTGAGGAACCAGAGGGTGAGGAACCAGAGGGTGGGTCATAAGGGAATACGCTATTCTCGTAATTATTCTCTTTTCAGGGTAAGAAATATTCAGTTGTCCCGTATTGTTTGAGTCCTTCTCAAATGAAGTTCTATTTAATTACTAGTTTTATTTCATCTATTTCATGTATTCTACCTATGTGCTGAAAGTCACAATAAAATACTTTAGTTTTAATTAGTGAATTTTCTCCATCTGTTGTGCTGTTAAATTTAATTTGCACATTGTTTATTCCAATTTATGCAAATCTTCTATCTTATGTTTACTTCATACATATACTGGTGCAAAATAGGCTTTTTACATTTGTGCAAATCTTCTATCTTATGTTGATTTAGAAAGTTCAAGATCATGTACGCTTATTTTACAAGATATCGATTCGGTGCTAAGCATCTCGATGAGCAACAGGCACTAGGCATGATGCTCACTGTTTCAACTAATGGACTGAATATCTTGGTGTTGGGTGGATTTTAACCTGAGCTATCGACTTTTTTTTTTTTTTTTTTTTTTTTTTTTTTTTTTTTTTTTTTTTTTCATTTTCTTAAACCTTGATGAAAATCACTCTTCAACCGTTCAATAGCCCCTTTCTAATTAATTTTGGACCTCTAACCCTTTTGGCTCGACAACTAGGATGTTTTGTCCATTAAAAAACGGTCTGCATCGTGCTTAGCTCCTAGCACTCTTAGAGTGTTTAGCACCGAAACGGGATCCCTGTTTTACAAGTGGTGTAGAAAAAAATAATTCTACATCAACGGTTGGGAATTGATGTAACATAGAAATAGTTAACTAAAACAGAAAAAAACTGTTAACTCAAAGGGATAGCTAGTGAAGAAAGCTTCATTTTCTATCAAGTACTATGTCACTACTATAATAAAAAGTATACTTCATAAAAAATCATATTAACGGATAAAAAATTTAAAATAAAGCATATAATATCTTAACTTTTATTTTTTTAAAAGAAATAATTTTTATTTAAAAATCATCAATTGAAAATTTGAAATCTAAATCATTAAAGCTATATGGAAACACAAGGAAAATCTTGATCATAACAGTGTTGAGCACCTATATAAGTCAAGCATACCTAGTTTCTGAGAGGAAAAAAAAAAAAAAAAAAAAAACATGCCTAGTAGGTGAGTTAAATAAAAAGTAAGGTTGTTAAAATTGAATTGGTTAGCAAACCAGTCGGAATACTAGGTCAAGAGTCAGTGAGTTAGATCGGTGTCAAACCAAAGCTAACCTAGGGTCAAACCAGTGAGAAAGTGAATATTTCAAAATTATTAATATCAAATTATAAAGAAAATAAAAAACGATTTTTTTAGGAAAAAAATTAAACCGGGTTAATGCACATATTGGCCCAGTCCATCGACTTCCAATTCGAATCAATTGATCCGGTTCGAGTTTAATAACCCTGGTAAAAAGATTACATTGTCTTGAGATGTTAGAAATTGTTTATGGGCCAAGACTAATCTAACCCAAAAATGCAAATAAGTCGTAAATAAAACTAGGCCCAATATAGTAAAGTGGGTTGAAAAACAAAAAACTTATCCATCCTTGACACAACCCTCAATAAGGACTAGGAGCCAATGAGAGTTGGCATAGATGGTAAGGGATCCAGGACTAGGCCCTTGGGTCGTGGGTTCGATCTCCTCTGCCGTCGCTGGGACTCCTTTGGTAGGCGATCTCGTAAGTCCCCAGTAAGTGCTCATAGAGCCCGGGGCCGTGCCCTGGCCTTGGTGGGGGACTGATGTCGAACCCCTCCAAAACTTTTTTCGTATCAAAAAAAAAAAAAAAAAAAAAAATAAGGACTAGGAAACTTCAGCGTTTGCTACACTTGGAATTTTGTAATTGGCTACTTGCTCAATTGATCAAACTATTTATGAGAGCGTGTGTCATTGTTTATGTTATATGAAAAGAAGAAAGAGAAAGTGATATTTAAATTTAAATCTTAAAAGCAAGTGAAATTTGATCCCACGCTCGGGTTGTAATTTCCCTTTTGGCAAACTAAATTAATTCATATCCTTTTCACAAATTTAAATACTCCTCCTATTTTTATTAGAAATGTATTTGAGAAGTTGATTTTGATCTTAAATGTAAGACATAATTTACATATATGTCAATATTTTTCTAATTTATTTTATTGAAGTTTCCTCAACAATAATCGGGGAAAAAGAGAAATGAAGGATTAAAGAAGATGACTAGGGTATTTTTAAAAATATATTTCATCTTAACAAACTCAATTAATTTCTTTAATCTAATCAAATTAGGTAAATATGTTTTATATTAAGAATGAAAAAAATATGTTTTTTTCCCTCAAACCTCCACCTCAATACACAAACTATAATCTCTCCTTATCTATATTTTAGTCATAAATTTATCTTACATATTCATCTCAAACAGTGTAAAATCATTTAAAATAAGCTAATTCAAATACTAATAAGAATTCTTTTGGCATATACTCATGAAAGCTATGAATTGTATACCATGTGTGTGAATGTGTATATAGAGACATACGCAGGTTAACTTATGACATCACTACTACAAAAAAGGGTAACTACTTCCCTAAGAGACGTCCTTATTTTTAAAAAGGAAGTTAAAAGTGAACGTAGTAGCATTCTTGTAAAATAAACAGTGATATTCTCAAATTTAGCGTCCCGAAATAATTTTTAGAACGTTTAAAATAAATTAAGGCGTCCTAAAATTATTTCAGACGCCTAATTTAAAAATTTTGCACCAAAATTAATGTTTTAGCGGTTTGGCGCCATTTCTTGGGCGCCAGTTAAAGACTGTGGAATAAAAAAAAAATTTATTGAAATTTTTGGCGTCCTGACATAGGCAGTAAGGCGTCCTGGTATAACTTCAGGACACCTTATTAAATTAAGGGCGTCCTGAATTAATATCAGGACGCCCTAATTTCCTTTTTGGCGCCCTGAATCACTTATCAGGATGCCGATATTGCCAAACACAACGTTTTAATTCCACACCTGCGTCTTGCTGGCCCCACTCGTAATTTCTCTCAACCCTAGCGTCTCACACCCGCGTATTCACGCCCTCACCGTCTCTCCTCCCTCTCTTCGCGGCTTTTGTGTTATTCTCTCGTTCTTCTTTTCCGGCGACGCCCCACCGTCTCCGACGCCCCCACCTCCAAACTTTGAAGAAAGGCAACATGTGATTGTGACCCATTCTCTTCTCTCCCGTGAGTCCCCTCTGCACTCGTCCAGCTCTCTTCCTTCCTCCGAGGCTTTTCAGGCTCCAACTCCGGTTCTTCATCCACGGTCCACATCTGTTCCTTCAACTCCGGCGATTTCGAACGGTGATCGAGCGACAAGCGATTGTGGTTTGTCTCTCCTTTTCTATTTCGATTTTACCGATTTTTGTAGATCTCGTGTCTCTCTTATCGTAAATGTAATGTATAGCCTCGACTTGTTCCTTTTCCTCCCAAATCGAATCAAATTCCCTCTTCCCATAATCCCATCGCCCATGTGCTCGACTTTGACTTGTACGGGCTTTGGTGATGATGATTTCTTCGTTTATTTCTGTTTTAAATTGTTTTTCGTGTTCTTGTCTAGTTATTTTTTGTTGGCTTAAATTCTTTTACCCGATATATTTATTGTTCCCTTTTGGAATCCTCCGTCCTTGCTTTATGATGTGCTATGTGACGAGTGTGTTATGTCTTGTTAATCTTTTTTTATAGTTTTTGAGAGGGTAACATGTCTGTGTAAATTTTCCCAGATGAATCCAATGGTCTCAGTAGCTCTTTATCATCAAATGTGGCGGCATTGAATGTATCACCTAGTACAATGAGAAGAAGACGAAGGACTTAGTCGTGCACATCAAGCAAACACGATCTTCTTTGTGAAACCAAGATACGGGTTGCGTGTTGCCTTTATTTCTTTTCCTTAATTGATTAAAGTTCTTAGGAAAGTTAACGACATCATTATTGCCACCTTTCAACTTGTTTGTATGATGAGATTGAATGATTTTGTACTTTTATTCTATCTTGTAATGTTTTCTTTATACCATCATGGAAGACAGTTTTATCTAAAATTTTGTGATTATGTTAATGAATTTGGAATTCGCTTGGGGGTACAGTTTTCTTTTTTTTTTCCTTTTTAATAATCTTTTTAATTGGATCCCATGTGAGTTGCATCCCTTGAAATTGTGAAACTTTCCGAGCTGTAATTGTTTTTCTCCTCATCCTTTGTCGCTACATTTATGCATCTATGTTAATCCTTTAAATGCATGTGCAATAACCTCAATCATATGGTTATATAATAATTATTGCTCCAACAGACATGAATCCTACCAAAACCTAGGGGAAGTGGTTTTGACAATTTTTGCAAAAGGAATACCAGCAGAAAATGTGGTTGTTCAGTTTGGAGAACAGATTGTAAGTTTATAATCTGGCCATTTCTTGTTTTCTCTATTTCCTCATATTTCATTATACATTAGTACCAGATCTTTTAAATATTGAACGCACTAAATCTCTAGCACTTTATTTTGACAGCTGAGCGTTGATATTGATGTTCCTGGCCAAGAAGCCTACCAATATCAATCTCGATTGTTTGGAAAGGTATTGCACTAGCTTAGCTAGCTATTGAATCTGCTTCCTTTTAAACATAGAAACTCTATGGAGAAGCATCCATTTTTTAAAACTCTATTATAATTCTTCATTCTTTGATTTCTTATAGGTTGCAACATGTTCTTTAATCTTGTCAAACTTTTTTCCTTCCAGGAAATGTCAACAATACAATCTTAATGCATTTTAAACTTTTTTCCAAATCTGTTGGTGCATCTTGTTGTTATTAGCTTGCTGGAATGCATCCTAAACTGCAAAATTGTGAGAAATATATGACGTATACCTGCTGAAATGAGTCTCTAATATGCTGCAAACTCACATTTCTTCATTGCATTACTGACTTAGTGCTTGCTGGAATTTTTCTCACAACCAAAACGCCATTTCTTTAACATTGGAATTACACACACACACACACACATAGTCGTTATCTTTAACATTGGAATTCATCCACTCAAATTCATTTGATGTTGATTGAAAGTCATATCTTTTAGGTTCTTGATTGGTATTGGTTATTGGAGGTTTTCAACGGTCACATGATAATATTTTTTTGAGTGATTCTTTTTTTGGTATGAAAGTAGACATCCAAAATTTTCTAAACAGTAATAATTTATAATTTTTGGTGGTGTGATAAGTTAGTGATGAATTTTTGAATTTTTTCCTTTTTCCAAAACTATTAGTATGTGAAGGTTTTTTTGTTTATTTGTTTAACTTTGGTTTCCTTTGTTCTTCTGCAAGTCAATGTGAGTTTGTATGAACTTATTTTTTTTGTTTATTTTCCTTTTTCCAAAACTCGTTTCTCTGGTCTATATTGAATCCGTGGGAGGATTGATGTGGCTGCCGTTTTGAGGGGAAAAAAATAAAGCTCAAACTATGTTGTATTGAGCCTTGTAGCAGAGTTGTTTTCTGCAATAAAAGCTGATATATTAATCCCAATAATAATTAGGGAAAACTTCAATTAAATCCTGTTGAAATACCAAAATCTAAATTTAGACTACACTTTTAAGAAATTCTTAAGCAAGCCATGAGGCCTCATCATGGATTTATGAATTTGGTGATTTTACAAATGTGCCCTTTTCTTCTTCTCCATGGCTATTCACTACCGGGCCATTCTCCTCCATTTGTCTCATGTCATCTCCTTCAAGAACCATCGTAGATATCTCTTCATGTCTTAGTTTCATCTTTGTTGAGTCTATCTCCATAAGAACTAATTGTGAGATCTCTTCTCCACTTCCTTGGAGCAACGAAGTAGACAGAGAAATCGGAAGGAAAGCTAACATAAGACACATAGATTAGAAATGATCAATTCATCATTGAAAATATGATTAATTTTGAGAGGCCAGGTTAAACTTCCTTCATTTCTCTCATTCTTTCTACATTGCCGCGCTCTCTTTTCTCCCGAAGGACATAATCACAAGCGTGTATTAGTTGTCCGTGTTCCATTGCCACACCTTTTGTGTTTCTAAGTTGCACATGCGAGAGAAGCACATTATAAAAGGAAATAAGCGTTTCAATACATTTGTTTCCACTGAAGCCGTACAGCTGAAATCTTGAGTACGATACACTCTATGCATTATGAGATTCAAAGGCAAGTTTGAGGGGGGAAAAAACACTCATTACGACTTCATCCTTTTCTCTTATACATGTTCTTCCCTGTCCACGTTCTGAAAAATAAGTGAATTCTGATATAGGAACTCAATTTTTCTTTTTAACTGCATATGGGTATAACGGTCTTTAACAATCAGGCCTCATTAGGGATTTGTTAAAAGTTTAGGTCTAAATTTGGATTTAGGTATTTCAACTGAATTTAAGTAGGATTTGGATTTAGAGATATTTAAGTAGGATTCTTTCTAATAATTATTAAATATTTAATGATCATCATCATTAGATATAATCATGCTAATGCAAACAATTTAGGGGTGGGCATGGGCAAGGCGAGACCCCTGCCCGATGCCCAGCCCGACGAATGAATGGGCTGCATTTTGCAGCCCGATGACCTGCCCTACCCGATAAAAGCCCTAACCATTTTTGGGCTGGGTAAGAGCGGGCTAGGCAGGGCGGGCTTCCCTTGCCCAATTAGTGACGCCTTGCCCTATTCCTTGAAGATTTTAGTTCACAGTTCACAGAATCTCAAAGCTTTGGAGATAGCTGAAGTATAATATAATATATTTAGACATAATAATATAATATATTTTAAATAAAATAATATATGTAGAACAATATTTATTTAAATATATTAAATTTTCAGGCGCAGGGCCAAATGGGCGGGCGGGACTCCGCTCGATGCCCGGCCCCCGCCATCTCGTCCCGCCTAAACCGCCCAAATTTTTTTCGAGCCACTTTTTTAGAGCAGGGCTGGCAATTTTTTGCTGGGCTTGGGTGGACATGCTGGGCACCATGCTCACCCCTAGCAAACATCTTTATTACATTCATACTTTTTTGTAATCATACATGTATAAGTGATTTTAATAAATGAAATATAAACCTAATCAAAATTCTCAAAGTCACTTGTTAAAAAAAAAAAAAAAAAAACTCACCCTTCATCTTTCCTTCCTTGTCCTTCCATCGCTGTTAACAATGGAGTCCAGCCTCAACAACAAACCACCCCATCCCAAGCTCATGACCAGACTAGTTGGTTATAACTCTACAAATTAGGAAACAACTAATAAAGATATCAAGTGTTTTTTATAAAGATCCATCGGACTCTTCAAGAGCATAACCTTTTTTGGGGAGGAAACAGAGATGGTGATGATGAAAGAATCTTTGACATCAATGTTGGTATCTTTAGCTAATCTGACGGACAAGGAGCAACGACTAGGAAATTGAATCCCATGGAGATATGAGAAGGTAAAACAAAACCATTAGTTGGAACTGGTCGCGGTGTCGCTGGAGCTGGTCGAAGATCGAGAGAAAAGAAGCAGGTCACGAACGTAATGGAGAAGCTCTGTTACGAGAAAAGAAGCAGGCCACGAGAGAAGTGATTCTCATTTTGGGCCCTGGAATTGAGAAGCTGAAAATTTCAGCTTCTTTTTTTTATTCATCAGCACAAAAAATAAACCGGTTCATCCTGACAACAAACAAAAACCGGATTTACCAAACACAATTCCCATCCATTTTCATTCCTGGGAACAGAAATTAGGGGGAAAAAAACTCATTCTAGGAGTGTTACCATGCACACCCTAAGCAACCACTGCATGCTATTCTGTCCTTCTTCCCAAAAAGGCAGCTCCCACTCAAGGACGGACCCAGGAATTTTATTGACGGGGGGTAAAAATAAAAATGTTGCTTCGTAAATAAAAGTACTTTCAATACGATACAGGCTTAATATACAAAAAAAATTAAAAGAAATCGATCTATTACAGAAATTAAGATTAAGATTACTTTTTTTGACTCTTACTCTATGTGTTTTCATATTGTTAAACTCATTTATAATTGAATATGTGTTAAAACTCAAAACAATTTTTTTTTTCAATGTATGTAATCAAAGAATCATCAAGAAATTAGTCTTTCATTTTATTTTGAAGTCACTGCAAATTAAAGGAGGAAGAAGGAGAATTTCAGTTTTAAAAGAAAAATCCCACAGGGTTTTGACTTTCGAAACAAGGCAATCAGAATGGGATTAAGTAAACCTCGAAGACTGGGAATCTACAGTGGAAAATATGCCATTGGTGCAAAGGATGAAGAAGGAAAATATACCATCACTGTGTAAAATATACCATCTCTGCGAACTGACTGATTTTTATTATCTTTTTTTTAAAAATAAAAAATAAAAATTCAGGGGGGCTCCCCTAGGCCCTCCCTTCCCTCTGTCCGTCCTTGCTCCCACTATTCCATTAGGTCCCACTTCTAATATCCTGCAAGAACATCAAAGATCATCTCACAATATGTACAAATACATAATTAAAAGAACATTTGGTGAAGCTCAAAATATAATCGACGCATAAAATAAGAATTTGCCATGTCCTACATCATAATATTAGTAAAACGAAACCTTTCGTCCATGGATTTATTTAGGTTTTGGCAGGTCGATGCTTGAAGAGGAGGGAAAAAAGTAATTAAGCAACCAATTTAAACAAAAATATGCAATTTCCCTTGAACTGATGCTAGAAAAGAACTATAAAATCCCATTTTGAGATCTCAAATCTTAGTGGAATATTACAATTTTAGAACACCATTATGTTTTTAAATTTATTTTTCTGTCTATTTTCCATAAAGGAATTTAAGATTCTTCATTGTAACCGAAATTTGTCAGTCAAGTAGTCAACTTGCACCCTATAAAATGAGAATAAGGGGTGAATCAAGATTAAAAAAAAGTGTTGCTCAAGCATAATGTGAACTACTTTTTCCTTTTTATAAATTCTCACTGCATTCTTTAAGAAAACAGTCCTATCAATATACCTTTAGTTATATAGGAAAATCCCTCTCAGTCTCAAAGGATCAACAAAATCCTAATAAACTCTTTGAGAAAAGTCAACTGTCAAAAAAGTCCCAAGTGACTTTTGAGTCATAGAATGTAAAGGTCAAATTATGTAAACACCTTAGTCAATCCGAAAAAGTGAGACCAGCTCAGTTCAAAATCTAGTCTGCTCTATTATCAAAAAAAAAAAAAAAAAAAAAAAAAAAAAAAAAAAAATCTAGTCTACTCTCTCTCGCATTGTGATTTTCTCTCTCGCCGAAACGCCAAAACCCTTAACCATTGAAGCCAAAACCGTTGCGGTGTCGGTTCCGTGTGTGTTGGAGTCCTGTTGAGCGTGTGTCACTGTAACCTCATTGGTTTCTGGATTGTTTTGTGTGCGTGGGCTATGTAGCACGAACACGCCAATTTTCCAGATTCAAGCGTGTCCGACACGCGAATTCACTGACACGCACATGACACACAAATTGAATGAGTTGGGATGATGAAATAGGCAAGATGTCATTTTTGTAATTTTCTCCAAAAAGGAGGGTATTTTTGTAGCTATGTTTTTGGGCAACAAAAACAAAAATGCCCCGATCATTATCTACCCAAATCGACACTACTCTTTGACCCAAAAAAAAAAAAAAATCGACACTACTGAACTCATCTTTCTCTGCCTCTGTCGCTTTTGTCTCTCCGAAACAGTGTGAAATATAATGAAGGACAAAGTTTTTATTGGGACATTAATGGAGATGCAGTTGATACCTTTAATAATATTGGAGATTTTGATGTTGCTGCCCTTTCTCTAGATGAGCAGCAAATATTATTAGTGGAGATGCAATTTCATTATGCAAATAATTTCTTTTTAATTATATTTTGTTAATGTGAAATACACTCTTTATATTAAAAATATTATTTAATAGTAAGATGTGTCGGAACGTGTCGAAATATTAGTATTTTTGAAGTAACGTGTCGACGCCATGTATCGGTAACGTATCGAAAATGCCGTGTCGTGTCGGTGCAACATAGTGCGTGGGCGTCGACGTGGAAGGCCTGGCTCTATTCAAGCTCTGTTCTCAATTCAGGGATTCTGCAATGGTGGACGTGTGGCATTTAAAGGAGGATCTGTGGATTTTTTTGCAAGAAAAGAACCCTAGCTTGAAGAACAAAGGGGGAGAGAGTAGCAGTGTGATTCATTGTAACAGGAGACAAGTTTTTTTCGGGAAAGAGGGTGATTTAGAGGTTTGGTCCAAACTCGAAGGAATGAAAAATGATGCAGAAATAGCCAGTGGGGATGCTGAGGGCTTGTATAGAAGAAATTTCGTGGATAAAATAAAAGATTGAAAGAAAGGGATTATTAGGCAGATTGAAGGCGGTAGTAACAGGTTATTTATTAGCAGAGAACTAAAAGAAACCTAGACATTCATTGAGCTCTACACTTTGTTTTGACATAGCCTAAAGGGACTTGGGGAAACTCTAGTTGGAGCTTACCCTGGTCGTGCTTTAAGTTTTATATGCCAAAGACATGAACTGAACTCCCCTCAGGTAACTACTTTATATTAAGTCTTCTTCTTCTCGGTGACTTGAATTGGGAAATCTTTCACAGTATTATGTAATTTCAATTGAATATAATGACGTGATAGCAGGTGTATGAAATTACTCTTACAAGGAAACTGTATCTATTCCATGAGTTGTTCATTTTTATGCTAATGGGTTTGGCCCTTTGAGCCTCTTCAGGTCTTGGGATATCCTAGCAAACCTGTTGGACTCTATATAAAGCGCTCAATTATCTTCCGATCGATCCAGTGAACATTTTTTGAGCGTTTAAATTCCTTATCTGATGTTTAAACTTCTGGAATAACGTCAACCTGAAAATTTATGTCGTTTATCTTTTGGACCTCTGAACTTGATTAACAGGAAAAGAAAGATTATTCTGTTAGAAGTTGTTATTTTCTTTACTATAATGATTTTAAATGAGCTTCTTTGGCAGGGTGAACTGCGAGACTTATTGTTTTATAATACCTCAAGTACATTAGGTACTTAATTCTGATGTAGTGTTTCATATTTCTTTATATATTACGTTGGTGTGGCTTATAAGTTTGATCGTGTTGTCTGGAGTATGGAGAGGCTTCCTAGGACTTATGATATAGAAATCAGAGTTTGAGTTAAATCCCCGCCCAATGTTTCAAGGGAAGTGGTACAGAGAAGACGGTATTGCTTAGGTTTTCCTGTAGACAGTAACCTACTATTTAGGTTTCCCTATAGAAATAGTAACCTATTGATTAAGTTTCCCTATAGAAATAGTAACTTACTAAGTTACCCTGGGGGACAATCCCTACCTAGTAGAGGCCGAACACCATGCGTGCAACGGGGCGCGACTCCAAGGACGAAAGTCTTTTGACTAAGTCCTTGACGGTGGTGACCAGTAGATAGAAAGGGGAAAGTACCCAGCATTTCTGGGGAGGCAGTGATGCCGTATTGGTATCTATGAGAGTTATCGGTACGCAGTTGTATGTGTACTAGTATTAGTACCCTAGATCTGATAGACACTGTGAAGTTAAGCATGCTTAGGCGAGAGAAACCTCAGGAAAGTGATCCTTGTGAGGTAGCGTGAGGATTTGACATCCTTTGAGCTAAAGCCTGAATACCTTGTGGTATGAAACATAGTGATCTTTTGGGATACCATCAGAACAGATAGAGTGATGATAGGCTTGAAGTACAGATAGTGCTTAGGTCAAGATATGATTGAGCATTGCCTAGGTTCCAGTAACTGAGAGTAGGAACCCTGAGGAAGTATGGGTGAGGTTGCCTTAGGTTTCAATACCTGAGAGTTAGTTCCTTAACGGAACCATACGATAGATAGAACCTCAGTAGCCATGGGTTATGGTTTCAAAGTGGGACCGATAACCATAGTAATGTTAGTGGCTAATAGATTTCCTAAGAAGTGGGTGGTTACCCGATAGGGAGAGTTAAAATAAAATTATTGCCTGGAGCTGGACGGATAGTGAAAATCCACGAATAGAATGACCCTAGATAAGTTGGCAGACTTAAGACAACGGATTATGAACCACTAAAGGGTAGGAAACTGATAAGATCCGAGTTCTTGTTATAATGATTCAAAGACGATCAACTGAAGATAGTACTGCTTATGGAACGTTTTGATTGGAGAAGGCTACTTACGGGGAGTTCTGATAGGAAAGGGCTACCTACGGAGGATTCTGATCGGAGGAGCTGACCAATCAGAGGGGTTGAGTGAAGCACCGAGTGAAGTATCGTGGAGTGGAGCCACCGTGACGTCAAACCGTAGAGTAGAGCTGCCGTGACAACAAACCATAAAGTAGAGCTACTAGTGTATCGGTTCTCAAGATAAGTACATTATAATGAGTCTCACATTAAATAGGTTCCCTATAGAGAAGGTTTACGTAATCCAGTATATCGCCATAGGGTGCTCCAGTGCTGTATAGCATATACTGTGCTATGATATCCAAGTAGGAACTGAACTCGTACTAGAAGACATTCTAGTTGTGAATTGAACTAGTTCCCTGAGATGTTTCTAGAAGCTCTCAGCGGATTACCACCAGTAGGGGAAGTAGAAATCACTGGTTGGTTGATTCCTAGAACCAAAGAAATATCAAAGGCGCCGTATCAGATAGCTCCAAATGAATGAGTGTTTGAGAGATGAAAACACACACCAAAACGAATGCACCAATCTGGGAATTACAATTCCTACCACGTGGGAGGGTGTATGGCCCACGACGATGGTTGACGTCGCTGATGCCTAGTGACTTAGCTCTAGTCCGGTAGACTAAGAGTACGTGAGGCCAGAGGGATGCGATGGTTGTGGATCTGTTGGATCCGGTGGTTGCAATTGAAGCTGCACGAGATTGGAGTATGTCCTGGTGAGGACGAAGTGGTGTTATGTACCTCTCAAATGTTCATGGTGGGCAGTAGGACCTTTGGGACCAATGTGTTCATAGGTCATTGGACATGTATATGTTCGATGAAAAGCCCTAAGTCCTGTGAGACTATTATGTCTATAGGCTGGTAGAAGCCTACAGTTGTTAGGCAACGAACATGAGAAATGTCCTGAAAGGTTGTGAGACCCGAGGATAGCAGGAGATTTCCGGAATAGCCGGGAGATTAAAGTAGAACAGGCTGAGCATTCTACAGATAGCTTGAGTAGCCAAGGACAGAGGTCCGAATGCATTTAGTTAGTGATGACCTTTTAAGATTAGTTGTCTTGTTCCTAAGTAGGGTTTAAAAATTGAATTTTTAAACTTGCCAATACACTTGCTATATTTGAAATTTTTGAAATTCAATTTTCGAACTTATGAATTTTCGAAACTGAGTTTTCGAAAGAAATGTTTTCAATAGAATTTGAGACCTTAGTGATGGTTACTTTTAAAATGATGTTGAAAAAGGGGTTTTGTTAGAACCCAGAGTTTGAAACTGAGTTTTCAACTATGTGGTGGTAAAAGCAGTACAGAACTAGAAGGACATAAATTGTGTAGATGTACACTGTTTGCTGGATCTTACCAGATATTTTAAAACGGTTGAAATCCCTGGCCTTTGATAAAGGTTCTTTTTGAACAAAGAGTTTTTGGAGGGATTTTGTTTTAGAGAATGAAAATCGCACCAGCAGTAAACGCACCCAATCCATAACATTTCGCCTAGGGTGTATGTTTTGTTTAGTAGAACCTGACTGTCTATGGCTGGACTATTCCGGTAGATAGGGTTGTTACTTTATGTGCTAGTGTGAACACTGGGTCACTTATGAGAGGGGCGGAGGTTCTCCCACATTGATTAACGGTACTGTTGATGCCTGGTGACTCAATTTGAGGCTAGAGGGATACAGAGGCCGGATTTGGGGATTAGTATATAATCAAAACACATATTAGAAATAGCTTCAACTATAAAAAACAAAAAAACAAAAAAAACCTGGCAACTAAGGGAAGAGTACCAGCGGCGACGACCGGAATGCGGAGAGACCGGAGGAGAGAACCGACGGCAAGCAAAGCAGCGGATGATGATAGAGAGACTAGACAGGGAGGCAGAACTGATGGAGGACCGAGAGCGACACCGGAGGGAGAGGGAGAGTGAAAGTTGTAATGAAGGGGGGAATTCAAATGAGTTTGTGACGGAATAAAATTCCATCGCAAACTCATTGTAGAATTCCATCATAAAGTTTGCGATCTCGGTAGATCTGTTGTAAACCGTCGATGACATCTGTCGCAAATCAGTAGACTTTTGTTTGCCATTTTGAGACGAACTGAGGATTCAGTCGCAAATGCAATGGGGGTTTGCAATGGATGCAAATGTCTGTTGCAAAACGATGGACTTTGAGTCTGCCGCTTAGCGATAGAACAAGTGGTCTGTCACAAACCCCCATCGAGTTTGTGATGGAGACTCCACTTCGTCACAAAACCAGCAGACAAATGTCCACATTTTGCGACGAACATGGTTTTCTGTCACAAAATTTACGACAGATAAGCTATTTCCATTGCAAAAAAGCTATTTTTTTAAATGGAATATGTAATTCTGTCGCAAATAGCTCATATTTGCGACAGATTGTGAGTTCTACCACAAATACACAAAAATTTGTGACGAAATATTTTTAGCGCTAATAAACTATTTTCTAGTAGTGTACACGTTTAATTTACAACCGTAACTGAATGTAAGTTCATGGTTTTGCATTACAATCATTAGGTTTTGTAAATGGTGACAGCTTTTTTCGTAATAAATGTTAGGTATTTGACATGGTACTCTAAAAAGTGACGAGTTCTACTTAATAACCGTTGTTTGTTTGAATTTGTTTTAATAATTTTTGAAAAATTGATTATTCAACCTACAAACAAAAATAAAGAAAATAAAAAGAAAACAAGAGTGTGAATAAACAAGGAAAGAAAGTAATGAAGATGAAGAATATGCTACATCATTAGATTCATCATTCTTTAGTAATTTGTCCACCTTTTCGATGAGAGTGCAAACGAGAGAAGTCAGTTACTTCAAGCACTTGTCCATGCATCCTTGCTCTCCTATGGAATCATTGACCATGTTTTGGAGGTCATAGTTCACGTGGATTAGCCCTTTAATGCTTGTCAGTGGATGGCAATCATCTCTTGGTTTTACCCCAAGGAGATCAAAAGATGATGAACCATAAAATATTTTGCATTTGTCCATGATATCGATTAAGAAAAAAGTCAATAGTTGGATATGAGAAGTTGAAATAGAAGTGGATAAGTAGAGTTCATTTTTCAAACATTTAAATAGAAAGGACTTCGTGGATTGTCTTACCGTCAAACACGTCCTTTAGTACTAAATATCATTTCTTGTTAATTAAATAGAAGTGGAATGGAAAGGGTTACATTATAGAGTTGAACGTGTCCTTATAAATTTCCATGGTTACTAACATAAGTAACAATTATTTACTAATAACCGTAAATGTCCCTTTAAAATGCCTAACATTTGTAACAATTGTTTACTAATAACCATGAAGTTTCAATTATTTTTAAAAATATTTTTAGGCTACTTTTCCTTGACGATTAATTTTTAAATATTCAAAAAATAGTGGTGGATTTTAGTCAACACCACTAGTACAATCCTCCTCCTCCTATCTGTCTCTGTTGCTCAACACGTTATAAATGTTTGAGGAAGGAGATGAAGGGTCTGAATGGAAGTGATCATACACTACTAGAAAATACTGCAAGAGTGACGAAATTTGTGACGGAGAAAAAATCCGTCGCCGTTTGCAAATTATGAAAAAAGAAATTTGTCACAAAAATGGATCATTTGCAATAGTGTAAGGATATATTTGTCACTAATTGCATTGGTTTTTACCACGAGCTTTTGGGATGAGTTTTGTAAGGGAATTTGCGCGAGAAAAAAAGTTGTAATTTGCAATGGAATTAAATTCCGTCGCAAAAAGTGGTAATTTGCAATGGGAACCCTAAACCCTAGTTCTCGACTGCTCACCTCTCACTTGACAATCATATACTCCTGTCTCCCTCTCGACCTTGTGTCCTCAATGGCTCGACCTCATTGTCCTCTTTGGCTCTTCCAGGCGCCTTTCCTCCTCTCCTCACCGGTAGAGTCTCAGTCCGTCAATGGTCATCGAGAGTTTCAGTGTTGAGGTAAGTTTTCATCCTTTTCCTATTCGGTTTTCCTCTAGTTTCACTGCGAGAATCGATTCTCTTGCTCTGTGTTTGCGTATGAATCCTCTTTCTTGGCCTTCTCTGCTTCAATTACGCAACAAGGGAGTTCGAAATAAGGGTTTATTTCTTTGGCAGACAGTGCTCAAATCTCTTGCACCAAATTTGTTTCTTTGGGATTTTGAAAGAAATTACAAAGTTTGATAGACAAAATATAATATGTGATTTTCCAAAAAAAAAAAAGTGTTACTTCCTTGGATGGATTTAGTGAGTTTGAAAATCTGTGATTCAGTGACATGCACCTTTTCCATATACAGAATATTTTCTGAGACGTCTCTGTCTTTTCTTACTTCATAAAGGGACTTAACATTTTCGTATAGGTTTTGGTTGTCTTTATATCAACTGGATATTCACACTTTTTGTTGATACATACTTGTTGGAATTGCAATTTAAATAGGTAAAAGATATTGGATTCACTGGCGTTTTCAGGCTGATCTTCAAACCATTAGTAGATGAATTCCCTTCTTTTGGAGCTGTTTGTTATTCCTTGAGAGAAAATGTGAGTTCTTTTTCCCTTTTTAGCTTCAGGCTTTTGCTAGAAAAGGTGACCTCACACCTCTGAATTATTGATGATTTTCTGAAGTTTTAAGTGCTCTCTTATTTTGAGGCTAGTGTTCTTTTGGGTTTTCTTTGAAAATTTATTGCTGAGAGGTTGAATATGGAAAACTGATAAAAAAATAAAAATAAAAAATAAAAAAATCCAGTTTTTATATTGATTTATGCGTCCTTTGCACCGGACGACATCTTCAAGACTTTATATGTGGCCTTTCTATGAGCTGGGTGTAATGCCTGACAATGGACAACTTCTTTTTGGATATGTAAATTTAAAGATGCGGTTTTGCCTGAGATTTGAGTGAGAGTTTGTTAATCAAATGATTCATCAGGTCACACATTCTGCTTCTGGAAATGTAACTTACTCCCCACTTTTCTCTTAAAGTAATGATGTTGAGGAGCATCTTGTGGTTGCTGTTTTGGCTTTAGTTTCCCCTCCAAGTATTGCTTATGTATACAATGCTAGAGTATCCAAAGTGCATGGAGTTGCTTGCTCATCACTGATAAAATTGTTAAACTTTTATACTTTCAACAGAGGGCGTGCTTTGAAATTTTGAGATAATAACCTAGAACATGTCTTCTTAAACTGAACATAGCGAGAAATCATATTTTCTTGTCATTTTGCCATATCTATGTATTTTATCCTGCCTGAATATATGCCTTTGACTGTGCACATAACAGAATTTGGGTCAGAATCTTTGCTTGAGAGAGCAATTTGACGTATCCGTAGCAAGGGCTATTGCGGATATGAGAATATTGGGTAATATTTAGGACTTTATTGTATGGATCTTTTATGTTTCGAGACTCGGTAATATTTTGGGAAAATTACGCATTGGTCTCAAGGATGACAAAAAAATACAATTAGATCCCCTAAAATGACCAAATTACATAGAAATCCCTAGGGACTTTTGTGTAATTATTTCGTATTAGTAAAAGTCTTTATTGCCCATTCAGCATAAAAAAGGAAGGAAACAAAAAGAGAAATGAAACGTGCGGGAGATAGCGTCGTGAAAAGGGAACAACGCTAAAATCAAGTAAGCAATATAAGTCGATCGAGTCTCCAACGTACAAGGCAAGTAAGTGACATTTTCATGACCTAGGCAAAGCTTAGATTTTGCAGCTGTCATCTTTTCTATGTTCCTTGAATAATTTATTTTTTCGTTGTATGTTCTTTGCATTCAGAGAGCAATAAAGGGTTTAAGTTTGAGCTCATTAGTGGACTATAAGCTGGTACCTAGGTAAGTAATGCTAAGATTTTGCTAAAGATATCATATTTACCATTGAAGTTGGGGTTTCATGTTAGGTAGGGTTGATAACATTATATTGTGCTTTGTTTTTTGGGAAGGTAACAAAGGGACTGCTTTCTGTTTTTCATTGGTTTTGGTTGATGTGATGATGGAACGTTCGGTAAAAAGTTCGATAGGATTCAATAAAGTTGTTGATAATACGTGCATTTATTGTTGTAAATGGTGGCTTTTTTCAGTTGTTAATACAATCTTGTTGTTGCAGATTGTCATGAAATATGACAGTACTTCTAGGAAAAATCTATTTTGTTTCTTTCATTGGAGGGGGGTTTAAATGGTGGGGGAGATGAAAGTCAATATGTTGGAGGTTTGGTAAGAACAAAATTTATAAAGGAAAGCACAACTTATGACGAATTGCGAAGAATCATATAATCTCTTATTGGAAAAGAAAGCAATGCCATTTGTGTGAAATTCAAAGTTAGCTTTGATCCATCAACATATGTAGATCTTGTAGACGATGAAGGGGTGGATCATTTAATAAAGTTTAATGAAGAATCTGGGCATGTTTACATTGAAGAGAAAGGGAGTAATGACAATATACAACCACCATTGAATGCTGAAATGCAAGAGGAAGAAGTCTAGGTTTAATTGTATAACAAAGCTAATTTGTTTTTGTATAAGTGCTAAATGAGGGCTCATACATCGTCATTACTAATACGGTAACTTGTTGTTTATTGCAGGGATGAAGACTTGTTTGGATTTCCAAGTGGATTGTCTATGTCTCCACCTCCTTTGTTAAATGAAAGTGAAGATGATGCTACCAAAATTTAACTAAGCACCTGCAAGTGTATGGTCATGAAAATAGTAAGTGGCAAATTAAGGTCATCCCACAAAGACTCGATCAAACTAGTGATTAGGTGTTAAATTTCCTTTTTTCGTTTAAGTTGAGTAAATCGAATTGTATCCAATAATAATAAAAAGAAATTTAATAAAAAAAACAAGAACTTTCAAACAGACAGAGAATTCAAATATCAAAGAGGACAAC
Organism: Acacia acuminata; assembly: GCA_019022655.1. Classification (NCBI taxonomy): domain Eukaryota; kingdom Viridiplantae; phylum Streptophyta; class Magnoliopsida; order Fabales; family Fabaceae; genus Acacia; species Acacia acuminata. Next base: position 137,536 of record JAFJYI010000336.1, read on the forward strand.
TTAGAGATACTAATCCCTTGTTTGTTTCTTAGATTTTATTTCCACTAAATTAATTCTAACTTAACTTCATCGGTTAATCTAGAGTATTAATATTTATAAATGCCTGTCGGTCCATTTACATACCTACCTTAAATAATTATGCAATGTCTCACACAATTAATTAAGATGCAATTCAAATCGGGCTCACTCTAATTTGATTATGCGAAGCTTCTAGGTATATGTCTATCCTAGACGCATATTAGATTTAAATCTAATTCCACATTATTTAATTCAAGGTCAATTTAAGATTTGCTTAGTTAAGTTTAATCCTAAATCCCCAAAACATGTTTAATGGTGGCCAATCACTAAACAATGAATAATCAAAACAATATTAAATAAACTAAATTACCATTAAGCAAAACTAATTAGTGGGAACACATTCTAAGTTTCAAACAAGTTCATAGTACTCTAAGTTGTAAAGGAAAAGTTAGCTACGCATGGCTTTAAACATCATAACAATACCAATAAAATCATAATTTAGAGGCATAATGGAAGAAACAAGATACTGGAAAAAGAATAAGAAACTTGTTAATTACCTTGACGTGATAATCATGGAACAGAGGTACTCAACGATGCGAGAGAGAATTGATCATTTATTATTCATCAATATTGAAGATTACACAATAATGAATGTAACACTGTCAGGAAGACCATTTATATAACTTGAAAACTAACTAACCGCCTAACTGTACAACTAACTATTATACAATAGTATACCACAATTAACTATTATAACACATATTCTAACACTCCCCCTCAAGTTGGGGGCACAAATATGTCAATAGACCCTAACTTGCTCAATAGATTGCGTTGTACATCTCCTGACACTGACTTGGTTAACAAATCAGCCTCTTGCTCATGTGATCGAACATGTATGAGGTCTATCACTTTCTCTTTCCACTTATCACGAATGAAATGGCAGTCCACCTTAATGTGCTTGGTTCTTTCATGGAAAACTGGATTTGCAGCTATTTGGATTGCTGCAATGCTGTCACAATGAATCGGCACTGGTGCTGTGTGTGGAATCCGCAAATCACGAAGTAGCCTGAGCGCCCAAACTATCTCGGATGTGGCCATACTGAATGCCCTATATTCAGCTTCTGCAGATGACTTGGACACTGTGGTTTGCTTCTTTGTCTTCCACATCACAAGAGATCCTCCAAACTTCAATAGGTATCCAGAAACCGAACGCCTTGTAATCCCACAAGAAGCCCAATCTGAATCACAAAAACATTCTAGATTAGAATTTCCATCAGAACTTAATTTTATACCAAGTCCAACGGTACCCTTTAGGTATCTAAGAACATTTCTAGCTGCTGCCATGTATGATTTAGTCGGTTGTTGCATAAACTGGCTTAGCATCTGCACACAAAAACAAATGTCAGGTCTAGTCATGGTTAGGTAAATCAATTTACCGATCAGCCGACGGTATTGTTCTGTATTCTTACAGAGATCCTGCACATTGTCTTTCCCTTCTTGAAAAGGCATTAATTTCAAATCCCGTGCCATTGGAATACTTAATGGCTTACATCCACTCATGCCTGTGTTAGATAATAAATCCAATACAAACTTTCGTTAAGATAAAACCACCCCTGTTTTAGATTTAGCTATTTCTATACCAAGAAAAATATTTCATATGTCCTAAATCTTTAATCCAAAAATTATCATGTAGTAGACCTTTTGCATAACTGATGCCTTCTTCAGAACTACCAGTAATAAGAAAATCATCAACATACACCAAAACAAACACCACACAACCATTCCAATCCATAGTAAATAGAGAGTAATCACTTTTGCTTTGTACAAAGCCACCCTTAATAAGGGCTCGTGATAGTTTTTGTTCCATTGGCGGGAAGCCTGTTTGAGTCCATAAAGGGACTTCTTTAGTTTGCAAACCATATACTCCCCCTTACCTTCGAAACCTTGAGGTAATTTCATGTATACCTCTTCTTGTAGATCACCCTGCAAAAATGCGTTATAGACATCCATTTGATAAAGATTCCATGAATGCATTGCTGCCAATTTCAACACTAACCTAACTGTAAACATTTTTACAACCGGTGAAAATGTTTCATGGTAGTCAATCCCTTCTCTTTGGCTATATCCTTTAGCAACTAACCTAGCCTTATACTTATCTACGCTACCATTAGAATTATATTTGACTTTATAAACCCACTTACAATCGATTGGCCTCTTATCTTTGGGCAACTGCACCATCTCCCACGTTTGATTTTCTTCCAAACTTGCATCTCAACCTTCATAGCTTTCACCCATTCAGGGTTGATAATTGCTTGCTTGTAGGTAGAGGGCTCAGGAATTGCATCTATACAAGATAAGAAGGCCAAATGATCTGCAGAAATACCATCATAAGAAACAAACTGATCTATCACTACTACAAAAAATGTCAAAAATGTCCTGATGAATTAGAGGCAATTAACGTCCTTTTTGCGAAGGATGTCTGACTAGGGGTAGTTGAAAAAATAGTCTATAAGGCGTCCTATGTTAAAAATAGGACGCCTTTTTTAGGGCGTCCTACAATAGATATAGGACGGCTTTTTTAGGGTGTCCTACAATAGATATAGGACGTCTTTTTTAGGGCGTCCTACAATAGATATAGGACGCCTTTTTTAGGGCGTCCTATGTTAAAAACGGGACGCCTTTTTTAGGGCGTCCTACAATCAAATCAAAACGGGACGCCTTTTTGGTAAAAAAGGCGCCCGACTCTACACTTTGGGCGTCCCGATTTGAAATCGAACGCCTTATATTATAATTTTTTTTTTTAAAAAATGTCCCCTTTTGCATTGATATAAAACTGAAACCCGTGCAATAGAACAATGCAAATAAGACCAACAACAAGAACAGCAACAACATCAAAAACCAACAACAAAACAAGGCACTTTGGCAACCAAAAGTAAGACCAACAACAAAGAACAAGGCGGTTGGCAAACGAGAAAAATGCATATATATGAGATGCAAAAACCAACAACAAGAACAAACAAACAACAAAGCAAGCTAAGTGACCAAAACTTTTAAGACCCAATAAGATAGATCAGTTTAGACCAAAACGCACTTGGCAACTAGCAAGACCAACAACAAGAACAAGGCACTTGGCAAACCAAAGAAGACCAACAACAAGAACAAACAAACAACAAGCAAGCTAAGTGACCAAAACTTTTAAGACTCAATAAGATAGATCAGTTTAGACCAAAAAGCACTTGGCAACTAGCAAGCCCAACAACAGCAACAATAGCAAGTGACCAACACCAACAACAACAAACTATTACTTAAACGACCAAAAATTCAACTTTCACTCGAGTTTCAATTCCAATACGTAACAAAGATCACAGCAACAACAAAACTCTAAATGATTGATATGATTTAATTTTCGGGGCTATTTACAAATCTGAGTTACCAATTCCACATAAACCAAGACTATTAAAGGCGAACAAGGCAACACATGATGTACATATCTATATGCGTTGAAGAAAATTTGCAGCCAAAGCGTCTCGAACTGTATCAATCTCTTCCTCTGACAAACATATTATGAGTGAGTTACCAATGAAAAGCAAGTTCTAGTAATGTATTTCCTACCATTGGAGGTGTCGCCGCCGCCATCTGAATAAGATGATTCGGCCAAAGGATGAACGATCCTATGGCCCGGCCTAAATCAGGAACCTCGTCATCTTGAATCGGGATGTCTATATTGTCACCCCACGTAGGTCTTTTGGAATTTCAATATTATGATGGATGGTGTGATCCGTGTAAATAAGAGCATCGGCAACAATACGCCTTTGCAATGGGACATCCAAATAGAGAGTGCAAGGTTGTCCTCTCTCGTGGCGTGTGAGAAGGTTCGTCGAGATCAACATCCGGAGGGTGAAAACTCTCTTTACCGGGGAAGGCGGGGGATTCACGAGTTGTATGTTCCGTATTGTCCTCGAATCCATCATGGTTTTCACTTCGGATCATACTTGTTGCATGATTTCATCAAATAGTCCCGCCCGAATTTTGGCTACAAGCCGAGGACTAGGGTTGTTATCGTCATAGAACCGTGAACACCGTCCAAAATATTTTGCGGCCGTAACTCCCCTAGGCTCCCCTCAAATGTTGTCGGGGTAATCCGCTTCCCAATCGCCGTTGACAAAATGTCCATCCGTGAACCGGCGTAAATGAACCTTGGGAACTCGCTCCTCAAGTGCATCCCGTATCATAAGATGTTTCATAAATAAAAACTAAACCCTATAATATGAAACAAGCGAGGCTATTTAAAATGTCTAATTTAACTACTTACAATCTTTGAGGCAACCTCAGCAACATCTCGCATTTATGTACTTGTCGCCCTTCATCCTTGCAGCTTTCCATTTCTTGTGATGAGGAGGACGTTCAGGGGGCTGGACAATAGTGGAAGGATTGGTTTCTGAAGCTTCCTTCATTCTCTCTACCTGCTCCTCCATCATTCTCCGTTCCAGCTTTCTGTACCCACCACGAGACATACAATGCGGATACTTATTTGCCGCTTGTCTCTCTTTATTGGCTTGACTCATTTCCTATGACACAAAAACAATTAAAACTAAGTTGTGAAATAAAAGAAATGATATGAAATGAAAGAAATTTTAATTTTACAATAAACTCGGATTTTGCCGTGACGCCACAAACTCCCTCCAGTCCTCCGGAGAAATATAAGGATATTTCGACATGGATCCTCGTTCCTCCTTTGCCCTTGAACAAACTTTTTAGTCGCTTATTCTTGAAGTCTTTCCAACGTATACGGACTTCCCCCATCCAATGCTTTTCCATTTCCTTAGTGTTAGGGACGTCGTACATTTGCTGCAAGGTAAAAGGAAAGATAATTAAATTTCAAGTAACAAGCCAAATGATACAAATGCAAATATATTGAAAGTGACGAACCAAAAGTTGTGCCCAAATCAAGCGCTTCGTTTTCTCCGAACGAACTTCCAAGCGTAGATCACAATGCGAACTTTGCTTCGAGCCAAATAGCCTACATAGCTAATGAAATTGTCTTCCTCCGGCCAATTGGATTCAACTTGTCATCAAAGTCCACATGCAGCCTCTTTTTTTGACCGTCACGACGGGCCACTAGCGCACTCATCTCGTGTGCAACCTCTACCCCTTCTCACAACGGGCTCGCCACCTCTCTCACCTCCCGACTCATCGAGCTAGAGCTAGACATGTTCTGTTCATCAAGGACAAATCAATGTTAGATAGGTTATTAAATAGTAAACAGATTAATAAAATAAACTAAAATGTTAAACCATCTTAAGTTATCACATATTACTATTTCATAACTTAAGATCTTACTTTATATGGTTTCCCATATTCCTTCACAATGATCTTTTCTTGCAAAGCATCTTCTTCATCATCTACCAATTCCACATCACGCGTTGTAGGGGGATTTGTTGTGAAAGGGGGTGTATCTTCAAGGTCGAAGGATTCTTCACCATACTTGTTTTTTACTTTGAAGTACAATGGACATTTTTTTATTTGCGTGGTCCGTAACATAAAACACTTGTTTCGCCTGGCTTGCTAGAATGAATGGCTCATCTCTATGACCAACTCGTGAAGATCAACGAGACAACTCTCCAAATTGTGGATCTATTACAACAAAGCATTATTGCTAACCCACTCACATTTCAATAGAGCAACTTTGAACTTGTTGTAACTCATCTCCCATATTTCTTCAATAACTCCATAATAAGCCATTGATGCTAATACCAGGTTTTTGTCTTTCGTACTCGCAAAGTGCATGGATTCAGCTTCAACCATCACCCCACTATTTTGCACAGAACTTCTGTCGTCTTGGCCTTTTTTGTAGAAGGTATACCCGTTTATTTCATAACCTTGCCAAGTGATGACCTGAAAAGAAGGCCCCTGTGCCAACCACTCGATTGTATTCAACACTCCGGTCTCGTGCGATACCTTCTCCTCAAACCACTTTATGAACGTCTTCTTTTGCTCATGAGCTATTTGCATGTCATTCTTCCTTGGATTCTTATTCTTCAAACTCTTTCGTGATCATCAATGTATGGTTGAACTTCTTCCATATTATTCAAGATGTACAGGTGTGCTTGCAACACCTTTTCACGACCCTTATTCTTCAGTTTGATTCCTCGAGTTCCCTCGGTTATCCCCTTGTCATGTTGAGATCGTATCATCGTCCCTGATAGATAATCTTTACAAAAGTCCATAGCCTCTTCAACTACATATCTCTCAACTATTAAGGCTTTCGGGCGATAAGGATTTTTAGAATACCCTTTTAAGATCTTCATGTATTGCTCGAAAGGGTACATCCACCTTAGGTAAACTGGACCGCAGCCCGACCTCCTTACCAAGTGCACTATCGGGTGCACCATTATATCGAAAAATGCGGGAGGAAAATTCATCTCTAGTTGAGACAAAATAATATAACCCTCATTTTCCAATTCATCCAACTTTTCAATGCCAATGACTTTGTTACAGATAGCATTAAAGAAAATACACAATTTTGTTATAGTGGTTCGCACTTCATCTTTCATAATGCCCCTAATAGATACGGGCAATAGTTGTTGCATTAGCACATGATAATCATGGGACTTCATCCCCACTAACTTCAGATCGTCCATTGAAACACACCTTCTCAAATTTGAAGAATATCCTTGTGGAACCTTAATGTCATATAAACACGCACACAAACTTTTTTCTCGGCTTTTGATAGTGTATGGGCTCGGCTCCATATATGCCTTCTTACCATCTTCTTTTACTTGTGGATGTAACCGTTCTCTTATTCTCATATCAACCATGTCTAGTCTCGCACTAATTCCATCCTTAGTCTTTCCTAGTATGTGCAAAAGAGTACTGACAAGACTATCACAAACGTTTTTCTCCACATGCATCGCATCAAGACTGTGTCTCACATCAAGACTACGCCAATATGGAAGATCAAAGAAAATTGATCTCTTCTTCCATATATTCTTCTTACCCACAATCTTTTGCTGCTTACCCAATATGACATTGATATGTTTCACCCGACTATAAACATCCTCTCCGGTTAATGCCTTTGGAGCCGTTCTATGCTCCAAGAAGCCGTTGAAACGCTTTCTTAACTTACGATATGGGTGGAACCGATCAAGAAACCTCCCGTGGATCGAGATAGACCGTTTTTTTCCGTGCTTTAGTTGATGGAAGTTTGTGTCTGCTTCACATATTGGACATGCTTTATGACCCTTGACACGTACCACGACAAATTTTCATATGCGGGAAAGTCATTTATAGTGGTAAAAATCATTGCACGCATCTTGAAGGACTCCTTCTTATATGCATCAAACACATCTACGCCTTCCTCCCACAATTTCTTCCAATCCTCAACCAAGGGCGCCAAGTACACATCGATATTGTTCCCGGGCTGTTTTGGTCCAGAAATCATCATAGAGAGCATCACATACTTGCATTTCATACATAGCCAGGGAGGTAAGTTGTATATTACAAGGAGAAATAGGCCATGCACTATGGGTGCTGCTAAGAGTCCGATACGGATTGAAGCCATTTGTACAAAGCCCCCGACGAAGATTTCTTGGCTGTTTCGCCAAATTGAGGGAACATTTCATCTATTTTCTTCCATTGCGAGAGAGTCGGTACCGGGTGCGGAGATATTCTCCATCGGATATTCTCTCATCGAATGCCATCTCAATCGCTTCGCCGTGGCTTCACTAGTAAAGAGACGCTTAAACCGCGGTATTATTGGAAGATACCACAAGGCCTTCACAGGTTGCCTTTTTGTTGTCTCATCATCTCCGGAACCACCACCTTTCTTCACTTTGTATCGTGAAGTTTTACACTTCGGAGAATTACTCAGGCCTTCATGCTCATTTCTGTACAATATGCAGTCATTAGGGCAACTGTGTATCTTTTTATACTCCATACCCATCGAAGACAAGATTTTCTTGGCCTCATACATACGATTTGGAAGTACATTATCGCCTGGCAACATATCACACAACAATTGAAGCAGGGGACGTGAAACTACTATCGGTCCACCCACAAGTTGCCTTTAAGTTGATCAAATGTAAGGTCCCAGTCAACCGTGTATACTTAGTACACCCAGGGAACAACGGTGTCTCGCATCACTCCGCACGCTATCATATTCATGCGGTTGTGCAAAAGATTCGACCTCAACATCGTGAATCATTCTCTCCATTCCATCGTCATCTTCCTCAACTTCATTTTCGTCGACACACTCGGGTACTTATTACCTCCTCACCATGCCATATCCACGTTGTGTATCGAAGGTTTATTCCATCACAAATTAGGTGATCCCTTATAGTAGGAATATCCCGTCGAACCCCATTTAAGCAATTAACACATGGACAATAATACATCCCTTTTTTTGTAGCCACATTCCTTCTAGCAAATTCAATAAACTCTTCCACCCCATTCTCATATTCTTCACTAGTTCTCAAAGCATTCATCCAACTATGCCCCATTTTAATACCACCTACGATATTTCCACCAACACTCAAGTTTATATAACAGAAAAAAAACGACATGCTTTTTTCTCTATCTTTTAAAAAATTTTACAAAGATTTCCCCTTAAAAGTAATGCATCCCAAATTTTCAACAACAAACAATTTCGGCTTAATTCAAGGTGATTCGAACAATATCATCCATTAAATGCATCAATTTCATCATTACAAAATAGAATTGATAGAGGGTTGAGTAACTACATTATAAAATGCAAAAAAGGGCTGAAATTGATAGACTATGCTCTTCTGGCATTATGCTAATCAAAATAACATACAAAGAACCCTACCAATATGGGAAATTGTAAAAATTAAAATTACGAGTACAGATCGAAAACCAACAAAACATCAAGAAAGCAAAGCCGAGCACAACAATATTGAAAGAAAGAACATAAACATATAAATGTGGATTAATGATTCAAGTCTTGTGGATACATACCGATGATGCCTAAGAATATGAAGTCTCTCTAGTTGTGGAAAGTAACTACTTGTCTACCTTTAAATTCTGGATCTTGGGCAAAAACTGATTGTATTAACCTATCAAAGAAAATAATTGAAGAATTAAGAGTAGAAGGAAAGGTTCTAGTAAAAAATAAGTACATACAAACTCACATTCACTTGCAGAAGAACAAAGGAAACCAAAGTTAAACATATAAACAAAAAATGGCGTTTTGGTTAAATTAGTCAACTATGTGTGTATGTGTGTGTGTGTGTGTGTGTGTGTGTAATTCCAATGTTAAAGAAATGACGTGTGTGTGCCTGTGTAATTCCAATGTTAAAGAAATGACGCGCGTGTGTGTGTAATTCCAATGCTAAAGAAATGGCATGTGTGTGTGTGTGTAATTCCAACGTTAAAGAAATGACGCGTGTGTGTGTGTGTAATTCCAATGCTAAAGAAATGGCATGTGTGTGTGTGTGTAATTCCAATGTTAAAGAAATGGCGTGTGTGTGTGTGTGTAATTCCAATGTTAAAGAAATGTGTGTGTGTGTGTGTGTGTGTGTGTGTGTAATAAGTACATACAAACTCACATTCACTTGAGTGGATGAATTCCAATGTTAAAGATAACCACTATGTGTGTGTGTGTGTAATTCCAAAGTGTTAAAGAAATGGCGTTTTGGTTAAATTAGTCAACTAATAGTTTGATGATTACCGAGAATTTTTTTGATGATTAATGAGATTTTTAAAGTCATACGGTCAATATGTTATGTAAAAAACTTATTAAACTCGCAATTTTTAATTAGAATCAAAATCTTCTTTCTTTCGGAAGAATTAATGGGAATAATCAAAGGGAGGATAAAGGCTACAAATCGTGCAAAATCAATGACAATCTTTTCAGGACACAGTGCATGCTATATTTCACACCGAAAATGTAATTGTCACACTTAGCAAAAATCATACAGGTCTTTAAGAAACCAAAACATATCATTCATTCATTTTTGTAATTATGCCCCAAACATGTCAACTTTCTCAATAGAAAGGCATATACCAAACCAATATCTAATGACTCTTTCTATCTTTCTCAAAGAACCATCCTTGTCACCTGAAATATGATCTTGGTTATTGAATTCTTGTGGTGTAATTGAGTTCTATTATGGAGTCTTTTCACACTTTTTCCTAAAAAAAATATAATGTTGAGTCGAATATTTAGGATTCAGATATCACATAACCTCTTGTTATAGCAAAACAAATTTTTCAAAGGCAATTAAATAACATGAAACATATCGATATCTTTGAAAGGCAAAATGGACAGATCGATATTATAGACATAGGCAAAATAAAGCCAAAAACTTATGTTCTCGCATGTATCTTTCTACTTTACATAACATCTCTAAAAGGCATAAAAAAGAATCTAAACCGATAAGGACATGTTTCTTTTGGTTTGATTGTCCATTGACTTTTGGGTGGATGATTGGTCGGCAAAGGTTAGATTAAGGTTCCACTCTCATCTCAATGATGGACCACACAATGAGAAAGCATTACTTAAGAATTGAGATTAAAAAAAACAAAGACATAACATGGACTCCTTGGTCGGATATCCTAGATGCAAATTTCAAACTAACACTTTCCATTTTCTTTGTTATAAACATAAATCCCGAAAAGAGAGTCAATTTAGTAAATGATCAATTGTTCTCACAGAGTGTTACCAATTAACCCTTTTCCAAAACAACTAATATATCATATTTTATATTGTTGAATCCTTTCTTCCAACTCGTCTCCCGCAAATTATTTGTGTCTTCCAAGGCCTTCAATATATAACATAGTTATTAATTTCAACAATATCCACCGGTTCAAGTAACAATCTTGCAAAGCACGACTCAATACCAATCAATCAAATATAAGCGAGATAAGCAGATCAAATGTAAGCGTACTCAATACCAATCAATCCCATATTCATTAAGAAGAACGAAGAGTGCACTCAAATGTAAGGTTTTATAGGAATTCCTTTTCGATAAGCGAGATAAGCATATCATGACCATGGCATAACAACTTAATAGCTATAAATAATATCAATAACAAGATGATAACTATAAACTATCCTTTTCTCGGATCCTATGACGAGCTTCAAGTCCATTAATTTTAATTACAAAAGAACCCTACAAGAAAAAAAAAAGAGCGTGAAGAAGAACTCGAAGAGAGCACAAATGCAAATCCCATTATACCGTACATTACACACGACTAAAAGGTTTTCCTATTTTTTCTCTAACCATCCTTTATTTTCTCGCCTGTCTCTTTTCGTTCCATAAGAAAACTTTTCCCCGCATTTCCACTATTACCATGTTTTTTTCTCTTTTGTTCTCTTAACATTTCTTTGATATTTTCTCAACAAACAAATTCGTAAAGATTGAGCACATGGGTCTTTGTTGTTTTCAAAGATAACACAATATGCAAAGATCACAGTGGTCATGAACCATACATATACATACGCTAGACCCGGACCATATGTAAGGAACAGTCACAACTAAAAAAAAAAAAATCAATGAACACATTTCTCAACAAGTAAATTATTATTCGGGTTTAATAAAATCAAATTATAAGTATATTTAATAAAATCAAAAAACGAGACTAGTCTTACTTGTTGATGTAGTAAATCTGTTTCAGTTTCTCTTCGTCAAAATCGAGACATGCATTTCTTCAATCCTCAGTCCTCCTGCCCAGTCTTCAAATCATGAATAGGAATTCTGGGTCCGAGCTTGTGGGTCGTGGGCGCCGATGGAGTATGGACGACGGAGTCACGGAGGTGAGTGGCGATGGACTTTCGACCTTATGGATCTCGCACTCTCGCTAGGTCATGAAAGATTGAAGGAATTGAAGAGAGGAATTGAAGGATGTGAGTAGTAGACGGCGGTTTGGGTGAGCGCAAGAGAGGAATTGAAGAGTCGCTGGGCTTTGATTTCCGTTCAGTCCGATGAGAATGGATAAGACGGTGAGTGGTGGAGAAGAGTGATGGAGGTGACGGTGGCTTAGGTTTGTGGGAGACGGTGGTGTGAGGGTGGTGGAGAAAGGATCGAGGGTCTGAGATGATGAAAGGCGCTGGAAGTAATGAAGGTTGAATATGTGGCCACCGGATTGTGTGGAAGCTGGGCCAAAACATGATACTGAATAGGGTTTTTTTTACTGTTCTGTCAAAACGCTGTGTTTTGGGAAATAAAGGCGTCCCGAATTACCTTTTAGGCGCCTATTTTGAATCTTTGACGCCTCGATTAGTAATCGTGACGCCTTTATTTGGATCATTAAAATATTGGCGTCCTGATTAACATCTCAGGGCGCCAATATTAAAACATTGGCGTCTTGATTAAAGGTTAGGGCACCTAAACTAAAACAATTGGCGTCCTGATTCCTAATTAGGACGCCAATATTAAGAAGTTATTTTAATCCAATCAATAATAACACCCACGCGCCAAACAAAAATTTCTCATATACCTTTCCCGCTCTTTGGGGTTGATTTTGAGGCGTCCCGATTTAAAATCAAGACGCCAATATTACCCAAAACCAAATAAAAAATTCCCACATATCTTTCCCGTTTTTATGAATGATTTTTAGGCATTCAAACAAATGTAGGACGCCAAAAATTAATTATATTCCAAAAAAATTAAATCCCATGGCGCCAAACAAAAAATTCTCATATTTGCTATGGCGCGAGATGATAATTCTCACATATTAGGCGTCCCGGAAAAACATTAGGACACCAAAAATCAATTTAAGAAGTCCCGATCTCTAATTCAGAAGTTGAAGGCTCGCCTTCCTTGCAAAAAATTACAAGAATGCCACCACCTTCATTTTTTACTTCCCTGTTTCTTAATTTGGAAGTCTTTTAGGGTAGTTATATCCAATTTTTGTAGTAGTGTATAGGATAAGAACATTTTGTTACACGTGGTGAATTAGTGTCAGACATTAAAAGTGCGCACACATAATCACTAGACCAGATTGGAGGTCGTCTATCCCTTATAGGGCGTGACTGATCTAAACTATTTGGGCAATCAACAATCTGATCTGAAACTTCATGACCAGATTGTTGAGTATCATGTCCTAGTGAACCATCATACTTATCCTGTATTACATCAGTTTGTATACAAGGAGTCTCTGAATCAAACCAGAACATCTCCCTTAGAGTCGGATGCATTCCTTGTTGCTACTGTGAGTTTGTATCCTTGAAAGGAAATATTTATTCTGCAAAACTGACATAACACTACTACAAAAAAGGTATATAACGTCCATTTATTTCGCCTTTTAACGTCTAAAAACATGGGGACGTCTATCTGCGCAAAAACGTGGAGACTTACGAGTCTAAATATTTCTTAGACTCCATAAGTATTTTTTTTAAAAAAAAAAAAAATAGATGGGGATGGTGACGGCATTAAACACAAATCTGAGAAGTTTGAGATCTGAAAATACATCTAGAACCAAAAAAATCTAGAACGTAATAAACATATCTAGGAAGTTTAAGATCTGAAAAAACAAATCCGAACGCAATAAACAGATCCGAGAAATTTCATATCTCAAAAAAATCCAGAACATAATAAACAAACTCTAAGAAATTTTAGATCTGGAAAAAATCCAGAACGCAATAAACAAAACATCACCGGACCTATCATCTATAGCACATTGAAAGCTTTAGGAACACAGATCTGAGTTTGTGTTTTTGAAAAATAACAAGAGCAACTCAAAATTTTAAAAAAATAATTCTATAGATCCGTGTTTTTGCTCACCTTCGCCATCGTCCTCCTTCATTAGCTCAGATCTGAGTTTGATTTCACTAAAAGAAGACCGAGAGGCTTGCATTGCAGGAAAAAGATGACGAGGAAGACGCACGATGGTTGACGGAAAAAGACAAGGAGGAAGACGAGCACAAACCACGCTAACGGTGAAGGGAGGACGGAGAAGGAGGGGCGATGACGGAGGAGGGCCGACGATGAAGGTCTCTGGCAGCATTTGAAATGAAGGTGTAGAGTAGAGAAGTAAGAAAAATTGAAATGAAATGAAATGAAGTGCCGAAGAAGAAGAAAAAGTCGTGACTTTTGGAGTCTAAGTTTAAAACTTAGACTCCAAAAGCATGATTTTTGGCGTCTAAGTATAAAAATTAGACTCCAAAAGTGTCTCTCACGGCCCCACACATAACCCCCGCCGCACCACGTGACCTTCTATTCTACCGTACTACATGATTTTTGGAGTCTAAGTTTTAAACATAAACTCCAAAAGTGTTTCTCGTGGGCCCCACACATAACCCCCTGCCGCACCACGTGACCCCTTGCTCCACGACGTGACCTTCTTTTCTGCTGTACGGCATGATTTTTGGAGTCTAAGTTTTAAAAGCATGGCTTTTGGAGTCTAAGTTTTAAACTTAGACTCCAAAGGTGTCTATCGTGAGACTTTTGGAGTCTAAGTTTTAAACTTAGACGCCAAGAGTCAACTTTTAATTACAAGAATGCCACCGCCTTTATTTTTACTACTTTTTTTTAAAGGACGTCTTTTTGGGACGCGAAAACCGTTTTTTGTAGTAGTGTGACGACTTACAAAAAGCATGTTAGATTTAAGATTTAACAACAAATAACCTTTCTGATTTTCTGGGTAACCTAGAAATACACAAGGAATAGCACGAGGTTGCAATTTATCATGAATCTTAAGGTCTGTGGCATAGGCAAGAGAACCAAATACCTTCATGTGTTTGAGATCTGGTTTCTGCCTATAGACCCTTCCGAATGGAGTCTGAAAATCAAGAATTTTAGAGGGTAATCTATTAATTAAATATGCTGCAGCCTTCACACATTCCCCCTAGTACTGGACTGGAAGATGTGACTGTAACATTAAACTTCTTGTGACTTGCATAATGGTCCTATGCTTACATTCTACAACTCCATTTTGTTGTGGAGTGTAGGGACATGTAGTTTCATGCACTATACCTTTCTCTTGAATAAGCAGTTTAAAGGAATTACTCAGAAACTCACTCCCATTATCACTCCTAATTCTCTTAACTTTCATATTGAATTGAGTCAAAACATAAACGATAAAATGACGAATATAAGTAAGTGAATCAGATTTATGCCTCATCAGAAAGAGCCATGTAGCTCTAGAATGGTCATCAACTATTGTGAGAAAATATGTAAATCCTTGATGAGTGGGTGTCCTATATGGACCCCATATATCTATGTGTATCAACTCAAAACATTGAGTAGTTTTAATGCAGGAAGAGGAAAATGGAAATTTGGTTTGCTTCGATTGAACACATATGTCACATCTGTGATTTATCAACTCAGTGTCATCAATTGCAAAACTCAAACGTCTCATTATAGAAAGTGGGGCATGGCCTAATCTCCTATGCCACAAACATACATCAATAGATTTCAGAGTATTATTGTGTTTCTGTGTAGTGTGATTTTGTGCAACATTGAGTACATGTGAAATGTTGGGCACTTTAAGGATGTATAATCCATCTATCATTCTACCAGTCATCTTCATCCTTCCATGTAGAAGGTCCCTTATAACACAATGATCGAGAAAGAAACAAGCCAGACATTCAAGTTTCTTGGTGATTTTAGAAACGGATATAAGATTGAACTTCAACTTTGATGAATACAAAACATCATTTAGTGTAATATTAGGGGCTATTCTGATTGAACCTATATGTGTAACAGGTATTCGCTGTCCATCTGGAATTTTAATTGATTTAATAGGTCCATTATATTCAACACATTTATCTAATAAAGAAATATCACCGACTAAATGTGTAGTTGCTCTTGAGTCTAGAATCCAATATGAGTGAATAGAATTTACAGAGGTAGACATAGCCAAACCTATACCAGTCAACGCATGCACAGTTGATTCCTCATCCTTCGCAAAGATGATAAGAAGGCGTTTATATTGCTCTTTAGACAAGGAAGTAGTCACCGTGCTTGCGTATTGATATGCAGTGTCCGGATCACCGAGTTGATTCCATCCCTAATTGGCCTGACTCCCTCTGCTTTGGTTTAATCTGTTAAAGCTAGTTGGATATCCCACCAATTGGAAACATTGCTCACGTAAATGCCCTTTTTTGTTGCAGTAGGTACATTCAATGGTGGGATCCCATGGACCCCGCCTTTCCCCTTCCCTTACTGATCATGGCAATGCCCTCTGTTGGGTGACCACGGTCTGAAATGGACTTTTGAAGCTCATCCTGGATGACCATGGAGTGGCGTCATTGACAGTAGGAAGTGGAGTCATGAGGAGGATTTGTCTGTGAGCCTGAGTGGAGGACTCGTTAAGTCCCATCAGAAATTGTAGAAGTTTTTGTTCTCGGATCAATTCAGAATAGGCTTTGGATGTATTATAGGTACATGACGGTAGGGTAATGAGGGCTAATTGTTCCTCCCACAACTCTTTCAGTTTAGAGAAATAGGTAGAGACTGAAAGGTACCTTGATGGTGCAGTGAAATTTCACGGTGGAGAGAAAATATCCTAGCCTCATTCTTTTTATCAAAGCATTCTTTAAGATCGTTCCAGACTTGGTGTGCGTCCTGGAAGAAGATGAGTCCATTACCCAATTCCTTGGAGACCGAATTGAGGAGCCAAGAAAGCACAACTGCATTGCATCTTTCCCATTGTGGCTGGAGCGTGGGATCTTGGTCTTCTTTCCGGCAACGTCCCACCAACAAGACCGAGTTTATGCTTGCCAAGGAGAGCGATTCGCATCCCACGACTCCACACTGTGTAATTTTCAAAACCGGTAAGAGTGTGGGGGACGATAGACAACCCCTGTGTATCGGATGGGTGGAGGTGTAAGGGATGAGAGAAAGGAATGGATCCAGGATTGGCCTTCGCAGAAGCATCTCTCTCAGTCATGGTGGTCACTGAAGAAGATACGCCAGAGTATGCGGAAGTGACGGTGGGGGACGTGAGATTAGGAAATCGCGAGAGCTAGGGCCTGAAGACGAGAGACTGATCCCTTATATGCTTGATCCCTTTGATGCTTCAAACGCATAAGAGTGGTTCTCATTTAGTGAGAAGGTCCACGGATCTTGGGTGATTGGCAGCGGTTCTTGGGTTGGATCTTGAAAACCCGTCCGGCTGTCATAAAGGCTCCATGCGTCTGGCACTGGATATAAAGGTCTTGGGCTGTGTCTTGATTTGGAGCCCAATTATCACAGTGAAGCAGATGAACCCATGGAGAGAATTATGGCTCTGGTACCATGTTAATTACCTTGACATGATAATCATGGAACAGAGGTACTCAATGATGCAGAGAGAATCGATCCTTTCTTATTCATCAATATTGAAGATTACACAATAATGAATGTAACATTGTCAGGAAGACCATTTATATAACCTGAAAACTAACTAACCGCCTAATTGTACAACTAACTATTATACAATAGTAGACCACAATTAACTATTATAACACATATTCTAACAAAACTGGAAAGAGAGTCAAGTGAAATATCAAAATCAAGAAAAAGAATAGACTCAGCAATAGCTTCTTCCAATTGTGCTCTCTCAAAGAACCTGCAATGAACAAGTAACTTTCAGCTACTCTATTTCTCCTCCTCCCAAACGGCGCTAATGCTCGCTTTTGTCGTTCACTACCAGGGAAAAAAATGACGATGAAGCTCCAAAGTGAAAGTGACGACGAAGCTCCAAAATGCCGCCTCTGCTGCTAGCGAAATATCCCCCCTTTCACTAAGAAATGACTCTGCCTTTTATTAATTGCCGCCTCTGATTCTTTTTTTTCTTTCCTTCAAGTCGTGAATGCCTTAGGGTTTTAATTGATTCAATTCATTCAAAATCTCCACACGTCCAAAACGTTGTCACTCAAGTCCAGCCCTTCAATCGTTTAGGTTTACAATTTCCATTCCCTTTAATTTTGTGGGCCCACTTGCCATTAAATTCTTATCTTCAATTGATTCTCCTTCCTACGTGCACATGATTCATCGAATAAAACATTTAATAAAAGAAAAGAGAAAAAGCAATTATCTAATAACAATAAAACTGAATTTTTTATTTCTCTCTCTCTCTCTCTCTCTTTAAAAAAATAAAATAAACTGAACTACTATTATTTATTTCCTAAACCCAAAAAATTTTATTTTAAATTGAAATCCCATAAATGAAGTGTTCAGATTGATTTCTCTTAAAATCTCTTTAAATTAGTAATAATGATTTCTCAACTGTATCAAAATATATCTCAAATTTATTAAAAATGAGAAGTCATCGAAGAGTCTCCTTCTTTGACATGGTGTACTCAAATTGTGCCAACACCAAGACTCGGAGATGAATCATACCAAATGGAGGGATTTGATTGTTGGACAAGGACAGACTTTTGCCAATGCTCTGACACTTCGTCAAACGTTATACAAATATAGCATTGGTTTTCGTACCATTTTGTGAAGAACAATCAACAAAAGGTAATTGTGAAGTGCAAGGTTGATGGTTGTCCTTGGTACATTGGTGCATATTCATCGAGAGAATATCAAGATACAGAGTTCCTAACAATCAGAACATATTGAAGTGCACATATCCACCAAGAGCAGGACAACCTAATAGTTTATCATCCACCCCTTTCCACCTTGACATCCTCAATTGTAATGGATGGTCTAAGGTGCAATATCAACAAGACTGCCCCTGAAATTCGCTCAGACATTTATAGAGAGTATGGGGTGCGGTTGAACTATTCCGAAGCATATAGGGCCAAAGAAAGAGCATTGATGGAAATACATGGTCGAGTACAAGAGTCTTATCGAGTTATCCCTTGGATATGTGAAAGACTTATCGAAAGTGATCCTAACATAGTTGCTAAATGGGAAGCCTCATCAAACAATAGTTTTCAGAGGCTATTTATTGCTTATGGTTGCTCGATTAAAGGCTTTTTAGATGGATGCCGGCCCATACTTTATATTGATGGATGTCATCTGAGTGGCCCATACAAGGGGACAATGTTGTCAGCTTGTGCATATGATGTAGACAATGAAATGTTTCCCTTAGCATATGCCATTGTTAGCGGTGAGACATATGATAAATGGGCTTGGTTTCTACGAACTGTGAAAGAAGTAACTGGATCAATGCAGATAACAATAGTGTCTGATCATAATAATGCCATTATTGGTGCGGTAAAAGACATATTTGGCAATGAGAGACATGCTTTTTGCTACCGGCATTTGAAGGAAAATTATAGTGTCGAGTTCTTGAAAATCATTAAAGGTGTGAGATAAACATAGGGATATAGCAAGGACACTACACTTAAGCTCCTTGATGGAATCGCCTATGCAAGGCTCGACGAGGACTTCACTGATGCGATGGAAAAATTAACAATGTTCAATCCACAATTGGCACAATGGGTAGAGACAAATGGGGATGTAGACCGATGGGCTCTTAGTAAGTTTCCTTTCAAGAGGTGGGATAATATAACCATTAATCTTGCCGAGTCCTTCAATGCATGGATGCTGAAAGAGAGGAAGCACACCGTCACTATTTCAATACAAGAGCATGAGAGAAATTGGCACGAAAATTGGTTACGAGCAAGATGGGTTTGGCAAATTGGAAAAATGGCGTTGGACCCAATATTTAAAAAAAAATGTTCCTTCAAGTTCAATATGCTAAAAATATGCCTGTGCAATATTATGGAGACCATCAATTTTCAGTGCAAACTACATGTGGTGATGGTCCAAGATATGTTAATGTAGATCTTCGTGAAAAAAAATGCACATGTTTAGCATGGGAAATGAGTGGCCTTCCTTGTGCACATGCATGTGCAACCATAAAGCACTTTGATGGTAATGTGTACACATTTGTTGATGAGTGCTTTAAAATTTCTGCCCAAGAGAAAATATATGCAAATAGCATGAGGCCAGTTGCAACACATGATTGTCCACGTGCTGATGCTCTGATAGTGACACATATGCTAACACAGACTTTCTTGGAGCCTCCTATTACTACAAGGCCAGCAGGGAGACCAAAGAGAAAACGAATTGAATCTCAATTTCAAAACAAGAAGCTTTATCATTGTGGGAGATGCCATGAGGCTGGACACACGGTGAAGACATGCACAAATCCAAATCCCAACTAAAAACACGATGTACATGCTTTAGATTGTTGATTGCTTACTCATCTTGTCTATACACACCTTATATTAGTGACTTCTTGTAACACCTTTTTGTATTTTGGTGGGTGGACAAGAACTTGTAATTACAGCTTACATATGGGTGTGAAACTATATATGATATTAAGTTCAATGAGTAGGTGCAAATACCCACTTACTCATATAACTTAATATTTTGAAATGATATTCACTTCTTCAGCTAGCCTTATATAGCTGTCAAAATTATCAGAAGTTGTTGTTCATATATGCATTTTCTGTTGTTAATATAGCATTTGTTGTTGTAAATAGCCTCTAGAAGTGATAGGTGAAAAAAATACAGCTTTTCACAAGTTGTTGTTATTATATGCATTTTCTGTTGTCAATAAAGCATTTGTTGTTGTAAATAGCCTTTGGATGTGATAGGAGAAAAATACAAGTTTTCAAAAGTAGTTGTTAATATATGCATTTTCAAATGTTAATATAACATTTGTTGTTGTAAATAGCCTCTGGAAGTGATAGGTGAAAAAATACATGTTTTCAAAAGTTGTTGTTATTATATGCATTTTTTGTTGTTAATATAGCATTTGTTGTTGTAAATAGCCTCGGAAGTGATAGGTGAAAAAATACATGTTTTTAGAAGTTGTTGTTATTATATGCATTTTTCGTTGTTAATATAGCATTTGTTGTTGTAAATAGTCTCTGGAAGTGATAGGAGAAAAAAATACATGTTTTCAAAAGTTGTTGTTATTAAATGCATTTTCTCGTTGTTAATATAGCATTTGTTGTTGTAAATAGCCTCGGAAGTGATAGGTGAAAAAATACAGGTTTTCAAAAGTTGTTATTAATGTATGCATTTTATGTTGTTAATATAGCATTTGTTGTTGTAAATAGCCTCTAGAAATGATAGGTGAAAAAATCCAAGTTTTCAAAAGTTGTTGTTATTATATGCATTTTTGTTGTTAATATAGCATTTGTTGTTGTAAATAGCCTCTGGAAGTGATAGGTGAAAAAATCCAGGTTTTCAAAAGTTGTTGTTATTATATGCATTTTATGTTGTTAATATAGCATTTGTTGTAAATAGCTTTTGAAAGTGATAGGTGAAAAAATACACGTTTTCAAAAGTTGTTGTTATTATATACATTTTATGTTGTTAATATAGCATTTGTTGTTATAAATAGCCTCCGGAAGTGATAGGTGAAAAAATACAGGTTTCAAAAGTTGTTGTTATTATATGCATTTTCTGTTGTTAATATAGCATTTGTTGTTGTAAATAGCCTATGGAAGTGATAGGTGAAAAAATACAAGTTTTCAAAAGTAGTTGTTATTATATGCATTTTTTGTTCTTAATATAGCATTTGTGGTTGTAAATAACCTCTGGAAGTAATAGGCGAAAAAATACATATTTTCAAAAGTTGTTGTTAATATATGCATTTTCAAATGTTAATATAGCATTTGTTGTTGTAAATAGCCTCTGGAAGTGATAGGTGAAAAAATCCAAGTTTTCAAAAGTTGTTGTTATTATATGTATTTTCTGTTGTTAATATAGCATTTGTTGTTGTAAATAGCTTCTGGAAGTGATAGGTGAAAAAAACCATGTTTTCAAAGGTTGTTGTTATTCTATGCATTTTCTGTTGTTAATATAGAATTTATTGTTGTAAATAGCCTCTGAAAGTGATAAGTGAAAAAATCCAGGTTTTCAAAAGTTGTTGTTATTATATGCATTTTATGTTGTTAATATAGCATTTGTTATTGTAAATAGCCTCTGGATGTGATAGGTGAAAAACTACAGGTTTCCAAAAGTTGTTGTTATTATATGTATTTTCTGTTGTTAATATAGCATTTGTCGTTATAAATAGCCTCTAGAAGTGAAAGGTGAAAAAATATAGGTTTTCAAAAGTTGTGGTTATTATATGCATTTTCTCGTTGTTAATATCGTATTTGTTCTTTTGTAAATAGCCTCTGGAAGGGATAGGTGAAAAAATCCAGGTTTTCAAAAGCTGTTGTTATTATATGCGTTTTAGTCAATATCTTTAGTTTTTTGTCTGTTGAGACCCTTTCGTTGCTTCTTCTTCCTCATTTTGTAACTTTAGATACGTTATGTTGTCCACATATGAGTTAAGGGCATAGAAACGCATTGTCTTCGTCTCTAAAACGTAACAAAACCAGTGATTCAAATGGAATGTAGGACCAAAGATGAAGTCGCATTTGCCTATGTTATATCCAATATGTTCAGGTAGGATCTCTTTTTGATGTGCTTCCCATGACCACTTCTGCGGATTGTTAGACATCTTTTCCATGAACTCTGCAGAGAAAATGTGTCTTCTCACATGGCCTAACTTCTGCAATTCATCCCCCACCAAGGTCTTGCCAACCATTGACATCAACTTTGCGCATTAAGGAAAATGTTACTAATCAGCAGAATTAAGGTAAAAACTGAATTATAAAATTTTACATGGCACTGACCCGGTTGTTTATCCATTTTGTTTCGCGTAGACAATGAAGTTCACCACGAGTGAGGAAATAGTCATACATAGCTAAAAATTCTCTGATACACAAACAAGTGTAGGTAGTTAGTTATCATAGTTAAATTTAATATAAAGTTAATAAGTTTGCTGACTTACTCCAGCTCCTCCTCTTTAGTACATCCAGTGATGCATAACCGATATAAAGCTTCCTTGTTGTTGTCAGTTTTTGTTCTCTTTTTTCCTATAGTTGTCACCACCCATGGCGACCCAATTGCTGGTTTTTTTTAGCCTTGTAGATTTCTTGAAGTTTTGAAATTTTTCCTCCACAGTCACTTCATCTTCATTTGAGTCATTGTTGTACTCACATTCCTGTCCTTGTTGTGACCTACCACCTTCACTTTCAGACCCTTCATCTTCATTAGTTGACTGAATGTCCTCATCTTCTTTTTGTATGTCTCCCTCATCCTCTTCATTTTGTGAACGAGGTTCTTCATCCTCACTTTGAACCTCATCATCGCCATCACCTTCATCAATTTCCGCCCCTTTCAAAAGCCTTGCTTGAAGGCCAAGCAGTTTTACTTGCACTATGGATGTCACCTTAGACATCACTCTAGACATCACTCGGTCATATGTTCTCTTTATTTCCTGAAAAGTATGATGAATAAATTAATTAGTGATATAACTGTACCCATTGTGGACGTAACATTGAGATCGCATACTTACCGGGTGAGTGAAGACTGTTTCTGGATGCAATTGTGTAGATGACTGGCCAAATCCATCACCGTAAGGAAGTAGCAGCCCTTTATTGCTTTCTCTCTCAGTTTGCACTCTCCTCTTGACCTTAATGTTATCCCAAAAAAGAATTGCATCCTCCACCATAGGGGCTTGTAGGGGGCCCAACGGAACATTTTGCAAGCAATAAATCTCCATAAGAAGTCAATAACCAATTATCAGCAGCAAATGACAACTTGTATTGCAACAATTTACAATGCATGATACAATGAGAAAATACATTAAACTGATTAAAAAATAGCTGCACTTACCATGAGAAAATACATATAACCTCCAATATATATTAGTTTCCATGAAACTGTCCCTTTCCCTTTCCTTACTTTTTTCTTGTACTCTCCAATAGAATTACAAAGTTCATTCAGCACAAAGGTGCACCAATCATACTCCCTAAAATCTTCCTTTGTCGCCACAATGACCTTCAAAAGTACGTCACTAACTTTATTGGCCGCTCCAGGACACAAGAGGGTTCCCAAGGCAAAAATAACAAAAAGGATTTCAAAATCTTCTTCCACCTTACTTTCAATTATCCAATCCCCTATCATCTTGTATGGGATTGACCTATACGATCTCTTCAGTGACTTAAATGTTTTATCATCCTTCTTGGCTTTTCTTTCAATCTCCCCCCCCATGACATGGTAACCCCATCATTTGTTTCACATCTTCAGGGCCTACATGAAGTGACTTCCCTCGAATGGAGAAATTCTTTGTTGGAGGGTCAAAAGCGTCCATAAACTGACCACGTAAATGTCGAGGAATTTGTGCACAATATATATTAACCAACTTATGGAATCCTATCTTCTCCAACCTCTCCATCCTATCCGATCTATTTTTAATCTCCTCACACACTTTCATAAATTGATTTGGGGCACAACGAGTAAGGAAATGAACAACATATTTTTTTCCCCTGGCCCCTACTTAATTTCTGGGCTCTCTTCCTATATTTTTCCCTCTCCTTATCTCTTAACGCATTCCATGCTGTTTAACAGCATGAGTCTCCTTTCTCAACAGCTCGACCTCTGTATTCTTCTTCTTCTTTTCCTTGAACTACTCTTTTGTGAACAATTTATATCCGGAGATCTTTGGAATGACCTCTTTATCTGTTGTCATATTCTTATTACCTGAAAAACAACATCGATGGTTTGATTTAATTTCTTTATATAGTAATGTTCACACTGGAAACACGCAAAACAAAAACAAAAACAAAAAAAATCTTTAGTATAGTATGTTGGCAAAACAAAAACAAAAAAACTCGTAGAATAGTGTGTTTCATTATACCTTCCAAAGTTTTGATATATCTTATTATTCATGACTGTTATCTTATTTGATTTAGCAGTTAACCTGTAAAGGCATATTTTGCTATTTATACCCACAATCTCAAAACATATGTGAGCCAAGTGTAATTCTAAAGAAAAGATACATGACCCTTACACATGTCAGACTTAACCATATATCCAGATGAAGGAGAAGATTAATTCCCTTTCCTTTTCGCCACAAATCCCTTCACAAATAAGAACCTCATTTTAACGTTTTTTATAATACATTCCACGTAGTTGTTGACAAGCTAACGAGACAACAGTTAATTAACATCTTAATGTCTCAAGTAAAATAAGGATTCAGTATTTTCAGGCAACAAAAGTATGAGATTTAATAGATCTCTCACCTACCACAACCCAGAAACAATAACAATAATATTGAAAATAGGAAACAATTTAATTAGTTGAAAGAGCATATGACGATTCAAATATTTAAATTCAAGCTAACTAAAACAGCATTTGATACTTAATAATTTGAAGATCCAGACTACTTTGGTCATTTTTTTGGCATTCCAAACATGAATTAATTAGAGTATCTTAAATTTAAAATAACGAAAACATGCATCCAATACAAACGTACCCACAAAAATCTGCGAGTATCCCACAGTTCCTCCAATATTCATTTTCGTAGGGCATATAAATAAAAGGTTAACATAAAGAATTGAAGAAGGCACGATCTTCGAACAATACAACATTTTTGTACCGTAGAATCGTAGAGACCATTTTCGAGCCTTCGCTTGGCCTTGTCATCTTCCAAATCTAACTTGATCACAACAAACTTACGTAAGCATAAATCGAAAAGTGGTTCGGCTTAATTAGATTCAAATAAATACCATAACATAATAACGAACCAGATATAATCAAATAAATTAACAAATGAAAGCAAATATTTTTCTCCCACCCAGACGTTCTGTTACTTCGCATAATGAAGCGGCACAAGAACTAAAAATACACAAATGGCTCTTGGAGACACGCATTCAGCAAGAACAAAACTCGAAAAATAACCAAAAAATGTTCAATCTTCGGAGTTTAAAAACCATCCCAAACATGATTCAACAGAAGCACGGGAATTGGAGAAGAATGGGAGAATGGAAATGAAATATGAGGACTGAGATAGGAAGGAATACCTGATTCGGCAACTCGTGTGTGTGAGATGGTGGAGAACGAAGGTGAATGAAGAAGACTGTAGACAGGACGGGGGATGAGATCGGGGAAAAAAAAAACCTTAAAATTTAACGTCTTCACTTGCGGTCGTGTGACCCACTATGGCTCCACCACAGACAACAATGAGAGATGCAGGGAGTCTCGCACAATCCCACACACACGACAAACAAGGAATGATAGATGCAGGTCTCTCGGGGGAACGGCGTCGAAGGGCTCGGTCGAATCAGTTGAGAGGGAGATGACAGACTTGATTCAGTGATTTAGGCGTGTTTCTTCTTTGTCCAAAATGGTAATTTTGCATTCTCAAATAATTACACAAAAGTCCCTAGGGACTTCTATGTAATTTGGTCATTTTAGGGGACCTAATTGTATTTTTTGTCATCCTTGGGACTTCTGTGTAATTTGATCATTTTAGGGGACCTAATTATATTTTTTTGTCATCCTTGGGACCTGTGCGTAATTTTCCCTAATATTTTCATGCCTTGATTCTTGTTATTGGATTTTCAGCGGAGTGTTGTCTTCCATTGGTCCGTGTTGGCCGGTTGTTTATAGCTCCCATAGGTTATCTATCATCCTGAGGTTTGTGATTTCTATAACTTTTTTTTTTTTTTTGGGGTTCTTGATCATTATCTTCGCAGACTATATGTTTAAAGTTTGATGTATGATTGTAGGAATGATTGAGAACCAGTAGAGACTTTGTTTGCCAGACTTGTTCTTTGCTTGGGCATGTGGCTAATCTATTATTGCTATTGCAAATTTTATTTGGTTTTCATTGGTGTTGAGAATTTTGGAATTAGACTTGAAGACATATGCCCAGTCATTAGCCTGCTCTGACTCCAACCTGTCAGTTGTACTAGAAGTGAATTAGCTAGACGGAGCATGAGCAATATTATAAGCATTGGACAAGGATTTTCACACGATATGGGAATTTAGGAGGGAATAGAATGGAATGGAAAGTCATGTCATGGTCTCACTTTAATTTGGAGTTTAATGATAGAAGGGAAGGAGTTGTTAAAAAGACAGAGTGACAAATATATTGTTCAAATTATCTTTTATAATTAGAATGCGATTTTCGTAAGTGTTTAGCTAATGAGGATATAATTCTGTTATGCGTTCATTTGAACGCATGAGTCCTGATTTAAGGAAAAGGAGCTTGCAAATATAAAATTGATGTCAGCATTTCAGGAAAATAAGGAGCATGCAAATATAAAATACACACACAATGGTTTAGTATATATTATTAAGTAAAATGCTTTTGGTACATATCCTGCACATCTGAAGTAGTTATCAACCATCAATTAATATCTTATTTGGTAAATTTAAATAGGAGGAAGTCAGGAAAGCTGAAGGCGCAATCCAAAAGATGGGTGCATCTCTATTGCAAGTATGCTCAGAGCCACTGTAACTATTTCATAGATGCCATTCTGTTGGCATCATTTTGTCATTCTTTTTCATTCATTTTACTTTTATTGAACCAACGTGAACCTGAGAAAGGTTTCTTGTCTGTAACAAGTGCAACCTGGTAGCAATATTTTTCCGCTCCCTTCAAGCAAATTTGTATTAATTGCTATGATGTAAATTTACCCATATCTATTCCCCGGTTAAAATGGGGACCAATAAAAACGCATTTATTGTCCAGTGCTACTGTTTATTCAGTATTGTTTATTTTGTAATATTTTTTTCTTTATTTGAGTGGTTGTTATAAAAGAGCCCTAATAATTATAATATATGTTCTTTTTCTGTTTCCTTAATTTCTAACAGATTTTTTTTTTTTCATATTCCGTCGCAATTTGCAACGGAATTTTTTTCATATTTCGTCGCAATTTGTGATAGATGACACAAAATCCATTACAAATTTTATTTGTAATGAGGATTTTTGCTACAGATTTTTTTTCTGTTGCAACTTGTTTTTGCAACAGATTTTGTTTTTTTGGCGACAGATTTTGTCCGTCGCTAAACAAGGACTTTTTTTTTTTTTTTTTTTTTTAGGTGAATCAATTAGTCAACCTTGAAACTTTATGTTGGTAGTGGGTACCTGCGTAATTACTGTAATCAATTATCTCACTAAGGCCAATTACCCTATATGCTTGAAATAATGTGTTAATTTACAAAGTACTTTTGTATATAGTTTCTTGTCAAATTAAGTTCTGGATTATTGATGCTATATATATAGTCTCACTCCTGATTTTATTCGTTAAGGAGATCATGATTATAAGTTTAAGCCTTCTCCATAGGAAAATAGTCAGCCAATTCAATGCTGCGCAATGAAAGGGTTCCTGAGGGTGATGAGTCCCCTGAAAGGTTTGATATGGTAATACTCTTTGTTATTTTAGTTTCTTGGGGATAAATAGCTATTGAAAGAAATTGATAGCGGTGTTCCTTTATTTATTATTATTATTATTATTTTTTGTGTTTATTGTAACACTCACCTTTTTCGTATATTGATTTATTTATTATTTATTTTTTGACTTCAACTATCACAGGAATTATTGCTGATTTTCAGATGAGTCTTTTATTGTCATGGGCTTATTATTTAGACAAGTCTATTCTCCAGGATATCATACATATGAGCTTCATTGAAGTTTATGTTGTCTTCATGCATAGGAAGATTATGAGAAGGATGTGTAGATGTTACAGTGACGAAGAATGTCTGGTGTGGAAGGTGATTAATCACTTTTCCATACTTGTCTATTTAAATTTTGAAAAAAGGACAGAAAAATACCATTTGAATTTTAAAATTCTATTAACAACAACAGTAATGAGATTAACAAAAACAGTAAAGCAATTGACAATTATTTTATCAGAAAATTATCTATTTAGGATTTTGAAGTTCAAATCGTATTTTCTTACTATCTTCCCTTAAATCTTTGAGAGTCGAGATGGCGAATAAAGTATAGCGCCATATTTAGAATAATGCTGATGTTTTGCAGGAAGAGGATATGTGAGGAAGCACAAATATTAATATATGATCTTTAAATGGTCTACAACAAAGGCATTCAAGAATAATATTGTGGCAATGTTCTTCTAGATGGGGGAATTTTTTATTAATAGAATATCTTTTTCAATTCGAAAAATTTATAAGACCATGTTATTTGTGTACGGAGAGTTCAAGTGATTAACTTCTTTTAAAGTGTATGATGTTTATATATATTACCTTGGAATTTTGAATTCCATAAATATAATTTTTATTTAATATTAAGAGTAAAATACATTGACTACCCCTCTGTTTTACCTAAATTACACAAATCTCCTATCTATTTTGAAAATGTATGTAAACCTCTCTTGAAATTGAAATGCAGGTTATAAAAACCTTCCTTATATATCGATATTTCATTTCCATCCACCCAACCATTAGTTGACCAATAAATTTGACAATTAAACATTTGCTTTGACCAAAATACCTCTCTTTCAACAAATAAATAAATAATTATATTTTATCTAAAATAATTTCAATACAAAAAAATAATTTCAATACATACATGTTCAAAATTTCCAATATATTATAAAATTTGTTAACTTTTATTATATATTGTAAAATATTAAATATTTAAATTTTCTATCATATTTATTGAAATTTATCTATTTAACATTCTTTTAAATGACTAAAAACATATTTATTTCTTTTCATTCCACAACACCATCATTGAAAACATATTTGAAAGACATATTTTTATTCACCATATGTTATTAATAATATAAATTTGAGATATTATATAATTTATATTAATTTTAAATGTTTATTTCTTAAATACATTTTTGCATAGACATTTAAAAACACTCTTATTAAAATATGTATCGATTAAAAGAATTAATCATATTTTTAATTAATTTTTTTATGTCTGAATTAATTAATTTAATAAGTCTTTATCTCAATTTGGAGAAAATTGAACAGATAATTATTTTCAAAAGTAAAAGTTTAGAAAAATAAAAAAGACACTTAAGTTACTTAAACAATTTTAGCCAAAATTAGGGAATTAGTACTTATGAATGGTAAATTAGTAAATAAAATTTATTTTACTATAAATTTTAATTAAAAATAAAAATCCTTCACGGAGTTAAGAGTTTAGACTTAAGTGTATGTTTTCGAAATAGGGGGAGGTCCATATAATTAAGGCAAAACGCAAAGGAGGTTCGTATAATTAAGGCAAAACACAAGGGAGGTTAGAGTATTTCATCCTAATATTAATTATTACAATGATTCTTAAAATAAAACATAAATAACAATAAATCATAAAATTGGTGGGAAAAAAAAAAAAAAAAAAAAAAGAAATAATAAAAATAACCATATATAATAAAAAAAACATAATCGTCTTAATTGACAGTTGCTTTCTAGAAAGTGTCAAATACGGTGACATTACTTGGCCGTTATTATACCTTATTTGTCAAATAATGTCACCTCATTTGAAAGTAATAATGAAATTTAAATAAGGTCATCATTATTATTATGTAATAATTATTAATAAAGAACCGTCAAATATTCTTAAAACATTTTCAAACTATTTGACAGTTTGCTTTTAATATATATGACGCAGAAATATTTCATAGTTCAAAACCTCAAATTAGTCGAGGATCCATATCATGGATATTGATTCAAGGTAACATAGAGCATTGTTGGAAATTGTTCCTTCATAAATGCATTGTAGGGTTTCAAGTTTGACTATTTGACTTATTTGAAAGTGGGTTCAAGACTCGAGGATGACTTTATTGAACTTGGGACTGACTCTTCTTAATTTCTAGATTTGATTTAATTCCTTTTTCTCTTTATATAGTGTGTGACTCTTGAGAAAAAAGAAGTAGAGAGAGCTAGAGTGAAAAGGAAAAGAAAGAGAGTCGAGAACTCGAGAGTTTAAGTACCATCATTGTTGGTGAAGCTTGAGTTTTCTAGAAGAAGTCTAGAGATTGATTGATTGATTGTACCCATTATTTTCATATTGGAAGTTTGATCTTGGACTAGTGTCCGTGGGTTTTACTTCTTCACCTTGAGGAAGGTTTTCTCACGTTAATCAAATCATGCGTGTTCTTTTTCTCCCTACTCGATTTATATTTCCGCAACAGTGGTATCAGAGCTGGTTCAACGAAATGGAGACCAGTGGCACTGCACTCAGTGTTGATATGTTCAAGCTGACTGCAAAAAACTTTACTTACTGGAGACCGATGATGGAAGATCATCTGTACTACAAAGATCTTTATGAGCCCATCCTTAATCAGAACAAACCAGAAGGTAAGGAAGAAAATGACTGAGAAGTTCTGAATCGGAAGGCGGTTGCCACGATCAGAAAGTATATCGACAAAAGCCTCTTTGAGCATGTGTCCGAATTCACAAATGCGTATGAGTTGTGGACGAAGTTGGAGTCCATTATTCAGAAGAAGACTCCCAGGAATAAAGCACACTTGGTTCGCCGACTTGGGAAGTTGGAGTACAAAGACGGCATGAGTATGATTGTACACCTCAACACCTACAAAGGTATTGTGAATCAACTGTCGAAGGCCGAGATGAAGGTGGATGACGAGATGCAGGCTCTTCTGCTGTTAAGCTCATTGCCAGAAAGCTGGGATACTTTGGTAGTGACTTTGAGCAACTCGGCACCAGATGGAAAATTGACTATGGATGTTGTAGCTGACAGTCTCCTAAATGAAGAATCCAGGAGAAGGGAAAGAGGTGTGAGCAGCGCGTCAGAGGCAAACGTTGCTGTGCATAAAGGAAAATCTGAAAATCGAGGTCGGAGCAAGAATCGGGGTCGTGATAACTGGGATAAGTCCAGAGGCCGGTCTAGACAGAAATACGATTTGAAATGTTTCTATTGTGGAAAGATTGGCCATAAGAAGGCAGGATCGGCAGAATCTGGCCGAAAGATGAGAAAAATGACGAGGTGAAACCGGATCGATTGTACCTAAGAAGAGAGAAGATAAGAGCACCTCTGCGGTGATTCCTAATGCTGAGGCCGAGATCTTCTTACTCGGAGATAATTTTTGAACGTTATCTATGATGACTGTACTTGGGTGGTAGACTCCGGTGCCTCCTTCCATGTCACTCCTCAAAGAAGTTTCTTCTCGTCTTACCGAGCTGGTGAATATGGTGTTGTAAAGATAGGAAATCAGGTAACTAGCAAGATTGTTGGTGTTGGAGATGTAACCTTGACCACAAATGTCACCGTCGACTTGTGTTGAGGGATGTAAGGGATGTGCCTGACATGCGGTTGAATCTAATCTCGATAGGCAAGCTTGATGATGCCGGGTTAATGAATTACTTTGGAAAAAGTCAATGGAAATTGTCCAAAGGAAATTTAGTTGTTGCCCGAGGAAAGAAAGAAGGTTCCTTGTACGTGATGCAGGGAAAGATCAATGGTGGTGAAGCCAATTCTGTCCGAGATGATTCCAGTCTAGAGATATGGCACAAGCGTCTCGGTCATATGTCAGAAAAAGGGCTACAGATTTTGAAAAAGAAAGAACGATTGACCGGGTTGAAAGGTCAAGTGCTTGAAAGTTGCACGCACCGCCTAGGCGGAAAGAAAGACCGGGTTTCTTTTTACGAAACCGGATCAACCAAGACGACGAAAGAATATTCTTGATCTAGTTCATACGATGTTTGTTCTATGTCGGAAAAGTCTCTAAAGGCGGAGCTCGTATTTTGTTTCTTTCATTGATGACCACTCTCGCAAAGTGTGGGTCCATTTGTTGAAAACTAAAGACCAGGTTCTCCAAGCATTCAAAGAATTTCATGCTATGGTGGAACGAGACACTAGCAAAAAGCTGAAAGTGATCGATCCGACAATGGTGGTGAATATTGCGGTCCATTTGATGCTTATTGTTGAGCGGCCGGGATACGACTTGAAAAGACGCCCCCTAAAAACTCCTCACCTAAATGGTTTGGCCGAGAGGATGAATAGAACTATTGAAGAAAAGGTCCGAAGTATGTTGTCCAATGCCGGATTGCCGAAATCATTTTAGGGTGAAGCAAGTAAGAACCATAGTTGATTTAATCAACTTATCACCATCACTACCACTGAGGAGAAATTCCGAAGAAATCTGGACGGGCGAAAAGCGACCTATGATCATCTGAAGGTGTTTGGATCCTGAGCGTTTGTGCACATTCCAAAAGATGAAAGAGCTAAGCTTGACACAAAGACGAAGGAATGCATTTATCTCGGATCGCCGAGATGTGAGTTTGGGTTCCGACTTTGGGATCCGGTGAATAAGAAGATAGTGAGAAGCCGAGATGTGATCTTTCATGAGCATGAGACCATTCATGACATCTCAAAGCCCAAAGTCTGGGTTGTTGTCCGAGATGAAGAACCCAACACTTCTGTCTGAATTGAAGCAGGGGGAGAGAATGGTTCTGAAAATGACCAACAGGAGCCAACTGTATAAGTTGATACCCAGATCTGAGATGAGAATGTTGAATCGGATTCTCAACCTGAAGGACACACTAAAAAGTCAGCAAGTGAGAAAAGACCTTCTACGAGGTATCCACCAGATGAGTACATTGTACTTGCAGAGGAAGGTGAACCTCAAAGTTATGATGAGGCCGTGGCAAGCCCTGACAAGATTGAGGGGGAAAAGGCAATGCAGGATGAGATGACGTCCTTGCATGAGAATCAGACTTATGAGTTGACTGAGTTACCCAAGGAAGAAGAGCTCTTAAAAACAAGTGGGTATTGTGGTAAAAATGAAGAAATTGGACAGAAGCCAAGAGACAAGGCCAAGATTGTGGTAAAAGGCTACAATCAGAAGAAAGGAGTTGATTTTGAAGAAATTTTCTCTCCTGTCGTAAAGATGACTTCGATACGAACTGTGTTGGCTATGGCAGCATCAATGGATCTTGAGTTGAACAAATGGATGTGAAGACGACATTTCTTCATTGGGATTTGAAAGAAGAAATATATATGGAGCAACCAGAAGAGTTCCGAGTTCCAGGAAAAGAAAATCTGGTATGTCGGTTAAAGAAGAGTCTATATGGCTTGAGGCAAGCACCACGGCAGTGGTACAAGAAATTTGAATCATTTATGACTGATCATAAATTTGAGAAGACAGATGCCGACCACTGAGTATTTGTTAAGAGGTATGAAGCTGGAGATTTTCTGATCCTGATGCTATATGTCGATGATATGCTTATTGTAGGACAAGACAAGACAAAGATAATCGCTTTAAAGAAGGCTTTAAGCTCGTCCTTCGCAATGAAGGATCTTGGTCCTGCAAAACAGATCCTTGGAATCAAAATAATCCAAGATAGAAAAAGGAAGCTTCTATGGCTGAGTCAAGAGAAGTATATTGAAAAAATCTTGAAGAGATTTAACATGGACAATGCCAATCCTGTGAGCACCCCCTTAGCCGGACATTTTAAGCTTAGCAAGAAGCAATGTCCGAGATCAAAGAAAGACAAAGCCGAAATGAGAAAAGTTCCATATCGGTCCGCGTTGGAAGTCGATGTACGCGATGGTCAAGACAAGACCAGATCTAACACATGCGGTCGGGATGGTGAGCCGATATTTGTCTAATCCAGAAAAGATCATTGGGAAGCTGTGAAGTCGATCTTCAAGTATCTCGGAGGACAAAGAATTTATGTCTCCGATTTGGAGGATGTAAAGCCGAGCTGCTAGGCTTTACGGATGCTGATTTAGGGGGAGACGTTGACTCAAGAAAGTCAACATCCGGTTACTTGATGACTTTTGTAGGAGGTGCAGTCTCCTGGCAATCTAAGTTGCAGAAATGTGTGGCACTCTCAATAGCTGAGGCTAAGTATATAGCTGCTACTGAGGCCTGTAAGGAAATTTTATGGATGAAGAATCTGCTATTGAAACTCTGTCAAAAACAAGACCGTTACAAGCTGAGATGTGACAATCAAAGTGCTATTCATCTGGCGAAGAATTCAACTTATCACTCCCGCACTAAACATATTGATGTGAGGTATCACTGGATACGTGATGTGATAGAAAATGGAGAACTTGAACTCGTCAAAGTTCACATCGACTTGAATTGGTCCGATATGATGACTAAGTCGAATAAAGAAAGAAATTTGAAGAGGCCGTAAAGGAGCCGGGATGAAGACGCCAATGCATTGAAGTCGGAAGGGGAGATTTGTTGGAAATTGTTCCTCCATAAATGCATTGTGGGGTTCCAAGTTTGACTATTTGACTTATTTGAAAGTGGGTTCAAGACTCGAGGATGACTTTATTGAACTTGGGAATGACTCTTCCTAATTTCTAGATTTGATTTAATTCCTTTTTCTCTTTATATAGTGTGTGACTCTTGAGAAAAAAGAAGTAGAGAGAGCTAGAGTGAAAAAGGAAAAGAAAGAGAGTCTGAGAACTCTGAGAGTTTGAGTACCATCATTGTTGGTGAAGCTTGAGTTTTCTAGAGGAAGTCTAGAGATTGATTGATTGATTGTACCCATTATTTTCATAGTGGAAGTTTGATACTGGACTAGTGTCCCATGGGTTTTTACTTCTTCACCTTGAGGAAGGTTTTCCCACATTAATCAAATCTGTCTGTGTTCTTTTTCTTCCCTACTCGATTTATATTTCCGCAACAAGCATAGCCATAGACGCAACAGATTTGGATTCCCTCAACTGAGTGGGAAGTTACAAATGTATTTTTTAAGGGAAGTTACAACCGTGTTGAAATGAAATCCTAGCGATTATTAAGGGAATGGACGCTCTCGGCGAAGGAGGGTTGCAGGCGAAGGGGGGTCCTCCCCCGCTTTCAGAGGATGATCTTCGATCAACTAAGAAGGTCCGTATACGGACAGAAGAATCAAGTGTTAAGGAAGGAGATGGACTGAAGGATGCTGACGTGCTGATGGCCGAGCAGGTGAATGGTGAGGGTGTGTCTTACAGGAGTAAACTGATGAATGGGGGGTAGGGTGCAAGAGTTAGCTAGGCGCAGCCGGAGGTGAATCTCACGGACGCTAATTATAAAGTTAACAAGGAAGGGAACACTCCATGCATTGAGTTTTCTCATGAGATTCGGACGCTTCTTGCCAAAGGAATGGAAAGATCTATGATCATTAAGCTGCTAGGACGCTCTGTCACCTATCACGATCTTGTGTACCGTACGCAGGCATTGTGGAAGCTGAAAGGGTCCTACCAACTGATGGACATGGAAGGGGGCTTCTATTGTGCTACCTTCTCCTTCGAAGAAGATTATATTAAGGTCCTTACAGGTGGCCCCTGGATGATTTATGGGGCCTATTTGACAGTAAACCATGGTCGTTGGATTTTGATTCGACAACGGCCACTGTTTCTCGAGTTGTTGCGTGGGTACAGATTCCCGGGCTGTTTATTCAATACTATCACAAGAGTACTCTCTGAGCCATTAGCGCACTGCTTGGAGACGTGGTCAAAATTGATTACATGACTGAGATGCGTGGACCTGGAAGGTATGCACGGCTCACAATCATTATAGACCTACTCAGTCCGTTAATCCCTTGCATTAAGGTTGATGGCAAGTCATATAGGATTGAATATGAGGGACTACTGATTGTTTGTTTTAAGTGTGGAATGTATGGTCATTCAAAGGAACGCTGTGTTGTTAGGGCACTCACCAAGGCCAACGTGGTGATTTCGACTAATCCATCCCCAGTAGGACCACTAAGGCCGGAACGTGATGGTGAAGCTACCGGAGTTACAGCGGAGACGACATCATCACCGTACGGCGCTTGGATGTTAGTCAAGCAACCAGTTATGTAGGCGCCAACTCCCAGTTCTTTCTCTTCTTTCTTTTTGATTTTGACTTAGGCTAATTTTTCAGGAATTTTAGACCAAGCTTCTGATAAACTTTGATTTTCGGCTAGCCCAGCACCAACTCTTCGATATATTTCTTGCTGGAAGTATCCCTGGATGATATTAGTCCTTAAAACCTGATAACTAGGGAGACGAAGGTCAGCTCCCCACCAGTGAAAGCTGGTGTCTTCTGCTCTAGACGCAGTATCCTAAGAAAGGGAATAAGCAATATCAGGGGAAAGAAGCTAATTCTGGGGGATCAGATATGATTAAGGGATCCAGATTTAATGTCCTCTTTGAAAGTGAGGATTTGGTGCCTTCTTTAACGTAGGACGATACAGTGGATTCAACACTAAATGCGACAGGAAAGGAGAGGGACAAATTTCAACACTTGTCCAGCAAAGGAAATAAGGTAGGCATGCAATCCCCCCAAGGGGCTGGATCTCGACCAAAGCGCAACCTACAGGGGACTAAAACTGGACCCACCAAACCTTCCCAGGTGTACAGCCCAAGACAACACCGGTTGTGCAGAATCCTGTTTTGAATGACAAGCGTATGGAGGATGGGCCAGCCGAGTCCATGAAGTTAAGTGTACCTGGTGGAAGTGGGGTGAGCCCTTTGGCGGATCCTAATCCAGTTGGCGTGTTGGTTCGAAACAAGGTGCAAGCATCCGATAGCGAGAAAGGACCCTCGGATTCAATCCTTCAATAGGTTAAGACTACCTCTTCTCTGGAGGCCGACAAACATACAGTAATGATCCTCCACAATAGTTGGCAGGCTCTGGACGAGACTAGCCTTCAAACAACTATCAATCGGTTGGGCGATAATCTACAGGGGACGATGAATGAAGGCAGCAGACGGGTAAGGAAAAGAAGCCCCTTAAGGAAGTACAGAAGAAACAGGTTTCATATGGCATTAAACTCCAGCCAAACAGCCAACAAAATTTAAAGGTTAGGAAAAAGGCGTCGGGAGTGCAGATATCCAAGGATGCAAAAGAAGTTATATGGGAGGAGTTGGTGTCCATGCATGATCCATTACTAGCGCAGGGATGCTCAACTGATCTACCTCGTGCTAAGGGTGGGAATGATGATGATCCAATGGGATCTGGGATGCTTGCATAACCCCATGGTTTTTATGGTTTTAAAAGTATTCGTTTGGAATTGCCAAGCGGTTGCGAGTAAAAGCTTCTTTGGTACCTTTTTGCAGTTTATGTCTGAACAGCGTCCTGATATGGCAGTATTGGTTGAACCTCAAATATCTGGTCTAAGGGCTGACAAGTTTATCAAAAGTTCCCCTTTTGATTTTTCATACAGGTTGGAGGCGCGGGGTTGCTCAGGTGGTATATGGTTATTATGGAAGAACACCTTGACAATCACGGTTGAAGTATGCAATGCGCAATTCATTTACACCAAGATAGGCAGGCAGGGACTTATCAGTGCTATATACTTCACAGCAATCTATGGCAGCCCGAACAATCTCCCGCGCAAGGCCCTATGGAGACTCTTGACAGATTTGGCATGATCTACAGTTGGTCCTTGGTTTCTAGCAGGTGATTTCAATGCCATTCTCCATAGTGATGATCATACTGGAGGCATTGGGATCCGTGCACGGGGCTGTCCACTATTTCAACGATTTCTTCTTGATAGTGGCTTGTCAGACTTGGGATACTCGGGGTCAAAATTTACATGGCGTCATGGCACCTTACTCCAGCGACTCGACTGCGCGTTGGGAAATACAAATTTGTTGAGTTGTTATAATCAAACACTAGTGACGCATCTTCCCAAACTAAGCTCTAACCATAGACCTATATGCATCTAGGTGCGTGGTGAAGACTATCCCCACCAGCAGTATCGACAATTCAGGTTTTTGGCGGCATGGGCGACAGTGGAGTCATTTGAGCAAGTAGTTATTGACAATTGGTCGACGACGTCTTATTTGATAGAAAACATAGAACAGTTCATGGTTGTGGTACAAAAGTGGAACCGTGAGGTTTTTGGAAGCATTGGGCATCGTAAAAGATGTATTTTGGCTTGGTTAGGCGGTATTCAAAAAGCACAGGAAGCACACCCATCTGCTTACCTCGACCGTTTGGAAGGGCAGTTACGTAAGGAGTTTGAATCCACATCTGAGCAAGAAAGTTTAACATGGGCCCAATGTGCACGGTGCGACTGGATCACTTTTGGGGAAAGAAATACAACATATTATCATGCAAAGACAGTCTGCAGAAGTCGACGATGTAACCCTACGTCAATGGGCTTTAAACTTCTACACTAGTCTTTACTCTGGAGACTCGGACCAAGTTCCTTCCTGTCCTGGTAAAGGAATGTTTCCATGTCTGACAGATGATATGTGTTCGCCTTTGACAGCCACGATTTTTCCAGGAGAGGTTCATGCTGTAATTTTCCAGATGAAACCACTTAAAGCACCGAGGATAGATGGACTACATGCTATGTTTTTTCAGAATAATTGGAGACATGTTGGTCAATCAATGTGTCAAATGCTTACTGATTTTTTCGAACACAGCATTTTGGAGCCGACGTTAAATGAGACCCTAATCACTCTTATACCTAAAATTCCCAATCCCGAGCATCTTAAGGAGTTCAGGCCGATTAGCTTATATACGGTTCCTTATAAAACCATCACCAAGGTCTTGGCTAACCGGCTTAAAGGGTGGCTCCCAGGATTAATCTTGCCTAACCAAGCGAGCTTCATATCAGGTAGGCAGATTCTAGACAATATAATTATTGCTCAAGAGGTGTTGCATTCCATGAGGTTCAAGCGTGGAGCAACAAGTTGGATGGCCATTAAGGTGGACCTAGAGAAAGCCTATGGTCGGTTACGATGGGACTTCATTGAGGAGACCTTGTTTGACTCCGGATTACTAGAGAAGTTCATACAAGCAGTAATGAGATGTATGACCACATGTAGCATAAGAGTAGTTTGGAAGGGCACTCGTTCAAGGAAATTTGCACCTTCAAGGGGATTAGGCAAGGGGACCCCCCTCCCCTTACCTTTTTGTTCTGTGTATGGAACGACTCTCTCAAATGATTATGCGGAAAGTGCAAGAAAGGCAGTGGCATCCGGTCAAGCGGGGAAGGATGGTCTACCTCTTTCTCACCTCTTCTTTGCAGATGACCTGGTTCTATTTAGTTTGACAGCAAACTCTTAGGTGTCTTTACTTAATAGCGTGCTACGTGATTTCTGCACAAGCTCGGGCCATAAAGTCAGTAGCTCCAAGTCTACAATTTTCATCTCTAAGAACACTCCTACAAGCAGGCAAGAAAGGATAAGTGAAGCGTTGGGTTTCAGTAAAACAGAAGATCTTGGCAAGAACGTGGGAGTCCCTTTGCTACATGAGCGGGTCTGCACAGCAACTTATTCTTATGTAGAGGAAAAATTTCAGGCTAAGTTATCTGGATGGGAAGCAAAAATGCTCTCGCTCGCAGGCCGCATGACTCTTGCGAAGGCTGTTCTATCTGTAATCCCCACATACACGATGCAGACTACAAGAATCCCGTCTGGTCTTTGTTAGCGAATTGAGCGACACATTCGTAACTTTGTATGGGGCAGAACAGCAATGGCTCACCGGCCAAGCCTAGTTAAATGGGATGATATGTGTCAGTCCCAATTGCAGGGTGGTTGTGGGTTCAAAAAAATAGATCAGCAGAATACGGCATTCTTGATGAAGTTGGTGTATGCACTTAAGACATGACCTGACCTCTTGTGGGTCCAAGTTTTACGGAAAAAGTATGGGTGGTTGACGCGTTCCAGGCTCCTAAACGGAATGCGCGGTCTTCATACTTGTGGAGACATCTGAAGCACATATGGGGGGAGGTGGATTGTGGAATGCGTTGGTCTCTCGGTGATGGTTCACGTGTGCACTTTTGGAATGACAATTGGGTTCCAGATGTCGGCCCACTCAGGTTTTTGTCATTCAGGTCATTGACACACGCCGAGATAACACAACCGGTAAGTCATTTTGTGACATTGGAGGGATCCTGGGATTGGAATCGAATTGGAGTTGACCTGCTAGACCACATTTTATCTAGGATCTCGGGTTGCCACCCACCTGGAAGTAGTGATGGTGGGGCAACTAGTTTTTGGGACCTGTCAACAGATGGCCATTTCATTGTGGTGTCAGCGTATGAGATCTTGACTGATTCAGGGGGAGAGTGCACTGATAATTTATGGAAAGTCATCTGGAGATGGAGAGGTGCACAGAGAGTAAGGGTCATCTTATGGCTTCTGCCCGTGGGAGTTTGATAACTAACGTAAATAGAAGGCGACGATGAATGACAGAATCTGATGTATGTGCGAGAAGTTTAACTGAGAAGGAAGATACTGACCATATTTTGAGGCACTGCCGTTTTACTAAGAAGGTGTGGGACCTCTTTTAACCACACAATCGACGACTAGATTTTTTCCAGCGGGACTTGCAGACTTGGTTACTGCAAAACCTCACTTCAGCGACTTCTGTAGATAATGAGAATTCTAAATGGGCTACTCTCTTTGGCCTGGTGTGTTGGAAACTTTGGGATGTAAGGAATAAGGCTGTTTTTCAATAGTGCACATACTCAACCTAGAGCGCTTGCATGCGAAGTAAGGAGTATGGTTGCATTTACTCTCCAAGCTGCACTAAGGGGAGACACAATGACAGTTAGGCCATATACAAAACAACTCTGTGTAGTGAGATGGTCTAGGCCTCAGTTTCCAAAGGTGGTGCTTAACTGTGATGGAGCGATGAAGGGGGAGACTCTGTGAGCAGGGGCGGGATGTGTCATTCCCGATCATGAGGGTAGGTGGTTATATAGAGGCTGTCGCAACATAGGAATCTGTACTTCCCTCCTCGCAGAGCTGTGGGCCCTGTTGGATGGTCTTGGATTGGCGTGGAGCAGAGGTTATAAGGATGTGGAGGTTCAGATTGATTGTCTAGTCGCTTTGACGCTAGTAAAGGAGGACAGCAGCCTTGTTACTGCAAATAGTAGCATTGTCAGGCGGATCCAAAAGCTATTGGCCCAGGATTAGAGGGTATCCATAACCCATATTTATCGTGAAGGGAACCAATGTGCGAACTTCTTAGCTACTTTCACTCTGACTTTGGAAGAAGGTTTTCATCCCCTTCAGGACCCTCCAAGTGCTATGCACTTCTTGTTTCATGCTGATGCAATAGGCGAAGGACGAGCTCGACTGTGTCCGGTGTCATCTGATTGATTTAAATCATCCCTTGTAAACAAATAATAATAATAAATATCTTGAAACATCGATGATCTACCGGTTAATATTCTCAATTGAGGATCTAAATCTCATGCAAGAACTAAAATTTTTGGGTAAGGTGCAAAAATATACACGAAATTTCTTAAACGTGTGCCCAACGCCAAATGTTTTTTTATGGACAAAAGTGATTATGAATTTTTAAAATAAATACAAAAATATGTTTTGACCGTTACTTTGAATTTTTTGAGGGAAAAATGTAACTATAAATTTCCAAAATAAGTGTAAAAACACATATTGACCATTAGTTTACCATTTGTTTGAATTTTTTGATTGAAAATTGTGACATAAAAGATGACGTGGATAATTAAAAACAGCCTGAAATAATAATTTGCTGGTTAGGTAAGGGAAATTAATTTCCTCCTAACCTTTTATCCCCTTAACCCTTCCTCTCTTATCCATCACTTCTTATAGAAGAGAGAGGGATAAGAGAGGAAGGGTTAAGTGGGGATAAAAGATTAGGAGGAAATTAATTTCCTTTACCCAAAGCCAGCAAATTATTATTTCAAATTGGAAAAACACTAACATACTCCAAGATTTCCACAACATATGAAACTTATTCAGCACGAATGGTTTTATGATTTGAAATATTTGACTTGTCGAGGTTCGTGTTTCGTTATTCGTTGGCATAACATTTGAATTGGATTGATTTTTTTAGACGAACTTATATAGAAAATGTCTTAACAAAAGAAAAGAGGCTAAAATGAAGAGGGAAACCTAAAATGGGAATGAAAACTAAAATTAATGTGCTTATTTTTCTGTTACTCTATTTTTCCTCTGGATTTGCATGTCAAGTCTTTCTAATTTTTTAGCTATTTGATTGACACATACAGGACAGCCGTACATACAGGACAGCCATTTGATTGAGGAAGTCAAGAAGCACAATAGAAGGAATTGGAAGAAAATAAGTGAATGACTATCGTTCTTGTTTAGAACCTTTTTAATAAAATGTATTTGGCGGATCATCAACTGCTTGCATGTGTATAATCAAATGGAATTTCTTAAAGTAGAAACAATGTGAACCATGGCACAACTGTGAAGGTGGAGCGAAATCACCAAGAGGGAGGGTGAATTGGGGATTTTAAAAAACTTTTCGATTTGCTCTGTTTTTGAACACTAAAATAGAGATGAACAGAGTATAGGGAAGAAGAGCAAGACACAAGGATTTATACTGGTTCGATCCAACCTCTTGACCTACGTCTAGTCCCCAGACTTTTTAGGATTTTCACTATCTCAATTGATTAGACACTCTATACTCAAGAGTAATTCTCTCACTATAACTTACTCCCCCTTACAAGTTGCAATCAATAACCCAATCTCCAAGTTCCCTGACTTGAGATTCTTACAATGAATGATTTACAATAAATGAACTCTCTCTAGAATGGATAAATATGAACATTGAAGTACAGAATTTATCAACAGATACTTTGCTCAAGAAAACTCAGAAAGTAGTTGAAAACTTGAATGAATTTCGTTTTCTGCAGATTGGTTTGGTGGAGAAGACTTGAATGCGGCTCTATTTCTATCAAGAAAGCATTAAATGACCGTTATAATCTTCAATATAACTGTTGCCTTCATTAGACAAGGATTAGGTTAAGCTTTGGTCTTCTTCTCTCTCTACTCTTCACTTAATCCAATTGCACAGAAGTTTAGGGTTGACTTCTTGAATATTAATCCGTTGGAATAGCAGCTACTGAATGTGGAAAGCAGTCTTTAATCCTTTGTTAACGTGTGCAGAAGGATTATCCAAAAGTATGCAAGCTTTCTTGGTTTTGCATTTAATGTGCTGACGTCACTTTTTGCTTTTGCTTTTAACCTTCAATTAACATTCTCTAAATCATCTGAAACTCACTAACAAAATGGTTAAACATAGCTAGGAATATCAATGAATGATGATAGGAAGTATTAAGATCAAACAAGAAGGTTTCGCAAATTCGTCACATTCGAAATTCAAACTGCGACGCAAACTCGAGTTTGTTCACCAAAACTGGAGTTTGTCATTGTGCACTTATAGCAAAACTCGAGTTTCCCTAAATAAACTCGAGTTTCCTCCATCCAGAAAGGAAAATCACGATTTGTACTTTGGAACACATTTTTGAACAGGAACTCAAAACTCGAGTTTCCATTTCCAAACTCGAGTTTTGGACTCTTGACATGTTAAATCAATTTTAGTCCAAAACTTCAAAACTGGAGTTTTCATACAAAACTGGAGTTTTCAAATCATTGAAAGAGAGCAAAGCTCTCAGCTTGGCTAAAACTCGAGTTTTCATTTAAGTATGAAAACTTTGAGAAATCTATGCCAAGTCAAACTGGAGTTTTCCTTGAAAACTAGCGGTTTCAAAAACTGTGTAAAAACTTGTAAGCTCTCTGCCAGGGTGAAACTCGAGTTTTCACAAAACTTAAGAAAACTTAGAAATCTCATGGCAAACTGAAAATTGGAGTTTTAGAAAATATGAAAAACTAGGAGTGCTCTCTGTAAGACCAAAACTCGAGTTTACAAATGAAAACTGGAGTTTTGTTCTGTTTGTTGAAATTCAGCTACTCTCTGCCAAGGTCAAAACTCGAGTTTTGAAACCAAAACTCGAGTTTGCCTTTGACAATAAGTTTTTCAACTTACTAAAGACAAACTTCATATTGAGTTTACAATTGTCGTTATCATCAAAACACATAGAGAACTAACAAGCTGGTTATTCATTCGCCTAAGGTTGCCACTTATGTCATTTTTTATTCTTTTTTGTTACAATACGAGGTTTTAACCCAATAGGGACATAAGAAGAAAAGAAGCCTTCCACTTGAGAAGGGAATATATCATGTAGGATATGTTTAGTTGGAGTTCTGACCTTGATCAACTAGGGGCTATCCCTTCACTATATCATTTTTGTTTCACTCTACAATGGTATTGGGATAATTTGTATGGTACTAGAGGACAACATAGTGATGATAGTGAACATTATAACGAGATTCTTCTTCTGGCTTTTGAGCTAATATATTCAAAATTTGATGACAGTAAACGAATTTATGATTGTTTTTATAGCTGCATATCTCCTAGGGAGAACTGATATTCAATGCTTGCATTGCTGGCAAAAACTTCTGAATCCTGAACTTGTCAAGGGATCATGGACAATAGAGGTGCAGCTCTCATACATCCTTTGTTGTATAA
Organism: Acacia acuminata; assembly: GCA_019022655.1. Taxonomy (NCBI): domain Eukaryota; kingdom Viridiplantae; phylum Streptophyta; class Magnoliopsida; order Fabales; family Fabaceae; genus Acacia; species Acacia acuminata. Next base: position 182,514 of record JAFJYI010000336.1, read on the forward strand.
ATCCCATGTACTGTTCTATGCATGTGGTAATACCGTGGTCCTCATTACTGTTCTGATATGTTTCCCTTAAATAATTATTGGGAGGATGATTGTATAATTGACCTAGTCACGAAGTATGGTTGTAAGAAGTGGTCCATTATTGCAAAACACTTGCCTGGTCGCATAGGGAAGCCATGCCGAAAGAGGTGATATTTAACATGTTCTTTGAATTTGTACCTTGTGTTGTTCTCTGATGTTTGACTATTGCTCGACACTAGAGGAACATTTAAATAGAACATCATACTATTACAAACTCTTTTCTGGGGCTTTTGCCGTTGGATTTCTAGCTTTGAGTCGCTTTCATATTAGTTCTCTTTTGGTGAAGTAGTTCAACAGGACTAGTCTATTCAGCTTAGGCATGAACGAATGATATGTTTTGAGTGATGTTATTGAAATCAATAGTTTTCAATTATGTAGTGGTTAAATTGTCCGGGAAATTTGCTTTACAATTGACTGGAGCTTTGTTGTTTGGCCTAAATTTGCATCCAAATGGATATATACTGAAATCATGTTAATTTTGATGCATGTGTAACACCCCGAATTTTGGACCCTAAGAATTGAGAATAAACCTAAAATAGGCGGACGACTAGGCCCAGTTCGGGAAAAGCCCCAAGAACATTGGGAGTTAGGAAACCTCTCTGGGACTAAGCAAGTCGGCCATACGGGTCTGTGGACCTAGTACGTACAAGTCATGAGATTAAGGTGCTAAGGTAAAATGGGCACAGAAGATGTATGCGGTGTAAGTCTGGTTGGAAAAGATGTCGCCCAGCTATGGCCTAAGGTGTAGCACAATTAGTTGAGTGGAAATATGCCGATATAAGTAAGTATATGGCATTTTCTGGGCAGCCATAGGAGCCCTGCGTTTTTGAAGGAAACAAGAAGGGAAGAGAGAGAGAGAACATGTGTCTGGACGCAGTATAGAAGGAAAAGTCAATGGTAGTAGTGCTACGTCGGACACGAAGCATTTCGGGGCTAGAAGTTGGATTATCGGGTAGCACGCATTACGAGGCAGTTATGAGATACTGTAATAAGGGTTTCTTGCTCCCTAAGGCACTATATTCCGTCCACCTATGGTCTGGGAGAAGAGACTGATGATATGGGCCCACGCAAGTCCAGTTGAAGGGCACAAGTTACAAGGTAAGGTATAACCGGCAAAAAGGAGCTAAGCGAGACCGGTTAGGATTTCCCAGAGTCGGGCCCAAGCCCAGGACACTGATAGGGACGAAATTCTAGTAGGCCCAGAGGAGAGAGAAGAGGTCTTGTCATGTAATTATGAAGAGAGAGAATGTCACATCAAGTCATTATGATGAGAGAGAGAGAGTAAAATAATCAGAATTAATCTGGACCACACAAATGGAATCTGACATGAAAAGTAATTAAGACTCATTATTACATATCTAAGGGAATATTTTGTGGGTCCCACGGCTTTGGAAGATGAGCGGTGCAAAATGACCGTTTTGCCCCTATACCTAAAACCTACCCAAAGTCACCATCAGGGGCAATCTTGGAATTTGGATTTGGAGGGTTCAGATGGTGCCACATGTCCTAGACCAGAAGACTCTAGAATACCCTAGAAGAGAATATTCTGGAGTATCTTTGGTTAAAAATCCAGCGAAAATGACTATTTTACCCCTGAGGTATTACTTTAATTACGGGACAAGCCCTAACCTTTGGAGCCTATAAATAGGACACCTCCTACCCATTTTTGGCTGCCCTATTTTGTGCTCAAGGTGAGGGAGAGGAAGTTCCAGCTGAAGGCTTTGGTCCAAGGAAGGAGGAAGGCACCCGCAATCGACATCCTAAGATAAGCCTCTAACCGATAACTTGGAATTCTTGCTTCTGCCCTATGATGTTTTTCATGGATTTAAAGTGGGATTTTGGTATTTTTGATGTTTCCATTGATTCCAGAGGGTTTTTTTGTGTCGGCACATGTTGGATCACCTTTTTCCAAACCCTAAAAGCCTAAGTCTTTATTATACGAAAATCTGTTGGTTCTTTCGGGTTGTGGGCAACGAATTGTAATCGGTGGTTTTGAGTGGGTAAATGGAGTCTGATTGCTTTGAAATTTTGTATGGTGAAATTATACATCCTAAGGATGATCTTGATATAATATTTTGTGTCATTTGGAGTTTCCAACCGAGAGATATTTTAATTTGAAAATGACCTAAAAATCTGGATTCTGTCTCAGACTAGTGGCTAAGTTTTGAGAATCTGAGAAAGACTCGAACCCAGATGGATTTGGTAACTACTTTTCAGATAAAATATACATCCTAAGGGTGCTAAGGCAACTGATCCCATGTAAAAATTAGTTTTTTAGAATTTATGAAAAATCGGCGAATTTTGGTCAGACATTCTGGAAAATTCTGGTGCTATGCAAATTTTATGGAACTTGAAGCAAAGTTTGTTCATATGATTAAAGTCATGATGTTTGGTTGTACCTAGGGTGATAGCAAGTGTGGTACATATCTCCAATGCCACGAGAAGAGTCCATTATTTTGCAAGGCGTGCCAGGTAGTAGCTGTTGACTTGCATACTCTTTGTTGCTTTCGCATGTATGTTTCATCATGATGTAGGAGATCGGGCTGCGGTGCCTATTGGACTGCGTGTCCTTAGGTTTCTGATGCAGTACTGAGATCGGGCTGTAGTACCTATTAGACTGCGTGTCCTTAGGGTTTGAGCTACAGTACCAAGAACACGTAGGATCAGGCTGCGGTACCTATTGGACTGTGTGTCCTTAGGGTATTGCTGTAGTATCGAGATATGTGGGGTAAGTGGAGCCTATATGACTGTGTGTTTATAGGTGTCCACTGAGGCCCTAGGCTAGGCAGTTAGGGTCACTCCTTGACTACTGAGGCCCATTTGTGCGCTGTTCCGAGGGGCTTGTCTTGACGAGGCGGTCCTAACGAGTTTCTACATGCTGGTTGGTTGTGCCGTGAGGCAAGTTTATTTGTGCTTCCTGATTGTGATTAGCATTGCATGCATTGTACACATATTGTATATGAGTTTAACAATTACTCTGGGGTTCAACTTTGAACTCCATACTGGCTTAAAAGATACAGGTATGAGGCGGTAGGCCGATTGGACTATGGAAAGGGATACGGGTACGAGCAATGAAGATGAAGAGTGAAGGCGTATGGAAGGTCTTTTCATCATTGTAATTTTTTATGACTGTATGAACTTACTTATTGCCCAGTGCTTACATTGGAACAATTGTACTCTTAACCCCTCGGGGACTATTTTATGTAATTGTTTGTACCTTTACCAGTATAATGTAAGTTATCCAAACCGATCCAATGCTCTGCCGTGCATACTCTGATGTATGGTTAAAGTGACTATTTATCAAAGGAAAAATAATAAGCGCAAAGGATCCCTCTAACCCGCCACCCGAAAGGGCGAGGCCGGTAGGGGCGTAACAGCATGCACTTCATCATTCTCAATGTCTTAAATTTTGCGGCCAAAAGGAACAACATTGAGCTTTATTCTGCTACGTCAACCCATATTCTTGCTTCATGCAAATTATGTACTGAGATACAAGCTCATCTCTGGTGGCATAATTACTTGGACCCAGCTATAAAGAAAGATGCATGGACAGAGGAGGAGGAAACCACGCTTGCTTTCTATCACCAAATATATGGTAGCAAGTGGACCGAAATTGCAAGGTTTCTCCCTGGAAGGTATGTACTTTTATCTATTATGAAGGTTGCTTTCTGTGAAGTCATGCTTAAATATTTTGCATTTTATTTATACACATATGTTAAGCAACTGAATATTATTTCTGTTATATCATTGAATCTTGTGAAAGCAAGCCTAACAATGCCATTAAAAATCATTAGAACTGTTCAATGAAGAAGAAGTTAGAGGCATCCTCACTTGGATGTGATGCAAATACTGTTGCCTGTGATTGCAACACTAGCAGAATCAATATGTTGGTTAAAGAAGAAGATCAGAACCTCAATGAAATGGTTTCTCCCAAGAGGAGCTGCAGATTGAAGCACAATATAGATTCCTCCTTGACCGAACTGATTGCTACGAATACATGTGAGGGGATGAGTGTTGGAATCTCACAAGATGAGCGCAGATTGATCTCCTCACTGAAAAGAGTTGTCAACCGACCCATAACTCCTTTTGATGTTCCTCAAGTCGCTTTTTGCTAAACTAGATCGTGTTACTACCGAAGCCGCCAATACTGTCCCTAATGAGCATGTCTAAGTCTTGTTCGGATGCAACATTTTTCGGGGATGGTGAGTGTTTCAATCCTCTTTCGAGCCTATTAGTATTGGCGAATTGCAATGAGGAATCTCAAGTTGAACCCAGAAATAAAAGAAACAGGTCTCAAAGTCAAAACTTGTATCCTGCAAAGTTATCACTGGTGGAACATTTTGTTAGTATTTAGGTGTCCTAGAGACAATCTATAAGGACAAATCAGCACCATTTCTATGTTATAGTATTTCATTATTAATAAATGAGCATATTTTATCTTTATCATATTTATGTCTCGCCTTTATTTTAAGGTAAATATGTGTTTGAAGATAAAAACCCTAGGAATAGAACATGTGTTATTCTTGAGGATCAATGATAGAGATCATGATCATGAGGACTCGAGAACACCTTGGATATCTATTGCCTAAAACTTGTTCCTAGTCTTGAATCACCAAGAAAGGGCATTGTTGATCTCAATAAGACTAGTACGACATCATCTACTTGTATAGAGATACAAGGTAGGGACCTCATGGAATGCGGGCATGGAGATGCCTTAGCCGATGTCGTGGGTAGATCGTTAGAGAACGAGATAGTACCAACCGACCCACCGAGAGACTCCACAAAGATTCATTGTAGAGAGTATCATTGGATATGTAAAGTCTCTCATCGTTTGGTAGTACAGATTGTCCTAGACTTAAGGATGTCATCGAACACTATGTCCTAGGGTTATACTTTGACCGTACAACTCTATCCACCTGAAAATGGGAGAACAGTGTACTCTTGGGTGTAACTCGAATGCATGAGTATAGATGGACATGCTGAGAGGACTCACAGTCCCCTACAAGGGATTAGTCATTCACAAGACCGGTAGAGCTTGGATAGCTTTTAATTAACTCGAGAGTCTGTGGCAAGACAAACAAATGATCATGAAGAGTCATGATCCTTACGAGTTAATATAAGATTCCCGGTTACGTGAAATAGCTACATTTAGTCAATTAAGAGAGATGATACTCTATCTTTGCTCTCGACTAAATGTGAATGACGATGTGAGGATGATGCTTGCACGGTATCCAAATGTGAAAGGTAGATCACTTGATCAACTCAATTAGTTTTGGGGCCGCAGAGCATTGCTAGTGTCTTATGAGGTCATTAAATAAATTGGGCCCGTTAAAGGGGTTTTTAATTGGTCCAAGTTTATTTATGTCAGTGACTAATTGGGCCTAATGGGTCACACACAAAAGGTTATTCCCGATTGTTTAAATTTAGCAAACTTGGGCCAATAATTTTTATTGGGCGTTATCAAGAGTAAAGGTGTAATTGGGTTGGAGTAGGACTCCAAGCCTAATGAGGAGAAAATGGCGTCACATATGGTGTCCCCAGTGGGAAAGCAGTTTCTCCACAAAAGGGCCCAAATGTGTTGGAAGACCCAACGGGTCTTAGGCCAAGTTAAATTTGGAATTCGAATTTTGAATTTAAGTTTAAAATTTGAATTTGAATTTTGATTCAAAATGTTAGGTTATAAAAGATAATTCTGAATTATCTAAGATCCAATATAATGATTGGATGAAGATAGGAGAAATAATAAATTAGGATTGATTGTAATGATTTTGAATCTTAGTTTAAGAGATGAATGTGATTCATCATCTTAAATTATTATTCAATCAAGATATGGATTTAATTCATTATGATTTGGATTTTCCAAATCAAGTTTGATTGGGCCTTTCTTATGAGCACTTAAATTAGGGTTAGACTCTTATAAAGTGCTGATTTTTTATGTGCCCTTTTTATGGACGTTTTTTGAAGAAGAAAAGAAATAAATGTAATCCATCATCTTAAATGATTGATTCAAACAATCAATCAAGATATGAATGTGATTCATCATCTTAAATTCAATCAATCAATCAAGATATGAATTCAATTCATTGTGATTTGGATTGTCCAATTCAAGCTTGGATTGGGCCTTTCTTGTGAGCACTTAAATTAGGGTTAGACTCTTATAAAGTGCTGATTTTTTGTGTGCCTTTTTCCTGCACGTTTTTCTGAGAGAAAAACAAGATCCTTATGCTCTCTAAATTTTGGTCTTTACCAAAGGTTTAGAGAGAAAAAGGCACCATGCATAGAAAGGCAAGGCTCCAACGATCTTGCTCCTCCTATCTTTAACTTGATCCTAAGAAACCATCATCTTCTTGAAAAAGATAAAAACCCAAGGAAACCACAACTCAACCTTGTCTTCGCCTAGCAAGCATTCAAGGAGTGGGAGGTTTCAAGAGAAGGAGTTCTCATTGAAATCGGGGGATAGTTTGTGTGGATCAACGTTAGAGGACATCAACAACTTTGAAGTCTTAGAGTGATCTAAGGTATTCTAATCTCCAATAATCGTTTCATCAAATTATCCTAAACCCCAATAGTTGTTTTAACAAGTAATCCTAAAACTCACGAGTATTATAAATTGTTATGAATTCTCATGAGTACCGTAAAGAGTTACGGATTAATAATTATTAACTAATTAGAGTAATGAGTTAAGGTTAATAATTCATGAGGACCGTAAAGAGTTACGGGTTTCCGCATCGATTAAACAAATTTTTTGTTTTCAACCTCATGAAACTTTGCATGAAAGTCATGTAATAGGCAAAATTAACCAACACATTTCACTTCCTCTACAGAATCTTTGAAAGAAAACCTCATCAATGGTTATTATTATCATACTCATTCCAAGTCCACGGCAGCCAGTAGCCCTGAATATGTCCTGAGGAGCTTAGCTATGACCTATGACAATGTTCCTTCCATCATTAGAAGGAGAGCTCACAGTAAAACAACTCCTGAAGTTGTATGCGTTGGTGTGAATGGATTGCACAATTTGAGTTCGAAGCAGGGTGTTGCCATGTTGTTCATGTCTAAATCAATGACCTCTGCCCAATCTCTCTTCAAAGGGCATTTAAACAATATTGTACTAAATAAAATGATGATCCCATTATATTGTAGAACAATTTTTATTTTGGCCCTTTTTACTGTAATTTTTACCCTTAACTCGTAGGTGCATTGACGATAGGCATGGTTTTTTTCTTCAAAAGAATCTTGGTATATAACACTATTCAAAAGATTTTTCAAAATTTTCCCCAATTTTCCAATTTCCGCTTGCCCTTTCCGTTTGCACTTTTCTAGTATTCCCATGTTTTCTTCTCTTTTGTTCTCTTAACATTTCTTTGGTATTTCAACAAAGAAATTCTAAGACATTCGATTCGAGCGTGTTTTGTCCTCTTTGCTAATTTCATCTCCTTTTTGCTAATTTGTTTCTGTCCTTGTTTTCAAAGAATTGGTTAATAGAACTAGGCCCAACAAGAACAAATTACGCATCAGTTCTTGGACCCCCTAACACATAGTTAACTAGCTTGAGCCTCTGATTTGCATAATCAATTATTCGTGTTTGCAGTCAGTAATGTACATTAGGATATATCTATCCTTTTCTGCTTAAAGTGAGGATTATTTTAGAGATACAAGTCTCCGTCCTTATTAATAAGAAACACTTAATCAAATAATATAGATAAATGAGCCTCAATTTAAAATGTTGTTGAATTTATAATTTTACCCAAATTTTTAAATAAATAAAATGAAAAATGAGACTCGTCGGAGCACTACCGTGGCCAACCATCGAACCTCCGACATTAACCGCCTGTAATCGCCGACGGCATGAGCTCCAACAATTGCCACTTATTAGTTTTATTTTGGGGGGGTTTAATTTTTGTTTTAAAAAAAGCTTGAATGAAGGTGTAAGGGGTAAGATTTAAACCCACCCTACCCTAATATTATAGGGGCTAGGTAATGGCACCAAAGCTCCTTTGATATATATATATATATATTCTGATTAATGTTTTTTGGATAAGGAAACGCTCTTGTGAATCTCATTACAAGTTGTTATGGATCTCAACAGGGCCCATACTCAATGTAAGGCCTAAGAGGAGATATATTGCATATCTATCGGAATTTATCTATAGCAAGTAAATATCCTAAAATAAAGGGGTATCTTCATATATGATATAGCGGCTTGGATACTCGAATCGGAGATCACGCAGGGCCCGGTATCTCCTACCTAAGGTACACCTTATAAATGCAGAGGTAAAACCCTAAGGTACACAAGGTCTACGTTCTAGCTTTGAACTATTTACATACAGTCACACAGAGCACATACCCCACCCCTTTGGCTAAACGCCTGTGTGTGTCTTGAACTACGTGGACTTTGATCCCTCTACAAGGTACGTAGGCCCTAGGCTTGGTTCCTAGTCAAGTCTGATAAATCCTGTTCTTAGAACATAACATTGGTGCCGTCTGTGGGGAACCGTAAATTTTGATTCCTGTGACCAAAGATGGTCAATACCAGAAGCAACTCCTCAGATGCCTTTGCACAGGCAATTCCTGAAAATCCACAGCAACAAAATCAACAACCGTAGCAGCCTGTGAAAGGATTCAGAGAAACAAAGGTTGTTTGAGCAACAACTTTGGTTTTGAGCTGCTTTACATGGGTTTTCTTTTAACTCTCCATGTGTCCACCTGACGAGAAAATAGTTGGAAGGATCACTAGGAAGAACTCAGAGAAGTCTTTGATGACCTTAATAAAAAACTAGCAAACCTAGAGGATCTTGTTCGGCAACTTCAGATCCTCCTATCGTCATGCCAGCAGCCTCCGGGCCCATCACGTACAAAAGCCACTGGACAGAGTATGAGATCTAGGAATTAATACAGCTGCAGGTTCAATACCTATTTGAAAATCCTAAACAAGCAAATTGAGATAGACAAGGTTGTTGGTAAGCCGAGGCTGATTCAATGCCAAAGGAGTTATTTTCACGACTCCACATGGGCTTCCTTTTAACTCTCCATAAGCTTCCACATGACAAGAAGATAATGTGAAGGATCATCATCCTCGCTCCTCGAGAACCCAGGATCATCAGCCTCTCTCCTCAGGAACACAGGAGCGTCATCCTCTGTCCTCGGAACCTAGCATCGTCATCCTCTCCCCTTGGGAACCAGACTTTTCAATTCTGGCATAAATTTAGATGCCCTATTTGATCATAAGCAACCACAACATTTGAACTCTCCATGTCATTTAGTCCAAAGGAGTTATTTTCACGACTCGGGGATGCAGGGAAGTCAATAATAGGATCACACTACTTTATGTTTGCCTTTACTATATCTGCTTTGTGTTTGTCTTTTCTATATTATTCACATTAGAAAGAGTTGGCGGATTACTAAAACCCTCCAAACATATAGCAATAGCATCTGATCTCATTGAATTACTATTTCTTCTATCAAAATTGTGGAGGCAGGGAAAACAAGCAAATCGAGATAGCCGAGGTTGTTGTTAAGCCGAGGTTGATGATATGCCGAGATGAGGAGGTCCCGAGACACCGAGGTACGCAGAGATTGCTAGATGTCGAGCTTGGTAACGCTAGCTTGTAACTCCAGTGGGAGCAAAAAGGTGTTGGAACTATGGATTTGGGGTCACATCTTCGTTTTGGAGGAGGATTATGAAGGCGCTCCCCGACAGCTCTTAGCAGATTCTCTCTATGAACGACATCAACGGCTGCTTCTATTTGGTCGCCCCACTCATGAACCATCATTTTATCTCCCTAAGGCTGATGCCAACCATTAGTCCCACTAGCTTCGACAATTCTGCATAACTGCATCAACTTTTCCTCATCAACACTATCCACCAACTGTTTCCCATCAACCTAATGGGAACGCCTTCATAATTCTGCATAAGTGCAAGTGATGGAATCAATAGTTGTCGAGGAGCGCCATCATAATCCTTAGATGTAACAGCCCCATTAGGTTCTTTGGTGTTCTTGTTGCAAAAGCCGTAATCCCTCCAACCAGTTTCTTCATAGTGGAATTTACTACAGAAAATGAATGCCTCATGGGCAGATATGGAATCAAGAGTGTCAAGCTTGCATTCGGTTGGAATTCCGCAGCTGTTACAATATTGAGTAAATCCACGCTAGGATATACTCTAAGTGCATGTCGAGATGTACTCTTGGCTGGGATTTGTATTTCCCTTTTCCGGATCTAGTTGTTTCCCGGTAGGGCAAACGAGCAAATAGAGAACTTTCATCAAGCATTTATTGAGCAAAAGCGTCATGCTGTAGTAACTCCCTCAGCTACATCCAGATGAGTATCACCCTCTTTATCTCATAGATGCTTAATCTTTGCTTATTATCAATTATCTATAAAAATGTACGAAGTCAAACCTGGTTAACTGAATCTAGTAAAGTTCGGGATCCGCGTAAAATTTTAAAGGCGAACCCGTTTTTGCTCATGGGCAGATATGGAATCAAGAGTGTCAAGCTTGCATTCGGTTGGAATTCTGCAGCTGTTACAATATTGAGAAAATCCACGCTAGGATATACTCTGAGTGCATGTCGAGATGTACTCTTGGCTGGGATTTGTATTTCCCTTTTTCGGATCTAGTTGTTTCCTGGTAGGGCAAACGAGCAAATGGAGAACTTCGTCAAGCATTTATTGAGCAAAAGCGTCATGCTGTAGTAACTCCCTAAGCTACATCCAGATGAGTATCACCCTCTTTATCTCATAGATGATTAATCCTTGCTTATTATCAATTATCTATAAACATGTATGAAGTCAGACCCGGTTAACTGAATCTAGTAACATTCAGGATCCGCGTAAAATTTTAAAGGACCCGGTTACACTAAATTCCAGTTAAAATCCGGGCTCCGCGTAAAAACAAAAAAAAAAGGGTTACGACACCCATAATCGAAAAAAGGGTTACGACACCCATAAGGGAATCTCGGTTTACGACACCCATCTCGGATAAGCAAATTTCGAGTTACGACAACCATCATGGATAAACAAATTTAGGAAAAATTTTGCAGAAGAGTTCACTTCTAAAAGAGAAAGAAGACGAACTCGGTTACACTTAATACAGTTAAAACCCAGGCTCCGTGTAAAGTTTTGCGAGAATCAAAAAGAAGGTGGACCTCGGTTACACTTAATACTTAATACAGTTAAAAACCGGGATCCGTGCAAAATATAGTTGAATCCGCGCTCCTTAATTGGACCCCGGATAAACTGAAAATTATCCAGTTAACTCTGCGCTCCTTAATTGGACCCCAGATTAACTGAAAATTACACAGTTGACTCCGCGCACGCTCCTTAAACGGACCCCGGATAAAGAATTCCTCGGTGGAAACTCAAATGCTTTACTATCGATAGTCAAAGATACTACATCGAGGTCATTACACCCAGTTAGAAATAAAATACACTAAGGTCATTACACCTGGTCATAAATATTACACCGAGGTCATTACACCCGGTCAGAAATAGAACCCATCTGGATGGTTTACACCGAGACTAACATCTCCAGGTATAAGAGTCACGTGCAGCCGCTATTATATGCCTCACGAAATTGATGCATCAAGACTCATCCAAGATAAGAAGATGAATTGTCATTCCGACCCTGATCAGGTTAAAATGTTTAAAGCGTCACGTTTCACACACCACGGCTGAACATGTGACAGTTTGTCCTTATCCTGGTTATGAACCCGGACGAAGGGATCTGGAACTCGGTAGCCCAGTTAAAATAAAGACCATACGCGGTTTAAATTAACACCCTTTGTGGTTGAAAAAGAAAACCCTACCACTGATTCCCAAGCGTCAAGTCTAGAAGAAAACACAAATCTGCACTACTAAAGACCTTGGCCCGGTCATTCAAAAGAACTTTGAACGTACATTTGAGTTCAAATACTCAACTCATCTGGGTTAAATATTCAATGCACCCCGACAGCCCAGAGCCCTTGACTGCCAAGCTGGGGGCAACTACTATACAGTTGTCAATGGTGTGAGAAGAACTAACGGAAGCTCTCACAGGGTTATTTGAATTTTCAAATAACGACCCGATTGCTTGAGCGGTTCTAGTGAAACATGTTCACCATCAACCAAGATCGAGGCAAGCAAAAAAAAAGAGCAAGGGAAAGACAAATAGATTCCTCCTTGAAGAAAAAACCCATCGCCTAAACAAGCAAATCAGTAAGCAGAATACGAATGAATCCGAATTGGTCAAGACTCAGACACAAGCAAATCAAGATGGAACAATTCAGATATGAAATTTGGGTTAAACAATAAAGGCACCTCGGCAGCCTAGAGACCTCTAAGCCCAAAAGGCAGGGCTGACGTACATGACACGACGGATACATCAAATGCGCGTAGAAATCACAAGCGCCTAGTCCTGGCAGTTGAAACCCCGCGTGAATATAAAGCCGCCAGGTGTCAAATGGCAATGATGGCGAATGCATAAAGATCCCAACCTCAAAGTCAGGCAAAACGCCTTGGCATTATCCCAGATCCTGGAGACATTACCTCGGATCTTTATAATAGACGACTTTGATAGTTGTGATCAACACCTGAATTCAAAGGCAGACTGTTAGTTCTCAAGGTTTTGATGATAACAAGACTTGAAAAACAGTTAAGGTTTTGAATCAGATTTGATCCTTAATGAGTAATGAGTATGCTATTGTAATAATTCAGTATCAGTTGAACTCATAACTAATGTATGTGGCTAAGTGATTCAGGATGCAATACTTGAGTATTAGAAATGGGTACTCGAGTATTGATTGAACAAATGAGGGATTGAATATATGTACAGGTAAGATACTCGAGTATTGGATTGTTGATACTCGAGTATTGGTTAGTTGTTTCAACTTCTGCATAATGTTACTGAATGATACTCGAGTATTGAATGATACTCGAGTATAGTCAGTTGAAATATGATACTTGCTATCTGTCTATGAGATACTCGAGTAATGTTGTTATGATACTTGAGTATATGAATTATCTCACATGTGTTTTGCTAACGTATTTCTCTGAGGTTATTTATTTCAGCAACAACACAGGAGATACTTAAGTATTAGCATTTGAATACTCGAGTATGAACTTCTGCAAAGCTTCTGGACTAGCTGCATACTCGAGTATGTGAAGCATAAATACTCGAGTATGTGAAGATACCCGAGTATTGATCTCTGATACTCGAGTATTGGCGAAGGACAAATCTTTTATCAACAAACACGAATCTTCTGTAACATTATTCTAATATTTTGATTCTTCACTCATATATTTTAAATCTCATTCATTATTTATTGTAATATCATTAATCATAATGATGAGTGATTTTCAGATGATTTAGCAACGGTTGAATTCTGATAAATCAACGGACAAAAATGGGTTCGTAAAACAGAGACAATGCATTGAACCCAATTAAGGCGAGATTGGCGTGAATGGTTAATTGCTAACAACGGTCATATTCAAACGGACAAATTCAGATTCTACAAACTGCTCTTTATCTCCAACTGCTATAAATACACGAAGAACTGAATTCATCATTACGAATCAACGCATACACAGAGAAAAGTATTCAAAGTAATCAACCGTTGTTTTGTTCATATCTTCGGATATAATCGTGCTTCAGTGTTTATTATTTTACTCTATGAGAGAGCTTTATCATTTGTATTTACATTCATTTAAATCTCAAGGTAGTGGTATCTTGAGTGCGGTTATACGATTACGACTTGTAAGGGGGAGGGAGTCCTAGAGAGAAAGGATCATCTTCTATTACAGAGTGTGTAATTGTATTTGTGAGCTAGTTAAAAATCCCAGAGTGTCTGGGTATTGGACGTAGGTCAATAAGTTGGACCGAACCAGTATAATTCCTCTGTGTCATTTATCCTTACTGCTTTGCCGTCTTTTTATTGTTTGATCGTATTTCAGAAAAATTTGTTCTTAATCACCTATTTACCCCCTCTAGGTGATATTCCACCATCATTTGATATTAGAGCGCTAGTTTCTCAGTTGGGCTTAACATCCCGAGAAAGATCATGGAAGGAATATTGCCACGATGGAGCCTCTATCAATCACCCTCCGGTTTTAACAAAGAACATTAATCATTTTGGAAGGCCAAATCGAGTCTTAGTTATGGCCACTAAATTCGGTTTGTGGAATGTATTCGAGAAAGGTGATTATAAACCATCATCACTAAAGATGGAGTTAACACACGTAAGGAAGGAATGATTGGAGACTTGTTACCCTCAATGGCAAAGCTATCCTAAGAGTCAACAAGAGTATCCGACAAGCGCAAAAGATGAAAATGTTGGAGGTCCGTACGAACGAACTAATTATATAAAGGAGAATTAAATACATTTCTACGAATCCCGTATGAAGACCAAAGAATCCATAGGATCACTCGTTTCACTCATTTAAATCAAGGCTAGTTGGGAATCCGGATATTACCTTTTATTAACTCGTTTCGTGGTTTCTTCTTCGTTGAACATGTGGGCTACCTCTCGATCGCGAAGACAACTCTTAGAATCCTCTTCCTCCACCGGTATCCACACGAACAATCCTCGAACACGGCTATGGCAGCGTGCTAGCGCCTCTTGTGCATCTCTCTTAATTTTCCACTCTAGGATTTTTTTCTCGCGGCTTTTCGTAATACGCTCGACAAAATATCCCGTGAGGTTTCTAAACCCGTTCGGCGTATTTATACAAAATTAATCGTATTAATTTTGAAATTCAAACTTTAGATGTGGATTAAATATATATTAATTAAATCTATCGATAGATCTAATATAATAATATTTATTTAATCGAATTAAAAGATGATTTGAAATTTCGAATTTCAAATCTAGATTAAAAAAATAGTTAATTAAATCCATCTAATAGATTTAATCAAACCATTTATTTAATCCAAATTTAAAAGCCTTCGATTTAATTTATCTCAATAAATTAAATCCGAGAAATAATATCTATCTATTTATTTAAATTTGAGATACCATATCTCAATTTAAATTAAATAGACAATAATATCTTTATTCAAAAATTAAATGAGATACAATATCTCAATTTGTTTTAGATATTTAATTTATCAAATAAATTAAACATAAAACAAATAATATAATAATAATATTTTAATCTCAATTAAATAATATCATTATATTATTTTTTTTAATATTTAAATATATATATATATATATATATTTATCCTATATTAAATTCGTATTCATTAATCTAGATTATCTAAGATTCAATGAACCTAGACACTTTTACCCGTGTTGGATTATTCTTGTGTGCGACCCCCGCAGCCCATATGAGATTGGCGGTGGGCCAACACCGTGTCGCCCACAAATCGCAAGCGGCCTCTAGCAAGACATTGCGACTACCCAACTCACATGGGGATCGATGACACAATACAACCTATCGTACAACCATGTCACATCACTTTTGTCACGCGATAATTTGGTCAAGGATGAGGCATGGAGAATGTCAACTTCCTTTTCTTGACCATTACTTTTTCGATTCTCGAGTTAGTCTAATAAGTGAAATGGAAACTCCTTTCCATCGTAGTATGGCCATACATTTCTTAGACACACTCATCGAGGGGCCCAAGATTATCTCTCTACAAATGTGAGGGACAAATTCCATCTTGACCATTCACATCCTCCGCATGAAAACCATTGATCCCGATCCTAGCCTTTATCATCACCCGGTCAAAGGTGACTTTTGACTAGGTCAAAGTCATGATTCATCATGTAGGAATTCATGATGATCTCAGTCATAGGCATCGTGATGCGGTTATACATGAGATAAGCTTATGACTAGATCCATGTAGCTTTCTCATAGTGGGTCGGTCCAAAGACCTTGTACTCTTACAAGTGCCCATGACTTTGATTGTATCTCCATTCCTCATCAAAGTCATGCGGTCTTATCTCATCTTCGCTCCCGCGTAGATGACCGACCGAGGACATTTAGGATAATCTATAAGATATATCCAGGGATGCGTTATCAATACGAACATACAAACGAAAATGATAACTAAAGAAAATACTTTAAATAACTCAAATATCCAAAGTACAATGAATTGCATAATTTCCAACAGAAAATGACAGAAGACTTGTTAATTTAATAGCAAACTATCCTAATGCGTCAAATTGCTCTTAGTCTCGGGAATAAAAACAGTGCAAAAGACATGTGGAAAGCCTTGGAAATTGCATACGAAGGAACTTCAGGTATAAAGGAGAATCGCATTAATATTCTGACAACTGAATATGATCTCCTACGTATGAAGACCGGTGAATCCATAAGAGAATTCCAACTTCGTTTTACTTTGATAAATCGCTATCACTTCTGGGTAAAACTCACGAGCAAAATTCTCAAGTCAAAAAAATCCTCAATGTCTTGACTAAAGAATGGGAAGTTAAGGTGACAGCAATCGAAGAAGCCCGAAGAGAATCAATGCAATTGGTGGCTACTCTGTTCGGAAGTTTGTATGAATATGAAGGCAAACTCAAATTCAAGAAGGGCTTGGACTAAATCAACAACAATAAAAACAAATGTATTGCTTTGAATGCTACGAAAGAAAAGGAACTCAATGAGGAAGATGAGGATGACGTTGAGATGGCTATGTTCGTTAGAAGATTCAAAAATTCTACAAAAGGGATCAAGGTTTTAGAAACAGATTTCAGAAAGGTAATTCCAACAACAGACAAGAATCCAAGGACAAAGAACAAATCATCTGCTATGGATGTGAGAAACCGGGACATATCAAATTTGAATGCCCATAACTGAAGGATAAAGAAAAGGAGAAGAAGAAGAAATTCAATCACTTTAAGAAGAAAGCCTACGTATCTTCCATATGGGGAGATTCATCAAATGAAGAAAGTTATGAAGAAGAAATAGCAAATGTCTGTCTTGTTGCCAAGGAACAAACTGAAAATGACAATGAGGTAAGTGACTCTGAGTCCACATATGATGAGCTACTTTCTGAATACAATGAACTGCATTCTGAATTTAAAAGATTAGCTAGAGAACTTGTTAACTCAAGAAAGAAAATCAAACTACTTGAGGAACAAGTTAAGAATGTCCCTCTGGATTACAAAAACCATCCTTGCGAAAAGTGTCCTGATCTTGAAAAACAAAACATTAAACTCATACAAAACTCTTGAGAAGTTCACTAAAGGTAGTGAAACGCTCAAAGTTATTTTGAAAGCTCAAAGATTTACAAATGATCGATCAAGTATAGGATACAATTTCAAATCCTTTTGCTCATTGTAACTATTGTAATCGAAAGGGCCATAATACTTCATCATCTTTCCATAAGAAAGAAAGAAAGGATAAACTGTCTGGTAATTATCAATGGGTGCCTAAAGGAACATATACATTTTTTGAAGCTCGAACTAACCCGAAAGAACCCAAGAAAACATGGGTACCTAAGGCTTGATCTTATGTGAATAACAGGTATGTCTGAGAGCGTTGAAAACAAATAAATGGTATGTTGACAGCGGATACTCCAGACACATGACAGGAGATCAATCCAAGTTCATGACAATAAATGCAAGAGACAGTGGCAAAGTAACCTTTGGGGGTAATCAATCCGGGAAGATTGCAGGAATTGGTGAAATTGGTGAAAAAGGAAAACCCCTGATCAAAGATGTTTACTATGTGGAAGGATTATGCCATAATCTTCTTAGTGTAAGTCAAAATGCAGACAAGAACAACTGGATCATTTTTGACTCAGAAGAATGTCTCATCGTGAATAAGGATGATTTTTCAATCGACAAAGGTAATCTTAAAACCCTGTTTAAAGCATCATGGCAAGGTAACTGCTATACATTAAGTCTTCCTTAAGTAAATTCTGAAAATTGTTTTGTTAGCAACTTGGATGAAAGTTGGCTATGGCATAAGCGTTTGGCTCATGTGAATATGTTTCAACTAGAAAAGTTACTAAGGAAAGATTTAGTTATTATTTTAAAAATGACATGATTTGTAATTCCTATCAAAAAAGCAAACAAACTAAATCTTCTTTCAAAAACAAGTTTGAGCTCTCGACAAATAGGCCACTTCAATTACTCCACATGGATTTAATCGGACCAGCAAGAGTTAAAAGTCTTGGTGGCAGTTGATATACTTTAGTTATTGTTGATGACTTCTCTCGATTCACATGGACTATATTTTTACTATCCAAGGATGAAACATTTGATCTATTTGTTGTATTTGGCAAGAAAATATAGAACGAGGAAGGTATGTGTATTTCAGGTATACTGACAGATCATGGAGGAGAATTTGAAAACCATGCTTTCAGGGAATTCTGTGAAGCTCATGGCATCAATCACAATTTCTTTGCTCCAAGGACTCCACAACAAAATGGTGTGGTCGAAAGAAAGAATCGTGTTCTCACCGAAATGGCTCGTGCAATGCTAAATGAGAACAAGACCTCTCAAGTCTTTTGGACAAACGCGATGAGCACTGCATGCTACGTATCAAACAAAGCATACCTTCAGAAAAAGTTAAACAAGACGCCATACGAACTGTATAAAGGAAGAAAGCCAAACCTATCACATCTATGTATATTTGGATGTAAGTGTTTCATCCATAATAATGGTAAGGAAAATTTGGGTAAGTTTGATCCTAAATCCGATGAAGGTATCTTTCTTGGTTACTCTAATAGAAGTAAAGCCTACAAAGTATTTAATTTACGAACACGTACTATAGAAGAATCAATTCATGTTGTGTTCTGTGAAACTGACTCTAATAAATCTCTTGATGAAGATGAACCTATTTTTCAAACTCAACCAACTTCAAAAACTATCTCTACTCCTGGAAATTCAGAAAACACCCTAGAAGTTGAATCTGAAAATGCTTGTGAAGATAGTCTCCAATCTCAACCTCACGCCTGAAAATACAGCAGAAGTCACCCATTAGATCAAGTAATAGGTGATGTAAGTAAAGGTGTGAGAACCAAAAAAAGTATTCTAAATGAAGTAACCTTCTCAGCTTTTATTTCAGAAATCGAGCCCTCTAAAATTGACGAAGCCCTATCAAATAATGATTGGGTTATAGCAATGCAAGTGGAGCTACATCAATTTGAAAGAAATCAAGTTTGGGATTTGGTACCTAGGCCTAAAGACCATCAGTCATTGGGACCAAATGGGTATTCAAGAACAAACGAGATGAATCTGCAATCATAGTCAGAAACAAGGCTAGATTGGTTGCCAAAGGCTATAATGAAGAAGAAGGTATTGATTATGAGGAAACATATGCTCCAGTGGCTAGATTGGAAGCTATACGAGTACTCTTAGCCTTTGCGTGTATCAAAGGATTCAAACGCTTTTCAAATGGATATTAGAAGTGCCTTTCTTAATGGCTTTATTCAAGAAAAAGTATATGTAGAACAACCTCCTGGCTTTGAAAGTGAATATCATCCTAATCATGTTTTCCGTTTGAAAACGACTCTATACGGCCTAAAACAAGCTCCTAGAGCTTGGTGTGAGAGGTTAAGTAAATTTCTTCTTGATCAAGGTTTTATCAGATGAAAAGCAGACACAAAACTTTTTATTAAAAGAGATAAACTTAATGAAATTCTTGTTGTACAAATTTATGTGGATGACATAATTTTTGGTGCTATTAATGATACCTTGTGCAAAGAATTTTCTAAGGTCATGCAAGGTAAATTTGAAATGTCTATGATGGGTGAGCTAAACTATTTCCTTGGTCTACAAATCAAGCAACACAAGAATGGCATTTTCATTTCCCAGACCAAGTACCTAAGAGATCTATTAAAGAAGTATGGACTTAATGAATGCAATGGAGCAGACACACCGATCAGTTCAACTGCTACATTAGATGCTGATGAGAAAGGTAAAGATTACAACATCACAAGGTATAGAGGAATGATTGGGTTTTTACTCTACTTAACAGCAAGCAGACCCGACATTCATTTTAGTGTTGGGATGTGTGCTAGATTCTAATCAGCACCCAAAGAGTCACATGCCGAACATGTAAAGAGAATATTCAGGTATCTAGCTGATACAGAAGAATTGGGATTGTGGTTTCCCAAAGGACAACACGAGCATCTTGTTGCATACTCGGATGCAGACCATGCTGGACACAAGACGGATAGGAAGAGCACGAGTGGTCAACGCCAATTCCTTGGTAATTCTCTTGTCTCTTGGTTCAGTAAGAAACAAACAACTGTCTCAGTATCATCAACAGAAGCTGAGTATATTGCTGCATCAAGCTGCTGTGCTCAAGTACTTTGGTTAAAACAACAAATTCAAGACTTGGGTATCAATCTCAAGGAAATTCCAATTTTGTGTGATAACACAAGCACAATAAGTTTGGCAAAGAATCCAATACAACATACCCGAACCAAGCATATTGATGTTAGGCATCACTTTTTAAGGGACCATGTTTAGAAAAAGGATATTAAAGTGATGTTTGTTCCAACTCATAGTCAACTTGCAGATATCTTTACCAAGCCATTAGCTAAGGATCAATTTACATTCATTAGAAAAGAATTAGGAATGGTAAATCCCAATGAGCTGTAAGTATTTCTTTTTATGTTGTTCAAGCTTTGATGATTATTCATTACTGACTTAAGCATCGGAGTATCTAGTATTTTGTTTTGTAGGATGCTTCATTGTTGGAATTAAAATGATAAATACTCGAGTATTCACTTAACCAATACTCAAGTGTATAGGAACAACACTCAAGTAATATGGCAGATGCTCAGTGTATCTCAGGTGCCAATACTCGAGTATACCACTTACATACTCGAGTAATATCGAGTTTAACATGTCACAGGTAGGAGAAACAAACCAATACTCGAGTATCTATGAAGATATACTTGAGTCTTGTGGTGCGCGAGAGACTCAATGGGATGCGGAAATGACAAATACTCGAGTATCAACAGGTAATACTCGAGTAATATTGAAGAAAAGGAAAGCTCGCTGATGAATCATCACACCAATACTCGAGTAGGTAAGTGACATACGCGAGTACTGTCAAAATGAAAGGCTCCTGCAGATCCATCATGACAAACAATACTCGAGTATATAGGTACAATACTCAAGTACTGATCTCTATCACCTGAGAAAATCAATTCAAAATCATCACCCTGATGCATAAAGATCAACATCAAGGAAATTCAAGTATTCACAATACATACTTGAAATGAGGTATTTCAACATCTCTTTAGCTTAACTGAATTCGATTCTTTGAGTATTTAACTGAATCAATCCTGAGTATTGAATACTCGAGTATTTACTGATGATACTCGAGTAGTGGAACAATACTCGAGTAATGTCGGGCCACACCAGTTTTCCATTATCTTCCGCCGTTACATTTTATTTTTCCTCCGTCTCTTTTAATCACTCACTTCCTCATTCTCACAAACCCTATTCCCCCTTCTCCGTCAATCCCTCTATCAACCTATCTTCAATTTCATTCTCCAACTGTTAGGTTCCCTCCATTCCATCTTCTTCACTGTTTGATTCTCACCACAACCCACTCGTTCAAATCCCTCATTTCTCGCCGATGATCGTCTGTCCTAATGGCGCACTCTTCATCTAAATCTTCTGAACAACCTCTATCGAAGAAGCCATGATCTTCTATTCAACAAAGACCCAAATTGCCCACACAATCCAAACCAAAGTCTAAATCCGTCTCCAACCCTGAACCCTCAAAACCAGTTACCTGCCTTCAGACAGATTCGCTACCCTCGAGCAAAGGCAAAAGCAAAACCCAAACTCAATCTCTGTCTAAATCAGTAAAATCTGCCAGTGCATCAACGTTCAATGACTCTAATAGTATGTTTCATGAAGGACGGTCAAAAGATGTTGAAGACCAGATTCAATTGCCATAGAAATCAAAGAAACTGAAAGCAACAAAGCACAATCTTGTTGGCTCGATTGGACCCTTTGCTCAAAAGCTTATAGGAAATATTAGTGCACTTCACTGTCCTCCTGGTATGTGCAAAGATCCTATGATTTTTCCCAATGATAAATCCTTTACAGTCAACTATGATAATAGGCCTTTTTGCCCACTTTCTATTTAAACTTAGAAGAATTTAAAAAGGAATGAAATTTGGATTTATCACCTTGGCTGAAACCTTACATGCCTCTGTTAAGTATAGATACACCTTACTCTCCACAAGTTGTCAAAATCTTTTATCACAATATGTATCTGGAAAAGAAAGCTCATGCAGATGATGAGGATGTTTTAGTCACTAGTATTAGAGAAAAGGAAATCAAGTTTTCTGCCAAGGATCTTAATACTCTCTTTGGATTTACACATGTGCCTAAGGATCCTCCTAAACTGTCTGATTCTGAGTCTATCAAGATTTTGTTTCCTAATGCTAACTTTGATGGTGATATCTTCAAGTTTAAGCCTGGCCAAATGTCTGAAACCTATCGTGTACTCTGGTATTTGTATAGCCGCAATTTGGTAAACAAGGGACAGAGCTACACCAATTTTGTTCTTAAGGATTTCCAATTGTTTGCCTCACTTGTTGCTAAGAAGCCAAGGAATTTGGGTAAATGGATTATCTCCGAAATGAAACTCTTTCTGTCATCTTCCAGGAAAAACACAATCCCATTTCCCAATCTTGTATCTCAAATAATTGGCTACTAAAATATTTGGTATCCGGGTTGGTGAAGATACGACTCTCTTCCTAAAGAAATTTGGCGAATCCAATCTACTTTTCATGAAAATATCTTTCACTGAGGTCACTGGCACGAAAAAGGAGAAACACACTAAAGAACCAAAGCCTTCCACCTCCAAGCATCCAGAAGAGGTTGAATCATCTCAAGTTGTGACTCACTCTGCTCCTCCATCCTTCACATAGGCATCCATCCAGAATTTGGTCAACACCTCGTTCGTAACACTCGAACCCTTTTATGGAGCACTTTCATAATATCAATGCCCAATTACTCACGGCCATGGCGAATGAAATGAAAGCAATGGCTAAATTTGTTGAAACCAAATTCCTTTGATCAATGCCCACTCGAACTCACTCGCTCCTCCATCCTTTCACATGGCTTTTTATTGTTTGATCGTCATTTCAGAAAAAATTTGTTCGTAATCACCTATTCACCCCCTAGGTGATATTCCACCATCACAGACGAACCATCTCGGCACTACTCAAGATCTTTGAGACAAGACCTCAGATCTTTGAAGTAGGCCGCCTTGATAGCCAGGATCAATGTAATCCAACTCGACGACGTAAGGCTCACGGCAACATAGCTTAGCCAATGAATGAAGTCCGACAAAGTTCATCCCGGCAGCTCAAAAGCTTGAACTACCGGGCTGGGGGGCATCTGTTACGGATCTGAAGAGGGCCCATACTCAATGTAAGGCCCAAGAGGAGATATATTGCATATCTATCGAAATCTATCTATAGCAAGTAAATATCCTAAAATAAAGGGGTATCTTCATATTTGATATAGCGGCCTGGATACTCGCATCGGAGATCACGCAAGGCCTGGTATCTCCTACCTAAGGTACACTCTATAAATACGGAGGTAAAACCCTAAGGTACACAGGTTCTACGTTCTAACTCTGAACTATTTACATACGTTCACACAGAGCACACACCCCACCCCTTTGGCTAACGCCTGTGTCTGTCTCGAACTACGTGGACTTTGATCCCTCTACAAGGTACGTAGGCCCTAGGCTTGGCTCCTAGTCAAGTCTGATAAATCCTGTTCTCAGAACAAAACACAAGTGTTGTAAATACCATTCATGAACTTATTAATCTCATAACGACTTTTGTTTATAGTTCTCAAATGTTGCTGAACCCAGATTAACATGTTTCCACCTGACGAACACTTTTGTTTAGCCCATTACAAGTCTTGTGAAAATCATTGATGAACTTGTTAATCCCATTACGACTTTTGTTCATAGTGCTCAGATGTTAGTGAACCCAGACTAACATGTTTTCACTTGACGAACACCTTTGTTAAACACTTGTGAAAACCTTTGATGAATTTGTTAATCCAATTACAACTTGTAATGGGTTTAACAAAGTCATTCGTCAAGTGAAAACATTCAATCTAGGTTCACCAACATCGAGTACTATGAACAAGTGGTGGACCCAAGAATTTTAAATAAGAGGGGTGAAAATAAAAAATATTATATCATAAATAAAAGTACTTGAAATACAATAGAGACTTAATATACAAAAAATTAAAAGAAATCTATTACGAAATTAAGATTACATCACTTGACTCTTACTCTATGTGTTTTTGTATTGTTAAACTCATCTATAATTTAACAAGATTACTATATCATAAATTATTTCATGACCAATATAATTTTAAAAATATTAATAATATCAAATCGCTAAAAACTCATCTATATTATTAATATTTCACGGTCAATATACGTACTATTTCATCTTTTTAAATCTTGAACCCTTGTTTGGTATGTTCCTCCCATCCGCCATAGAAGCCCCGAAGAAATGATACTTCCGGAAAAGCACAGCCAAGAATATTCGAACTCTATCTTGTAATCTCACTAAAACCCCGCCAAAACCTCGTTCCTCAAAATAATTTCACAAATCCTTGTCGGTACCAAAACAAAAATTGTATCTTGTTATTACAAAAGCATAAACAACATGAGCAAAACCTAAATCACACAAGGTCAAAATCCACACTATTCCGTTCAATTCAATTTTAATCGAAAGCAACTTCAAGCAAAGTCCAATACACTAGGGGAAAATCCCTCATTGCCAAGTGACCAAGACATTGTCAAAAAAAGCCTAAAGAAAAGTCACATCTCAAAAAAGGTCTTAGGGCATTTTTGGGTATTATTTTAGAAAACGTTAATAACTATATCAATTCAATATTAACAATTAAATCAATACACGTTAACAACTACATCTTAATAACTAAATCGACACGTTAATAAGTATATCGGTACATGTTAACACTATACCAGTACAATGTTTTCTAAAATAATATCCAAAAAGGCCCTAGGGCCTTTTCTGATATGACTCTTTTTTAGGTCTATTTTGACAATATCTTGGCCACTTGAGCCTTCAGGGGGATTTTCCCATACACTAGCTACAAAATACTCCAATGTCAAGAAAAAGCCAAGGTCATTATACTAATAAAAAACAATCCAAGGTCAAACTCAAAGCTCAAATTAAGAAATTTTTTGCAAATAAAATCCTAAACTAGCAAGAAATCCCAAAAAAAATGTCAAAATTCAAACGTGTAAGGTATCCGATAGATGGACAGGAGGAGCGGCATATGACGGAACTAACTCCGGCGGAATTAGAAAAAGATCATAGGCGAAGTGGAAGATGAGATCAAATTAAGCAGGAGGGGAATGAAGAAACAATTCAAAGAGAGGAATTGCATAAACAAGGGCAGGACATTGAAGAAAAGAAGGAGAAGAATGAAGAGACATTGGTTGGCTTCATGAAAGAGAGAAGAACCATTAGGACTTTGGAGTTGGAGGCATTTGCAACAAAAGAAAAAAAAATTAGGGGGGGGTTGGCGGTCAACCCTAGCCCTACTTCCGCCTTTGACTATGAACCAAAGTCGTAATGAGATTAACAAATTCATCAATGATTTTTACAAAACTTGTAATGAGTTTAACAAAGATGTTCGTCAGGTGAAAATATGTCAGTCTGGGTTTATCAACATTTGAGAACCATGAACAAAAGTTGTAATGAGATTAACAAGTTCATAAATGGTATTCACAACACTTATAATGGGATTCACAAGAGTGTTTCTTGATAGAAAAAACGTTAACCACAATACATATATATAAAAATTAAAGGAGTTTTGGTGACCCAATGGCTACCTAGCTTCTCAAATATAAGGGTAGGGTGGGTTCAAATCCCACCCCTTACACATTCATTCAAGTTTTTTTAAAACAAAAATTCAACCCCACCAAAAAGCTAGCGGTTGTAGGCCAATCAATGCCGAGCTTTGGCGATCGGCATGATAGTGCTCTAATAAGGCTCATTTTTCTATTTTTTATTTATTTAAAAAAATGAGGGAAAAATGATAAACTCACCAACATTTTAAAATCCTAATTTGAACCCGTCACCTTTATGTCTTTTCAAAATGTTAACGAGACTTTTTTTCAGTTTTAGAATTTCAAATGGTATTTAATTGTTATTTTCCTTAAGAAATAATAAGAAAGAGAATAAGGAAATAATTATAAATAAAAAAGATTGTGGACGAGAAAATAAGAAATTTATTATAATAAACGGGATTGATGCTTTAGGGTTTATGATAATAAATATATCAACATTAAAATGAGTAATTAAATAGAGACAAAATGAGAAACTAACAAAGAAAATAAAATCAAGGCATATGCAATGTTGTTTCTTATAAAAATGAATAGAGGAGTATACGTCTCCTGACCTATAAAAAAACTATGAGAATTGTTGTCAATTAAGGCCCTATTTGCTAGAGCAAAAGCTAACGATGGAAAGGGAACAAACAAGTTTCCCTCGGAAAAAACTTGTTTGGGGCGTTAAATCTTCCATCGAGTATAATTCCGCGAGTGTCAAAGTTCCATAAACCATTAGAAGGTGCTTTCCATCCAAAAGAGGCAGAGAGGTCGAAAAGTTCCTGGGAGGGTGAAAATGTCGGACAAAAAGGCCCCTTGAAAACACTGTACCTCTTTAAAAGCACGAGGAAGGCGCGAGGTGGACAAAGCTGTCAGTGAAGAAGCTTGGAACTACAGTTGGCATTGGAGGCGAAGGAGAAGCTGAACCTAGACACGGTTCTTGTGACTTCAAGTTGGGGGACACACCTGTTGAATGCATTGTGAAGCAATTTTCAAACACAGACACAGTTTACTGTGACTTTGATTTCTCTTGAATGATCTAATATGAGTCTCTTTCTTTTATATGGGTATTTCTGTTTCTCCTTTGTGATGTGTTCTCTTACCAATACACACACTAAACTTCCCTTAATTTGTTGGCTTGCTTTTAATGTTGGGCTTTCTATGTGAAACTATGAAGCCTTTTCACTTTTATGCAACAGAGTGCTCACTATCAAAATTTTTGTTCAAACTTGAACATATTTTAAAACACTACATTCGAACGTGTACCAGGAGTCCAAATGTCCTTGTTGCCATGTTAAGCCACTGGGTAACAGAAGGGTTATTTTTACCTTTTGAACTTAATGACTTCATTCGAACGCTCTAAGTGACAGCAACTAAATCTGACATCTGAGTTAATGTTTCCATTGTAAATGTCAAGTGTACCCTAATTTTTCCTTCTATCAAAACAGATACATCATTTATGTGCCTCTTGATTCTACTACTCTCATGTCCAAGTATGTGTTTATTGTTATATAGCATTTGAAAAATCCAAATTCCATATTTTTTATTTCTTTCCTCCTTCTACAGCATTTGACAAGCCCAAAAGCAATTTCTCTTATTGCTTTCACACAACTTGCATTCAATGAAAATTAAGAAAAATTGCTTCCATTTGTGGATATGTGGCTTTTCTGTGTATGGTATTGGTATGTTTTGTATTGCCCTTTTCTCAAACAAATATACTATTATGCCCTCTTCTTCAACCTCACAAGCGCACATTTTTTAGTTGTTGTGGCCATTTTAATTGAGATAACTTTCGTTTTAAATTTCGGGGCATTCGAAGAATTTCACCTAATCTTCTCACTTAACCAACACCAAATTCTTTATACCAAACATTTCATTTTCCCTCAATTAACTTCCATTCCTTAATATACCAAACATGTCACATTTTTAAAGTTCCTTCATAATCTTTCTTTCCTTTCCTTCCTCAAATCTTCCGTGTAACAAACAGGGCCTAAGATGTTGCTTCTTTCCACCTTTCTTTCCTTTCACATTAAGTGACAAACACTATTTTAACCACTCAATATGCTTTACTACTCATGGAATACAAGCATTGAAATTTCTTGGGCCAAAAAGAAGCGAGGCGTAGAAATGTCCTCCTTTTCTTCTCTCTCTTTATACATATTTTGATCAGATTTGTGCCTCAATTATTTGATTCCTAAATCTTAAAGGTAAGATTTAGTGAAAAGAATCAACTAAAAAAAACTAATGTATATAATTTACTAATGTCTACTACCTTTCTCTTGACACACACTTAATAGAGACTAGTTCTGAAATACTAATGACGTAACTTAAAAGAGCTGAACTTTCAAAACATTAAAAAAAAAAAAATTAGGGTATCTTTCTTTATAAGGAATGAGATTTTGTGAAAACTTGAAAATCCAAAATAGATTTATTTTGACTTCATTACACTAGACAAAGGGGTCCAGACTGACAATGCTATTAAAAATCATCAGAATTGTTCAATGAAGAAGTTGGAGGCATCCTCACCATGATGCATGTGTGATGCAAATACTGCTGCCTTTGATTCCAACACCTGTAGAATCAATATGTTGGTTAAAGCGAGAAGATCAGAACCTTAGTCAAAACACCTCATTAATGTTTATCACTCCTCTGTCCTAAATATGTCAAAACACCTCATTAATGTTTATCACTCCTATGTCCTAAATATAAGACATTTTTATCTAATTTGATTAGATTAAGAAAGTGAGTTAATATGACATATTTTTTAAAACACCTTAGTCAGTGGCGGAGCCACACTTGTGCATATGTGTGCAAGTGTAGACACGGAATTTTGAAAGTGTGTATATATATATATATATATTGTGAAGAAATCTTATTCCCACTCAGGGTGGTGTAGTTGGTCATCACTCTCGTCTTACAACCGAGGTCGCCGGTTCAAAACCGGGCTCGAGACTATTGTCTTACTTTTTTCACAAATATTCACTCGGTATAATTTCATACCTAGGTTCGTTTTGGTTCTTGGCTCAATCGATCCCTCAGTTTTTCCTTCCCTAGATCTTTTCTCTTTCAAATGTCACAATCCTCATCTGTTCCCTCCTCCTTCGGTCAGATTCAAAGTTCAAAATCTTCCTCCTTGAATACGCGAAGAAGCACCCTGAAGGTGTATTCCCATCATTCTTCAGTGGTTGTTTCTTCACCTCCAGTGGAGCTTTCTGTGGTGATTTCCGGTGGATCCCCTGTATCGTGGCCTTCCATAGCTCTGGGAGTGATGTCGTTCTTCGGCAAACAGGGAAATCACGGTGGTTGACTCCAGGGCTCTCGACTATGCTATATGGGTCAAAGTGGGGGTGCTGTGAACTCTCGACTGTGCTATATGGGTCGAAGTAGGGGTGCATGGAAATCGCGGTGGTTGTCATATAGATGAAGCTAAGATCTCAGACTTTGACAGAGGAGGTTGGCTTGAGGTATTACAATATTTTGGCCTCCTGTTTGCACCAAACTTTACTGTAGCTGGACTTCATTATTTCTCCTGGATTTAATTTCTCATTTCTGTTATGGATTCGTAAATTTTATAATGTAAGCGAGGAAGATAATCTTTGTTATTTGGTAGTTGAATCGAGTTGTCCTCTTTATACCATTAGCTTAGCTTCTGCTTCGTGTGGCAGACAAAATTTAATTTTGATGAAGACATAATAAATGGGTCATCTATCTCTTATCATTAGAAAATCAAACAGATGCACTGGAACTATCCTATGGACTTTCTTAGAGATCATGGTCTATGAAAGCAAGGCTGTATGATTTCTGTGACATTATTCTCTGATGCTGTCATGTTGTTTTTTAGGACAAAGGTATTGAGGTTGCCAAACCTATAATTGAAGACTTGAAAGGTAAAGGTGTTTCAACAATTGGAGTGGTTGGTTTTTGCTTGGGTGGTGATTGCCTTTCTTATTATCAAACTTGTAAGGCAGGATCATCACTATTATAAGTGCTCATATAAA
The DNA here is from genome assembly GCA_019022655.1 of Acacia acuminata. NCBI lineage: Eukaryota > Viridiplantae > Streptophyta > Magnoliopsida > Fabales > Fabaceae > Acacia > Acacia acuminata. The sequence continues at coordinate 212,390 of JAFJYI010000336.1, forward strand.
TATAATGTTATGAATATGGGGTTTTTATTTATAACATTCTAATAGATGAGTTAATCGTATCCTTGCCAAGATTTGTAGAATCTGTATTTATAACATGCCGTTAACCTTTTATTTTTATAATGATCTGATTTATAGGTTATGTAAGACAAATACTGTGTAAGGAGCCGTCGCTTTGCATTTGTTACAATGAAGACAGTTGAGGATGCAAATGCTGCAAATTGAAGTTTGTTTTTTCTTTTCTTATCTATATTCTTTTGTTTTTTAATACATTTAAAACTTTCCTTTAAAAAAAACTTAAAATCCTAGCTCGCCATTGACCTTAGTCATCTTCCTTAATTCTTTCATTTTCTTTCCTCGGTTGATTATTGTTAGTTCTCATGTTTTTGATGTTTTGATGATAACAATTATAATGTAATTGAATCTTAATTTTAGATGAAAATTTGGAGTTTCGGTTTTGCCTCTAATCATCCAATATTTTACCTCCGGCATATGTTTGGAAAATCCACTTGAAAATGGCAAAATCGTAATTATGGTGAAAATCCACTCTTAATGGCAAAACCGTAAATATGCTGAACTTCTCTTCTTGCCTCTAGTCATTGAGTTTGTTGCCTCAAGTCATTCCCGATGATTTCACGCATATGTCTCCAAATTCACTTCATAATGACAAAATCGTAAATATGCTGAAATTTCATTTTAATGGCAAAATTTTAATTTCATTGAACTTCTCCATTTACCTCTAGTCAATTAATAAGTGCCTCAAGGCATAAGTATTCTCATTTTTACCTCCAACATCAATGGCAATTTCGTTATTCTTGCAAAAATCCTTACAGTCACTCACTCATTGCCTCAAGGCAATATAACTCAAGGCACAAAAAATAATGACTCTAGGCATATCCTCTTACATTTCTCTCAACTAGCGTCTTTTACGTGAATTGCCTCTAGTCACCTTATAATTGCCTCTTGGCATTTCTTCCCTTCTTGACTCAAGGCATTATTGCATAACTCAAGGCAATTTATTCTCTTACCCATTATTTCGATACTTTATTCTTGCCACCAATCAAGTCGACACTAAGCCATTTCCAGTTATATCAAAGACTATACATCTAGTCATTTATTATCTACCTCTAGTCATGTTAACTCAAGGCATCAAATTTATGACTCAAGGCAACACTTAAATGTTTCTAGTTAATAAGTGTTTTTCAGCAACCTGTTTCACATTTCACTCGGGCGACGTTTGGTAATTCAACGATATCTCCTAAACCAGAGATCGGATTGAGGTGAAACCAATTTTATTGGAAACTAGAATTCTAATGCGTCATTTGGACATAAAATTCAAGTCCAAAGGAGGTTAGATGAAGGAGCTATAAATTTTGTAAGATGACAGTGAAATTCACGCCATACTGAGCAAACCAAGCTTTGGTATTTTGAGTTCATCTCACAAACCACACATCGATTGAGCTGAAATCGGTGACATATGAAACTAGACTCACATATCTTTCCCAAAACATCAAGAATACAAAAAAAGATCAATTGAATGAGATATGATGTTTTGAATTTAACAGTCGATTTAGGAGGTTGTAAAAATGCTGGAATTATATTGCCTCGAGTTGAATCCTTTGTCTACCTCGAATCAAGTTCCCTTGCTAACAGGTAAGTATGTTTTTCTACCTCGAGTCATTTATGATATACCTCGAGTCATCTTTGATAAAGTTCATTTGTCTTAAACCATAAGTTTACCTCGAGTCAATTAAAATGCCTCCAATCAATATACCTCTAAGCATGTTCTCTTTTAACTAGAGTCATATCTTTCTAATTATCAAATCACCGTTTCCAAAAAATCAAAATCAATTGATTATAATTTTTTTCTTCAAATCATTACTCATTACTATTCTTAATTGCATTTAACCATTTTGTTAATGAGTTACAGATTATTAGGATGAGGATCAACACAAGATGTTGACTAAAGCAATCCGGCATTTATTAAACTTACCTATTTCAGAAATTCAACAAACAAACATACCTCTGCAACGTTCTGGGCAAGAATATTTCATTTCCTTTGCTGGGTCTCAACGATCATAATCACAATTACAGGAATAATGACTGTGATTATTCCGACCCTTCTGCTTCATCTCTAACGGTCATTTTAAAGAGCCTCAACGGATATTTCTTCAATCTTCAACTACTATAAATACTCAAAGGATTGAGTTCATCAACAAGAACCAACGCATACACAGACAAGGCATTCAAAGCGATCAATCTCTATTCTACTTATATCTTTGAATACTATTGAGCTTCAGTATTTATTATTCATTTGCTCTGTGAGAGAGTTTTATCATTTGTTTTACATTCGTTCAAATCTCAAGGTAGTGGTATCTTGAGTGTGGGTGTACGTTTACAATTTGTAAGGGGGAGTGAGTCCTAGGGAGAAAGGATCATCCTGAGTTACAGAGTGTGTAATTGTATTTGTGAGATAGTGAAAATCCCGAGTGTCTAGGTGCGGACGTAGGTTAAGAGTTGGACCAAACCGGTATAATTCATCGTGTCATTTCTCTTTACTTTTCTTCTTGCTTTCATCATTTATCCATCGTACGTTGAAAGAATTTTTGAGATCACCTATTCACCCCCTCTAGGTGATATTATGCCTTCATTTGGTATCAGAGCATAGGTTTCTCAGTTGGACTTAACATCCCGAGAAAGATCATGAAATGAATATTACTTGATGAAGCTTCTATCAATCGTCCTCCTGGTTTCAACGGAGAACATTACTCCTTTTGGAAAGCCAAATTTAGAGTCTTCGTTATGGCTACTGAATTTGGTTTATGGAATGTGCTCGAGAAAGGTGATTATAAACCATTAGTCACTAAATATGGAGTTTAAGTAGTCAAGCATGAAGAAGAATACGATGAAAATGACAGAAGACTTGTTACTCTCAATAGCAAAGCTATTCTGATGCTTCAAAGTGCTCTTAGTCAACAAGAGTACTTCCAGATTTGCAATCTGATGAGTGCAAAAGACATGTGGAAAGCATTGGAGATTGCATACGAAGGAACCTCGGGTATAAAAGAAAATCACATCAACACATTGACAACCGAATATGATCTTCTACGTATGAAGACCGGAGAATCTATAGGAGAGTTTCAACTTCATTTTACCCATTTGATCAACTAATTATCAGCCTTGGGTAAAACATACGAGCAAAATTCTCGAGTCAGGAAAATCCTCAATGTCTTGACTAAAGATTGGGAAGCTAAAGTCACAGTAATCGAAGAAGCCCATGGAGAATCAATGTAATCAGTAGCTGCACTGTTCGGTAGCTTATCTGAATACGAAGGCAAACTGAAATTCAAGAAGGGCTTGGATGAAATCAACAACAACAGAAACAAAGGTGTTGCTTTGAACGTTGTGAAAGAAAAAGAACCCAATGAGGAAGATTAGGGTGACGATGAGATGGCTATGGTCGTTCAAGATTCAAAAAATTCTACAAGAGGGATCAAGGTTTCGAAACAAATTCCAAAAAGGAACTTCTAGCAACAAACAAGAATTCAAGGATAAAGAACAAATCATTTGCTATGAGTGTGAGAAGCCGGGTCATATCAAATCGAATGTCCTCGGTGAAGGATAAAGAAAAAGAGAAAAAGAAAAGATTCAATCAATTCAAGAAGAAAGCTTACGTATCTGCCATATGGGGAGATAGTTCTTCAGATGAAGAAAGTGAGGAAGAAGAAGTAGCAAATGTCTCTGTCTAGTTCTTTGAAGAACAATCGAAAATGACGATGAGGTAAGTGACTGCGAGCCTACATATGATGAACTACTTTCTGAATATAATGAATTGCATTCTAAATTTAGAAAAATTGCAAAAGAGCTTATTACGTCAAGAAAGAAAATCAAAATGCTTGAGCAATAAGCTAAAAATATTCCTTTGGTTTGCAAAAATCTTTGTTGTGAAAAATGTCTGATCTTGAAAAGAAAAGGATTAAACTTACATAAAATCTTGAGAAGTTCACTAAAGGTAGTGAAATGCTCGAAGTTATTTTGAAAGCTCAAATATTTACAAATGATCGATCAGACATAGGATATAATCTTGTTTTTGACAAAAAGAAAGGGAAAAAGAAAAGTGGTGGAAAATCTTACTTAAAATACTTTCAGAAGTTGGTCCATTTTTCAAACCCCTTGCTCATTGTAACTATTGTAATCGTAAGGTTCATAATACTTCATCTTGTTTTCATAAGAAAGATAGAAGAGATAAACCTATTGATAATTATCAATGGGTACCTAAGGGAACCTATATATTCCCTGAAGCTCAAACTAACCCGAAAGGACCCAAGAAAAGATGGGTACCTAAGGCTTGATCTTATGTGAATCGTGGTATGTCGAGAGCATCAAAAACCGAGTAAGTGGTATATTGATAGCGGATGCTCCGGACACATGACAGGAGATCAATCCAAGTTCATGACGATGAATGCAAAGGATGGTGGCAAAGTGACCTTTGGGGGTAATCAATCCGGAAAGATAGCTGAAATTGGTGAAATTGGTGAAAAAGGAAAACCCCTGATCAAAGATGTATATTATGTAGAAGGTTTATGTCATAATCTCCTAAGTGTAAGCCAAAGTGCAGACAGAAACAACTAGATCATTCTTTATTCAGAAGAATGTCTCATCGTGAACAAAGATGATCTTCCAATTGATAAAGTAATCTTAAAATTTTGTTCAAAGCATCAAGAGAAGGTAACTGCTATACCTTAAATCTTCCTAGAGTTAATTCTGAAAATTGTTTTGTTAGCAACCTGAATGAGAGTTGGTTATGGCATAAGCGTCTAGCTCATGTAAATATGTTCCAACTAGACAAGTTCTTAAGAAAATATTAAGTTCATTAGTCCTTAGTCCTTGAACACACCTCAACACAGACTAGACTTCAACCACTCAATAACATATTAATCCTTAAACATGCCTCAACACAGACTAGAATTCATCTTGTGATCAAGGGTGGAATCGGGAACTGAAAAGTGGTTTGGGGGACGAAATTATAGAATAAAATCCAGGGTGTTCATTAAATTACATTTAAGCCCTAAAAATTTTAATCTTGTTATTTTAGTTCCTCCAAAAAACTTTTAATAAAGGACTAAAGTAAACATATTGAAATTTTTAGGAGGCTAAAATATAATTTTTTAAAAATTTGGGTCCTATTCTTTAATTTTAGGTGGGGCGGGGCCACCCCTAACCCCCCCCACCTAGGCTCGTCCCCGCCTATGATGTATCGCAGGAAAGGATGCCTCAACACAGACTGGACTTCAGCCTTTGATATATCACGGGAAAGGATGAAATAAAGGTATGCAAATTAATTTTGGGAAAATTACATTTAAATACCATTTGAATTTACAAAACCCTCAAATGTCTGTTGAATTTGTTAAAGGACTTAAAGGTACCATGGACCATATGGGGATTTACAAATTCAGGTGAATTTACCCTTTTACCCTTAGTTTTAAATAAATAAATAATAAAAATGACCCTTGCCAAAGGGCCACCGCGGCCGATTCTTGGAGGATCGACGAACGAACACCCAATCGTTGACGGTTGGGTGCCGACCACCGGTGGCTTGAAATTCGACGATATTTTTTATTTTTTTTTAGAAAAAAATATTCATTGAAAGTGAGGGAGGTAGGGTTCAAATCCCCATGCCCCACCTTCATAAGGCCAAGTGGCTCAACCACGAGCCACTTGGTTCCTTTGAGATATATATATATATATATATGCCTTAACAAATATATATATATATATATATATATATATTCTTCTTAACATTTTTTCCATCAACAAACACTCTTGTAAATCTCATTACTAAACTTATAAATGTCCTTTGAAGAATTGGTGATTGTCATTGAAAGATTTGTTATAATTGCACCTTTTTTTGTTTCATCAAAGTGAATTATCACAAATCTTTCAATGGCATTTACGAGTTTGTTGTTTAGGTTTACTATTTTTGTCTTGAGGCAACAACAAGTAAAAGTGGATTATCACAAATTCTTCAATGGCATTTACAAATTTTTTAATGGCGTTACAAGTTGTTTTTTAAGATTTACCATTTTTGCCTCGAGGGAACAACAAATGAAAGTGGATTATTACAAATCTTTCAATGGCATTTACAAATTCTTTAATGACAGTTACAAGTTGTTTTTTTGAGGTTTACTATTTTTGTCTCTGAGAGAAGAACAAATGAAAGTGGATTATCGAAATTTTTCAATGACATTTACAAATTTTCTAATGGCGGTTATGAGTTGGTTTTTGAGGTTTACCATTTTTGTCTCTAAGGGAACAACAAATGAAAATGGATCATCACAAATCTTTCAATGACATTTACAAATTCTTCAATAGCATTTACAAATTTTTCAATGGCAATTACAAGTTGTTTTTTGAGGTTTACCATTTTTGTCTCTAAGGGAACAATAAATAAAAATAGATTATCACAAATCTTTCAATGAAATTTACAAGTTTAGTAATGGGATTTACAAGAATGTTTGTTGATGGAAAAAATGTTAAGAAAAATATATATATTTGTTAATGCATATATATATCAAATGAACCAAATGGCCCGGTGGTTGGGCTACTTAGCCCCATGAAGGTGGGGGTTTGAACCCTACTTTCCTCACTTTCAATGAACCTTTTTTTTTCCAAAAAAAAAAAAAAAAAAAGAAAAAAAGAAAAACCCATCTCCCCCCAAAAAAAAAACCCATCACCGGATTTCAAGCCATTAGTGGCCGGCATCCACCACGGCACCTAGCCGCGGCCGGTCGGTCCTCCAAAGCCGATCATAGTAGCCCTCTAGTGAGGGTCATTTTTATTTTTATTTTAATTATTTAAAATTAAGGGCAAAAGGGTGAATTCATCCGAATTTATAAATCCTCATATGATCTTTAGTACCTTTAAGTAGCTTCCTTTAATAAATTTAACAGACATTTAAAGATTTTGTAAATTCAAATGGTATTTAAATGTAATTTTTTAATTTTCATCTAATGCTGCAATGGGAAAGGACAAAATGAAGGTGTGAGAATTAGTTTCTCAGTCAATACTACTGCAAACGGTCGGTCACTGTGAGACACGGTTTGAAGAAGAGAAGAGGAGGTGAGACTATGGCAGAAAAAGACGAAATGAAGGTGTGCAAATTAATTTCCCATCTCATGTTGCAAATAGTGGCCAACGTTTTTCACAGGTCGGAATTTTCAGCTTCTTACATTTGATTCTGATTTTAACCTAAACATCACAAAATGAGCTTTTTCCCCAGGCTTTTATGCCAGACCAGGTATTGAAACGCTTAATCACTTACTGTTAGTTGTGATCAGTATTTTGTATATTAGGATATGGCTGGTTTTGTGCGTAAAAGTTGGAATTTTTGCTTTTGGAGATATTTGTTCGAAAAAATCTTATATAAAGATGGTTAAATTTCTTAGATTCTAATTTGAGTCATTGAACTTAACAAATTATATATTAGGTTATACGTCATAGTTAGGGATTTAAAATTTGAATCAAATTACATCCATATCCCTTGATTATTAAAACAACAAAATTAATTCCTTAAGAATACTGTATCAGAGTGCCATTTATATTGTAAATCATAGTAAGGACTAGATGAGTTTTTTTTTTTTTTTGTCAAACCTCCACCTCAGTACACAAACTATAATCTCTCTCAATCTGTATTAGTCATAGATTACATGACCATACAAATAGATTTATGTCTTGAATTATTTTTATGAGACAAAACTTATCTTATATATTCATCTCAACCGGTGTAAAATAAGCTAATCCAAATACTATTAAGAATTCTTTTGGCATATACTCATGAACGTTATGAATTGTATACTATATGTGTGATTGTATATATAGAGACATACGCATATTCATTTATGATTTTTCTAACTCTGTTGTTAGCATTTGTTTCAACGAACAACTAAAACTAGCAACCCCACAGGTTAATCAATTATGTTGGCACAGAATTTATTAGTAGACATTCTCATTCCAACAATATGGTGGAGGGACGAATATCAAAGAGATATATATATACACTACTGATCTGATCTTTGTTATAGGTCCAATTGCTAACAAAATTTTGGTCATAAATATAAATCCACCCTAAAAGTCGTTAATGACTACTTTTCAATTTTGCCACTATTGAATGAAGTTTGAGAAATATTATATGGTACTAATTTGGTCTTATTTATAAGTTCTTTTTTACCAAAAAATTTATTCCTATTTATGGAAGCAGATTGTCTCAAAAGCATGTCCCTCATAATCTCATCAGGACCTTTGGTTTTTTTAATCCTGGCCATTCGTTTCTACTGCCTTCACTCTAACTTTACTGTTTTCTTGGCCCATCCCTCAACCTAATTGGTCCAAACTCAGTAAAAGTCATCCCACTCCTCTTCTCACATCTCCATGTGTCGGATGGAGATACCCAGGGAATTGAACCATGTTGCGGATGTTTTGGCAAAGTAGGGTATTTCTATGTCTACCATCCTAGATGTCTGTCCTCCCCACCTAAGATCAGAGGTGTTGCAGGAGAGTTTGGGAGTCATTTCCCCAATTATGTAATCTATTTATTCCTGTAGGGCTCTTTGCCCCTCTTCCATATCCCAAAAAAAAAAAAAAAAATCTCAATGTGTCGGATACACAGTACTGCCCCTTTCATTTAATATTAATCAAGCAGCGCTGAAAATATCGATATCCACCAAAATTGTTGTCCCAACAAAAATATCTAAGAAAATTGTTGATCCAAATTATTATTAACTCTCGTTTTAAGTTCATGATTCCATTTTTTTTAAGTTTAATATAATTCATCAATATAACTTAAAATAATGATAGGTCATGGGAAAATTAAAGTTTTACTATATGGCTATATTAACCTTTTTTTCTTGGTTCTTTCTATTATTTTAGTCAGGTCCCTATAATTTAAAACTCTAAATTTATTTTCATGGATTTTGAAAATTATGTTGATCTATGTTTTTCTTAACATTATCAATGTAATTTAGATTCAGAAGTACTCATCCAATCATAAATATAAAATATATTTACCTAATTTAATTAGATTAAGAAAGTTAATTAATATGACTTATATTTTTAAAACACCCCAAGTATCTTCCTTAATTCTTCCCCTACTATATTCCAAAACAATGGAAGGTTGGACAGGGATTGTTTTCTAGAACACTTTATACATTAATAATATGGTTATTTCAAATGTCATTTGGTCTCCCATAAATCACGTTGCCCATGCTTTTCTACAAATAATAATAATAATAATGATAATAATAAAAATTAAAATTAAAATTAATAATGTATGCACACGCCCATGGCAAGTGTCAGAGGCGACCGGTTAGGTCATGCACGTTCCCTTCAAAGACTTTTAAAATATTGGGGACAAACGGGGATTTTTACCAAAGTAGGGTTTTTTACTAAAAAATTTACTCAATTAGAGCACTTTCAAAAAGATTTACCAATCTAAGGTTGTTTTCGGAGAGTGGCGCTAGGCGGTACAACGCCACTGATAGTGGCATCAAAAACGAGACGCCACTAACACAAAATGTGTCGGTGACGTCTCCATTTATTAAAAAAATAATATAATAATAATAATAAATGATAAAATATTAATAATATATAATAGGGAAAAATACTTCTCATATTGTAGGAGAAGTGTATTTCATAAATGTCACACACACATGAAATGATGGGACCCACATATATATATAATTAGCATTGTATATATATGTCGGTCCTATCATTTCATGTGTGTGTAAAATCTTCTTCTTCTCATGCAAAACATGAGAAGTTTAAACCCCTATATAATAATAATAATAAATGATAAAATATTAATAATAATATATAATAATAATAAATGATAAAATATTAATAATAATATATAATAATAATAAATGATAAAAAAGTTTTAAGTTGTACTTCATTTAATTTAGAGTCAAAAGAAAGAAAGCATGGAACTTAAATAACCCATTAAGAACGTCCTTTAAAAGATTACGTGGTACAATTTGGTTATAACAACAGACCTCAAAATGAGGGATCTATATATTTGTTATACACCAAATATTTGTATAACAACAATATTGATTTTGAGATGTGTGTATAAATCAGGTTTAGTAGTGTTTAGGTTAACAACAAAGTCAAATGGGCTATTTGACTCATAGAAACGCGTTATTTGACCCAAAAAAACCGCGTCAAAATTTCTTCAAACGCGTTAAATTCGGCCAAAAAGGAACACACGGCGAAATTTCTTCCTCCTGTTCTCTCTCTTTATATACCTTCTTCAACCTCTCAATGCATTTCACTCATCTGCTCCTCTTTCAAACTCTCCCTCTCACTCTCACTGCTACTTCCACAAATATATCTGAAGAAGTAGCATCAAAGAATTTCTGTTTCACCAGTTTAGAGGGCTTCCTCAACGGCTACTTTTGAGGTACTTGTATTACATTCTTCATTGTTTTGGTTTGATGTAGTTTTCTGTCTTGCTACATCGATATTGCTTAGAAGAATGCATTCGTGATTTGTACTTGTACTTGCTCTTAATTTGTTCTGATGAAACATCTAGAGGCTATTTTAGGTAGTAAAAGATGTGGGCTATGGGGATAGGGGTTGAAATAGGCAGGCGAGACCTGTCTGTAAAAATGGCAGGCCGATGCCCATTCAAAGACTCATGTTCTCTCTATTTATCTGCCGTCATTCAGCTGCTCAATACACTTTACTCATTCTTTTTCAGCTCTCTCTACCTCACTCACACTGCTTCCACAAATTTATCTGAAGAAGTAACATCAAAGGATTTCTGATTCACCATTTTTCAGGGCTCCAACATCGGCTACTTTTCAGGTACTTATATTACATTCACACAAATAAGCTAACATGGTTTTTCTATTCTTTATTTTTCGGTATAATTCAGTTTCCTGTCTTGCATATCGATATTGCTTAGAATAATTTGTGAACTGTACTCCCTTTCTACTTGTGTTTCCTCTTACTTTTGTTCTTGTTGAAACATTTGGACGATAGTTTAAGTTACAAAAGCGTTGGGACTGTGGGACTCTAGCTGCGAGAATAATTAATTTCAGGTCCATAGAGACATTACATTTCTGATAGCAGGAAGAAGCCAAGTTTAATCTTTGAATTCTAATCCATCAAATTATCGTTGTAAATATTGATTAAAGGTGTGTCAAGAGAAGTTTAAAAAATAAAGATATATATTTTGAGAAGTCATGTCTTTGAAAAATTAAGAGATTTACGTTAGTTCATAGATATGAATTCAATAGATAGTTATGACATTTTAATTGAAGAAGTATATGCTTTAAGAGCACTACTTCAAGGTATCTATTCATTGTATATAAATACCCACTAGTGACACCATTAAAAAGAAGAGTATAATTATTGAGTTAAAAAAATTATTGAGTTATCATATCATTTCTTTTTTGGTCACAAATCAAACTTTTCATTCCTACTTATCATATGTGTCTAACATAGTATTATTTTAGGTTAAGGTGCATTTTTGCCCTTAAAGTATCTTATTTCGGGGAGCAATTTTGCCCCTAGAGTTTTTGGCGTAGCAATGTTGCCCTTGCCCTAAAGTTTCAAAAGCGGAGCAATGTTGCCCCTCCGTTAAAAACCCTAACGTGACGTTAGGGTTTTTAACGGAGGGGCAACATTGTCTCCGTTTTGAAACTCGAGCAAAATTGCTACTTTTTTTTGGGAGCAATTTTGCCCTCAAAGTTTCAAAACGGAGCAATGTTGCCCCTCCGTTAAAAACCCTAACGTTGACCGTTAGGGTTTTTAACGGGAGAGGCAACATTGCTCTGTTTTAAAACTTCGGGGGCAACATTGCTACGCTCAAACTTCGGGGACAAAATTGCTCCTGGGCACATACTTTAAGGGCAAAATTGCACATTAACCCTATTATTTTTGCCCAACAAATAATACCGTCTCACATAACCAAAACTAAAATTTTCAATTTTTGATGGATTGCATGAACAGTTGTGGTTGAAAATACCCCACTTGTCACAGTCAAAGGCATAGGAATGGCAGTAGACATTATGTTCGGAGTGAGAGAAGGAGAAGGAGAAGGAGAAGGTGAAGGCGTTGATAATGATGTATCTGGAATACAATCATATCTCTCTTTAATGGCAATTTTAATTGCAACAGTAACATTTACAGCAGGATTTACGTTGCCTGGGGGACTGAATCAAGACAAGGGATCTCCCATATTAAAGTATAATGCAGCTTTTATAGCTTTTGTTATCACTCATTCTCTCTCATTCGTTCTTTCTACTTCTGTTGTTATTATACTACTTTTTGCGATATTGGAAAATAACATTAAACCTGATTTATCCAAGAAGGTTTCTCGACGGCTAGTACATAGATGTATTGAGTTAACCATGGTGGCAATGGGATTCTTGATCGTAGCATTTGGGACGGGCTTATATGCAGTACTGGGTGTTTCCAAAGGTTTTGGTGTTGTCACACTTGTGATTGTTTTGTCTTTCTTTTTCATCTTTGTTGTGGTCGTTGTGACAATTATAAGGATGAATCGAGAATGAGGGAATCGGAGGGTGGGTTATAAGGAAATACGCTATTCTCGTAATTACTCACTTTTCAGGGTAAGATATATTCAGTTGTCCCATATATTGTTTGAGTCCTTCTCAACGAGGTTCTATTTAATTACTACTTTTACTTCATCTATTTCATGTATTCTACCTATGTGCTGAAAGTCACAATAAAATACTTTAGTTTTAATTAGTGAATTTTCTCCATCTGTTGTTCTGTTAAATTTAATTTGCACATTGTTTATTGGGTAAAGGAGCAATTTTAGACATGTGCTTTTCCCTCAGGAGCGTCCAGCACCACGAGCTTTTTTTTAGACCAAAAATACACATGTGGTTACGTTTTGGGAGCGCCCAGCACCACGGCTGTTAGTTGACCAAACGGTCAACGTTAACTTGGATGGAAGTGAACAGTAACGCTGGTGAAATTACACTTTTGCCCTTAGTTTTAAATATTAAAAAAAACTAAAATACCCCCGCCGGTGGGCCCCACCATCGGCCGCCGGCCGCCACTGGCCACCACCACCGGCTGCCGGCGACCACCGCCAGCCTCAACATATTTTGCTTATTATTTTTCAACCAATGTAGTTCAAATAATATTATTTTTCCCATTATTTTAAATTAATATTAAAATTAATTTAAATAATAACAATTGTAAAATAGAAATAGTATTTAAACATTCATGTCATTTATTAAATCATATATAATAATAATGGGATTGATATATTTGCTTTTCCTGAGAAAACAACTTTCTTTGCAAGCCTCAATACGACATAGTTTGAGCTTTATTTTTTTCCAATGTCTGTCGGTGGGTATTTGTAGGTGATGATGGTGCATGTGAGATCGAAGCTCTCTCCGCCTTCCTCTAAGTTGCCAGCAGCCTTCATCCTCACCACCATCGCTGCCGGTGACCTCTATCCTTCATCCTCACCATACTTCTGTCACAGGTAACCTTAGGCCAAGGGGCGAGAGTTGCTGGAAAGACAGAATCCGAGAACACAAACTAGGCAAAGACGCGAACGAAGGGAGCTAGAGAAGCTGCATCGTGGAAAGGAGAGAATCGGACCTCTGACACCAGCAAGTTTCTGAACTAGCCGGTGAAGTCTGTTAATTTTAGCGAGCTTCTCCAGTTTTTTTGGCAAGCTTTGAGTTTTTTTTCCCAAGTGAGATCTCCAGTTTCCTTTCTGCAATCTCTCCTTTGGTTTCTCTATCACCGTTGATAATGAAGAAAGAGAAGGTCACTGAAGTTGGAGGAACAAACGTAGGTGAGTACCCGATTCTCTCAGTCTGCGACTGTCTCTTGCCGTTGTGTAGCTACTGATGAACTCTTCTCCCCCTTAGTTGCGATGTCGGCGGTGTTGGTTGGGGCAGCCAAGAAGACCCATGATGAATCTCACTGGATCGTCTCTCCATTTTTGAATCTCTCCCTGTCACCAATGTTGGTTTGCGAGTTGAACCATTGCCTTCAAGACGGCTATGGCATCCGGCAGAACATCACCAAGGGGTGGTGGAGGAGGTCGCCGAAGCCCTCTGGTTGGCGACGATACTTGGCAAAGGTGCTAGTTCAGTGAGTCTCGCGGCGTTAAAACTCGTTTCTCTGGTCTGTATTGAATCCGTGGGAGGATTGACGTGGCTTCTGTTTTGAGGGGGGAAAAATAAAGCTCAAATTATGTCACATTGAGGCTTGCAGCATAGTTGTTTTATGCAATAAAAGCAGATATATTAATCCCAATAATAATTAGGGAAAACTTCAATAAAATCCTGTTGAAATGCCAAAATCTAAATTTAGACTACACTTTTAAGAAATTCTTAAGCAAGCCATGAGGCCTCATCATGGATTTATGAATTTGGTGATTTTACAAATGTGCCCTTTTCTTCTTCTCCCTAGCTACTCCCTACCGGGTCATTCTCCTCCATTTGTCTCATGTCATCTCCTTCAAGAACCATCCTAGATTTAGTTTCATCTTTGTTGAGTCTATCTCCATACGAGCTAATTGTGAGATCTCTTCTCCACTTCCTTGGAGCAACGAAGTAGACAGAGAAATCGGAAGGAAGCTAATATAAGAAACAGAGATTAGAAATGATCAATTCATCATTGAAAATATGATTAATTTTGAGAGGCCAGGTTAAACTTCCTTCATTTCTCTCATTCTTTCTACATTGCCGCGCTCTCTTTTCTCCTGATGGACATAATCACAAGCGTGTATTAGTTGTCCGTATTCCATTGCCACACCTTTTATGTTTCTAAATTGCACATGGCGACAGAAGCACATTATAAAAGGAAACAAGCGTTTCAATAAATTTGTTTCCACTGAAGCTGTACAGCTGAAATCTTGAGTACGATGCACTCTATGCATAATGAGATTCAAAGGCAAGTTTAGGGGAAAAAAACACTCAATACGACTTCATCCTTTTCTCTTATACATGTGCTTCCCTATCCACGTTCTCAAAAATAAGTGAATTCTGATATAGGAACTCAATTTTTCTTTTTAACTACATATGGGTATAACGGTCTTTAACAATCAGGCCTCATTAGGGATTTGTTAAAAGTTTAGGTCTAAATTTGGATTTAGGTATTTCAACTGAATTTAAGTAGGATTCTTTCTAATAATTATTAAATATTTAATGATCATCATCATTAAATATAATCATGGTAATGCAAACATCTTTATTACATTCATACTTTTTTGTAATCATACATGTAGAAGTGATTTTAATAAATGAAATATAAACATAATCAAAATTCTCAAAGTCACTTATATAAATATATATATATATATAGGGGTTAACATTTCTGCATCTGTGGCAGAAAAATTACTCTACAGCAGGTAAAACGACACAGTTTTTTTCCTCCTTTTTTAAACAACACACATTAAATATTACAACTTTTCTCGCCATGGCTCACAATAAGCCTGAGCTACACTTTGTTTTAATACCTTTAATGGCCCCAGGTCATCTTCTTCCCATGGTGGACATGGCTAGACTGTTGGCTCGGCGACACGTGAAGGATATGAAAGCGCAGATACTCTGCCTTCCATGGATCTTCAAGTGAACTTTTTCAAGGCTGTGTTTGTTGCAGCACCCTCTTGAAGAACTCCTTGAAAGGCTTAATCCCACTCCGAGCTGCATAATATCTGACAGATACATTGTAACTGCTGCTGATGTTGCCACAAAGTTCCAAATTCCAAGAATAATATTTGATGGGGCTAATTGTTTCTTCTTACTATGCAATCATTGTCTGTATGATTCCAAGGTACATGAGAATGTGTCGGATTCAGAACCACTCATTGTACCTGGAAGCTTAAACAGAGTGACACCAGAACAATTGTGGAGCTCGGTTTGGGATTGGAAGCTACAAAAAGACCATTCATTTGGGTGCTAAGAGGCGCGTACAAAAGAGAGAGTGAAAGGAAGAGGATTCTTAATAAGGGGTTAGGCACCTCAAGTGTTAATATGGTCACACATTGCGATAGGAGCTTTCTTATCACACATTGTGGTTGGAACTCGACGCTGGAAGGAATATGCTATGGGTGAAGATGAAGAAGAAAGCAAGAGAATAAGAGAAAGAGCGAGACAGTATGTGGAGAAGGCAAAGAAGGCAGTGGAGAAAGGTGGGTCGTCTTTTTTTGACATGTCTCTGCTCATTGAAGAAGTAACAAAGCATGTCAAAGGGTTGAAGATGAATAATGAATAATATGCGGAGAGTTTTAATGTGTACGTTGTATAAGAAAAGGAGGAAGAAACTGTGTCGTTTTAGTTTTACCTGTTGCAGAGTGATTTTTCTGCCACAGATGCAGATATGTTAATCCCATATATATATATATATATCTCCAACCAGACAGGGGCGGAGCTAGGAATGAAAATTAGAGGGGGCGAAAATTACAGGATAAAACCCAGTGGGGTCAGAATTTGAAATTAGGAGGCGAAAATTATAGAATTAAACCCAAAATTTTAGAAAAGTATGCTTTAGCCTATAAATATTTCAATATTTATGACACTTTTAAATAAGGACCAAAATGAAAAGATTGAAATTTTTTTAGGGCTAAAACATAATTTATGGAAACTTTTGGTCCAATTATGCAATTTTAGGGGGTCGGGGGCCACCCCTAAATCCGCCCCTGCAACCAAAATGGAGTCCAGCCCCAACAACAAAAAAAAAAAAAAAAAAAAAAAAAAAAAAAAAAAAAAAAAAAAAAAAAAAAACAGCCTTCCTCATCTTTCCTTCCTTGTCCTTCCATGCTGTCAACAATGGAGTCCAACCTCAACAACTAACCACCCCATCCCAAGCTCATCACCAAACTACTTGGTTATAACACTACAAATTAGGAAACAACTAATAAAGATATCAAGTGTTTTCTATAAAGATCCATCAGACTCTTCAAGAGCATAAACTTTTTTGGGGAAGAAACAGAGATGGTGATGATGAAAGAATCTTTGACATCAATGTTGGTATCTTCAGCTAATCTGACGGACATAACAAGGAGCAACGACTAGGAAATCGAATCCCATAGAAATAAGAGAAGGTAAAACAAGACAATTAGTTGGAATGTTTGGTCCACATGACGCAAATTACAGAATGACTTTGCAATACAGGTTTAAGGAAATAACTTTGCGGAATACATCAACAGATAGGCTAAGCAACCACCGCATGCTATTCTATCCCTCTTCCCAAAAAGGCAGCTCCCACTATTCCATTAGGTCCCACTTCTAATATCCTGCAAGAACATCAAAGATCATCTCACAATATGTACAGATACATAATTAAAAGAACATTTGGTGAAGCTCAAAATATAAGCGACGCATAAAATAAGAATTTGCCATGTCCTACATCATAATATTAGTAAAAAAAAACCTTTCTTCCATGGATTTATTTAGGATTTGGCAGGTCGATGCTTGAAAAGAACTATAAAATCCCATTTGAGTTCTCAAATCTTAGTGGAATATTACAACTTTAGAACACCATTATGTTTTTTTAATATTTCTAAAGTTATTTTTCTGTCTATTTTCCATAAAGGAATTTAAGATTCTTCATTGTAACCGAAATTTGTCAGTCAAGTCAACTTGCACCCTATAAAATGAGAATAAGTGGGGTGAATCAAGATTAAATAAAAGTGTTCCTCAAGCATAATTTGAACTATTTTTTCCTTTTTATACTCTCATTGTATTCTTTAAGAAAATAGTCCTATCCATATACCTTTAGTTATATGGGAAAATCCCTCTCAGTCTCAAAGGATCAACAAAATCTTAATAAAATCTTTGAGAAAAGTCAACTGTCAAAAAAGTCCCAAGTGACTTTTGAGCCATAGGATGGAAAGGTCAAATTACGTAAACACCCTTAGTCAATCCGAAAAAGTGAGACAGGCTCAGTTCAAAATCTAGTCTGCTCTCTCTCGCATTGTGATTTTCTCTCTCGCCGAAACGCCAAAACCCTTAACCACCGAAGCCAAAACCGTCGCAGTGTCAGTTGCCGTGTGTGTTGGAGTCCCATCGCGCGTGTGTCGCCGTAACCAATGGGTTTCGGGATTCGTTTGTGTGCGTGGGCGTCGACGTGGAAGGCCTGGCTCTATTCAAGCTCTGTTCTCAATTCGGGGATTCTGCAATGGTGGACGTGCGGCATTTAAAGGAGGATCCGTGGATTTATTTGCAAGAAAAGAACCCTAGCTTGAAGAACACAAGGGGAGAGAGCAGCAGTGTGATTCATTGTAACAGGAGACAAGTTTTTGTCGGGAAAGAGGGTGATTTAGAGGTTTGGTCCAGACTCGAAGGGATGAAAAATGATGCAGAAATAGCCGATGGGGAGGCTGAGGGCTTGAATAGAAGAAACTTCGTGGATAAAATAAAAGATTCAAAGAAAGGGATTATTAGGCAGATTGAAGGCGGTAGTAACAGGTTATTTATTAGCAGAGAACTAAAAGAAACCTAGATATTCATTGAGCTGTACACTTTGTTTTGACATAGCCTAAAGGGACTTGGGGAAACTCTAGTTGGAGCTTACCCTGGTCGTGCTTTAAGTTTTATATGCCAAAGACATGAACTGAACTCCCCTCAGGTAACTACTTTATATTAAGTCTTCTTCTTCTCGGTGACTTGAATTGGGAAATCTTTCACAGTATTATGTAATTTCAATTGAATATAATGACGTGATAGCAGGTGTATGAAATTACTCTTACCAGGAAACTGTATGTATTCCATCAGTTGTTCATTTTTATGCTAATGGGTTTGGCCCTTTGAGCCTCTTCAGGTCTTGGGATATCCTAGCAAACCTGTTGGACTCTATATAAAGAGCTCAATTATTTTCCGATCTATCCGGTGAACATTTTTTGAGCGTTTAAATTCCTTATCTGATGATGTTTAAACTTCTGGAATAACGTCAACCTGAAAATTTACGTCGTTTATCTTTTGGACCTCCGAACTTGATTAATAGGAAAAGAAAGATTATTCTGTTAGAAGTTGTTATTTTCTTTACTATAATGATTTTAAATGAGCTTCTTTGGCAGGGTGAACCGCGAGACTTATTGTTTTATAATATCTCAAGTACATTAGGTACTTAACTCTGATGTAGTGTTTCATGTTTCCGTATATATTACGTTGGTGTGGCTTATAAGTTTGATCGTGCTGTCTAGAGTATGGAGGGGCTTCCTTCCTCTGAAAACAACGACATGGTGGCCTTTTGGAAAAGGCAACAGACGTCAGTATAAGTATTCCAAAAGGCTACCATGTCGTTGTTTTCAGAGGAAGGAAGCCCCTCCATACTCCAGAGTCCAGACAGCACAATCAAACTTATAAGCCACACCAGCGTAATATATACAGAAATATGAAACACTACATCAGAATTAAGTACCTAATGTACTTGAGATATAATAAAACAATAAGTCTCGCGTTTGCTCTAAGTTCATACACATACAAAACATCATTCGTGCTAATGTTTTTCCTGATGTGAGTTTCAGCACCACTTTTCCTTTCCCTTGAACTTTTTACAATTCATGAATTAACCAAATAAATGTGGTCTTCTCCTCTTTGGAAGGAGTAAAATAATTATTTAGGTTTTTTCTATTAGGAAGAGATGAGTTTATTGCAAATAAAAATATAAATAAAAAAGAGTTAAAGTGCAAAAATACACATGTGCTTTTGTCAGAGGAGCGCCCAGCAACAAGTGCTTTTTTTGGAGCAAAAGTGACTATGTGGTTACAAAATAGGAGCAAAAGTCACAGTAACCGTTAACACAGTGGATGTTGACTGTTAAGTTGAAAAGTTTGACTTGAATATATGATGTGGACGCTGACTAGGAGTGTGTAGTAGACAAGTGGAATGAGTAACTGATGACTTGGAAAAAGAATTATTTATTTATTTATCTAAATTGATTAATCCCAACGCCTCTCCCTCCTCTTTATCTCTCTCTCTCGCATTTTTCACCTGCTTCCCCCTTCCCTCTCTGTCTCCGCCATTGTCCTCCTCCTCCTAAATTCCATTTTCATTATTCCCTCATCTTCCTCACTCACTAACCTTACCGTTGACCCACATACACCGGTTGCCTGCTATGTCATTGTTGCCTCACTCACATTTTTCTTGCTCGATCCTCTCTCCCATCGGCTCTAGAACATCATTCTTCCCAATTGAAGCCCTGTGTGAAAGGCCTCTGCTGACACCTTCATCGATATTTGACCGAGAAGATAAAATTGATAAATATAGAAATATAAAAATAGCTTTCGATCGCACAAATGGTGAAGACACGTGTTCACCATGTCGATATAGGAGAACCGGTCCCGAAGCCCCAATCACTTCATCTTCCCCCTTCAATTTCTCTATACCAAATCCTATATTCTTCCGACGATGGATTCTAATCCCAACCACCGCCACGGCCATTCGCACCAGAAACACTCCTCTAGCAAGCTTCTTTCCAGCGCCAAACTTTTTGCTAAGGTGGCACAATCCACTTTCTGCCACGAATCGAACAAAGTCGACAAGGCCCAGGTTGCCGATGCGGCCGCCAATCTTCTCGAGGCGAATTTCCAATCTCGAATGTTGATTTAGGTATTTATCTCATCCTCCTCTGCTTCTTCGTCTTGCGGCATTTCGATGGTGTGACTAATTAAGACTGGAATTGGTGGTTAATAATAGGGAATTGATTTGTTCCGCCTGACTCTCTCGATTTCCCTTCTTCTTTATCGTTGGTGTGAACTGTTGGAAATTATGCCCTAGGGCAAGTCATTGTTCTCCATTAAGTTATCACTTCATTCGCATGTTTACAGTGATAACTGATCCCTGGATATATCTTATAGATGATATCTTAAATGTCCCGATCGGTCATCTACACGGGGAGCGAAGATGAGGTAAGACCGGTATGACTTTGATGACGTATGGAGATACGAATCAAAGTCATGGGCACTTGTAAGAGTATAAGGTCTTGGACCGACCCACTATGAGAAAGTTTTGCATGGATTAAGTTATAAGCTTATCTCATGTATAACCGCGTCACAACGCCCTATGACCTGAGACCATCATGGATTCCTACATGATGAGTCACTGACTTTTGACCTAGTCAAAAGTCACCTTTGACCGGGTGATGATAAAGGCTGGGATCCGGATCAGTGGTTTTTATGCGGAGGAATGTGAATGGTCAAGATGGAATTTGTCCCTCACATTTGTAGAGAGATAATACTGGGCCCCTCGATGAGTGAGTCTAAGAAATGTACGGCCGTACTGTGATGGAAATGAGTTTACATTTTCACTTATTAAACTACTCGAGAATCGAGAAAATAGTGGTCAAGAAAAGGAAGTTGACATTATCCATGCCTCATCCTTGACCAAATTATCGCGTTACAAAAGGGACGTGACATGGTTGTACGATAAGTTGTATCGTGTCATCGATCCCCATGTGACTTGGGTAGTCGCAATGTCTTACTAGATGCCGCTTGTGACTTGTGGGCTGACAAAGTGTTGGCCCACTGCCAATCTCATATGGGCCTACAGGGTCGCACACAAAAATAACTCAACACGAGCAAATGTGTCCAGATTCATTGAATCTTAGATACGTCTAAGATTTAATGAATACTGAATTTAATCTAGGATATATATATGTATATATGTATATATGTATATTAAATTCGAAATTAATATATGTTAATATTATTAATAGAGATTATAATATTAATATATATAATATTTGTTTTGTATTTAATTTATTTGATAAATTAAATATCTAAAACAAATTGAGATATTGTATCTCATTTAATTTTCGAATAAAGATATCGTATATATTTTTAATATTAAATTGAGATATGGTATCTCAAATTTAAATTAAATAGATAGATATTATTTCTCGGATTTAATTTATAGAGATAAATTAAATCGAAGGCTTTTAATTTGGATTGAATAAATGGATTTGATTAGATCTATTAGATGAATTTAATTAATACATTTATTTTAATCCAGATTCCAAATTCGAATTTCAAATCAGCTTTTAATGCGGATTAAATATATAACATCCTCCATTTTAAAGGACAATTATTACTTATTAAATTGATTAAACCATTTATTAAAATGTTTTATGCACACAATTAAGCTTTTCTTTTTATTAGGCCCATATTTTTAAACTAAATATTGCTTCGAATTTTTCAAAGTATCCGAAATATACTAGAATATACCAAGTGAGCCCTAATGCGGCAATATACAAAAATTCAACATGTACCAAAAGGTGGAAGCACAACCGTTAGTGAAAGTAACTTAAGCTTCCAAAGCCTTCCCTGATTGACCCACACGAGAATTATCACCTGAAAAATATTTGTAACCATCAATCCAGCTCATTGTAAATGCTAATATGTGCTCGTGAGGTGCCAAATGGAACATTTTAAATAACAAAGTACTATATATCAAATTTACAAAATTATCAGATCACAATTTCTGTCACAATGTTTAAATCACATATATAACATGCCAAGCAATATGTCGATACCAGTCAAACCTTATCACCCCCCACCCTTATAACCGCTGATAAAACCCATGGGTCGTAATATAATAGGTTTAGTCTCTCGTAACAAGACTACACCAAGCTCTCCGATGATGAGGTTTAGCCGGCCAAAGACTACATAACTCATATCGGACCATGGGTTCCCTTTCCTTCGAATATAGAAAGGTGTCCTTGTCCCCAGGGTGACCCTAATCCCGCTAAAGGATTAGGATGATACCAAGGGCAATATCCGGCCATCCACTGTGCGCTCAGTGGCGGCAATACCACGTGGTATATACACAATAACTCATCATCACTCCAGATCCACCACCACTCCACATCATCATAATCTTGGCATAAATATATGAAATTCTCAACAAGATTTATGACAGTAACACATCATCACAATAATCATTAAGATAACAATATTATTTCAGCTCAAGAAACCATAAAAGTACATTTTCCATAACATGTGAAATCGTTCCAAAATAAATCCCATAAGGAAACTTCGTCAAAAACATAGCTTTCATAAGTTAAAAATCACTCACAAATCATCATACAAGCAAGTGCAATGAATAGAAAGTGGTTACCTCAAATTCCTTATACGAGCGTAAGAGAAATCAGTCACCTTTAATAAGCTCTTTTTTCTCTTTTCTTCCCTTCCTTCCTCACCACTCTCTCTTAATCTTGCTCTCCAGATCTCTCAATCTCAACTCACCCACACACGCATAGCACAACACATACACGTACAAATTTAACACACACACTCAGATAACATACATATATATAGATTAATAGATGGCGGTGGGATAGATACTTTCTCACTAAGCATATATATTAATGTGGCAGCAATTGCTGCCACGTTTTATAACAATTTTTTTTTTTTTTTTTTTTTTGTAAATATTAATTTACATTATATTATCATTATCATTATTTTTTTTATTTTTTTTTTTTTTTCCTTTTGTTGCACCGCCACGCATGTATGTACATAACTTTTTTTTTTTTCAATCTTCTTCATTCTTCCACGCACATACCATCTATCCTTTTTTTTTTTTTCTTTTTTGAAATTGAGGAAATTATCACAGAAGCGCCAACTTTATTTTTATTTATTACTATTTTATATATATATTTTTATCAGCAACAATAATAATAATACTATTTCCACATCCTTCTTCTACAAATTTCTTTTACTATCATAAATGATATTTTATATAAAACCATTTATTTCGATAATTACATAATAAATTCATGTCACGATTAATTAATTTTTTCTCATTTATAATTAAATCCTAATATAAAAATTAGAATGTTACAAAATACGTTACATCAGATTTGATTGATGTAATTAATGTATTTTAATCCATATTTGAAATTTGAATTTCAAAATTAATGAGGATTAATTTTATATAATGCACTGAACGAGTTTGGAAAACTCACGGGACATTTTGTCAAGCGCATTGAAAGCCGCGAGAAAAACCCTAGAGTGGAAAATCAAGAGAGACGCACAAGAGGCGCTACCACGCTGTCGTAGCCGTGTTCGGGAGTTGTTCGTGTGGATACCGGTGGAGGAAGACGATCCTACGAGTCGTCTTCGGCGATCGAGGAGGTAGCCCACTGTTCAATGAAGAACAAGCCGCAAAACGAATTCTCCTAAGGTAATTTCGGATTCCCTAGCCTTGTTTAAACGCACTGAGTGATCCTCGGGATTGGATCCGTAAGTTTTTTTAATCCGCTGCGTTGTACGGATTCCAACATGAACGTCGTTGTTATCGTGGTTGGAGATGTGGTGAATCACGAATCCTTTTCTCACTCCCTCACTCCAACACGCGAGAGTTAAAACCTAGCATCGTGAACCCTAGCAATCGTGAATCCATCGGCTTTGGACCATCCATTGTTCATCTTCTTTGCTTACTCTTCGCATCATGAACCCTAGATTTTTTCCTCCAGATCTTTGTTTCCCCAATTTGCCCGATGAGTCAATCATATTTGTTTAGGTTATGTGTTAGATTTTGGGATTAATCAATTTAGATAAATAAAAGATAAATAAATTATATTTTTCCATATAAATAAATAGTTCTTTTTCCAAGTCATCAATTACTCATTCTACTTGTTTACTACACACTCCTAGTCGTCCACATCATATATTTAAGTCAAACTTTTCAACTTAACAATCAACATCCACTGCGTTAACGATTACTATGACTTTTGCTCCTATTTTGTAACCATAGTCACTTTTGCTCCCAAAAAAACACTTGTTCTTTGGGCGCTCCTCGACAAAAGCACATATGTATTTTTGCACCTTAACCCAATAAAAAATAAGTAAATAATATCAACAGTTTAATTTTACTATATGGTATTTGAGCAATTTTAATTTAGGGAGATAGATAGAGGCAGAAGATTTGCCGATAACATTGCAATGAATTGTGAAAACTATATGGCATGTGCAAACTTTTTGTTTGGATAATGTTTTGCAAAAACTTTTAAGACTACGGACTTGACATGTTTGCTGACATCATCTTTAGGGGATGCTTCAGACGAAGACAAGTATCTTCCTTCTATTTCAAGGACCGTTCGATTCAAATAGGTGCCATTTTGTGCAAGTAATTTACTTTTATTTTTATGCGAAGAATAATTCTACCTCTAGTCTTAATTATAAAACCAAGTTAATTTTTTTCAGAGAGATTAAGAAAACTAAATAAATTACTTAATGATATCATATGTTGTATATTTTTAGATTATGTATTATTTTATTAGTCAAAACTAATTAATTTGGATAAAAAAATAAAAATAAAGGGGTTTAATGTTTCTATTTTTGTTGAAATTTGTTTTTTCTGCCACACTTACATAAAAATGAGTGGGTCGCACTTATATTTTCTCTCTCTTCTCTTTACAATGAACCCACTTACTTTTATGTGAGTGTGACCCAAAAAAAAAAAAAAAAAAAAAAAAAAAAAAAAAAAAAACAACAACAACAATTCTACAACAAAATCAGAAACATTAGGCCCCTTCATAATATGGAGCCATCCATCCCGCGCTCTAAGCCACTTTTGTTTGGAATATGAAAAAAAAAAAAAGGTTAGAGGTGATTTTCTAGATTTTTTTTTATTGAGTCCGAAATTTTAGCATCAACATGTGACACTCCTAATTTTAAGCTAGCCTTTAATAAAATAAATAAACTCAACTAATAAATAAAATCAAAGATTAAATTTAGTCCTCATTCACAGGTATCAAAATCACACCCTGATTTCTGGGTATATAGGCTCGAGAGAAATGAACTCGTGGCCCAGAAAATACCTGAGCGAAATGCAAACTTCTAGTAGATATATAACTTTCTCAATTTTAAATTCAAATTGGGCAAGACTGGTGGTTCTCCGGCAAAACTGTTGAAAGAAAAAAAAAATATGAATTCTTTTGTATATCATATTAAATAATATTATTTTAATCCGGATTGATTTAACCCTAATGGGTATGATTTATTAATTAGATGGAGAAAGTTTAGTTCCTTAATCACAATATTTAAATTTATAACTTTCGGTGACTTGGTGAGGTACAAACTTTGAATCATGGCCTATTGTCTTCTTTGCCTCAACATCCCGTTCAGCTGCTTCTTCAGGTTCAACGTCCGACTCGACTTTTAAAACATAGGTACAATGTGCATAAAAAATAAAACTTACAGCTTAATTACACACACACACACTCAAACCACTTTTAATATAATCAAATTGGGACAAATACTTAATTTTCTTAACCCCCCCCCCCCCAAAAAAAACATATTAATAACAAAATTTGGTTAAAGGAAAAATTATTAATCAGAGAAATATATATGTGTATCCTAATTTGATTGAACCATAAACACTACAACAACAATATGTCTTATATCCTACCATGTGAGGTTAATATCATCATCTTAGTTATCCCTACTACTTTAGGTTCTTGTTGTTGTCTTTTTAAAACCCAATATTTAATGGATTTGGCTTCTCTCCTATACCTGTAACATCCCAATTTTTGGACGAGAAAGTTGGAAATAAAATGGGATAAGAAGGCTTTTAACCAAGAAAGTCCAAAAGCCATAAGCTTATTATGAAGAAAAGTTTAAGATAATTAACTAAATTATTTTGGGACCTTGAAAATTTGGGAAGATTATGAAATAATATTTCAAGGATATAGAAATATTATGGTGGAATTAATTATGGCAAATTTAGCCTGGATAAATGTTAAAACAAATATTTGAAAAAATTTGAATATTATGGAAATTTTAAATTAGTGAAATTTTGGCATGAATAATTATAGTGTTAATTTTTTTGGAAATTAAGACCTATTTTATGTAGAAATTTACAGGAAAAGTATAAATTCAAGGATTATGTAGAAGACCTAGGACGGAAGAGGTATCGTAAGACCGGATATGCGATCGGTCTTGTTCCGAGGCGGTCTTAAAAGTCTGTAATATTTAAGAGCGGATGAACGACCGGTCTTAAAAATTTAGACCGCACTTTTGAAATATCCGGTCTTAAAATTTTTTCAAAATAATTAAAAAAAAAAGAAAAAAAAACCCAAATGAAACAACCGGTCCCAAATCACCAGATCTGTCAACATTTTGAATGTCCCTCTGTTATCAGCGATGGAGAACCAAGAGAAGATTGGAAGCAACACCAATAAGAAAAACAAAAAAGAAGAGAAGATTGGAAGCAACACCAACAAGAAAAACGAAAAAGATGAATACAAATTCGAAATAAGAAAACATAACAAGAAATAGAAATCATTCACCAAAGAAATCGAACTTGAATCAATATAAAATCGAGGTGAAATTGAAGTCCAGATCTACAAAAAAAAAAAATCACAAGCTTAAAGCAACCAAATGAGCAGGATCCTCTTGTCGATCTTTGGCAAAGCTTCAAGCAACCAAAATCAAAGTCCAGATACGAGCGGGGAGCGGTCAAGGTAGGAGCAAACGAGACTTAAGCAAGAAGAGATGCGGGTTTGATTTTAAACCATCTGTGCGAAGGCGATGTGGGAGGAGCCATAGATCGAAGAGGAAGGAGCCGTCGTCATCCAGAATCCTCGAAGCAATACGCTTGCGCCGTTGCTGAAGATTGGAGTTGATGCCATCGCAAAACCCTCGAAGCATCTCACTACCAATGTTGCCAAGGATTTGATTGTGTGGCTCTTAGGATGACTTAAGAAAATTGCAAGTAGGTTAGAGGAAGAGGATGTCATTTTTGCTAAGGATTTGACCCGTGAGGCTCTTGGGACACTCGTTGAATCTATGACTAAGCAAATGTTATATCACCAAGAAGACAAGCACGCTCACGGACTTAACGAGTTTAGCGAATTTAGTTTTTTTTTAACACTTTTAAGACCGGTTGTTTGTAAAAACAGGTCTTAAAATTATATTTTTAAGACCGGATCCTTTATAACTCGGTCTTAAAAGTGTTCTATATATTTACGAAATGCCACGGTTATACTTTTAAGACCGGATCTTTTATAATCTGGTCTTAAAAGTCTTCTATATATTTATGAAATTGCCACCGGTCATACTTTTAAGACCAGATCTTTTATAATCCGGTCTTAAAAGTCTTCTATATATTTATGAAATTGTCACTGGTCATACTTTTAAGACTGGATCTTTTATAATCTGGTCTTAAAAGTCTTCTATATATTTACGAAATTGCCACCGATCATACTTTTAAAATCGAATCTTTTATAATCCGGTCTTAGAAGTGTTCTATATATTTTTTGAAAATTCAGATTTAATTAGTTAGCATATACAATTATATTGTGCAATTATCTTAATTAAGTTGTTAGAGAGATTTTAGGAATTAAGTAAGCAGATCATGATTTTTTGAATTTCGTAATTATATTCCTGATTGTAAAACTAGTGC
The DNA here is from genome assembly GCA_019022655.1 of Acacia acuminata. Taxonomy (NCBI): domain Eukaryota; kingdom Viridiplantae; phylum Streptophyta; class Magnoliopsida; order Fabales; family Fabaceae; genus Acacia; species Acacia acuminata. The sequence goes on from JAFJYI010000336.1 coordinate 240,787, forward strand.
AAAAAAGGCTTTTAAGACCGGACAAAAGAGGCATCGTAGGACCGGACCCTTGACTAGGTCTTGTTCCAAATGTAGGTATTAAAAGTCTACATTTAAGACAGGACTACGACCGGTCTTAAAGAAAATATTTTAGACCAGGACATTTAAAACATTGGGTCTTAAAAGTCGTACTAAAATAAACACGAAATACTTTTTGTTCGGTCCTAAAACTCAACTTTTAAGATCGGCTAATTATTAGGCCGCTCTTAAAAGATAGAATTTTAAGACCAGGACACAAATAAATACGGTCTTAAACTTAGCGGCTTCTAAGACGACTAATTATACACGGTCTTAAAAGATTGACTTTCAAGAGGATGATAAATAAATGCGGTCTTAAAAATTTTATTTTAGACCGCATGTATAAATTTACCGGTCTTAAAAAGACCGAGCTTTTAAGACCGGCGCTTATAAAGAAATGTGTTACACGACCTTTAAGACCAGGACATATAAATACATCCGGTCTTAAAAACTCACCATTTAAGACCGGCGCATTTATTTGCGGTGTAAATTTTCCTGAATTTTTCCCTCAATTGTTCATTCGATTGTATTACACACAAATCTACCACCCAATCCAAAGACATAAACGTCGATACTTTAAGGCGTAAGCTATGAACAATTATTTGAATAAATTGAATTGGAAAAAGAATACAAATATTATTCACCATGAGTTATTTGACGTCTTAATTAATGTTTATACTATGACTACAACACCCAAATTAATTCATACAATAGGATAACTTACTTACAAATACAACACACATGCCCAAAATAATATTCATCATGCCTTCATCGATTCCCACCCAACAAAGTAACATCCTCTTTTATAACATGCCCCTTTGGATCGGATCCGCCACAAAAATAAAACAAGAACAAACTTCATAGTCGGTGACATTGTTTATGAACATAGTAGGAATATAATATAGTTAAAACCTTAAAGTTTTCAAAGAAATCTGCATATAAATATTACCTTATGAATTGACTCTTTTATAAGGTGATATCTACCCATATCCCTTCTTGATGATCACTTCTTATGCCGGGTTCATTATCCGCTTCATCTTCTTCGTTTATGTCCGGTAGACCCCTTGGAAAAGGAGTACTCTCAGGAATACCATAATTCGAATTGATTTCCTCATCAATATCAATGACCCTCTTTCCTTGGAGAGCTATAGACCACATTTTATTTTCTTGATCGGTGATATAGAACACTTGTTTTGCTTGGTCTGCCATAATAAAAGGTTCATCTCCAAAAGTTCTACCATGGACATCGACTAATGTAAATCCTAGCCGATCGATCCAAACACCATTATTGAATTTGACCCACTTGCATTTGAAAATGGGAAATCTAATTTTCACATAGTCCACCTCCCAAATCTCTTAAATAACCCCATAATATGGCATGACTGCCAATAAAGGGCTTTTTTCTTTCAAACTGGAGAAGTGCATAGATTCAGCCTCTAACATAACACCACTGTTTTGGACGGTGCTCGTATCATCTAGGGACTTCGTGTAAAATGTATAACCATTGATCACATACGAATTCCAACTTATGACATCAACCTCGGACCACGTGCTAACCATTTGATTGTATCGAAACACATTCCTCTCCCTCGACCTTTTGTTTGAACCGGTTTGCAAAAGTTACGTTATGCTCCCTAATCAACCTTTGTTCGTCATTCGATGATTTTCTTTCCTCATGACTTCTTTATGTTCAGCTATTTGGCTTGAACTTTATCCACATTATTCAAGATGTATAAGTGGACTTGTGACAATTCATCAGGATCCACACTCTTTATGGAAGCCCCTCGTCTACCCCCTTCAACATGCTGATGTTTTGGAAGCCCAATATGTCTTACTTTGGCCAAATAATTTTGACAAAATTCCATGGCTTCTTCAGAAACATATTTCTGAACAATCGATGCTTCTAGCCGGTATGCGTTCTTCACATACCCTTTTAGGAATTTCATAGATCTTTCATTGGGTACATCCACTGTAAATGGATAGGGCCACACATCTTTATCTCCCTCACTAGATGAACAATTAGATGAACCATGATGTCAAAAAATGTAGGAACAAAAAGCTTCTCAAGGTGGCACAAGATAAGATATCCTTCATTCTCCAATTCATCCAACTTTTCAATCTCGAAAACTTTACTACAAAGCGCATTGAAGAAGACACAAAGTCTAGTCAAAACGACCCGAAGATCATATTTGGCGATGCCTCGAATAGCTATTGGGAGTAGCTATTGCATCAAGACATGACAATCATGAGACTTTTGGCCTACTAATTTCAAGTCCTTCATCGATACAAGCCTATTCAAATTTGAAGAATACCCCGTGGGAACTTTTGTGCCATGCAAACACTCACAAAAACTCAGTTTCTCATCCCTAGACAAAGTATGAGAAGCCGGGGGACAATAAGTTCTCTTCCCATCTGGCCTTCGATGTAACTCTTCGTGTATTCTCATTGCTATCAGATGCAATCTTGCCTTCACACCATCCTTGGAACTACCTTGTATGTTGAGAAGCGTGCCGACAATACTATCACATACGTTTTTCTCCACATGCATGACATCAATATCGTGTCTCACATCAAGATTGCGCCAATATGGAAGATCGAAGAATACAGATCTCTTTTTCCATATATTTGTTTCTTTTATACTCTTTGCAGTCTTACCGAAGACGACATTGATATTTTTCACCTTTTCATAAACTTGCTCCCCAGTCAATGCCACCAGAACATCTTCATACTCTTGGCCACCAAAAAAGGCTTTCTTTAATCGATGATATGGGTGGCCCCGTCTAAGAAATCTCCTATGTCCAAGATAAACTGTCTTTCTTCCATGTTGAAGTTGATGATAGCGTGTGCCTTCTTCACAAACCGGACATGCTTTATGGCCTTTTACACTATACCCTCACAAGTTCCCATATGCTGGGAAGTCGTTTATAGTACAAAATATCATGGCTCGCATTTTAAACACATCCTTCTTGAAAGAGTCAAAAACATCAACACCTTTCATCCACAACTCCTTCAAGTCTTCGATCAAGGTGAAGGTAAACATCAATGTCATTTTCGGGTTGTTTCGGTCCCGAAATCAACATAAACAGTATGATGTACTTTCGTTTCATGCATAACATTGGAGATAAATTGTAAATAATCGTAGTACAAGCCATGAACTATGTATACGCTAAGGCTTCCATATGGATTCATGCCATCCGTGCTAAGGGCAAGCCTAAGGTTCCTAGGTTCTTCGCCGAACATCGAAAACAATTGATCCATTTTCTTCCATTGAGAAGAATCGGCCGGATGTCGAAGCTTTCCATCAGAAATCCTCTAATCTGCATGCCACCTCAAATTTTTTGCATCAATTTCATTCGCAAACAACCGCTTGAACCTTGGTATGATTGGAAGATACCACAACACTTTTACAGGTCCCTTATTTGACTTGTACCTTGGGGTTTCACATATCGGACAATTCTGCTTCTCTTCAAACTCTTTTCTATACAATACGCAATCATTCGGGCATGCATGGATCTTTTTGTACTCCATCCCTAGTGGACAAAGTATTTTCTTAGCATCATAGTATCGATGCGGAAACACATTATCATCTGGAAGCATGTCCTTGAAAGCCTCAAGCATTTCAGAAAAACTCTTGTCGCTCCATCCATGACGTGCCTTCAAGCTTACCAATTTCAATACAGCGTTCAACAATTGGTATTTTTTACACCCACGGTATAGAGGGGTCTCTACATCACTGCACATATTACCATATGCATGTGATTGATGAAAAGCCTCTTCTCCTACATCACCGATAATGTCCTCTATGCGATCATCCATATCCGTGTCATTATCATCAAAGGCCACTTCCCTATGTTGAGACCCACTTGGTATTTTTTCACCATGTCATACCCATACTGTATAAGTCTTACAAAATCCTTCACAAATTAAATGTGTGTGTATAACTTCAACACCGAGTCGCCTCTCATTCGACATTTTACACAAGGGCAATAAAACTTCCCACTATCATCATGAGCATTTTGTTTTGCAAATTCAATAAAGTCCCTCACCCTATTCTGATATTCAACACTCGTCCGTAAAGCATTTATCCAACTGTGGTCCATAGTAGTATTCCTATAGACGGAAAGATTTAACATATACATAATCCGAAAAAAGGCAGAGACTTGCATATAAAATATGTCAACTCCAAATGCATATTTATGCTCAATGTCGGTTATGCATATCTTTTTTTTTTTGGATTTTACGGAGAAACTTGCCCATTAAATGCATAACAAAGAATCGCTTTTGGTCATAAATGTATCACAGTGAATCCAAGAAGCAAAATAAATACATGACGAGGAAATTAAATGCATCTCATGAAGGTCTTGTGGACTCACCTGTACCAAATAAATTCAAATGCGTTTGCTGAGTCTTTCTTTTCCCGCCACGAACGTTGATGTTGCGATGCAAGAGTAACCTAAAAACATTTCTTGGTCAGTTGGGTAGGTCTAAAGTGCAAATATAATCTTTAAAATACAATATTCATTAACAACGAGAGAAACCCACAATAACATTTCATCGATTTCTTTCAACCCATGAAAACCCCAGAACTATTAGAAGGAAAATCATAAAGTTATATAACCGAAACACTTCGTACAGCTTGGTCTATAGATGTTTAGCTAAGGAACCAGAGAGTTAATCTCGAGAGAGGAACGCAAAGCAGCAACGATGCAACACACACTGGAGACAGAACCTGTGTAATCACTTTCGGCGCGACAAGAGAAGTTCTGAGAGGGAAATTTAATTTCCCTGCGACAGAGACATGTCTTAATATTTTAGATTTCTCACATGGTTTCGAGACATGTCTTAATTATACAAGTATACGAGTCCTAAAGATATATTCTATTAATAAATTTTTAAGACCAGAGGTTAACAATACTGCGGTCCTAAATTTTAGTATTCATTTAATTTTAAGGCCGGAGATTTATAAAGCATCCGGTCCTAAAAGTCAAACATTTATTAACTAATTTTTAAGACCAGCGGTTAAGAATACTCCGGTCCTAACTTTCAATATTCATTTAATTTTAAGACCAGCGGTTATAAGAACTACGGTCCTAAAAGTATTTCGTTTATTAATTAATCAAAAAAAAAAAAGAAGAGGTTTGCATTTGGCGAACGCAACAGAAACTGAGTTAATAAAATAAATTAAAGGAAAACTAGAGAATATGAATATTAGAAAGACACAAGCTTAGTTTTACTGCTTCCATACATAACTGGAGAATATGCACGTACAAAAGAAAATTAAGAGAGAAAACAAGCAGAAAATTATCAAAAACAAGAATCTGACTAAACATCCTAAAGCTTATTATCCTCCAAAGCCTTGGCGATATCGGCGTGAACAACATTAATTTCATGGGAGATCAGAAGTTTCTTTTTACTCTCATCAGCCACAATGCTACATTAGAGGAAAGAGGAGAGGGTCGTAGTAGTCGCGGTGGGGCCAAGAGGTTGGAGAGGGGGAGCGGAACCTCTTCATCATCGAAGAAATAACAATGGGTCCAACGACCCGAGACTCTTCTATCACAATAGGACGGACTCTCGATGGAGGAGGCGCACCGTATAACGATCGACGGAAGGCACGAGCATCACGAGTAAGAGCACCCCTACGAGTGGTTCTCTTGTATCTAACCATGGTTTGAGAAGTTGGGGCAGAGAGGTATGAGGAGTTAATTAATAAAGGTAGAGAGCTATTCTCAGATAGCCACGTACGTAGTTTGGAGTTACGAGGTAGTGAGGAATTAATAAGGAGTTAAGGACAAGAGAGGTATGAGGAGTTAATAAAGGCAGAGAAATTTTTAAGAGCGGGATTTATAGGTACGCAGTATAAAATTCTATTATTTAATTTTCATTTTAAGACCGACCTTTTATAATATGTCCGGTCCTAAAAGTCTATTTATTTTTAGGGTTAAATACCTAATTTACCACGGAAGTTTTGCTAAGGGAGAGCCTAGCACCCGGAAGTATTTTGGGTATCATTTTTGCCGGAAGTTTACAAAATGGAGCAAATATGCCCTTAAGTTTTTTTTAGGAGCAAATTTGTCCGGAAGTTTTTTAGGAGCAAATTTGCCCAAACTTCCGGGGCAAAAATGATACCAATCCAACGGTCAAGATCAACCGATGGGCAAAATTGCTATGTTTGTAAACTTCTGGGGCAAAAATGATACCCAAAATACTTCCAGGTGCTGGGCGCTCCCTTAGACAAACTTCCGTGGCAAATTAGGCCTTTAACCCTTATTTTTAAAATCAATTCTATTACTTTTAAGACCGACCTTTTATAATATGTCCGGTCCTAAAAGTCTACTTATTTTTAAAATATTCAATTCTATTACTTTTAAGACCGACCTTTCATCATTTACCCGTACTAAAATTCATTCTTTTCAAATTCAGATGGCAGAGTCGTATCCTTACACTCTGTTCAAATGAATGATTCAGAGTCTCTTCGGCTTCCAGATAAAATTCCCAACTAGGCGTCTCCTCGTATTCGGATGAACTATGCGTCTCCTCATTAAAGTTTCTGGCGTTTCACATTGTTCAGAATGGGTTCTCTATTTAAACCCGTTGTTACTGTACTTTCTTCACATTCTTCTCCATCACTTCTACACGGCTTCCTCCACCGCCTAGCCTCACTTGTAATGGCTACTTCCCCGGGTCCTCCGTTTCCTCCTCCTCCTCTTCAACCTCGGCCCCCTCCGCCATTCCCTCCTCCAATTCCGACCGTGAAGCGGTTGGTGCGATCGTGGTGGCCGCGTCGATCACATGGATCGACGCTTGGGCAAATTAGTTCAGCTTGTTCATACCGTGAACAACAAGCTGAACATAGTACTTCACGCCAATGACGTGGAGTACGATCCCGCTGAAGACGACTCCGACTCCGACTCCGAGACTCCGGCTCCCCCTCCCTCTCCGTCTACGAAGAGGATTAGTTTTTTTTTTTTTTGTAATCGCTGCCCTATATTATTATATAAAATATTATGCACTCTTTTTGTTCTCGTGCGAGTTTAGTACTTTAATTCGTTAGTTTATCCATTATCCGAACACGGAAAGCAATAAACAAGGCAACTATGAAAGATGGATAATGGCGGACTCAAAAAACTAAGATGAAAGAACAAAGACTTTTAGGACCGCACACTTAGTAAATCGAGGGTCCTAAAAACATCGCTTTTTGTCGCTTTGGTTTCCATATTCGATCGCCTTGTCCTTTTCATTATCGTCTTTCTTTTTCCGACAAAAGGAAACAAACAAAAAATTGTCCTCGTGTAAATCAACAATAGAAATTCGTAGAATACAGTTAAGAACATACAAAAAACAAAAAACAACTTTTACCTTATTTGAATAAAAACAAACACAGTGACAATTCTTCTCAAGGTTGGACCGTCGTTGTCGTCGGTTTTACCTCCCCTGATTTGAAACAAAGTACCTTTTCAATATCTTCCTTCTTTTTAGAAAAGGGAAACCGATAATGCTACTCAAGATCAGGAGAGGTAACATCGACTACAATGAAGGACCTAGCTTGAGTAGAACGCCAGAACCTCGGTTGTCTCGAACCATAATGATTTGTCTGAAAAGCAAGTGAGCATTTCTATTTAAAGGAAGACTATTAAGACCGGATATTTAACAATTACATGGTCCTAAAGGTTAAGCCAACTTCTAAAATAAAAATAAGAGGACTTTTAGGAGCGGACAGTAAAATAATATACGGTCTCATAAGACTTTTAGGACCGGATGTTTACAATATACGGTCCTAAAAGTCTATCTATACCTAAAAGTCTCATATTTTTAAAAATGAACACTTTTAGGATCGGATGTTTATTATGTGGACTTTTAAGATCGTACTTTTAATTAATATACGGTCCTTAAAATGTCATATTTTTTAAAACGAACACTTTTAGGACCGGATGTTTATTATGAGGACTTTTAAGACCGGACTTTTAATTAATATACGGTCCTAAAAGTCGATATCTTTCTCAAATTTCAAGCACTAAATAGCTTTATCCACCATCCAATACATTCGGAAACCCAAAATGGACACAAGAAAATTGTTAAAAAAATTAAACAAATTTATTTATTGAATTTTACATTGCCTATGTATATTTACAAATGAGTATTATTCGGAAAAATAAACAAATTTACAGAATATTATTGTTGTACAAGATATATTTACAAATGAATTGAGGACATTAATTATTGTCCTGACTTTATCAGGTCATACAGATATTCACAAAACAAATTGCGTATGTGCTCCAGTTCATCATCAGAAAAGGGATCAGGGCAGTCAAACATCTGTAACATCAAAGACAGAAACTGAATTAACTTGCATGCATATTTCATATGTAACATTAAACCGCATACATTGAATTAACTTGTGTGCATAATATGTAACATCAAATACATTTACCTTTACAGTTAATTTAGTCCTTCCTTGCGTGATAATATCATACATGTGTTTCATGATGTACTGGCCACATAAGTTGGACCCCGGTGGTTGCCGACGAGTCTAAAAAGAACAAGAAATATATATAAGAGCATATATAGCTTAATGACCAAGTTCACAAGACAGTGTGCCAATGTACAAATATTGTACCAACCTCTGGTGTGTCCCAGATAGGGTCTTTGGCCCGACGCCTTTTCTTTACCTCAATTTGGAAGGTCTTCATGGCACTATCATCAAAATCACAAATTTATCAATAATGTTCACTGAAAATTCACAGCAGAGATTTCAGACAAGAGAATCAAAAGGACATGCTTACTCGTTGATGGTCTGCGTCAACGAAGGCAATGGCTCGCGGTGAGTGGAGCATAAGAAGATAACTTTATGCTCCTCCATGCACATGAGGACCAAGCGCAGGTGGCCGCTGAAAATTCACGCGATAAAAGTATACTCAGTGATATATGTAGCAGGATTAAGTGAATTGTAGACAAGATTTATGATATGTACCTGTGGAAGAATGGCAACAAGTACACCTTTCTTCTCACTTCACACAACCTCTTTGATATGTACTCCTGTCTCTCCTCCATGGATGTTTGACTTGAATAAACAGGGCACAAGAATCCAAAATCGTTGCTCCTGCCCTTTTGAACCAATTCTTGATGCAAACCTACAATAATGACATCGATCAAGGAATTAGTATATATGTATGTGTGTCTAAATGATGCATTTAATTTATGTACTCATAGACAGAAGATACTTACTTCATAAAAATTTGAACAATTGCATCAGTAAGCTCCTGTCGAGGAAGCGGGGACTCAACATCAACGGTGTCAACTTGAACAGGAAGAGGATGAGGGACGCATAATACTTCATTGACAGGCCATGATTTATCTTTAAAATATCCACTCTTCACCATATCAGATATTTTTTCCGTGGCAGTCAACTTAGCAGTAGGGGATTGAGCTTGAGGAGGGGATGGAGCTTGACGAGGGGATGGAACTTGACGAGGGGATGGAACTTGAGGAGGAGGGGTTGAAGCTTGAGGACCAGTAGAGCATGTACAAGCTTCACTGGCCAAGAGATGAAGGTTCCCTTGATATCACTCACAAGCTTCAGCTGATCAGTTGGGAGAGGGAGAGGTGCATCAATGATCACCTTTTCAATTAACACTCGGACTTCATCATCAGCCATTTGTTGGTGGTGTACAATTGATCCCAATAAGTTGTGGACAGTCCCTTTTGAAACTAATCATGCAGGATGATCACGATCCTCCACATATAGGTCACAAGGTTGCTCTGACTGTCCAACAATGCAGCTCCCTCTAGTGCTATCTTTGCGCAAGTGCGGCAGTGAATGTGTGAAGGAACACTAGTCTCGGACAATTGCTCAAAAGCTTCATCGATTCAATTCCTTCCTTATCTGGCTCATATGATTCAATTCCTCCCTCATCTGGCTCATCTCGGATTAATACCTTGCTTCTTTAGCCGCTGCATCCTCACTTAATTTGGCCACCGTCTGTTCCATCTCCTCCCGGGTAACCATACTTTGTCTATGGCATTTGGATTTACCAAAGTATTCCTTCGGGCCTACCCGTCCTCCAATCCCCCTTACACGCCCACCATGATCCGGTTTTTCGGTCAAGCAGTCAGAACATCACTCCTCCTATCCGACACAAAAGATCCATCTGCTTCTTTCTATTTAAGATCTTCATGTAAGATACAGATAACGAGAAGCTTAGTAATGAAACATGTTTAGTAACTAAAAAATAACAATAACGATACTTACAATTCTTTTCAAAGCAACTACACGAGTTTGTTCACTCGTGTAAGCGCGCTTGGCTTTTTCCGAATGTGCAACCACAACTCCTCACGACGTATTGGAGATGGTGGATCATGTACCGTAGAAGGATTGGATTCTGCTTCATCATCCAATATCTTCCACTTGACCGCCATCAATTCTTCTTCAGACTTTTCATATCCGCCGCGAGAAGCCCTATGCGGGCAATCATTCTTTCTCCCTATCTCCTGTGCTCGTTCCCTTCTTTCCTGTGAATCAGAATTGAAAACAACTATTAATTATGAATTCCAGCCATCTCACTAAGAGAAATTAGAGAACTTCTACTTGATATGAACCTCAAACACTAGTCAAATTCACTTCATCAAGTTTCAACATTTTATGTAAGGAAGATGTAGAATTGTAGAAGAAATTGGAGCTATGTCTTGTACTACTAGATAGATAGGTTAAGAAACAAAAGAGAATTATGCTTACTGAGAATAATACAAACTTGATCCTTTTAAGGCATCCAAGTGGGATCAGCGAGTCCTCATTAGATAGTAACGGTAACTAACAAGAATGTCTAACCACTACCTACTATAACGAACTAAGACTATAATAATGGCTTGACTCTTATGCCATTATTATTTCCCTAATTACCTTCTTAGTATTTTACCTTTTCGGGGTTTACATATTAGACTTGTATAGACAAAGGCGGAAATGTATACTTCTATTCACACACCAAACAATTTAACTAACAGGATTAGATGAACACAATAACATTCACATATCAGCACAGGTTAATAAGCAAACAAAAGGGCAAAAAAAACTAAATATAAACTCACCAGAGCTTTAGGAGTGGTCCGCATCTGAACAAATTGTTGCCAAGTTTGTTCATCAATAAATGTGTACTTGTCCCAAGGTTGTTGGTCGTGAACCTCGGCAAAAATATACTTGTTAGCGAGAGAGGTCTTAAACTTCCTCCACCGATCGCGAGAATAAGACAATGTCTTTTCTTTCAACTTCTCGTAGAGTCGGGACAGTGTATATAAGCCGGATAGTGTCCCAAATAGGTTGCTTTACTTTGCAGAAGTCCACATTTTTCCACTCATCGGGTCAAGATGCTAACCTTGTGCGTGCAAGACGACCAACAAAACTAGTATATTTGCTTTTATTAGGGACTGAAAGTTCGCAACTTTTCATCAAACTGAATTGTTAGTTCTCAATGTGTTTTGATGATGATTGGAACAATTGTAAAGTCATGAAAACCAAAATGACAAGTTTTCTCTTGCAAAAATTGAATTCTTTGTCGTCGAGGGAAAACTCGAGTTTTGGATCAAAACTCGAGTTTTGGCTTGTCTCGAGAAAATATGATCAAAGGCAAAAGCGCAGTTTTTTGTCTTACCGATTTTCATGAAAAACATGAAAACTCGAGTTTTGGGAGCAAAACTCGAGTTTTGGTTTGGCCGAGAGCTTTTGAATTTTCCAAGTCTCAAAACCTCCAGTTTTCAAAGAGCACCGCTGAGTTTGAACTATTCAAAGAATTTCTCATATTTTGTGAAATAGTTCAAAACTCGAGTTTTTTGGGGTAAAAACTCGAGTTTTGATATGTTACTCAAAGAGATAATTTTTTCAACAAATGAACACCGCTTTTTTTGGTTTGAAAACCGCCAGTTTAATATCGACGGATTTTTCCAAGAGTTTTCACAAATATATGAAAAGTCGAGTTTTAGAAGCAAAACTCGAGTTTTGGTCCGCGAAGAGCACTCAAGTTTTCACAAATGCAAAACCGCCGTTTTGATATGTTCACGAGTTTTCGGAGTTTTCATGTTATAAGTGAAAACTCGAGTTTGGGAAGACAAACTCGAGTTTCGAGCAACCCGATAGCATCAAGTATTCTCTTGATTTGAAAACCTCCAGTTTTGGATGAAAACCCTCGGTTTTGATGTTTTGGACTAAAACTACATTTTCATATCAATAGTCCAAAACTCGAGTTTTGGGCAAAACTCGAGTTTTGAGTTTTTCATCGAAAACCTGGTTTGAAGCATAAATCGCGATGTTGCTCTCGGAAGAATCAAACTCGAGTTTGGATCTTGAAACTCGAGTTTGGTCTTGTCTTGATTGAAAACTCAAGTTTTGAAGAACAAAACTCGAGTTTCGATCGATTTTGAAATTTGATTTACACGATTTTTCAAATCATTCTTGTTTGATCTTAATACTTTCCAAGATTATTCTCTACTATTCTTAGCTATGTTTAATGACTTTATTAGTGAGTTTCAAATGGTTTAGAGAATGATTTTGAAGTGATAAAGCAAAAAGCAAAAAGTGGTTGAGAACATTAAATGCACGATCGAGAAAGTTGCACAACTTTGGCTAATCCACTCGCACACGTCGCAAAGCATTTAAGAATGTTTTCTACAACAAGCAACTGCATCTCCAACGGATTAATTCGCGAAGGTCAACACAGATTACTTGGCCGGTGGTTTAAGAGAATATTGAGAGAGAAAGTGCCTAAGCCACCTCCTAACACCGGGAGAACTTCTCCAACGGATCTATTTGGAAAGCAACGGTCATTTAATGATCCCCGAGTATAAATAGAGTTGCATTCAAGCCTTTCCAACAGACACACCTGCTGAAGACGAAGATCATTCAAGTCTCATATTTATTTCTTTAGTTTTTATCTGTGTAGTATCTTGTGATACATTGAGCTTCAGTGAGTATCATTATCTACTCTTAGAGAGAGTTTGTTTCCTTGTATATCATTCATTGTAAGAATCTCAAGTCAGTGGAGTTGGAGATTGGGAAAATTAGAGTACAACTTGTAAGGGGGAGTTAGTCCTAGGGAGAGGATAACTCTTGAGTATAGAGTGTGTATTTGATTGTAAACAGAGTGCAGCTTGTAAGGGGGAGTGTGTCCTAGGTTGAGGAGCATCCTTCGTTTACAGAGTGTGTATCTGTTTGTAAGCAATTACTTGTAAGGGGGAGTGAGTCCTAAGGAGAGGATCATCCCGAGTACGAGTGTGTAATTGTAATTGAGTGATAGTGGAAAATCCCAAAGTGTTTCGGGAGGCGGACGTAGGTCAAAGAGTTGGACCGAACCAAGTATAAATCCTTGTGTCAGCTTCTTCTTCCCTCACTCTGTTTACCGTGTTTTCATAGCTTCAAAACAGAGCATTTTCTGAAAAGTTTTAAAATACCCAATTCACCCCCCTCTTGGGTATATAGCTCAACTTACATGAATCTCCAGCTTTGACCCAGAAATTCGACTTAGGGTTACATCCATCATTCTTGTGCCTCTTCTACCATGGCGTCTTTGGGTGGTTACGAGGCACATTGTCGATGAAGAGGATTCGTTCGACTCACACCGATAAATGGCGTTCCGGAACACGAATGGAATCATTTTCACCGTTCATTTTCGAGACGGGGAAGAGAGGAATGCGTGAGCAAATGAGAGTGTAACAGAGGCTAATGGTACATGGGCGAGGAAGAGAGGTAATGCAACAGGAAGAGTGGTTTCACAACAAGAAGAGGGGTTTTAGAGTTCAGAGGGTAACGTTTCGCGTGGGCGAGGAAGAGAGGTAATGCTCAAGGAAGAGTGGTTTCACAATAAGAAGAGGGGTTTCAGAGTTCAGAGGGACAACGTAAGTCGTAAGGAATGTTTCGCGTGAAGAAGAATATATATTTGGCGCTTTATTTTTAAGACCGGATGAACTAAAAAGACGTTCTTATATGTTAAGTTTTAAGATCGTCGTTTATTAAACTCCGAACTTAAAAGTAATAAACTATTTAGTACCCGGTCACAATTTATGTCGGTCTAAAAAAGTATAATATTTAAGATCGCCTGTTATATATATCCAGTCTTAAACGTTTATTTAATTTTTTCCTCATTATTTTGGACGCGAGAAAATATAAGTCAGCCCCGTTCGAGATTTCTCTATAAAGAAATTTGAACTTTCAGTTTTTTTTTCAATAACATTTTTAAGACCGTTTGTTTTGTTAAGCGGTCTAAATAATATATTTAAGACTCATTGATAAAGGACGGTCCAAGAAGTTCTTTATATTTACAAAACTGTCACCGGTCATACTATTAAGACCAATGCTCATTAGGATGCGGTCCAAGAAGTTCTTTATATTTACAAAACTGCCACCGGTCATACTATTAAGACCGTTGCGTCATTACTCCGGTCTAAATGAGGCGGTCTTAAAGCCCTTTTTTTCCACTAGTTAATCATCTTAATTAAGCAGATCATGGTTTTTTGAATTTCATAATTATATTCCTGATTGTAATCATCTTAATTAAGTTGTTGGAGAGATTTTAGGAATTAAGTTAGCAGATCATGGTTTTTTGAATTTCGTAATTATATTCTTGATTGTAATCATCTTAATTAAGTTATTAGAGAGATTTTAGGAATTAAGTTAGCAGATCATGGTTTTTTGAATTTCGTAATTATATTCCTGATTTTAATCATCTTAATTAAGTTGTTAGAGAGATTTTAGAAATTAAGTTAGCATATCATGGTTTTTTGAATTTCGTAATTATATCCTAATTGTAATCTCTAGATTATAGGGCGCCAGTCGAGAAGATTATTTACTTATTAGCATATGTATATAATTCCAATTAAGCAAAGGAATAAATCATCGCATTCTTGGACTCATCTTTGATCGGCGTCTTCTCACAATATTTACGAAATTTCCACCGGAGACCAGATATTTTATAATCCGGTCTTAAAAGTGTTATATATGTTTACGAAATTGCCACCGGTCATACTTTTAAGACCGGATCTTTTATAATCCGGTCTTAAAAGTGTTCTATATATTTACGAAAGTGCCACCGGTCATATTTTTAAGACCGGATCCTTTATAATTCGGTCCAAAAAGTTCTTTATATTTACGAAGCGCACACCGGTCATACTTTTAAGACCTGATTCTCTATAGTTTGGTCTAAATGAGGTGGTCTT
This sequence comes from Acacia acuminata, assembly GCA_019022655.1. Classification (NCBI taxonomy): domain Eukaryota; kingdom Viridiplantae; phylum Streptophyta; class Magnoliopsida; order Fabales; family Fabaceae; genus Acacia; species Acacia acuminata. The sequence goes on from JAFJYI010000336.1 coordinate 256,039, forward strand.
AAAGCCTTTTTTTGTACTAGTGCGACTTTTAAAACATAGGTACAATGTGCATAAAAAATAAAACTTACGGCTTAATTATACACACACACTCAAACCACTTTTAATATAATCAAATTGGGACAAATACTTAATTTTCTTACCAAAAAAAAAAAAAAAACATATTAACAACAAAATTTGGTTGAAGGAAAAATTATTAATTAGAGAAATATATATGTGTATCCTAATTTGATTGAACCATAAACACTACAACAACAATATGTCTTATATCCTACCATGTGAGGTTAATATCATCATCTTAGTTATCCCTACTACTTTAGGTTCTTGTTGTTGTCTTTTTAAAACCCAATATTTAATGGATTTAGCTTCTCTCCTATACCTGTAACATCACAATTTTTGGACCAGAAAGTTGGAAATAAAGCTGGGATAAGAAGGCTTTTAACCAGTAAAGTCTAAAAGCCTTAAGCTTATTATGAAGAAAAGTTTAAGATAATTAACTAAATTATTTTGGGACCTTGAAAATTTGGGAAGATTATGAAATAATATTTCGATGATATAGAAATATTATGGTGGAATTAATTATGGGAAATTTATCCTGGATAAATGTTAAAATAAATATTTGAAAAAAGTTGAATATTATGGAAATTTTAAATTAGTGAAATTTTGGCCTGAATAATTATAGTGTTAATTTTTGGAAATTAAGGCCTATTTTATGTAGATACATGAAAGGTATAAATTCAAGGAATATGTAGAAGACATAATTTTAGGCGTAAGAATTTATGGAATCGATATTTTATGGGGCAAGAGAAAATAAGATTAAAGGTATTTTATTATTAAGCCATAACTATATGGTGTTGGCTAATCATAACCACAAAATTAATACCTTATTAATTACTCAAGGTTTAACACATTTCCACTCCTTATTTATTTTCATCAATAGCCAAACCATGCATTCTCACAAGGCCCATAAACATGAAGTGATATTTAGTCAAATTCATTAAGCCCAATGCGTGAGAACAAGCAAAACAATTATAGCCCGTATATGTATGCCTTTCAATCAGCCCATGTCAAACCAACTTATCTTATTAGCACCACGGAGTAGGGAAAAACATATCAAAACCCTTTTCAATGTGATATCTTCCAGCCCATACACTACATCAGTCAAACATGCTGTCAAAAGAAAATCCACACCAGCATATTTATCTGCTAAATCACATAAATGTAGAAAAAGATATATGTCCAGCGACTTCCATGGGATCTCACAATTAGATATGGCAGCAAGAGATTACCAGACCATGTCTCTCGAGCCCAGTGCTGTGTAATTCCCATCGGTTCATCCATTCTTCTTTCTCTCGGGCTAGACTTGCCAATTGATATATATATCACCCTTGCTCTGCATTTTTCATTCACTCACCTTGCTGCAACAAAAGCCATGACCCAGCCGAGAGGAAAACCGAGAGTGAGAGGCTGAGAGAAGAGTGAGGCGGAAGAGGAGAGAAAGAGAGAGTTCAACGATTTTGGATGCTCTGCGCCTTGTATCAAACATGCTGTCAAAAGAAAATCCACACCAGCATATTTATCGGTTTTGTCGTAAGATCACCTTCCGCAAGCCAAAAACTAAAAGTAAGTATCAAGTTTCTCTTCTTTCGGTTTTCATCATTTTACCAACGCAAATTCCTGAGATTTAAACCGTTAGGAGCATAGCTAGATTCCATATGAGTTTGCTGTTAAAACATTGTTGTCATAAAAGAAAACGTTGCTGCCATGTGTCTATAAACACGTGGGCATTTTGCAGCTGTTCTATATATATTAATTTGCTATCTAATATATATAGATATATCTATAAGTCAAAACCCAAAAAACTTTGCTGATATGAATAAATGTGTATGCATATATTTAAAGTATAGTATTAAAGCTTACTCTATGTGTGTGTTTAATTGGGTTTGGGATTAGTATGAAGTGACTGTACTAGATGCAGTCGCATAGGCATCCAATGCACTAACTCATGGACTCATGCAGGATGACACGAAGAAGGAAACCGTTAGCAAGTAATCCTTCCACCTCTAAAAAAAAGGCAATTTTCTTTTACATTCTCCCATTTCCACGTAAAAGCAGATAACGTCTTCATCCTATTGTGATGTTAATCTCCATGAAACCACACATGCTATTATTTATCTTCCAACCCAGGATTCAAAAGCAACTCCTTCTCCCTTGTTTATATATATATGTGTGTGTGTGTGAGCACGTCACTTCACAATGAAAGGGTAGGAAAAAAAAATGTGATCTAATATATAAGAATATATGCACTTGGAAAAGCTTTACTGATAAACGTGTATATCTCTATACATGAAATGAGAAAATCATAATGATGCATATTTTATGTCCATATATGTAGATATTGTTTTATATGTATAGATAAATCATATTTTAATGGGTGTTAATGTTTTAACTCAAATTTCATGAAGCATATTTTATGTAGCACTAGTATTTATCGAAGGTTTTGGAAGAAACATGAGGAACATTATACTTTAGGAGGAAAAAACCATGAGAAACATTAAATAAAATGCATTAAAGCATAATTTACATGATGGTTGGTATTTATAAGCTCCTAATTTTGAAGTGTTAGAATAGCCTCGGAGAGTTCAAAACAATTGTAGATAAATGATAAAAAATAATGAATTAAATAAATAAACAACAATAATAATAAATAAAATAAATAATATTATTATTACTATTAGTAGAAAAGGAATAAATAATAAAGAGAATTATTAATTAATAATAAATAGAAGAGGGTATTATTAATTAGTAATAAATAGAAAGAGAATTTATAGTCTCCCTAATTTTTCAGTCCCGTCATAATTTGTCCACTTCAAGCATTCCAAATTTCTTATTGAAATTTGTATATTTTTAATTTTATGAAATTATAAGTTATAATCTTAATTATGTAGAGTTTTAGAAGAGTTATTGATGGTTAGTAAATTAGTTGTGGTAGATTGATTTTTGGCGTGTGTTTGAGCTCTTGGATTAGGAGCAGTGTGATAATAGTTAGCTTCGGCAAGAGGTAACCACTTTCCACTTGTTATATGTATTAGTATGTTGTTTGTGAGTATTTTGTGAAATGATTATAAATATCTTAATAGAAATTGTCTTGCGGAACCTTATGATTTGAATTGTGAATATATACATGTATTGATTTATTTATTTATATATGTATTAGAATAGAGAATTGAGATATTATGACATATATTTGAGAATGATTTTAATTACATGATATGAATGGAAAATCTTGGAAAATCCCTATTGAGCTATTTATTTATTGTGATAATTATGGTAAGGGTTGAATTTGGAAGAAATTGAGTAGTTATTCCACCATGTGGTGAGGCCTCCATTGGTGCACGATTGTTGGCTTTCTATTGTCCCACCTGTTCAATGAGGGACTGGCTCACTAGTTCAATGAGGGCTTACGACACCCCACTGATTTAATGAGGAGAACTGGGACATGTGTTCTGGGGTTTTTGGTCGGTCCTCATCACATGACCAGTGAGCTTTTGAGTAACCAGTAATATGGATGTAACTTAGCCCATAGGTCTAGTCGGAGGAAATAAGGCGGTTCGGTTAGATTGACAGGAGGCAACTTGGGAATTATGTTAATGAAAGTTGTAATATCCTAATTTATGATACAAAATTTACGATATGAAATTTTGTAATGTGGATATTGGTAAATTATATTTTTTTAATATCTTGTTATATAAATTGTTCCACATAACACCTCACTAGCACATATTAGTATTCGTAATGAGTTGGATTGATGGTTACCCATATTTTTCGGTGATAGTTCCCGTACGGGTCCAACAGAAAGACTTGAAACTTAAGCTACTTCTTCCGACGGTAGTGCTTCCGTCTTTTGGTATACATTGGATGATTGTATACCGCCACATTAGGGCTCATTCTCGCATATTCGATTTAATTTTGGATCATTTTGATAAATGTTTGAAGCATTATTAAGTTATTGATCAAACTCTTATATAGTATTATGTTGAGTAAAATGGAGGACGTTATAATACCTCTTTCCATACTTTTCTCTCCTTCTCCCTTTTTTATTATTGGATTAAAATCTCAATGATTCATATTTAACATATTATAAAAATATTATTATAATTTTACTTAAAAGATATATAAAAAAAATTGATACAAGATGCAAAATAAATTGAACTATTAAAATTATTGTTGTATCTTTTAGGTAAAATTATAATAATATTTTTATAATTTGATAAATCTAGACTTGTTGAGATCTTAATCTAATGATAGAAAAGGAAAAATAAGGGAAAATGATGGAAAAAGGGTATCGGAGAGAAGCCAAATCTATATTCTTTTTTTTTTTTTTTTGAACAATAAGCCAAATCCACATTCACTATAATATAATATTGTTGATCTTAAAGCAAGTATAATAAAACTTTACTTTTACTTTATTAGGTATTTTCTAATCACAAAAAACTCTTGAAATATTTCTCTATTTTAACCCCCCAACGTGAATCATATGATAAACATCTCTATGAATTTTACCATCTTTTTATATGACTGATTCCAAATTTGAACTGCTTGGGGAATGATTGAACCATAAGTATTTTATATATATATATATATATATATTGATAAGTATATATTTTATGATTAAATAGGTGTATATTTTATGAGAATTAATTGGATTTATTAATATTATATACATATTTAATTATCTTTTATATACTTTACTATCATTATAGGATAAAAAGATATTTTGATATAAAATCTACTTATTTCCTATTATATTTTGCGGAAATATTAGCTGATTTAGAAAGAAGTAGAAAAATCAATTAAGATGATATGCAATCAGCCAAATTCAAGTGGTCCCACGCAAGAAAAATAGAAACAAAATCAATTGCATGATCTAGTGAAGTTGATTACAAGATATAAGACATATTTTTTAATAAGAAAAAGAGAATCAGTGACCCACGGCGTAAGTTATATTTAGGTTATATATATGAAGAAAGGAAGAAGCAAGGGGAGGATATCTACGAGACGCAGAACGAGAAGGAACAAGGAAGCAGAGGAGTAGGGGTTGAGCGTTTCAGTTCTCTTCATCATCTCCACGGAAGGACTGTGGAGGCGACGGAGAAATTTTATTTCTCTCTCTTTATTCTTTGAACTGAATTCTTATATTTTTGTTATTGATTTGATTAAAGCCATGTGTGGCTAGTAGGTTTTGCAACCTAGAAAATCTATAAACTTGTTTGGATTTTAGAGATTATTCCCACGGATTGATTTTGCTTAATTTTATTTTAGTTTATTTAATCATGTATTCATTGTTATTGTTTATTGATTGATCATCATTGAGCATGTTTTAGGGATTTAGGGTTGAACTTGGAATAGGGAATCCTAAATTGACCTTGGGATTAAATAATGTGGAATTAGGTTTAAATCTAATGTGAAATTAGGTTTTAATCTAATTTGCGTCTAGGATAGGAATATACCTAGAAGCTCGCATAATCAAATTAGAGTGAGCCGATCTAAAATGCATCTTATTTAGTTGTGTGAGGTATTACATAATTAATTAAGATAGGTATATAAATAGACCGGAAGACATTTATAGACATTAATACCCTAGATTAGTTGATTGAGAAAAAATCTAAGAAATAAATAAGGGATTAATGACTCTAGATTGCTCGTTCATTAGTGTGGTAGATTCTTTGTTTTAATTTTAATTTCTTTTCTCTTAAGTAAATTCAATTTGTTTTGCTTAACTTAAACGAAATGGTGAAATTAATGTTTAACTGAAATTATGGGTACTAAGTCCTCGTGGGAACGATATTTTTCTTATCACTTTATTACTTGATACGGCCCGTGCACTTGCGGAGTTTTTAGCCTATAAAGTTTTGCCCTATCATATATATATATATATATAAGCTGATTATTTAAGTTTTTTCTATTAGGAAGAGATGAGTTTATTACAAAAAATAATTAAAAATAAATAAATAATATCAACATTTTAATTTTTATATTGTATTTGAGAAATTTTTGGGAGATAGATAGAGGCCGAAGATTTGCCGATATTATTGGATGAATTATTTAGCTTAGATGTGAAAGCTATGCGGCGTGGGCGCAAACTTTTTCTGTTTGTTCTGTTTGGATAATGTTCTGCAAACTTTTAAGAGACGTCTCTTCTTAGGAAAAAAAAATTCCTTTCAGGTCTCTTATTCGCATAGCTGGCAAAATGTCATTAATATAGTAACATATTACCACAGCTAAATTATACATTTAGTTTTTTATTTTTCCTCGATATCATTTTAGTTCTTTAAGTTTGTAAAGTGTACATTTAGTTCCTTAATGTTAACACTGTTAATCTGACCTAACGGAAAATACTAACTCAACAATTTTAAACTATGACTGTGCAATAAAAATCTTGATAAAGCATACTTATATGTTAGTATTTTAATAAATTAATATCTTAAATCTTATTAATTGAAAAATATTTAATCTTTGCATACTTGTTTTATGATTTTTATGAAGATTAAATATATTTTGTTTTGTTGAAGAAAGATTAAATATTTTTCAATTTATAGGATTTAAGATATTAATTTATTCAAATACTAACATATAAACATGTTTGGTCAGCATTTAATTGCATAATCATAGTTTAAAATTGTTGAGTTAGTATTTTCCATTAGATCAGACTAATGATGCTAACATTAAGGGACCAAACATGCACTTTACAAATTTAAGAGACTAGAATGATACTAGAGGCAAACATGAAAGACTAAACCTATACTTTAGTCCCATTTTATTATAAAAATAAAAACACTCAAATAATTTAAATAAAAAGTTTTAGTTTAAATGAAATAAAATCAATAAATATGTAAAAAAATACAATTTATTTTTACTAATATTTTTATTTACAAAGGAAGAGTAGATGAAAGAGAATGAGTTGTTAATTAATACAGTAAGACTAACTAATAACTACTGAAAGAAAAAATCAAGAGTGATACTATAAATTAAATGGGAACATGTCAGGCTTTTTAATCAATATATGCTGCAGAGAGTAAAACAAAATTTACCTAAATGCTCCACTTTGAAAGTAATTATTAATATGTTACATTTAAAATCCTTCACCAAAAGAACGACTTTTTGTTTTTTTGAATTTGTCCGTGAAGAACAATTTCATTTTATGTCGAATCTAACATATAATTTTTTAATCAAAAAGTGACATCGTTCTTCATATGAACTGTCATAATTTTTTATGTACAAGGAGATAGAGGGGAAAGAAAAAACGAAAATATTATATTTCTACATTCTCTCTCCACTTTTAACAAATACTTCTATTATCATTTTTTCTCACCCTTCCCTCCTTTTATCTTTTTCCCTACCCAAAAATGAATCTAATGGCCGAGGAGAGGGATTTTTAAAATTTTTTCCTTTTATCTCTCCTTCTCTCACGACTCACTCTCACGCATTTTACATTTTTCTTCTCAGAGACCATTTTCATCTAGAGGTAGAGGTACATTCTTATAAAGAATAAAATTTTTAAAAAATATTTATTTACTTTTAAATTTTATTTAAAATTTAAAATTTGATTTCTTAATATAAATTTTTTTATCTTATTTTAATCAAATCATTTTAATTATTTTTTTATCAAGGGTTTTCCCTTCTTCCAACAATTGTGTTTTTGCCTCCAGACAAATTTAAAATTTATATTGATTTTAGAACTTCAAAATTTTATCTTAATTTTCAATCAAATCAATTTAGTTCTTGATAAGAAAGAATTAAGAAAATTTGATTAAAAATAAGATAAAAAATTTAAGTTAAGAAATCAATTATAAAATTTTAAATCAAATTTAAAAGTAAATAAATACTTAAATTTCTAAAAATTTCATTATTTATAAGAATCTACATCTACCTCTAGAATCGTCTGTGAGAGAGGGGAGGAAAGGGGAGAAAAAAAAGAAGGAAAATGCATGAGAGGGAGTCGTGAGAGGAGGAGAGATAAAAGGAGGGAAGGGTAGGAAAAAAAATGAGAGTGATAATAGAAGTGTTTGTTAAAAGGGGGAGAGGATGTGAAAATATAAGATTTTTCGTTTTTTCCTCTCTCTCTCTCTCTCCCTACCCTCCCTAATGAGTCTAATCTCCCTTTCACATTAAAAATTAGAGAAAATGACAGTCAGGTCACAAGAAACGTACAAAATACCAAAAAAGTCTCAACCCAAAATCACATAAAAAGACTGTTTTTATATTATTTCTATCAAAACAAAATCCAGATGTTTAAATTTTATTGTGAATATAGCACTTTCTACAATGAATATAGTTTTTTTTTTTTTTTTTTTTGTGAATAGCCATGTTTTAAATTTTGTTGTGAATATAACATTTCCTATTATGAATCTAGCTTTTTTCGTTGTGAATGGCCTCGTACACTTAAGGACTGAGTTTGAAACAAAATCCAGGTGTTTAAATTTTGTTGTGAACTTCTTGTTGTGAATATAGTTTTTCTGTTTTGAATAACCAGGTTTTTAAATTTTGTTGTGAATATAGCACTTCCGTTATCAATACACATAATATCAAAATGTGATTTTGGATTGAGACTTTTTAATATTTTGTATGGTCTTTAGGACCTAACTGTCATTTTTCCTGAAAATTATGACACTAAAATAGTTCTCCCAATCAATGATTTCACTTTTTTATTTTTTAAAAAAAAATGATCTATTAAATCTAACATAAAGTGAAATATAGCATTTAGGTTTAAAAAAAAGCATTGATAAAAAAAAGCCAACATGTCATCTGTGTAACAGATCTTAGAGTTGGAAATTAAAGAGACATTACTACCAGTGTATCCTCTCAAAAGACTATTTGAAATTGATTCTTTTAGCTATCAAAAATTGTAATTTGAGTTTTGAAATTACTACTATTATAATTTACTTGTAGTTTTTTAAAATAATCAATGTTCCCAAAGTCATGAATACAAAATAATTGACCACCAAATATGCATGTCATGCTTCTTTCTATTAATTACTTTTGGCCATGAAAGGAAGCGTCTTGCCAAATCTTAGCTATATTCTACACACACACACACAAAAAGAGAGAGAAGAATGAGGACAGAAAAATGTCATTTTATCTTTTAAGATCATAATCCGAGTTTCAAGCGGTAATAGTCTACAACCGCCATTCTTTATTGGTTGACAAAGATCACTCTATTCGATAAGGTTGATTCCATGAAGATTATCCCCATATGAACTTTTTAATAACTTCTTAGTTTTCATTGCAACAAGTGGGCTGAACCATGCTTAGTGCTTTGCATTATGTACACAGCACTGAAATAAGACTAATTTTGTCTCTCATAAAAAAAAAAATTAAAAAATAATAATAATTTCACCAAAACTACAAAAAAAAAAAAAAAAAAAAAATACAGCTTATATATATATATATAGGTTATCGTTTATCATGTCACTTGACATAAGGTTATGTCAAGTCACCGCAAAACTATGTTATTTTGGGGGTTAGAGGAATTAATGAACTTTCAAAATGACGTACTTTTGGAGTTATGGAAATTAATGAAGGATCTTTTGGTAAAATTTATATAATAAATATAAAAAAAAATACAAAAATACCCTTTATTAATTCTCCTAATTCCCAAAACGACGTAATTTTGGGATAACTTGACATGACCTTATATCAAGTGACATGATAAACAATAAACCCATATATATATAGGGGAGGGAAAGTAGGTGGAGGGGATATATATATATATTTTAAAAAAAGTTGGATTTTTTTAACAAAATAGAGAAGTGGGGTTAAGATTTTTTTATTTTTTATCTTACATCTTCTCTCTATTAATATTTTATAACCCCACTTCTTCAATTTTTTAAAATATCACTCAAAAAAATTTCCTCCTTCCTCTTCCCTCCGAATCTCCCTACCAAACTTGACCTCCTTTGTTGGTACTACGCCATTTGTTCGTCGAATCTGTTGAATCATCATAGAGTCGTACATTGGAGACACTACTACAAAAAACATCAAAAACGTCCTAAATTTGACCCATCTAACGTCCTTTTTTCTAGGGACGTCTCGGGAGGCGTAGTAAAAAATAATACTTTTGGCGACTCGAATTAAATTCGTGTCGTCTTACATTAGACGACCTGAATTTAATTTAGGTTGTCTTATATTAGGCGACCTGAATTTAATTCAGTCGCCTATGCAAGACGACTTTGAATTTAAATTCAGTCGCCTTTTTTTTTTTTTTTAAAAAAAAAAAACCCCACGGGTTGGCCATGAAAGAACAAATCAAAAATCAAATTCGAAATACTTTCTTTTTTGTGTTACAAGCAAGAAATTCCAAAACCATCAAGAACAAGAAAAGAACACAAAGAAAGTAATCAAAACAAAGACAACAAGGAAGATACAATGAAAAAGAAAAAAAAAAAAAAAACCTAACAAGTAACTAACGACTTACATTCTAATCCCCTAAAATGGAAGGAATAAGGAACAATAATGCAAAAAACAAAGTAATTTCAGATCTGCAAGAGATTTAGTGTTCATAGTATCGTCTTGGAGCCACGAGAAGATTTCCGGATCTGCAAAAATTGGTGCCCTCTCGATCTAAAAAATAAACAAGAGTCGATCTAAAAAAAACACTTGCGGCGTCTCGTTGCTCGGTCTCCTTGCCCGGCCCGGATCGAAGAGTGTTGAAGGAGTAGGAATAGATCGAAAGAGAAGATGGGGTGTAGAGGAGAGAAGTGGAAGGCGTATGTGCAGAGGAGAGAAGAGGAAGGCGTATGTGTAAATCGAAAATGAGAAGAGGAAGGCGTACATGGGGGAATTAAATGGTGTGCAGAGGAGAGAAGGGATAAATGAAATTAAAAAATTTCATTTTAGGCGACCTGAATTGGTATTTAGGTAGTCTAAAGTCTCAATATCAATTTTCAAGAGCTTTTTGGAGCAAAAAAAAAAAACCTAAATGGCGCCAAAAATTTCATTTTAGGGCACGAATTGGTATTTAGGTAGTTTAAAGTCTCAATATCAATTTTCAAGAGTTTTTCGGAGTCAAAAAAATGCTAAATGGTGCCAAAAATTTCATTTTAGGCGACTGAATTGGTATTTAGGTAGTCTAAAGTCTCAAAAATGATATCAATTTTCAAGAGTTTTTTGGAGCCAAAAAAATCCTAAATGGCGCCAAAAATTTCATTTTAGGCGACCGAATTCGTATTTAGGTAGTCTAAAGTCTCAAAAATGATATCAATTTTTACGAGTTTTTTGGAGCAAAAAAAAATCTTCATTTTAGGCGACTGAATGCAATTCAGTCGCCCAAAATCCGAATTTGGGCGAATTGAATGCAATTCAGTCGCCTAAAATCTATCAATTTTTAAGAGTTTTTTAGAGCCAAAAAAATCCTAAATGGCGCCAAAAATTTCATTTTAAGCGATTCGAATTGGTATTTAGGTAGTTTAAAGTCTCAATATCAATTTTCAAGAGTTTTTCTGAGCCAAAAAAATGCTAAATGGTGCCAAAAATTTCATTTTAGGAGACCGAATTGGTATTTAGGTAGTCTAAAGTCTAAAAAATGATATCAATTTTTAAGAGTTTTTTGGAGCCAAAAAAATCCTAAATGGCGCCAAAAATTTCATTTTAGGTGACCTAAATTGGTATTTAGGTAGTCTAAAGTCTCAAAAATGATATCAATTTTCAAGAGTTTTTTAGAGCCAAGAAAATCTTCATTTTAGGCGACCGAATGCAATTCAGTCGCCCAAAAATCGAATTTGGGCGACCGAATGCAATTCAGTCGCCTAAAATAAAATTGGCGACTGAATTGCATTCGTGTCGCCAATATTAAAAACATTAAAAAAACAAACCCACTTACGGCGCCAAACAAATAAATTTTATTCTAAAAAAAAAATTATTTCAATTTGGGCGACCTGAATACAATTCAGGTCGCCTAAATTCAAATATTGGCGACCTGAATTCAATTGTGTCGCCTAAGGCTCTTTTTCTTCCATATATTTACAAGAATGCCTTTTGCCTTCATTTTTTACTTCCTATTTTTTAATAAGGAGGTTTTTTTAGGGTAGTAATATCCAAATTTTGTAGTAGTGAGAACATGAATTTCTTGGGCATCTTGACCAATGTCATGTCATCTATGAAGGGTGAATCGGTGAAGTTCGGGTTCGTTCTTTTCATCGGTGACGGCACTCTAAGGAGACAAAGTATCATGGCTTATAGTGCTTGAAATCTTTAGTTCCACCCTCTCGTCGTCTATTGTTCTAGAACTTGGTAGGTTGTTCAAGACAGGTCGGTCAGTCGATCCGTCTTATCGTCTCACCTGTCAAGATGGATGGTATGTTCGGCCGTTGAGAGCACCAGTATGATTTTCAATTGGGTTTGGTTACCTACCCCCTTGGTTGGTATGTTGTGTGGGTCTCCGGCATGGGCACGTGTGGAATGAGGTTGATTTGAAACTATCTCGTGGAAGGGGTGACCTACGGGGAGCGTGAAGCTAGTTGCTCCTGTAAATCACTATTCTCACCATCCAAGTGCTAGAGTTGTTCTTGTTGCTGCACGACCAACCTAGCTTGAGTTGCGATCTGCTGAGTCTATTCTCGTATTAAAGCAGCCATTTCGTCGAGGTGCCCCTAGAAATAAATGTGTCCGTCCTCCATGGTAGGTACGTCAGTCATTGTAAACAATAAAAAATGAGACAATCCCTTTACAATTCATTGTCGGTCCCCACGAACGATGTCAATTGTTGATGCAATAATTCGTAAAAGAATATATTTCTTCAATAAGGTACCAATGATGAAGGTAAAAAATGTTATAAAGTAAAGTAAAAGAGTATTGATTGTGAATTTCAAATAAGTACAAAACGAAGAAGCAAATTGCAGAGAGTAGAACATTGTTAGAATACATAGTAATAAGTGAATAGATTAGCAGTCAGATGTGTGTACATGGAGTAGCTTGTTCCCTCTAAATATATGGTGGCACCTATTTATAGCTGGGAGTAAAAGTGAGTTTGTTCTTTCTTTTGTGGATCTGGGCAAGCTGTTAGGAAGATGGAGATCCTAAAGGGACGGATCTGTGGCTATGGATCGAATACTGAGCTTCGACTGGGTGTATCAAGATGAAGGTGGGTTAGTCTTAGGCTAGACACACACTCTTGGGCCTGCCTCAATTGCCTTGTTTTTGGGTAGTAGGTGACAAATTTTAGGCCCTACAAGACCCTCACTACTAGAGCCACCATCGAATGCCGACATATTAACCTATAATAAATAAGAAATTCCACTGAGATTCAAGCAAATTTTCACCGAGAGACCAATTTAGAAAGGAAAAAAAAAAGATGATAAGAGGCTAAATTGCAACAGATAGTTAACTAAAAGGACTAAAATGCAATACAACTCAAATCATATCGTAATTCTCTCAAAATAGTTTAGTTTCACAAGGGTACACAGCAAGCAAAATTTATACAGATTAGACGGCCATATTCAAACTCTCAAGTCAGAATGATTTCTAGATGCTACAGAAATTCCTAGATTGCTTGACAAAGAAATACAAGCAACTAGACGGGTATCTAACTCTCAAGAAATTACAACAATCACATGAATAACATCACCAACACTCTTAAATCGAAACACAAGTGTTGTAGCAAGTCGTGATGGTAACAATTAGCAATCGACTTGACAATTAAACAATTTTCAGTCAGAATTCAAATTTGTTACAGCCTATAAATTCCAGAAAATTCCTTAACAAGCAAAGCACGACCCATTTTCAACTTGAAGTAGTAATGTCTAGTTTTAAAACATCCTGTTCTGGTGTAGAACACAAGTGTCCAGCCTCAATGGACTAGTGAGTGGTTTATATTGGATCAAATGGCTCCTCAATGATGTCTATTGATCAAACACCAAAGAAGAAAGGATTACTCGATGTTATCTATGCGGAAGATAACATGGAGTACTTGGAGATCATTGTGCTACACAGGTATGACGTTTCGCCAGAGAGGTGAGGTGTGTGCACAGTGAGACTGAATGTAAGTAATTCAATGGAGAATCAAGAGAGTGCACTTAGTGAGTATTCTTCTATTTATATAGATCACCTAGGGTTTCAGTTTTCTATCTGTGCATGTGTTCCTCAGGCAACATGTGCCTCCACGATCTACAAATGCTTGCTCCAATACCTGTACGATCCTAGATTATAGGCACGATCATGGGATGATTAGTAATTTACTTTATTATGGGAGATTCTACCATAAAGTCTCCTTATTGGGCCTCCTATCTGCCAGACCCATTATATGAGTCCATAACACATCCATACATTTAGATTTTTGGTCTCAAGCTTTTTCTTCATAGCAAAGTGTAAATTGCGTACTCAATTCTTACCACTAACAATCCATAATCTCAACTTAATATCAATCAATAGCAGGACACAAATTCCCAAGATCACAACTCACAAGAAATGTTCAAGAAACCAAGGAGAAATGCAAAAATGCAATCCCTTGTTTAAGGGCAGAAATTTCGAACAACCCTAAACCCAAAACCCTCCAACAAGCATAAAGCATCAATTTCGTATTATCAACTCCAATTAAGGGCAGAAATTTCTCACACTTATATGAATCAACTTGAAAGTTGTAGAGCTTCAAAGAACACTAAACCCATAACAAGTCACAAACACCTTCACAAACAACCACAGACATAGGAAGGAGAAGAATCACGATTTCGGCAACAATGGAGAGGGAAATAACAATGTGAATGCAGGAAAAGAGCGGTCAGAGCTCTTCGACCAATAGGCGAAGTAATGGTGGGAAGTTTGAAATCGCCGTAACATAGGTATATGCACCTCCCTCCATGCGGAACTTTGGGCGCTAATGGATGGGCTTGAACTGGCTTGGCATTGTGGTTACAAGGACGTGGAGGTGCAGATTGATTGCTCTGTTGCGTTAAAGTTGGTGAGGGACATGGGCGACTCGAGCTATGCGAGCAGTAGCATCGTGAGGAGGATCCACGATTTGTTAGCTCAGGACTGGCAGGTATCCATTACCCATGTTTATCGTGAAGGTAATAGATGTGCGGATTTCTTAGCAACGTTTGCGCTGAAGTTGGAAGTAGGGTTTCATTCCCTTAAGGTACCACTAGAGGCCATGCAGGGTCTTCTGAGAGCGGACGTGGAGGGCGCTGGAAGCCTTCGACTGTGCCTATTTACTACTGATTAGTTAATAATCAGGCCTTGTCAACAACAAAAAAAAACATATATTTAACGAATTATTATGAGAAACCATCATATATATAAGTTTCATGGAGTTTTGATAAACAACCATCATATAGTGATAGCATATATATAACGATTGCTTAGGTACAGCCGTCAAGTAAATGATTTTTTTTTTTAATTTCAAAAAAACCAAACTTATATATCACGATGGTCATATAAAATCGTCAAATATTATCTCATATACTTAACAGTGGTTTTCAATAACCGTTATATATTTCTTTCCTATTATTCTGCCTCTTTATATTTAAACGGTTATAAAAACCGTTAAGTATGGTGTGTTATATATAGACAAATTTGTAGTAATGAATGACAACCCCAAATACTTTGTCAAAGACTTCGTGTTCATAACCTAGCTTATTGCATGTCTCTTGTGACTTGAGGTTGGACATTTTTAGAGAAGTAGACCTTAGTCTTCGAATAACCAAGTGCATGTTTGGATTATCGGTTGAAGCTAATTTTTTGACGTGATTTTACGGTATACAAAGTAAATATATGAGAGGAGTTTTGTCTCAACTTACGTAAACGTATTTTTTAAATGCTAACTTAAACTTGTGGTCAGAAGAGCAACAAAACTACTTATAGGCGACAACTATATATTACTCCTGAATCAATTTTTTTTAAAATATATATATACATCTACACTCATTACTAATTTAACATGATGCATACTAAATGTATCATATCTTTATTTAGTTTCATTTGATATAATATGAATTATATCATATTTTTACGTAATTAAAATTAAATGTATTTATTAACAGAAGGAGAAATTTTTGAAAAGTTACATCCAGTGTAATTTCAGCCCCTCCCAATTTTTTTCTTTTTTATTTCCTCTTATTTTTGTCAGAACAAGCAAATTATGTAGTAAAACAAAGCACCAATAATATGAGAATTAGTTATCAATTTTAATTTTTGGCCTAAAATTAGTTATCAAAAATTTAAAAAATGAGAATTCTGATTCACGCAAAAGATAAGCTAGAGATTTGAGCCAAAAAAAAAAAAAAAAAAGGCTAGAGAGGCTTACAGCTATTCCGAATGAAAACATGACGTGGCAAACCAATCTTCAATCCAACTGTCAGTCCCCGCCTTCCACACCTCAGAAACAGCGCGCCAACAATTCCTTCATAAACCAAACCACTTTGTATATATTATATCAAGAAAGATATGAATCAAACAGAATCAAAATTTTGATCATACTCTTCCATCTGAAAGCATATCCACAGAATCTTATCTTCCCCATTTTACTCTTTAAATTCTCCCTGCTTTCTCCCTCCCATCTCATTGTTCTCGCTCTTCCGTCATCGTCGGTATCGGAAAAAATGGTGAACTCCGATCAAGCCATTCTGGTCACGGCGGTGCTGGGTTCATCGGCACTCACACCGTCGTTCAGCTCCTCAAAAGTGGATTTAAGGTTTCGATCATCGATAATTTGGATAACTCCGTTATAGAAGCCGTCGATCGAGTTCGGGAAGTCGTCGGACCTCTACTTTCAAAGAGACTTGAATTTACCAAGGTAATGAGCCTCTTTCTTCTTCGATTTAGGAGTTCAATCATTTGTTTCGCAGTGAATTAGAAAATTCAGTAGTTTGATCCTCTTGCTCTGGTTTCGTTTCAGGGCGATCTCAGAAATAAAGACGACTTGGAGAATCTGTTCTCTAAAACGAAGTACGTCGATGAACTGATTCAAATTTTTGTTTCCGTTTCTTAATTTGAAGTTTTATAGCAATTGCTTCATGAAGAATAATGTCTCATTCTATTCCTGTTTCCTATCGCTCTGTTTTTTAAAAATAAAAAAATAAAAAATTCAAGAAAAAAGTACAGTTGCTAAGAGATGTGTTTCTTTCATTGGGATAACGATGAAACAGATTTGATGCTGTGATTCACTTCGCCGGTCTGAAAGCTGTCGGCGAAAGTGTTGCTAATCCCCGCCGGTACTTTGACGTTAATTTGATTGGCACCATCAATCTCTATGAAGTTATGGCAAAATATAACTGCAAAAAGGTGAGTCCCTATTTCTATTACTCTCCCTGTTGTTATATATAACAGCTTTCAATATCGAATCGTGAGATTGTTAAAAACAGTAGTCAAATGTAATAGTGATAAAATAAATTTATTTATTTATTTCAAAAATGTCCCTATTTATAAATGAGTGAAATAGAGTAATAATGAGAAAAATATTTTTGTTATTGAGACAAATTAAGAAAAATCTTATATTTACGGTCAAACCAATTATTAAAAAAAGTTCTATAATACTTTACAACAAGCAAATATCCACGTGCAAGTGAAATTGAAAATTAAAAGTCACCCTACTTTATTGGGTTAATCCAACACATATTTAAAGTATTTTGCATTCATCTTACACATTTTTTAAAGATGCACTCAATATCTTAAAGTATTAATTTTTTTTAAGAGAAATTTCGCCCATATGATATTTCTTTAGGAGAAATTTGCATTAACTCACAAAAAGTCGTTTTAAGTGAAGATGTATCTAATAATAACTTCAGTAATAACTCTAAGGTGCTTGATAGGCCTGTAAAATTAAATGCTGGATGAATAGTCCTAAAAAGTTCTCTAGAGTAGAGAAACTAATACTTCAAATTGTCAGATTGCATCTTAACCCTACTTTATTTCAAAATATAGAAGTCAAAGAATCCTAAAAATAAAAAAGGTCACAGTAGATGAGGAAGTTATTGAAGATAAAAGAATATACCAGAGAATATGCATTCATTATTTAATGACTTTTCTTGCAATGTCAAGTAATTGATTTCGACATGTTATATGCGTGTGTTTCTGGTCTTTATAAATAAATGCTGAGACATTTTATTTTGCTTCTGTTTCATTGAGTTGTATAATTCATGGAGATGACAATTTTAAATCAAAAACCTTTGCTACTGACCTTCCTTTATTTATATGACCATTTAGCCATAGTTGTTGCATTAACTTCGGTAAAGAGGACTTATTTGTGTGCACTAATTGTCTTCATCATTGATGCAAAATTGACACTGTAATATCCCGAACTTTGGGCCCTGAAAATTGAGAATAAGCCTAAATTAGGTAGACTACTAAGCCTGGTTCAAGAAGTATGACATTTTTTGACAGATAAAGATCCCCAGCTGATTTAAGTCATGTTTAGACCCAAACTCAAAATACGGGTCCCATAGTGATTAATTGGTAGAAAAAGGATCCATGCGGACCCGTCAGAGGCTTCTTTTGGACTGAATGAGATATGTAAAACCCTAAAAATCCCTATTTATAGTGATAGTTATATTTTGACAAATAATACATATTAAATAAAGGAGAGTATGTTGTCTCTAAATTTCGAAATTGGTTAGCTATATTTTAGGCAATTTTCTATTGGAAATTAAAACAACGAAAAGCAAATCTTTAGGCTACATTTAAGGATCATAAAATACAAATGATTATTATATTAAACTATGGTTCTTGAATAATTAAAAAAAAAAAGAAAAGAGCGGGATAATGTTATGAAAATATACTTAAACAAATTAAGAAAAATTATTAAAGATTGATAAGCAATTAAGTCTTCACTTAATTAAATAATTGTGTAAACCTTCATAATTAATTAAGGAGCATAAAGCTTGATTTAATTAAACACTAGTGTCCATGGTTAGCTAACAAATGCAATTAAGAGTTAACTAAATTTTGCTAATGATACTTAAGCCTTGATTTTGTCATCAAAATGACATCACAAGGATGACATCACAAAAGCACATGCTTTATAGTGAAGGGTGTGGATTAGAGCTTCTTGATTAAGTTTAAATCTAAGGGCTAGGGATCAAGATGAGAGAATAAGAGATTATTTAATATTTAAAGAAAATGTAATTAAAATAGCACATGGGTTCATAAATGCAAAATGGAAGAGGATAATATAAGAATTTAAGATAATATTTAAAATAAGATAAATACACCAAGCACATGCGATCACAAATGCAAAGAAATGCAAGAAGACAAGAGAGAGAGAGAGGGACCACGGTCGGGGGAGGAAAAGAGAGAGAGGGGGAGAAAGAGAGAGAGAAAGAGAGAGGAAGAGAGAGAGTGATTAAAATATAATTTTTATTGGAACATATGTTGAATTAAATTAAGGAAAATAAAAATAAAGGCTAAATCCTATGTAATTAGAATCAACCAATGAGAGTATTTTTCTTCCCAAATTGAGTCTTCAAAAAAACACAAATCCACCCAAGCCATTGATTGTGGAAAGGGATCCAAGGGATGTAATTCTTGGACTTTTACAATAAATAGGGGCCTTGCCCTTCACAATTCTTCACACCAAATCTACCTCCAAGAGGTGATTTCTAATAGAGTAAGAGAGTGAAGCAAGGAGAAGGAAGGAGTAGCAAGAGGCTTCAAGAGGTAAGCTTGTCTTTAGTTTTTAGTTTCTAGTCTTTAGTTCTATAGTTCTTAGTATAAATGTTAGTTTAATATAGAAAATAGGTAAAGTAATTTCCCATAATTGTTTTCAAGCCTCATTGCATTGAAAGATGCCTGATGAGGTGGGAACATGTTGGGAAGTGACTTTTAGGATTAATAAAACAAGTTAGAGTAAGATAGGAATTATGGGGTTTTGCTGGACTATGGGAGTCAGTCAGTAAGAGGGCATTATTTGGTGAGTAAATTTATATTAAAAAATTATGAAATAATTCATGGTCATAGTAGACATGTATAGCTTTTCATTGATATAAAATATGTATCAAATAGAGGTCTGTAGAGAGAGATAAAAATTTTGGAAATAAGGCTACGTTTTTTGGAAAAATTCTGGGCAGAGGTTGAAGATCATTAAACTAGGAATGATTTACTAATTATGGGTGAAAAACATTATTTTTCCACAAAAATAGACATGCTAAGGTTTCCAAGGAATTTTACGGAACCACGTTTCGATTTTTGTGGAATTAGTTATGATTTTTCAAATTTATCAAAAAATCTGCCCAGAAATGCTAGAACAGCGTTTTCACGAAAATTAAGGTATGTAATTGGAAAAAATAAATCCACCAGGGATAAAAGGGGTCAATAGTGGCTAAAGTATCTTTTAGACTACGATTTATAAAGAAATCATGCGGTTATACATTTATAGGCAATCCGAGGAAAACGTACCAACAAGCCAAACATACCGCTATCCACACGAACTAAGGTACGGACGCGTACTATAACACTAACACTGATGCTTATTGTATGCTTATATGTGATAGATGATTTCATAGACTAAGACTCGGTCTTAGATCAATATTTATACATTCAGCTTTACACGGGTTATAGTCTTGATAACACCGTAGTATTGTTTTCCTAGCGTTGAGGACACGACATGCTATCGTGGCATTGGTTAGTACAAACGTGGGTGACTTTACATGTGCTGTGTGCTATATACTATTGATATGTTAATCTTGCATCTGCTGTGTGTTTATGTATTGATTACTGCTGTAATGTCATGAATATATGTCATAGATATACTGTATTACTTGAGCATGAGGTTAACCGTTACCCGAGGTTCGATGTGTATTGGACCTCGCTCTTACTATAGCCTCGTGGTGCGGAGGGCTGAGGGTCGACGACAAGGGTAAGCAGCCTACACGAGGACCAAACCGAAGTTTTGTTTTGGACTGTATAATATTTTGAATTATTGGGATAACTGTACCACTACTATAACCAACCATGGTTAATGTTTTGTAACATACTCATCAGTGCTCACTCTTTTGAATTGCTCCGATGCACCACTCTAATTAAATCATATTATTCCACTTTTGAAAAATGGGGTGTTACAAGACAAATATAGGGCCATATTAGAAATTAAAAAGGTGCCACATATGTATGTCCAATTAGGGGAGAATATTTGGAAAAGTTGAAGAAACGTGCAAAAAGAAGCACCTTTATAACCAGCGAGGCTCGATAAGGACCGGTAGAGCAAAAATTGGACAGATAAAGTGGAAAAAGGGAATTAAATGCAAGGGATTAGATTTGTGGGCCCCAAGAGGCTCCACCTAGCCCCCATAATTATCAAAAAACATGGTTGAAGAAAGAGAAAAGAGAAATCAATGTAAAAGTCCAACCGCGGGTCCCACACTCAAAGACAAGGGCAAAATGAGAATAAATGGACAAAACATTAATTTGGGCAGAATTGTGGGCCCCAAATGGCGCATAAAAGGTCCTTTTGGGCAGGTGAAATGATGGGGAAAAGTTAGTAATTATTTAAAAGTTATGGGCCAAAACAGGCAATTATTTGCCCCAAAAGCAGAAAATATCTAGATATTTTTGGGTGAGAGATGCAGCACGTGGCAGCACCTGGAGACCCCGGAATTCTCTCGGCAAAACTTGGAGAAGAAGTAAAAAAAAAAAAAAAAAGTCGATACAACTGGACAGAATTTATTATAGTTATTTTGGATTGTTCAAATTCTTTTGCAATCATTAAGAACCCAAAAACTCTCTCTCTCTTGGTCATGGGAGCACGAAATTTCCATAGGGGAGAGAGAGAGAGATCTTCAAAAAATTCTATAGCCAAGAACAAGAGCCAATCATCAAGAGCACCAAGCCGGATCTCCGATTCCAGGTAAACACCGAAAACTTAACTCTTTGAAGTTCAAAGTTGGGATTTTTGTGCAAGTGGTTAGGGCTTGGTGTTGTGGTTTGATTTTGGTGTTTTTGAGGGTTCTACTAAGTTTAAAATGTGATTTTGTATGGGTTAAGCTATGGTTTAAGTTTCCAAACTCGAAAACCCCGAAAACCGAAAGAAAAAGATTGCGCCAATAATCTCGGATTCGGGCGGTGAAGCTTCAAATATTTTTTAAAAATAGTAAACGACGTTTTTTTAAGCTGATATTTTATAGATACAAAATTAGACATCTGGGGCATCAATTTGATATGTAATTCGATATATTTTTGATTTACCAACTGAGAGAAAATAATTTTTGAAAACGACTCGGAAGCACCATGATTTTTCTGACTAGAGGCTAAAGATTGAGCTCTACGCCAAGATTTAGAATCTTTTGGACTCTGGAAATATTTTTATTGGACAATATACACCCTAATGGTTCAAACCCCACTGATTTCATACAAATATGAGTTTTGTGGAATTTATTAAAAATCCTTGAAGTTGGGCCAAATTCACTGGATTTTCTAGAAAATATAAAAAGGGCTCAGATTTAATTAAAAATGCAAGGGTATCTTTGGAAATTCTAAAAATAAAGTATTTTGGTGTTATTTAGGTCAAGGAAATTTTTGGAAAAGTGATCGACACGATAAAATATTAAGATGGTACACACCCTGTGAGTACGATTTTCTTTATTATCTGCTGTGTGTTTGATTTCTATTTCCTACGAGGTAATTAACCCACCATAGTTTCTGATCATTTATTTTTCTGATATGCAGCACAAAATATGTTGAGGTTGCCGCATTACCTGTCCTACGTGAATGAGGACAAGGGAGGACAAGGGGGCCGAGTACTGGGAAAGGCAAGAAGCAGTTTGATCTTGAACCCCGGAAGGCAAAGCTTAACGTGGGTGCTCAGGTGAAAGCAGCCAAGAAGATGAAGACTGGCCGAGATACCTTGGACCGGATGCCCTAAAATACCCTAGTTCCTGCTTCGTCGACTGGTGCTCAGCAAGTGCCTCAGACCTCTCATATAGTAGTTCCGGCCCCTGACCCTCTTCTTCAGCTCTTCCTCCTTCGCCCATATTCAAGCTTCCGTGTTAACTCACGTGGAGCAAAGGAAGAACCGAGGAGCTCTGTGTGTCTCTTCTCCCTCCCTGGCGCTATACTGACGTGGTCCCTTTCTCGGATGTTGAGGAGCGCGAGCTTCAAGAAATTGAACATCAAGCACTGAGGGCCACCGGATTAGCCCAGGCTATGGGTATGTTGAAGCATAAGTACATTGAAGCCATTGGTGAGCTACAACGTGTGAGGGTGGAGAGGGATGGGGCTGTGGCGGAGAGGAAAAAGACTGATGAGGAGCTCCAAGCAGCCACAGCTGAAGCTGGTAAAATAAATGAGGAGCTTTTGATGACGAGAGAGGCTCTTGAGAAGGTGAACTTGGACCCCGTCGAACTGCAAGCCGCTCATGCCAAAGATATGTAGGCTTTAATGGTTGTGTAGTCTCAGCGTGGCGAGCTTACAAACAACCTGGATGCGATGAAGGCTGCTCTTGCAGATGCCAAGAAAGACTACTCTGAGTCTTTCGACATGGTGAAAGGGACCACGAAGGATGCCTTTGATATGGCTTTGGAGCAGATCTGACATTGGAACCCCGACATCGACCTGAACCTCTACATGTTTCACCATAGAGCATCTATTCAAGATGGCTAGTTGATCCCGCCTCCTTCATCTCCTAGCGACGACTTGATGTCCGAGCTGGATGGAGGTCAAGTCGGCGAGGGGGAAGAAGAGGTCTCCACCACTGTCCATACCGGAGAGAGGAGGTTCCATCTGAAGCGGCGCTCCTTCTAGCTGAGTGGCCGAGGTCTTTACATTGCCATATCGTGTGTTTTGGTGCACTGAGGCCCATTTTGCTTTGTATAGATTTCCATCGGTTTTCCATCCCAGTTTCGTTCCATTTGTTTTGATTTTTGTAGTTAAACAAATTAATCATTAATGCTAGTTTACTTACTTCCTGATCAATTCAAATATGTTTCCATGTCTTTCATTCATAGCGACGATTGATTTCATGAACCCAGAACTATGTTCAGAGTTCTATGACCCAGACAAGGTCAAATATGTATTATGCAAAATCTGCTTAAGTACTCTTCTAGCATTAAAAATCAGGTACATGAGTAAAGATTTTCAATTAAACCTCCATACTACGTTACGGTTCCGTTGACTAGGATTCAATCTGGGATAAGGGCAAGTTGTCACATGTTCAAACTCGGTTTGGAGATGCAACGTTCACACATATTGACCTGATCAAGGTCCACATGACAATTTGCCTTACTATCCTGGAGCAACTTTTGATGCATCAAAGTTGCGAGGGCTTATAGTAGCAGCTTCGCTTTATTGAGATTGGTAAGCTTGAAGGCATGTCATGGATGGAGTGACAAGAGTTTTTCTAAAATGCTTGAGGCTTTTAATGCTTCCGGATGATAATGTGTTGCCGCATCAATACTATGATGCTAAGAAAATACTTTGTCCACTGGGGATGGAGTACAAAAAGATCCATGCATGCCCGAATGATTGTGCATTGTATAGAAAAGAGTTTGAAGAGAAGCAGAATTATTCGATATGTGAAACCCCAAGGTACAAGTCAGATAAGGGGCCTGCAAAAGTGTTGTGGTATCTTCAAATCATACCAAGGTTCAAGTGGTTGTTTGCGAATGAAAGTAATGCAAAAAATTTGCGGTGGCATGCAGATGAGAGGATTTCTGATGGAAATCTTTGTCATCCGGCTGATTCTTCTCAATGAAAGAAAATTGATCAATTATTTCCGAACTTCGGTGAAGAACCCTTGGGCTTGCCCTTAGCATGGATGGCATGAATCCATATGGAAGCCTTAGCAGTATACATAGTTTATGGCCTGTACTCCTGATTATTTACAACTTATCTCTTATGTTATGCATGAAACAAAAGTCCATCATGCTGTCTATGTTGATTTATGGACCAAAACAACTCGGAAATGACATTGATGTTTACCTTGGGCCCTCGATCGAAGACTTGAAGGAGTTGTGGGAAGAAGGTGTCGACGTTTATCACTCTTTCAAGAAGGAGGTGTTTAAAATGCGAGCCATGATATTTTGTACTATGAACGACTTCCCAGCATATGAGAACTTGTCAGGGTATAGTGTAAAAGGCCATAAAGCATGTCCAGTTTGTGAAGAAAGCTCATGCTACCATCAACTTCAACATGGAAGAAAGACGGTTTATCTTGGACATAGGAGATTTCTTAGATGGGGTCACCCATATCGTCGATTAAAGAAAGCCTTTTTTTGGTGGCCAAGAGTATGAAGATGCTCCGGTGGCATTGATTGGGGAGCAAGTTTATGAAAAGGTGAAAAATATCAATGTCATCTTCAGTAAGATTGCAAAGAGTAGAAAAGAAACAAATATATCGAAAAAGAGATCTGTATTCTTCGATCTTCCCTATTGGCGCAATCTTGATGTGAGACGCTGTATTGATGTCATGCATGTGGAGAAAAATGTATGTGATAGTATTGTTGGCACGCTTAGGTAGTTTCAAGGATGGTGTGAAGGC
Source organism: Acacia acuminata (assembly GCA_019022655.1). Taxonomy (NCBI): domain Eukaryota; kingdom Viridiplantae; phylum Streptophyta; class Magnoliopsida; order Fabales; family Fabaceae; genus Acacia; species Acacia acuminata. The sequence goes on from JAFJYI010000336.1 coordinate 281,489, forward strand.
AAGATTGGATTTACAAGCAATGGGAATACGCGACGACTTACATCCAAGGCCATATGGGAAGAGAACTTATTGTCCCCCGGCTTCTCATACTTTGTCTAAGGATGAGAAATGAAGTTTTTGTGAGTGTTTACATGGCACAAAAGTTCCCTCAGGGTATTCTTCAAATTTTAAGAGGCTTGTATCGATGAAGTCATGTCTTGATGCAATAGCTACTCCCAATAGCTATTCGAGGAATCGCTGAATATGATCTTCGGGTCGTTTTGACTTGACTTTGTGTCTTCTTCAATGCGGTTTGTAGTAAAGTTTTTGAAAATGGAGCAAAATACCCAAGAGGGGGGTGAATTGGGGATTTTAAAAACTTTTAAAGCTGTTCTGTTTTGTGACAGCAAAATAGAGATGAACAGAGGTAGAGAAGAAGAGCTAGACACGAGAGATTTATCGGTTCGGTCCAACCACTTGACCTACATCCAGTCCCCAGACTCTCTGGAATTTTCACTATCACAAATGATTACACACTCGCACTCAAGAGTAGTTCTCTCACTAGAACTCACTCCCCTTACAAGTTGTAATCAATGCACCTCATCACCAAGTCCCGGACTTGTGATTCTTTACAATAAATGTTTTACAAATAAAATCTCTCTCTAAGAGTAGATAAGAGTGAACACTGAAGCTTAATATATCGAAAACACAATACAAGTGAAAACAGAAAGGTAGTTGAAGAACTTTGAATGCTATTCTTTTTCAGTAGTTGTGTTGGTTAAAGAAGAATTGAACGCAGCTCTATTTATATCAAGAGTGCATCAATTGACTGTTGTAATCTCGATTATAACCGTTGCCTTCATAAGACAAGTTTCTGGTTCAGTTTTGATCTTCTTCTCTCTCTAAACTTCACTTAATCCAGCTGGGCAGAAGTTCAGAGTTGACTCTCTACAAATTTGTCTGTTGGAGTAGCAACTGCTTGATGAGGAAATCGTTCTTTAATTCTTTGTAAGCATGTGCAGATGGATTACCCAAAAGTATGCAACTTTCTGGGTTTGCATTTAATGTGCTGACATCACTTTTGCTTTTGCTTTAAGCCTTCAAGGTACATTCTCTAATCTTCGAAACTCAAAGCAATAAAGTGGTTAAACATGTCTAGGAACATTAGAGAATAATCATAGGAAGTATTACGATCAAACAAGAAGGTATAGCAAAATCGTCAAATTTGAATTTCTGAAGACGCTGAGAAACCTGGAGGTTTGTTCTTCAAACCTCGAGGTTTTGGACTGTAGCAAGTGAAAGAGGTTTAAGTCCAAAACTCCAAACCTGGAGGTTTCTCCAAAAACTGGAGGTTTTCAAAGTAGCAGAAAAGCGTCATTGTCTCTGAGTGTCAAAACCTCGAGGTTTTCCCAGAAACCTCGAGTTTCACTTTGAATGTGAAACATTGCAAAATCGCGCCAAGAGCAAACCACGGAGGTTTGCTAGAAACTGGAGGTTTTCAAAGTCGGTGAAAAGCGTTTGCTCTCTGGATGCCGAAACCGGAGGTTTTCAAAATCATTGAAAAGCGTTTGCTCTTTGGATCTCAGAAACCTGGAGGTTTTCTTGAATACTTCAGGTTTCACTTAGATTTCAAAATTCTCGGTTTTTGCGCCAAAACGAAACTTGGAGGTTTGAGAGTAAACCCGGAGGTTTTGAAAACTTGAAAAAATGCAAATCCTCTGCCTAGACAAACCTCGAGGTTTGTCCGAAACCTCGAGGTTTCTCATATTTTTGAGAAACCCGAGAAACATCTTGTTGAGTTCAAACCGGAGGTTTTCCTCAAACTGGAGGTTCGAAAGCGCGATAAACCGAGTTTTCTTTGGAAGGGCAAAACCTCGAGGTTTCTTGCCAAACCCTGAGGTTTCACATAACTTTGTGAAACCCAGATTTTTCAAGTTAAAAACACATAACCTTGAGGACTCCTCTGTAAGGCCAAACCTCGAGGTTTTTGTGCAAACCTCGAGGTTTGCTCTCGCAGTAAGTTTTTCAACAACTCAAAGCAAAACCTCCTGTTGTGTTTACAATTATTGGAGATCATCAAAACCCTTAGAGAACTAACAGTTTTCGAGATTGAAAAGTTGGATAAATTGGAGAATAAAGGATATCTTATCTTGTGCGACCTTGAGAAGCTTTTTGTGCCTACATTTTTTGACATCATGGTTCATCTAATTGTTCATCTAGTAAGGGAGATAAAGTTGTGCGGCCCTATCCATTTACGGTGGATGTACCCAATTGAAAGATCTATGAAATTCCTAAAAGGGTATGTGGAGAACGCATACCGGCAGAAACATCAATTGTTCAGAAATATATTTCTGAAGAAGCCATGGAATTTTGTTAAAATTATTTGGCCAAAGAAAGACATATTAGGCTTCCAAAACGTCGATATTTTGAAGGGGGTAGACGAGGGGCTTCAATAAAGAGTGTGGATCCCGATGAATTGTCACAAGTCCATTTATACATCTTGAATAATGTTGATGAAGTTCAAGCCAAGTATAGCTGCACACAAAGATCTTTGTAAGGAAAGAAAATCATCAAATGAGTGAACAAAGGTTGATTAGGGAGCATAACAGAACTTTTGCACACTGGTTCAAACAAAAGGTCGAGGGAGAGGAATGTGTTTCTGATACAATCAAATGGTTAGCATGTGGTTCTGAGGTTGATGTCATACGTTAGAATTCGTATATGATCAATGGTTATACATTTTACACGAAGTCCCTAGATGATACGAGCACAGTCTAAACAGTGGTGTTATGTTAGAGGCTCAATCTATGCACTTCTCCAGTTCGAAAGACAAGAGGCCTTTATTGGCAGTCATGCTATATTATGAGGTTATTGGAGAGATTTGGGAGGTGGACTATATGAAAATTAGATTTACCATTTTCAAATGCAAATGGGTTAATGTCAATAATGGTGTTCAGATCGATCGGCTAGATTTACATTAGTCGATGTCAATGGTAGAAGTTTTGGACATAAACCTTTTATTATGGCAGACCAGGCGAAACAAGTGTTCTATATCACCGATCAAGAAAATAAAATGTGGTCTGTTGCTCTCCAAGGAAAAAGGGTCATTGATATTGATGAGGAAAGTCATTCAAATTATGGTCTTCCTGAGAGTACTCCTTTTTCAAGGGGTCTACCAGACATGAACTAAGAAGATGAAGCGGATAATGAACCCCGCATAAGAAATGATCATCAAGAAGGGATATGGGAGGATATCACTTTATAAAAGAGTCAATTCATAAGATAATATTCATATGCAGAATTCTTTGAAAACTTTAAGGTTTTACCTATATTATATTCCTTATATATTCATAAACAATGTCACTGACTATGAAGTTTGTTCTTGTTTTATTTTTGTGGCAGGATCCGATCCAAAGGGGCATGTTATAAAAGAGGATGTTACGTTGTTGGGTGGGAATCAGATGAAGGCATTGTGAATATTATTTTGGGTATGTATGTTGTATTTGTAACTAAGTTATCTTATTGTATTAATTAATTTAAGTGTTGTACTCATAGTATAATCATTAATTAAGAGGCTACATAACCCATGGTGAATAATATTTGTATTCTTTTTCCCAATTCAATTTATTCATAATTGTTCATAGCTTGTAACTTAAAGTATTGACTTTTATGTGCTAGATTTGATGGTGGATTTGTGTGTAATATAATCAGGAAGAACAGAACAAGGAAAAATTCGAGAAAATTTAGACCGAAAATAAATGCGCCGGTCTTAAATGTTCAACTGTTAAGACCGGATATATTTATATGTCTGGTCTTAAAGGTTAGGTGTACACATTTGATATTAAGCCCAGTCTTAAAAGTTGGTCTTTTAAGACTGGTATATTTATACGTCCGATTTGAAATAAAATTTTTAAGACCGGATTTATTTATCATCCCGTCTTAAAAGTCAGTCTTTCAAGACCGCGTATAATTAGTCGTCGGGCTTAGAAGCGGCTATTTTTTAGACCGTATTTATTTTTGTCCGGTCTTAAAATTTTGATCTTTCAAGAGCGGCCTAGTTGTTAGCCGGTCTTAAAAGTTGAGTTTTAGGACCGAACAAAAAATATTTCAGGTTTATTTAGTATGACTTTTAAGACCCAATGTTTTAAATGTTCGGTCTAAAAGAGTTTCTTTAAGATCGGTCCGTGTCCGGTCTTAAATGTTAGACTTTTAATACCTACTGGAACAAGGCCGATCGTGGGTCCGGTCTTACGATGCCTCTTTCTCCGGTCTTAAAAGCCTTTTTGCACTAGTGTGATGACCTCAAAAGAAGGCCCCCAAGCTAACCATCTAGTTGTCTCAGACACTCTGGTCTTGTGTAAAAGCTTTTCCTTGAACTACTCTATCAATGTCTTGTTTTGCTTATTGGCTATCTGCATGTCATTTTTCTCTCGAGATAGATCTACTTTAAACTCTTTCTATATTCATCTAAGTATGACTAAACTTCTTCCATATTATTTAAGATATATAAGTGTGCTTGGAAGACCTCTTCACGGATGGAGCGACTCTTCATTTTGAGCCCTCATGTTTCCTAACTTCTACCTTTTTCATGATGAGATTGTGCTTTCGACTTTGATAAATATTCTTTGCAAAAGTCCATAGCCTTTCAACCATATATCTCTCAATAATTGAGGCTTCAGGTTGATAAGGATTTTAGAATACCATTTTAAGTTTTTCATGTATCTCTCAAAAGGTACATTCACCTTAGATAAATTGGGCATATAGTCTTATCTCTCTTACCAAATGAATTATTAAATGCACCATTATATCAAAAAATACAAGAGAAATGCATCTCTAGTTGGGATAGAATAATATAACCCTCATTTTCTAATTCTTCCAACTTTTCAATGTCAACAACTTTACTACAAATAACATTATAGAAAATACATAACCTTGTTATCGTGCTCTGCACATCATCTTTTATGATGCCTCTAATCACTACTGGTAATAGTTATTGCATCAATACATGGCAATCATGGGACTCCATCCTACTAACTTCAAGTTTTCCATTGAGACAAGCCTTCTTACATCAGAAGAATAGCCTTGTAGCACTTTAATACCATGCAAACACCCACACAAATTTTTTCTTGTTTTTTTACAATGTGTACACTGTTGGCTTTATATACACTTTCTTACCATTATCTTTTAGCTGTAGATGTAGCCGTCCTTTTATTCATATTTCAACCAAATCTAGTCTTGCACTAATTCTATCTTTAGTTTTCCCAGGTATGTGCAAAAGCATACCAATAAGGCTATCACATACATTTTTCTGTACATTCATCACATCAATACCGTGTCTCATATCAAGACTACGCTAATATGAAAGATCAAAGAAAAATGACATTTTCTTCCATATATTCTTCTCACTTGCAGTCCTCTGATTCTTACCAAAAGTGACATTGATTCTTTCCACCTGACTATAAACCACTTCTCCAGTTGATGCCTTTGGAGCAATTCCATTCTTCAGCAAAACGTTACAAGTATTTTTTTTTCTTCGTGCTTAAGTTAATGAAAGTGTGTGCACGCTTCACATATCAGACATACTTTATTCCCCTTCACATTATACCTTGACAAGTTTTTGTATGCAAGAAAGTCGTTTATCTTGGTGAAAATCATTGTATGTAGTTTAAAGCACTCCTTCTTATATGCATCAAAGACATCTAAGCCATCCTCCTACAACTTCTTTAACTCTTCCATCAAAGGTGCCAAGTAGACATTGATATCATTCTCTAGCTGTTTTGGTCCCGAAATCATCATAGAAAGTATCATATACTTGTGTTTCATATAAAACCAAGGAGGTAAGTCGTAAATTGCCAAGAGAACCGGCCATGCACTATGTGTACCACTAAGAATGTCGTAAGGATTGATTCCATCTGTGCAAGGCCCAAGTCGAAGGTTTCTTGGCTTGCTTCCAAATTCGAGAAACATTTCATCTATTTTCTTCCATTGTGGAGAGTCAGTCGAGTGTTAAAGGTATTTTCATCACATATTCTCTTATTAGAGTGCCATCTCAAATTCTTCGCTTCTTTCGCATTACAAACATTCGCTTAGCCCACGGTATAATTAGAAGATACCACAAACCTTTAAGAGTTTCCTTTTAATTGTCTCATCACCACAGCCACCATCTTTCTTCACTTTGTATAATGAATTTTTACATTTTGAACACTTACTTAGTTCTTTATACTCCTTTCTGTATAATACACAGTCATTAAGGCAAGCATGTATCATCTTATACTCTCACTACAAAAAAAAGTATCGTTTGTCGCGGTTAACTTGTAGCGGTCAGAAAAAACCGCTACAAATATTAGAATTAGTAGCAGTTTTAACCCAAACCGCCACAAATTAGTAGCGGAAGCATTGGCGCCAAATGCTGACCATTTTGCTTCACTTTTTGTAACGGTGGCACAAAACCAAACCGCTACAAATATGGCGCCAGCCTTGGCGCGTTATGGCGCAAAGTCTGTTGCGGTTTTTTCCTAGCGGTTTTGTCAAAATAACAGCTACAAAAATTTGAAATGACACAGTTTTGTCACGGTGAGAAGAAAGCGACACCTTGACCGAGTCAAAATGTCAAGATTTGTAGCGGTTACTACTATAACCGCTACAAAATTTATTCTATAAATAGTCATTTCCATCCATACAAAAGTTATAAATATTCAAAAATATTCTAAATCGGCTTTGTTCTTTGAAGGAACATTCTCGACTTGGTTCTCAAAAACGAGAAGACATGCATATATACGAAGCGTTGATCTCGGGAGATGAGTGCTACGAGATATTTGTCTGCCTTCTCATCATTCAAGTCGAGCGGGTTCCTTCGGTGACAATCAGATTCGGTTATTCCATTGACACGAAGACTTCTACTCCTCTAAATATGTCTAACATGCCACCGAATATTGGTTTCAATATTAGCCACCAATCTCTCGGCAAATATCTCTAATCAAAATGAGTCGGTGAGTTTTTTGGGAGATCGGTGGCTATCTTGAATCCAAATCTTCACTTAGGCATGTTGGACAATTTTCAATAAACTTGTTATTCCAATTTATTAACTTCAACTCTTTTACGGAAATTAAAGAAAATAATTGAGAATGTTTTTATTCTAATAAATAAAAAATCCAAACTAATTAGTTTGATTTTTTTAAAAAAAATATTAAATTTGTAGCGGTTTTAGGGAAATTTAAGAAAATAATCAAAATTAATTGAGAGACTTTTTATTGAAATAAACAAAAAATCCAAACTAATTAGTTTGAGTTATAAACTAATTAGTTTGGAATTTATTTTTAAAAAAATATTAAATTTGTAGCGGTTTCTAAAGAAACCGTTACAAAATGTGATTGGCATATGATTTTGTAGCGGTTGATATGTCTAACCGCTATAGAATTGCAAAGGTCATTGATTTTGTAGCGGTTACGTGACCGCTACAAAGTTTCACGAAGAACAAGGCACATTTGTCGCGGTTCGGGTAACGGTTTTTCTAATCTGCGACAAAGTTATTTACTTTGTAACGGTTATTTGGTATATCGCTACAAAGTGCAGCGGTTTTTATCTTGTTCCCCTCACTTTTGAAATTCACACACGTGATTTTTTACTTTTTACCTTTTAACCTTTCAACTTGTACTTTCCAACGGCATGGTTTCTGAGGACAGAGACCCTCGAAAAGGGAAACCTCCTGTACCCCCTAAAAGGCCTGTCAGGGGTAGTAGTAGTAGGGGGTCGTAGAGGAGGGCACGGGCCACAAAATATCCCCCTTGAGCCCCCTCAAAGGGGGAATGAGTTTGATAATCTCTTTGCAAATGACCCAATCCCAAACCCAGAGAACCTAGAGACCGTAGGGGGAGATCGAGGCGCAAGTCTGTCGTTTAACGACATCTTGAATGGAGAAGATGAGGAGATAGAGTTTGACATTCCCATATTGGAAGCAGAGCGGTTTCTCAACCAGGAGAACGAGCGGGACCATGGGTCTCATTCCACCAGATTTGTGGTGGATGTCGAAGGTATGTATAAGTAGTTTATTGGCAAAAAATAATATTTAAATTCTGTTAAAAAATTATGAAAATTTATTTAAAATGCAATACAACAATTTTGTTATAATTGTGCAGATCTACATGGGAACATCAGCAGGAGGATGTTGGATGTTCCCACGCTCAGTCAGCTGGAGGACTACCGGGTGATAGTTCCTTGGAACATGCACACGAACTAGCCGATCGGCAACGGTGGTCACCTGTTGAACCGATTCCTATCACAATTTGGGGGGAATTGGGTATGGTTCACGATCTATGTCCACAGTTGGACAAAGGTCCCCAAGGACAACAAGGAAAAGGCGTTTGAGGACGTTGTGCGGGTAAATTATGTTGTGTAATTAAATTAGTTTTTTTAATAGTTATAAGTTGTGGTTAATTTAATTATCTGTTTCTTAATTACCGATCATTTTGTGATACAGAAAAAGTTTAAACTACGGGCCCACGCTCTGAGGTACGTAAAGATGAAAATGGGAGAAGCATGGAAGAGCCGGAGGATTCGTCTCTACAACCGGCAGAATGGAGATGGGACTATGCCTCTGCAACAACTGATGGAGAACGTCCCAGACGGCGTGGAGGCAAATGATTGGGCAGCTTTTGTCCAATATCGGAGGAGTGCAGAGGGAGTGGTACGTTTTTTAATTAATCATAGTTTAGTTTTTTTTTTAACATGAGGGTATTGTATAGTTTAAAATTTGTTTTAATTAATTTTGTTTAAATGTAGTTTAAAAATTTAAATATAGACAAAATTAATGTAGTGTTTAGATTTGGTTTAAATTCATTAAATTTAGAGTAAAATATATTGACTACCCCTCTATTTTACCTAAATTACACAAACATCTCATTTATTTTGCAGGCTCTATCGCAGAGGAACACCAGATGCAGGGCACATGAAAGGGTCAATCACACGGCAGGATCCAAGACGTTTCTTTGTGACCTACGGTGAGATGGTATGTTAAAAGTTAAATTAATTTTATGCTTAAATGATTATTGCTTTGTTTTGGAAAAAACAAAGTTTATATTCTTTAACTCTTTCAAAGCAAAAGAAGGCTCGGGAGGAGAACCGTGAGACGGACTATGGGCATTGTGGACACGCACACATAGACACCGTGATGGGACAACGACCTCTCGAGGCGCCCGAGAGGAGATAATAGTAAGTTACAAAAAAACTATTAATTTAATTTAATTGTTTGATAAATGTTTTATGAAATATGTGCGTTAGGCCGGATTGAGCGAGCCGGCAAGACACCGCGAGCGTCGCGACCCCCGTGAGTCACGGGGGTCCGTTGATCCAACCGCCTCATTGAAAGCCGCGTGGGCCCGGTCGAGCATCCCGACGGGTTAGGGGCTTTGGGCTAGGCGCCGGGCCTAGCATGGTGTACGGCAAGGCCTCCTCCTCTGACGCCAGAACCTCTGGCTCGAGAATGCCACCACAGGAGGCGGTTGATGCAATGATTGCCGAGAAAGTTGTCGCGCAGGTTGCCAAGCAAGTTCTTTGCGAGAGGGCCGGAATGAGGCCGGGGAATAGGCGCATGCGGGAGAGTCTCGACGTGGTACGCTAATCGAGACATAGGCGCGCGTCAATTACCGGGGCCTTGACAGGCGCTACCTAACAGGACGGTTTCCATCTCCCGAGCCTCCCCTCCGTTCATCTACGGAGATTCCCCACCTCCCCCTCTGCAGATCCGTTGTTCTTTGGTGAAGACGAGGGCGTTGTTACCTCTAGTCATGCCCACGCGCCCCGAGATAGACCCCCGAGACGGCCCCCGGAGACGGGGACGATCATTAGGCTCTTGATAGTTAGTTTTTATTTTCGAAGTAATTAATTTTGTACCATTGGATGTTTGTTCACCTTTGTTATCTTAATTGATTTGTCGACAATTTTATTAAATTTAAATATTTGTTATTTTTTTAGTAGGTTTTTGATATTGTAATACCATTTCAATACTTATATGTCATTTGTAAAATAATAAACGGAGTTAATAATTTGTGAATAAAAAGATATGTTTTCAAAATAATAAACGGAGTTAATCATTTGTGGATAAAAAGATATGTTTTCAAAATAATAAACGGATTTAATAATTTGTGAATAAAAATATATGTTTTCAAAATAATAAACGGAGTTAATAATTTGTGAATAAAAATATATGGATAAAAATAATTTTTGTTGCGGTTTTCATATTATAACGCCACCAAACATATTTGTAGCAATTACATTATAAAAACCGCTACAAATTTGAATTTCAAAGTAAATAAATAGCCCCCAAAACTTTGTTGCAGTTCTAGCATTAACCAATACGAATCTCAAACGGTCATAAATTAGTAGCGGTTGCGGTAGCGGTTTGTTAACCGCGACTAGTTCATGGCGGGAATTTTCAATTCAAATTTGTCACGGTTTGGGAACTGCTACAAATTTGATTCTCCATTTTGTCACGGTTAGAGTCGCGGTTCCTAACCACTATAAATTATTTCAAGTTGCATTTAAAGATCTCAAGTCCTGGAATGAAAGTAACCAAAAATTGTCTCCACATTTATATACTATCCTAGCTTTGTTTACTAAAGATGGATAAGTCATGGATCAAGATGCCGCGCAGTTCTCCTGTATATTTAGCGGGATTGAAAATTTTCTTAGATTTCGCCTTCTCGCACGCTAGCATTAATGGCAAGATCATATGTCCTTGTTGTAGATGCAAGTTTAAGAAGTGGCAAACACGAGACGGTGCTATGGAACATCTTCTTATGAAGCCTTTCCCAAAAGCATATACATTCTGGGGTGTTCATGGTGAGAAACATGGTATGAGATATGGGGATCATCTTCCTCAAACCTCACAAGTAGGAAATCAAGTTGATCAAGATGATCCAGTTAATGACGCTGTTCGGGATGCTTTTGGTGTTCAAGGCGACAACTTTACTGCAGAAGTGCAGGGCCCAGAACCAGTTTTCTTCAGGAATGACGCAGCTTGGGAATTTTTCAGCCTCATGGATGAGAGTGATCGTCCTTTGTATCAAGGCTGTCAGAAATACTTAAAATTATTCTTTCTGATCAAATTGTACCAAATCAAGTGCATGTGTGGGATTACTGATAAGGTAATGTCGATGATGCTGGAATTACTAAGAGATGCTTTCCCTGACGCGGACATTCCCACAACCTTCTACGAGGCCAAGAAGATAATCAATAGATTAGGCTTGAACTATGAAAAAAATTGATGCCTGCCCCAATGACTGCATGCTTTATTGGGGGGAGGACGCTCGGAGGGAGACTTGTAAGAAGTGTCACACTTCGAGGTTCGGGGAGACGGTTCGGAGAAGGGAAAAAAGTTGAAGAAGAAACCCGTAAAGATTCTAAGGTACTTTCCTTTAAAACCTCACTTACAAAGATTGTTTATGTCGTCTAAGACAGCTGAGCACATGAGGTGGCATGAAGTTGACAAGAACGAAGATGGTAAACTCAGACATCCACGGGATGGTGAAGCGTGGAAAGCGTTCGACTTAGCCTTTCCTGATTTCACAGCGAAGCCTAGAAATGTTCATCTTGCTTTGGTGACCGATGGTTTTAATCCGTTTGAGAATCTTAGCACAAGTTATAGTATATGGACAGTTGTTTTGATACCTTACAACTTCCCCCTTGGATGTGTATGAAACAAAGCTCCTTCATTATGTCCATGATCATTCCAAGAAAAAGGCACCGGGAAATGACATCGATGTGTATCTACAACTACTTATCAAGGAGTTGGTAGACCTGTGGAATGTTGGCGTCGAGACGTATGATGCGCACGAGAAGACATTGTTCAATATGGTGCGACGTTGATGTGGACTATCAGTGACTTCCCTGGACTAGGAACATTATCTGGGTGGAATGTGCATACCAGCCTTGCGTGTCCGGCGTGCAATTTTGACTCTGACTTAGTGCGCCTTCCCCACAGTCGTAAGTGGTGCTTCATGGGTCATCGTAGGTCTCTTGATGGTATGCACAGGTATAGGTTGCAACGCAATCGTTTCAATGGGCAACAGGAAAAAAGAGGACCTCCTCGGAATTTATCCGGTGCAAAAATCATAGAGCAGCTTGTGGATGTTGAATTTGAATATGGGAAAAAAGACGATCCAGCAAAGTAGGGACAAAGACGGCCGGGGCTTCTGGTTCTGCGACCCAGCAATGGCAGAAGATAAGTGTCTTCTTCACTCTTCCGTATTGGAAAGATAATTTGCTCTGACACAGTTTGGATGTCATGCACATTGAAAAGAATGTGTAGGACAATATGTTGTACATAATTCTGAATGAACCAGGCAAGTCAAAAGATCATCTTCAAGCGAGGAAAGATTTACGGGACATGGGCGTTCTTGCAGATGCGTGGCTAGATGAGCATGATAGATTTCAACCGACAAAATACACCATGACAAAACTGATATGGAAATCTTCATCGCGACGTTGAAGAATATAAAAGTTCCTGACGGTTATTCAAGCAACATTTCACGATGTGTTGACGTGCGGGCTCGAAAGATTCTTGGGAAATTTGAAGAGTCATGACTCACATGTGCTTATGCGCGATTACTTCCGCGGCCATAAAAATACGCGCCTCTCGATGTGTCGATCGTTTTGGTCGAGCTTTGTACTTTCTTTCGGAAGTTGTGTTCCAACATTTTGATTGTGGAGGAGCTCGACCCATTTGCGACGAGAAAATCATTATTACGTTTGTGTCATTTGGAGATGATCTTTCCTCCATCATTTTCACGGTCATGGTTCACTGACGGTACACCTTGTTCACGAAACCAAGCTTGCTGGCCTAGTTCACTACCGATGGATGTATCCTATTGAGAGGTGCTCATTTAAAATTATTCACTTTAGCATTACTCCTCTAGCGGCACATTTAACCATTAATGTATTGACATTTTTCCTCATTACTTTATAGGTTTCTTGGGAAACTGAAACCTTACGTGAGGAATAAGGCGTGGCCTGAAGGTTCAATATCACAAGGTTATATTGGGGATGAGGTCATGTACTTTTGTTCCAGGTACTTTGATGACATTGAGACGCCATTCAACCGACCGCCTCGTATAGACGATTTTCCGGAGCGAGCCATGGCCATCAGCAACAGAGTTGTTTTTCCCTCATGTTGGTAAACCAGTTGGCGGATGTGACAACTTCAAACTCACGACACTTGAGAAGTTTCAAGCACATAGACATGTCTTGATTAATTGCACTAAATTTGAACCATATCTTCAGTAAGGATTGGACACACACATATATATATATATATATATATATGTTATCTTATATGTTTCCTTACATTTTATAGTCACATTTCTTCACTACTAGAAAAATCAAAAATAGCGACGGAAAATTTTCCGTCGCAAAAACTTGAGAATTTGCGACGGAAATGAAAATCCGTCGCAAATTAGAAGAAAAAAATAATTTTTTGTGTGGAAAATAGCAACAGATTCAATGTCCGTCGCTACCCCCGGGGTTGTGACGGATTACATGTCCGTCGCTAATCAGTTGGGGGTAGCGACGGATAAAGTGTTTTGGCGACTTAGTGTCGCGCAAAAGTTTTCTTTTTTTAAATTTTAGTTTTTTCCTTTTTTTACTTATGATATTTATACAATAAATATGTTTATTGGTGTAATTTCTTGTGAAAAATAAATTAATTTTTGGATTCTTGTGAGATAAAGAGAGTTTGTGATAGAATAGCATTAGCTAGAGATTTTAAGAATCAATATTTATTAATATAATTTTAGATATTGCTTATTTTATTTAGGATATTTTCTTATTTTTAGTGGTCCTTAAGTTTAGGATTGGTGGGTTGGTTAGTTGCAAATTAAAATAATATTTATTTAGATATTTACTTCCATTATACGCATCGTGGATTAATGGGATAAATTTAGGAGTATTTTTAGGGAGTGATTGTTATATTTTTATCTATAAATATGGAGTATCAATTCATGTAAAAGTATGGAATAGATCTAGAAAATTAGTAGAGAATTACTTCTCTAATTATGGTAGATTCTCCTTGGGCTTTAATAGTCAGACGGGCGATGGGTTCTGGCGGCTCATCTTTCTATTAAAGATTTATTCTATTCTTTATCATATTATGATATTAGATTGATTTCATAATTTGATAAAGATTTATCCTTTTAATTTTTATCCTCTTATTCTTTTACCTTTCCTAAAATTAAAAGAATTTGTCCCTATCAGTTTGAGAGATATTGTGTTTTGCATGAAAGAGTGAGAGGAAAGAAGTGGGAAGAGAGTGATATAGTGTTGCTAATTTTTAGAAATTGATAATATTCCAATACATTTTATTTTCTTTTTAACTATTTTTAAAATCAAAATGTACATAAAAAGAAGTTTATAGAAGAAAATATGCATGTCAAAGTATCAAGTAAAAAGTCAAAGAATTTCTTTTTTTATCATGTATGTTTGTTCGTAAAATAGAGATATATTTACTAACCTTATATTATCACATAAAAGTTGTTGGTAAAAATTATTTTTTACTTGATTTTTTGTTCCATGAGAACAAAAAAAGTTAATATTAAAAATAGATTATTTGATATAGCAAACTACATTTCAAAGATTTTCATTAATGATTTTTTAAAAGAAAATATATTTATTAACGTGAAAAAAACAACATATATATCATATAAGTAAAATTCTTTGATTAATGAAGATTGATTTTTTTTTTTATTGACAAAAAACTAATTTGAGTTATTTGAAAAATAAAAATTTTTCAAAATTTTACTTTTTTGTCGCCACCGAAAAGACGTTTCAGTGGCGACTTTTTGTCGCCACCTAAAGCCTAAATCACTAAAACCAATTCCAGCGCCCCTTTTTCAGTCCTGCGCTGGTTCAACGCGTTTTCCCGTTTCCCTCCCATCTCTTCCCTTGCGAAAAATTCTGGAGCGTCTCCCTCTCGACCTTGCATCCCCGTCTGCCCAACCTCGCTTTCCTCTTCGGCTCTTTCAAGCGCCTCTCCTCACCGGTGACGTCTCAGTTGTCCGTCGACGGTCACCGCGAGTTTCAATAATTGTTGAGGTAAGTTTTCTTCCTTTTCCTATTAGGTTTTCCATGGCCAGTTTCGAATCTCTTGGTGCAGAAGCTCGTGGAGGCTACTTTGAATTCAGGCACATACTTTTCTGATTCCTTTCTGATGTTATGATGCGCTGATTCTATTATTTAGCTTGCTGGAGAAAAAAATGGTTTTTCGGGTAATGTCTGATTTAAGAACATGTTATGAACCCTCTGAGATTAATAATTTTGTGAAATCTGCCATGTGCCTGATTCAATTGGTAGTTATATATTTTTCATTGATGACCGTGTTCGATGGTGGTTGATTGTTCTGAATCCATCGAGCTTGAATGATTTATATTGTGACTATAAAAATCGAGGGTTTTGAGTTTTGGGTTGCCATCTTTGACAGTGGAAGATAAGATGGGGTTCATTATGGAGTTCGCTGAGAATTTGATTATGAAATTGATGGAAGATCCTAAGGAAAGGGATCGCAAATTCAGAGAACATGTTTATGCGAAGAAGGATAGGTGCCAGAAGACGAAGGAGATGTGGAGCTACCCTCTGCGACCTTATGGGTTTTGGACATTCGAGCGCCATAATTCTCAACTCGCTTGGGATGCTCAAATTAGTCAAGTTCCTGGTCGTAGGGACCCTTATGATGACGTCCTCCAGCGAAACAATGGTTCATCTAAGTGAGGTATTGTTCTTTAATCTTCATCTGCATAATTTTGGACTTTTCTGGGCACTTTGTTGTTTTGATTGATGATTTATATTGATCATAAAAAATAAGGAGATTATTGGTTGTTGCAAGTATTGGATAAATCGTTTGGGGTTTAGAAACGAGTTGAATAAACTTACCTTTTTTCCATTTGCAATTACTCTAACATTATGTTGTTGGCATTCACTGGGATATCAAGATTAAATAAATGGGGAATTTAATCACATAAGCAATTGAAAAAACATTTAAAGGATGTTTTGATACAAGACAAAAATTTAAAACTTATGTGTTCTATCTATTCTATGAAGTGTAAGAATGATACTCACTAAAGTCTTGTTGAATTCTGTCATAAGTTGTCTAGAACTTTAAAATTTATGATACACTGAGTAATTGCCACACAAAGAAAACCATGGCAAAGGTAAATTGCTTGTTGTCATTTTTTCTCATCAGTTCTTGCTCTGCAGCTGCTTGTTACTGCATAACTTTCCTCATCAGTTCCTACTGCATGACTTGTATAGTTTGCATAACTTGTGCAAGTTCTTCGTGGCGCTTTCCTTTCTTTTGCCATATCTTCACAATGGACATGTAACTTTCTATGTTTACAATTGCATAATATTCTCTTCACAGATTCCTTTCCAGCTTGGTTTGTCAAAAATGGATCTAGGGAAGGTGTTAAAAACAAGTTTATCTGGGATGATATTATGATAAATTTTGTGAAAATTATCATAAGTTGAAAAAGTATGGGTTTAAATTTGAGCTATAGGGAAAACTTGGTTCTGTTTTAAATCAAATCATATTGAATACTTGGCAAATGTGAACCTGATCTTGGAGTGTGAATTATTTGTTCAAGTTCCACTTTGTTGTCATAATTTGGCATCTAAATTCAAGTGCTTACAGTTGCTTCGTTGCAGTGGTTATAGGAATTCACATTTATATTAACATTTTTTGGAGCTGCGTGCAAAGATGGAAGCAAATCTTGCAGAAGAACGTGTAAAGATGGAATCAGAGCGTGTAAAGATAGAGGCAGAGCTTGCACAATTTAAGCATAAGATGGAACAAATGAAGCAAAGAATATATGCTCGACTAGTTTGTCTTGATGCAATAGGGGCAATTAGCGCTCCTACTTCATCTACTCCCGGTCTTTTTGTCCCACTAGCTAGTCATTCTTCATAGTTTTATGTTTGGTCTTTCCAATGAACAATCTTTAGACCCTGTTTAAAAATTTTCAATATTTGATGTTAATTTTCAAGAAATTTATTAGTATCATTGCTAATTAATATATTGTTAGTTTAAAATTTCTTTTGATCTTTATCAATATGGTTATAGTTTTAATTTTAGTAATTAAAATTTTTTTTTTAAAAAAATTAACTTTTGGTGGAGACAAATGTCGCCAGCGATATCGTGTATTAGCGGCGACATAGTTGTTGCCGATTGAAACATATATCGGTGGCGACATAAGTGTCATCGCGATACAAGTATCGGTGACGACAATTTTGTCGCCACCAAAAATAGTATCCGTGGCGACAATTGTCCGCCAGAAACTCTATTTTCAACGGCGACACGGCTCGGTGGCTTTCGATGAACTTTCGGTGGCGACCGATTGTTGCCAGCGATACTCTACTTTGGCGGCGACATTAAATTGTCGCCGGCGAAAGTATTCTCGACAAAGCTTTCAACGGCAACTTTTTGTCGCCGCCAAAAGACTTTCAACGACGACTTTTTGACTTTCGGTGGCGACTTTTGTCACGCCGAAAGTCAAAATTTTTGTAGTGGGGGGGGAGAGAAATTACAAAGAGGTTTTAAGTAATAGATTCAATTACTAGAAAGTCCCAAATCCCATAAACAAGTTGTGATTTCTTGTTTTGACATTTGTCATTACATACTACCAATGGCGGATCTTAGTTGATATAAGGGGGCCGTGGCCTCCTAAAAAAATTGATTCAGATTTTTTTTAAAAAAAATTAATATAATGTTAAATTTAATGTATTTTTGCACGAGACAAATATTTATTCCAAGGCCATAGCCCTCTAAAAAAATTTGTTCATAAAATTTTTTAAAATTAGTTAATGAGTATACATTTGACCCCCCCCAAATATTTATTCCAAAGTCCACCGCCACTACATACTACTAAGTTATTATTGAATTTTTGGATAGTTAAATCTTTTTTCTGGGACTTCATCTAGATTCCCAAAAAAAAAAAAAAAAGGTTATTCACATTTACTCCATGAATCCCTCAATATATATATATATATTTTTTGACCATATACTCACATGAATAATTGGATCCCTCAATCAAAGCTCAATTGATGGATAATAATCGTGTTTTTGTTTTTACCATGGATGGATAATAATCTTTAAATTATATGATTTTATTGTTTCAAGTGAGAAGTTACAAATTTATTATTCAAAAATATAAAAGGTTTTTATGTCAAAACTATTAAATCATTATATGATATGATGTTTAGGAGACTTGTTTGAATTTCTATTTTCAAAATTCAGAAAAAAATAATTTTTTGTTTTCAAAATTAAAAATAAAAAAACTTGGTTGATAATTAGTTTTCAACTATTTTTGTTTAAAACTTTTTTTTTTTTGGAAAAATAAAAAGATAAGAACATTTTTTTAGGTTCCCCCTTATTGTATAAAATTAAGTACTAAGCAAGAGAGCATTGTCTGCTTTTAGCATTCGGCAGTTGAAACTCTCACATCTCAATGTCAAACTTGCCTCTCAAAAGTGGTATTCCTTTGGTTTTAAATATAAGACAAAGTTGATTTTTAAAATGTTAAAAGAGTTAATTATATTTGTCTTTTTTCGTCAAACTATTTTTTCTAATCTATAAACTGATATATATAATCTAATGATACGCAATATATATATAACTAAGTAATCTATTTAGTTTCCTTAATTTCTAAAAAAAAAAAAAAACACCTACGTTTTATGTGTAAGACATGAGGGAGTAGAATATTAAATAATATAGTAAGGCCCCACCCAAAGTAATGTTACACTTTCTTTAGTGATTTTGACGGAAGTGCATACGTGTCTTTACGCGACATTCGTACTCTAGAGACCCCCATGGGATTCATAAGCTGAGTGATTTGAGACCAAAATGTGAAGGAAACAATTGAATCTTCTATAAATCTGAAGGAATTTAAATTTTAAATGTAATTATAAATGTAGCGGCAATATATAACATTTCAGCACCTTATTTTCGATATTACCCATTTTGGGCCCAATCACACCCTCACGCTTTTAAAACGCGTTAAGAAGGGATGTATTCATTCCCTTATAAGGCATCTTTCTTTTCTCTCCCCAGTCGATGTGATGCAACACAACACATTTTGAGTGTTTTATTCATGGTTTGTGAAATCGGGCCAAGGACCAGTTCGGACAAGGAACCGGCCAACCCACGTGAAACCAAGTCGTTTAGGGCAAAAGTCCAGTCGACCAGTTAACCGGTATGAAGCAAGCCAACCCGGGGTAACCCGGACGGGTTACAAAGGTCAACCCGATTCCTCTTTTTTAAAAAAAAAAAAATTAAAAAGGCAATCTGATTTGATTATTTGAAGCAACATATGATTATTTTACTTTTTGATCTAAAGTATTGAAATGATATATAGTACCACTACGGTCCTATTTATAAGTCCCCTCTTGACCAAATCACATACCAAAAAAAGTAGTTAGCTCAATGATTATGAGGTGAATTTTCAACTTTACCCTCATTTATGATTGGGTACCTTCAACTCTTTCTTCTCTCTCTATTTTCATTGGTACAATTAATATGGACAAAATTGTCACAATCTCATTTATTTAGTCAAAGGGGACTTATAAATAGGACCAAATTTTTTTGGTCAAAAAAGACTTATAAATAGGACCAGAGTGGTATGTGAAATTTATATTGGTGTGATGAGAAATTAATTATTTTCCATTTTTTTATACCTCACCGGTAACTCCGGTCTGATCCACTAACCCTTAACCCAGTACCCCGATCGGTTCAGTCACCGGTCCGGGTTTCAGAACCTTGGTTTTATTAGACATGGATGCTGATCTAGGCTCTAGCGTCATTGTTACCGCACGAAGCATTATATATAGAGATCTTAACATCATCACGTCGTCACAAATCAAATTACTCTTTCAACCGAGAGCTGTTCAGTCTCACCATTCATTTTATAAGGCTAAGCTACGTCATTTTATAAGGTACACTTGTTTAACATCAATATTTTGTCCTTTTGATATATGCATCATTGTTTTGGTTTGATGTAATTTTCTATCGTGCTATTTCAATATTGCTTAGGAGAATTCTTATCAATGATACATATATAAGGATAAATTATGGGTCACAAATCAAACTTTTCATTACTACTTATCACTATTTGTGTCTAATATAGTGCTACTTATGAAAATAAAGTTCCTAAAAAATAATAGCGTCTCACATAACCAAAATTCAGAGTTTTCATTTTTGATGAATTGCATTAACAGTTGGGGTTGAGAAAAGGAACTGGATGGAGATAACAATAGAAGATGCTACCCCAATTTTCACATTCACAGGCATGGAACTTGAGAATTACAAAGCGGCAATGGAAGGTAACATCACTGCTTTTGAACGAAAGAGTTGTGCTCAAATTGAGTCCATACTAACCCCAAACAAAAATACAATCCTTCATATACACTTCACAAACTATACTCACAGTGTACCAGATACATTTGTAGAAAAGGTTCTAGGCATGTGTCTCACGCTTCTTTTAAAGACCAATGTGACATACTTCATATAGCAGCAAGGTATGGACATCATAAAATAGTGAGAAAATTAATTGATTGTGCTAAAGATCTCCCTAGGGATATCGATGGAGTTGGAGCCGAGAAAATACTTATAAGAGCATTAAATGATAAGAAGGACACGGGTTTGCATGAAGCAGCCTGCTATGGTCACACAGAAGTTGTGAAAGTCTTGATAAAGGAAGAACTAGATCATTCATATTTTGGTAAAAATGACGGCAGTGAAACTCCACTTTATATTGCTGTTGAGAGACGATATTGGAATGCGGTAGATACTGTTGCTTATGATTAGTTTTGATGATGTCTTATATAGATGCCATTAAGAGCAAAAAGATTGTATATTATATAATTCTTCTACTTTGACTAATTCTTATATTTAATGTAGATATGAAGTTTAATAATGAAGAATATTCAAGAAAGAAGATTGAAGAAGGAAGAACTTGCTCTATGGAATGAGAAAATCATCATACAAGTTCCTAGATTGATTCTAGAAGTCCCCAAGTTGATATGGAAGTTGGAACGGCTCAAATCGGAGTTAAAATAAGCAAATTCAATGAGCTAACTCGAGCCAGGTAGCTTACCTCGAGTTAGAACGTCTATCTACAGTGTTTTGGGCATCTAGGATGATTAACTCGAGTTGATAAAGTCACTACCTCGAGTCTGGGTCTAGCCTTGAGTCAGACACCCTTTAGCCTCGAGTCAACAGTGTTTTCTAAGTGATTTTTCGCCTTCTGGTATGATTAACTCGAGGCAGGCTTCATGTACCTCGAGTTAAACCAACTTATAGCAACTACGGTGCACTCTGTTCCACGTTCAGCTTCTGGCGACCTTCGGTAAGTTGATGATATCTCTCAAACTAGGGATCGGATTGACGTCAAACAAGTGGGATATGAAACTAGACATCCAACACGACATGTTGATATATAATTGAAGCCAAAATGAGTTCATATCAAGGAGATATGAATTTTACAAGTTGCCACAAACATCACCGTCACAGTCAGAACCAAGCTTCAATGTTTTGAGTGTATCTCACAAACTACAAATCCAATTGAGCTAAAATTGGTGCCATTGGAAAGTCTATCAAGACTTGAATGAACCAAAATGGGGCTTAGACTAGGGAGATATGACCCTCGAAAGTTGACACACGAATTTCTGGAGTCAATTCAGCATAGCCTCGGGTTTCTTTCAATATCACACTTTGAGTCGCTTTTTACCTCGAGTCAACAAGCTTACCTCGAGTTTTTGGAGCGAGACGAGAAAGATTGAACAATGGAGAGAGCTTTTTACCTCGAGTTAGAAGCTCCACCTCGAGTTAAATGGCCTTCTCGAGAGTTTGAACAATGGAGAGAAGTTTTTACCTCGAGTCGAGTGTGTGCCTCGAGTCGGAGAGATCTGATACACCACGAATGGGAAGAATTCACACGAGTCACTTCAAATACAACCTCGAGTTGATTAACTCGAGTCACGAAACTTATGCCTCGAGTCAAATAGCATTTTTTAATGATCAAACTGACTTCAACGATGCACAAACTCGAGTCAAGTTTTTCCACGCCTCGAGTTTTTCCTTCACCTCGAGTCGAGCTTTCCCACCTCGAGTCTCGGTCACTTACAACATACTTCAACTTGTTTCCTCTTCACAGCGCCTCGAGTTAAGACTTTACCTCGAGTCAAGGATCCTTCTACCTCGAGATAAAAAGACTTCTCAAATCAATACTTTGAATCCAATTAATCGATTAACTCGAGTCATTTGTTTCTTCAACTCGAGTCGGGCAAAGATCAACTTAGGTTCTATGGTTTTTTAATTCACCGTGTGCGAAATCTTGAATTCTCTTCAACAACATCCAAATGAATCCCAAAAGATCTTATACTACTTCTAAACATCATTCAACATTTATTGTGATATCATTAATCATAATGTTGAGTGATTTTCAAATGATTTAGCAGCGGTCGACAATAGTTCCGTAAAACGAGAGATGACCGAGACAACGGATTGAATCCAATTAAGGTGAGATTGGCGTGAATGGTTAAATGCTAACAACGGTCATAATCAAATGGACGAATTCAGAATCCTACCAATGGCTATTTCTCCAACTATTATAAATACACAAAGGATTGAATTCATCAACAGACCCAACGCATACAGAGACAAAGCTTCCAAAGTATACAACTTCTATTCTATATATACCTTAGGATATCATTGAGCTTCAATGTTTATCATTTATCTACTCTGTGAGAGAGTTTATCATTGTTATTACAATTCGTTCAAATCTCAAGATAGTGGTATCTTGAGTGTGGGTGTACAATTACAACTTGTAAGGGGGAGTGAGTCCGAGAGTGAAAGAATCATCCTTCGTTTACAGAGTATGTAATTGTGTCTGGGTTATTTGGTTACAACTTGTAAAGAGGGGTAAGTCCTAGTGAGAGGATTACTTGAGAGTTACAGAGTGTGTAATCAAGGATTGAGATAGTGAAATTCCAGAGTGTTTCTGGGGACTAGACGTAGGTCAAGAATTGGACCGAACCAGTATAACCTCTTGTGTTCATTGCTCTTCTCACTATCTCTGTTTTAAGTGTTCTTGAGCAATTAGCGAAAGAATTTTCATAATCACCTATTCACCCCCCTCTAGGTGATATTCCACCTTCATTACAATATTGGATAATGTAAATTCGCCACAATATAATGGCCCTAATGGCAGAACTGCTTTGCATGCAGCAACCATTTTCGGTGACAAATGTATTTTTTGGGCTGATTTTGCAATTTGTCATTCATAATCATTAATGTTTGATTTGCATATCCAATATGTCTGATTTCCTTGGTATTAAACAATAATGACAATATACTGGCTGCCTATAATTTTTATTTTAAAATAAAAAGTTGATAGAACAACTCACATAAACTCTTTGAACTAATTTAAGAGAAGGGCTATTTCCATCACTAGATAAAACTTCCATCCAAATTAAGGTGTGATAGTTGTGTTTCAAATTAGCACTTCAAAGTACTATTCATGAGAGAAGGCATTTAGTTTTTATATGAGTTGGATGGTGTTTAATTTGATGTTATCTATTACAGGAAAAGTGTTAAAGTTGTTGACAAGAAACTTGTTATTAGCAAAACAAGCAGACGAAAATGGTTGGGTGCCGCTTCACTTGGCAATAATTGTTAGCCGTTTAGAAGTTAGACGTTCAGAAATATTAGTAGAGTTGTTGGTAAGTAAAGATAGAAGCACAGCATACATGAGAGATAACAAGGGAAGGACGGCTCTTCACCTCGCAGCACTTGTTAGAAATGTGAGTGCAATGGAAGTAATATTAAAATATTGTCCAGATTGCTGCGAATTGGTGGATGAAAAGGGCTGCAATGCTCTTCACTACACTACAATGGATGAAGCAAGCTATTTCTATCCTATGGATTTCAAAGAAAAAGAGATTCTGAAAAAAGCACCACTAATGAGAAACTTGTGTAATGAAAAAGATGATGATGGAAACACACCTCTTCACTACATTGCCCATCATGCTCCGAAGCGGGAAATTGATTATAGCCATGCTCTTTTGAACCACAATTCCGGGGAGTAGTGGACATGATGGCATGCAATAAATATGGCCAGAATCCTCTTGATGTTACTGGTGCTGATATGACTCGACATTCTGCTTCTGAGGTAACAAGTAACAACATCTTGTTACTAAAAATTTTGAAAAAAATATTACTCACACAAATACACAAATATATATGAATTTATTGACTATATTTATTTTAATATTCCAAACATTTGCATGCACTCATTCCCCTTTTCCTAAATACCATTGTATGAACTATCTATTGCTACTAATAACA
Source organism: Acacia acuminata (assembly GCA_019022655.1). Classification (NCBI taxonomy): domain Eukaryota; kingdom Viridiplantae; phylum Streptophyta; class Magnoliopsida; order Fabales; family Fabaceae; genus Acacia; species Acacia acuminata. Next base: position 305,847 of record JAFJYI010000336.1, read on the forward strand.
AAAGAAGTATTATGTATTAGAGATTGAGAGAGTAAAAGACAATTAGGTATGCATGCCGTGAGTTTAAGTCATTGTGAACAAAATAATTTAGAATATTCATGAATATTATGTTTGTTCGATTTAAATATTCATCTATCACAATCTAAATGGAGAGTTCCTTTATAATCAAGATATGTATGTATGCATGTATGTATGTATGCGTGCGTACGCATGTATGTATGTATATCACTACTACAAAAAAGGGCTTTAACATCCTAAATTTGGCCCAATTAACGTCCTTTTTTCAAAGGACGTCTATCTGGGGGATGTTAAAATTACGACGTCCCCATTAGATTTTAGGACGCCCTAAGTGGGACTTACGGCGTCCTGAATTTAAATTTAGGACGCCATAAGTGCCTAATTTAAAAAAAAAAAATTCTAGCATCTCTCATGTAGCTAATAACGATGAAGAAAGGTTTCTCAAGAAAACTTAGACCATAAACAAAAAACATACAAAAACACGAACATAATCAACAAACCGAGTTTTAGTTAAGTTTATAAAAACAAACAAACCGAGAACAAACTGAAATATAACCAACAAATCGAACATAGGCATATAATCGGTAGCATTATTCCTAAAATTCAATGAAAATGCGAAACACAAGAGACAGGTTTTCAAGAAAAAGGGCAAAGTAAACTACGACAACGAGTAATGACTCCCCCTTTCCAACTTTCTCCATTGCTCTTCTCTTGCAACAATAAAAATTTAAATAAAATGCACATTTAAATGAACTTACATCCCTTAAGCGTTAGCAAAACAAAATTTTCAAGCCTCATTCTTCTTTCGCACAATTCATGAAACACCTTAAAGGCATTTAAAATAACTCAATAAGCAAGCATCTTAATTCAAAGGCTAGAAATCATAAGCTCCTAAACACCCACACAATTGTTTCCATAGGTCTAAAACCACTTAAAAATTTCCTAAAATTACCTAATTAAGAACAGAATTAATTCTCAACCTGACCACAAAATTTGCAGTTACAAAACTGCGATATTATTTCCATAGCTAATAACAAATAGAAGTTATCAATTCCACAGTTAGCATTTAACTCAGTCACAGGGCACAATCATAGTAACAAAGCTATCCAGATATGGTGATTTACCTCAAAAAATGAACCAACAAAAATCTTGGTCCTATCAGTACAAGATCCAAGGCTGTCCCAATATGTAAACCTCCAATGGGAAAGCTGCCTCATAATTTTGTATAGCTATGCGTCTTTTCCTGCAAATTAGAAGATGCAAATGTTTCAGTTTTGTTTAGTACTACAACTGCTGAACCTTTTGCATGAAGAAAAGGAAGATTAAATAGAGAAAAGAGATGGAGGAAAGATCAGAGCACGTAGGGTAGCATCCAGTTTTCATAAAATAATATCTCATTTTAAAGAGTTTGTGCAACTTACTTATTCCTCTGGTTTAATAATATCTCATTTCAAAAGGAAAATATATGGAAAAGCAACAATCTTGTTGATACAATAAAACATAAAAAAGTGCAGCCATAAAATAATTTGGACATTAGCATATGAAAGATATTTAACATAATTTGGTGGTCATCTTTTCTAGAAGTTATTTTAATTGAACCTTTATCAAAAGAGGAAAAAACGATATGGTGAGCCTCTGGAATGAAGAAGGAAATGAACGTCTTTGCAAAAGAAAAGAGGTCGCAATTTTGAAAAGATTACATCCACATGACATAACACAGACCAAAAACTGCCATGCACATTATAAGTAAGACTTGAAAGAATGAAATTAATTTAGCACGTACTAGAGAGGAGTAGCTTTAAGCCTTTAACATACAACTACTAAGGCAAAAACCTGAAATATGAATCAATAGAAAGAAATTATCGAGACATGTATACCGGTAGTGCAAGAGATATGGATAAATGTCGTCCAACTGTTCTTTCTTTAGCAGAGTGGCTTGGTGGAAGATATTTTATAGTAAAGGAACAAATTAACTCAAAGCAGGAAGTCTATAGCTCATTGCAAGATTTAGGATGAATCCACTTTCATAAACTCAAGCAGCATGTAATAATAAGGTCAAAAAGAAAAAACAGAAGCATGTATTAAGCAAAAAGTTATACAACACCAAACTAATACCAGCAAAAAATTGAGAGGTAACTTCCTACGTATGCTTATTAAATAAATTCTAAACCCTAATATAATGCTGAAGTGGCTTTTATCCTTAAATTCATTCTTGCTTGTCATCAAATTCATTATTACCTATGGAGTCAATACAATGTTTCGGGCAGTCTTGAAGAAACACAAATGGGAAGAAAAGAACTATTTCAAAGTTTAAATGGACATAGAAAAAATATTGCAACTCTTTTTTTAGTCTAAGAAAACACAAGATATTGATAAAAATTGTGTAGGGAGCATTTCAAAGTTCAATGCAAAAGAAATTGACAACACATTCCCAAAGCACATTATACATTAATTGTGGTCTTGCAATGTTGCATTGCTTTAGGTCTGCAAAATTGAGAAAAGAAGAGATGGCAAGCATGTCCGGCATCAAAGATAAATACAAAATATGTTTAAAGATGAGTTGTAATGCATGGGTTCTTTGGCATATAGAATTTTCATCAAATATCTTTTAGCTCAACAAATTTTCAACCAAGTAAGCATAAGCACTCAATTTGCAAAAATGATAGCCCAGCGGAAAGTGAAAGTAACACAAAGGGACTATGTTAGTATGGAGATTAAGTAAAGAGATGTTGTAATAAAATTAAAGGTGGGTAATGGTGGTGGTAGTAGTAGTACTCACACACAAGACCAAGAAAAACACGAAAACAGCGACGAAAATGATCCATCTAGGCTCTACAAGAAAATGTGCAACTTCCATGGATTCATCTTGAATATATAGCAGGAACAAATGATCCATCTACTTGAACCTAGCAAAGTATACAACAGAGCTCTTAGTTCAGTTTGGTAGAACTTGTTACGACTTGTGAGAGAGGAAATAGCAGAGTACTCAAAAAGAATTTTAGAGGTGCATTAATAACCTTCACAAACATTTCATCAAACACACGGCACAAAGCTCGAAAACCAAAGTCTTGTAACTAAGCATTTGGAGCACTTAAAAGGGAATATGAATAACTTTAAGTTCAACTTATGATAGGCGAAAAAAAAATGACTCTATACCTTCACTTCTTGCCTTAAAGATTTGGAAAGAAAACAGTGACAGATAGCCTAAGACTCAATCATTCGGGAATAGCGAGCAAACCATATTCTTGTGTTTTGAAATCAATACTTAAAACATTTACAAAAATATTTTCTACAAAAAGTGAATAATTAAAGACAAACACTCGTTAATTACAGACAGACAAAACAAGACAAATTTAAGAAAAAGATTTCTTTGCATTACAAGAATGGAACCAAGCAATGGAACAAGCAAGTTCAGTGGTGGTCATCAGAAAAGTAAACCATTTCAGATATGGAGACCTGACACCAAAACTTCGTAATCCTATATTCAAGATCCAAACACACAGCTTGCAACACTGTTTTCCATGCAACAACTTAAGTCCCAAAACATATGGAGTATTAGGAATCAGATCATCGATGGCATTCGCATGTCAGTAGCAATTAATTCTTAAAGCTTTCAGCGTAAAAAAGAAACTTTTGACAAAAGCGGAATCTTACCGCGCCCTTAGTTGGGTCCCAGAGAATCGAGATGAAAAAGCGAGAATGAAAATGAATCGGATAGACGAATCGTGGATTGAGATTAAACAAACAACAAACGACAATGACAAAACTATCTATCTACAAGTATAACCAAGCTCGAGATGCAACGAAGGTTAGGCACCGTGAGAGGTGGAAGAAGTCGAATAGATATAGATCACGGCTTGAATAGTTTTGGAAAAGTCGACAGATCTGGAAAAATTGAACAAGTCGAACGGATCGGTAAGAGTCGAACAGATCCGGAAAAATCAAAGCTTACTGCGGTAGGAAGTTGCAACTGGAAAATCGAAGGCAAAAACAAGGTTGAAAATGAAGGACAACGTCAAAAGCGCAACGACCAGAAGAAGGGCAATGAACAGTGACGGAGAGAGGGAGCGGTCAATAAATCAGGGCCGGATTTAAAAAAGGATGGAGGAGACGGAGCGCAAGAGGAAAGAAGGAGAAGACGGAGGCGCAACACAAGAAGGCGAGTGTAATGTGTGTGAAAGAAATAAATAAGGGCAATCTGGCGTCCTTAAACCTATTTCAGGACACCTTAAACTAATTTTAGGGGCCCTATAATTTTTTCAGGACGCCAAAAATGATACTTTAGCGCGCCAAACCCTAAATTTCCCCTATTTCCATTGGCGCTAATATTTTTGGCGTCCTGAAATATATTTCAGGACGCCAAAAAAATATTTTAGGCGTCATAAAATATTTTTAGGACGCCTAAGTGGTAATTTTCAACCATATTATTACAAAAATGCCACCGCCTATGCTTTTTACTTCCTTTTTTAAAATAAGGACGTCCTTTAGTGAAGTAATATCCATATTTTGTAGTAGTGTATATTTCTTTTTAAAGCTGTGTAAGATAAGAGAATGGGCCATTTGTTTTCATGTTGTTTTAGTTAAGGCCGTGGCATCTTTAAATAGGTATTACTCTAGTTTGATTAGGTATCTACGTAATTACGTTTGTCATATACGGTGTAAGTGAATGCAACAAATTCATCATTCAACATGTAAAGACTAAATCTCATAAAAAATGAAAGAAGTTTATGTGTTGCATGGTGCAGAACAAAATATTTTGGAAACTGCAAGATATTGGAGCAATGTTAGGGGGACGAGTTCTAGATAAGCACCTTAGAGAGAAGAAACAAGAGAAGAGATATGATCCTGCAGTTGATGAAAAGGAGAAGGGAAATAAAACAAATGGTGAAGATGATTCATCTGGAATAGCATCATCTCTCTCTGTAGTGACGATTTTAATCGCAACAATAACATTTGCAGCAGGATTTACGTTGCCTGGGGGACTGAATCAAGACAAGGGATCTCCCATATTAAAGTATAATGCAGCTTTCATGGCATTTGTTATCACTGACTCTCTCTCATTTTTTCTCTCTACTGTTGTTGTTCTTCTACTATTTTTGGCGAAAGTGTTGGATAAAAAATTACGTAATCCGGTCAAGGAGTTTTCTCAACTACTGCTACCTACATGTTATATATTAACCTGGCAATGGGATTCATGGTCATAGCATTTGGGACGGGCATATATGCAGTACTGGGTGTTTCCAAAGGTTTTGGTGTTGTCACACTTTTGATTGTTTTGTCTTTCTGTTTCATCGTTATTAAACTCCGTAATATGGTCCTTAAGGGAATGAAGGAATCTGAGAGTCGTTATAAGGAAATACGCTGTTCTCGTAATTACTCTCTTTTCTGGGTAAGAGATATTCAGTTGTCTCATATTGTTTGAGTCCTTGTCTATGAAGTTCTATTTAATTATTAGTTTTACTTCATCTATTGCTTGTATTCTACGTATGTATGTGCTGAAATTGACAACAAAATACTTCAGTTTTAATTAGTGAATTCTGTCCATCTATTGTTCTGTTGAATTTAATTTACATATTGTCTATTTAAATTTAGGGTTAAGGTGCATAAATAACATGTGGTTTTCTCAAAAGTCCATCCAACACTAAGTGTTTTTTTTAGTGTAAAAGTGACTATATGGTTAAAAAAAGTAGAGCAAAAAGACTAATTGACCATTAGTTTAACTTTTTTTTTTTTTTTTTTTTTTTTTTTTTTTTTTTTTTGTATTTTTAAGGTTGATATGAACAATAACTTAACTAAATTTCATCCCAACTGACAAGTAAATAACTAAAGAAAATTACAAAAAATGGCATAGATATTTTAAAAATTACAGTTCAACCCTTCTCTCTCCTAATCCCAATCTTACAACTCTACCTCCTAGCCGCCATTGCCACCTTTCGATAATTTTCAAAACTATCTAGGCCCCTTTCTGTAATTTTCTCCAGTTCTCCACTGTTAGCTGGGATGAGTCATTGTCCATATTAGCCTTAAAAATACACAAAAATCAAACTAACGGTTAATGAGTATTTTTGCTTCACTTTTGTAACCACATAGTCACTTTTACCAAAAAAAGACACTTGGTGTTAGTTGCACTTTTAAGAAAACCATATATATATTTTTATACCTTAATCCTTAAATTTATGCGAATCTTCTATCTTATGTTTACTTCGTATATTCACTGGTGCAAAATAGGATTTTTACATTTCCCTAACTGGTGTCGGTACAGCTGATTTAGAAAGTCCAAGATCATGTACGCTTGTTTTACAGGATACCACTTCGGTGCTAACCATCTCGATGAGCGACAAGCGACAAGCGCTAAGCATCATGCACGCGGTTATATCAAATAGACTGAACATTGTATCAAAAAAAAAACAAACAAACAAACAAAAAAATAGACTGAACATCTTGGCGTTGGGTGAAGGTGGATTTTAACCTGAGCTATCCATTTTTTTTTTTTTTTCATTTCATTAAACCCTGATGAAAATCACTCTTCAACCGTTCAACAACTCTCTTTCTAGATTAATTTTAGACCTCTAACCCTGTCTGCTCAAACTCAATTTCGTGTCCTTTTTATGTAATGAACCAGATGGACATGGACTTGGGCTGATAATATTGGGCTTAGGGTACAAAAATAAAGATATATATAGACAGAGAAAATGTTCTGTCCATTGAAGAAATGGTGTGCATCATGCTTAGCTAGCTCCTGGTGCTCTTCCAGGTGCTTAGCACCGAAACGGGATCCCTGTTTTACAAGTGGTGTAGAAAAAAAATAATAGTACATCAATTGTTGCGAATTGATGTAACATAGAAATAGTTACCTAATATATATATATATATATATATATAAAGCCTGTTAAGTCAAAGTGATAACCAGTGAGGAAAGCTTCATTTTCTACAAACGATTATGTCCCAACTATAATAAAAAGTTTACTTCATGAAAAAATATTTTAATGTCTACAAAATCTACAATAAAGATATTTCATCTGTTAACTTTCATTTTTTTTAAAAAATAAACGTGGTGTGCCAAGAGTCAAGTACTATTATTATCCATATTACATTATTAAATAAATTATTTTTTATGGGAGCAATTAATATGGGTAAAATTGACACAATCTCATTTACTACCTAAAACTAGACTTATAAATAGGACCAATTTTTTAGTCAAAATGGACTTATAAATAGGACAAGAGTTGTACTAATTTTTGAGCTTGTATGGCCAAAATATGGGATATGACTGATCATATGTGAAAATGACACCATTCATAACTAGTAAACAAGAAGATTACCCTAATCATTAGCTTTTTATAAACAGACAATAGAAAATGTTTTTGGGCCAAGACTCATCAAACCCAAAAATGAAAATAGCTAGTAAATAAAACTAGGCCTAATAGTAAAGTGGGCAGAAAAGAAATGTCAATCCTCATTCCTCAATACTTTTTGATAAATACTGTCCTCTACATGGATTTGCAAATAGGGGGTTTTCATAAAGCCCAGGAGCCCAGTGCGTCAAGACTCATCAAACCCAAAAATAAAATTAACTAGTAAATAAAACTGGGCCCAATAGTAAAGTGGGCTGAAAAGAAATGTCAATCCTCATTCCTCAACACTATCCTCAACACTTATCAAAAAGAAAAAAGAAAAAAACATTGTCCTCAACAGGGACTTGCAAATCTGTTCATGAAGTCCAAGGTCCGGTGCATTAGGGGAAAAATTGCCCAACCCACCCCCCGCCCAAAAGAGATATGATCTTGATAGATATTACTAATATTTATTATTAGTCTCGATTCTAGAATCACACTTTTAATATAGGCACTAGTGCAAAAAAGGGTTTTAAGACCAGGACAAAAGAGGCATCGTAAGGCCGGACGAGTGACCGGTCTTGTTCAGTAGGTATTAAAAGTCTAACATTTAAGACCAGGACACTAACCGATCTTAAAGAAACTCTTTTAGACAGGACATTTAAAACATTGGGTCTTAAAAGTCTCGTACTAAATAAACCTGAAATATTCTTGTTCGGTCCTAAAACTCAACTTTCAAGACAGGGCAAAAAATAGGCCGCTCTTAAAAGATCGGAATTTTAAGACCGGACAAAAATAAATACGGTCTTAAAAAATAGCGGCTTCTAAGACCAAACGACTAATTATACGCGGTCTTAAAAGACTGACTTTCAAGACTGGATGATAAATACATCCGGTCTTAAAAATTTTATTTTAGACCGAACGTATAAATATACCAGTCTTAAAAGACCAACTTTTAAGACCGGGCTTAATATCAAATGTGACATACACCTGAACTTTAAGACCGGCCATATAAATACATCCGGTCTTAACAGTTGATCATATAAGACCGGCGTATTTATTTCCGGTCTAAATTTTTCTGAATTTTTCCCTGTAATTATGTTCTTCCTGATTATATATACACAAATCCACCACCCAATCCAGCACATAAAAGTCGATACTTTAAGCTACAAGCTATGAACAATTATTGAATAAATTGAATTGGGAAAAAGAATACAAATATTATTCACCATGAGTTATGTGACCTCTTAAATTTATGCTATGACTACAACACCTAAATTAATTCATACAATAAGATAACTTCCTTACAAATACATGTACAATAAGTTACAAATACAACATACATGCCCAAGATAATATTCACCATGCCTTCATCTCATTCCCACCCAACAACGTAACATCCTATTTTATAACATGCCCCTTTGGATCGGATCCTGCCACAAAAATAAAACAAGAACAAACTTCATAGTCAGTGACATTGTTTATGTAAACATAGAAAGGAATATAATATAGTTAAGACCATGCATACAAAACAAAACAAAAAAGATCGTTTACCTTATTCGAATAAAAACAAACACAGTGACAATTCTTCTCAAGGTTGGACCGTCGTTGTCGTCAGTTTTACCTCGCCCTGATTTGAATATTCTCAGTGTCCTTTTCATTGTCTTCCATCTTTTTCCGACAAAAAGAAAAAAGACAAAGAAAAGCGAGACGAATAATGCTTTGCTCAAAATCGGAGAGGTAAAACGACGACAAGGAAGGTCCTAACATGAGTAGAACGCCAGAACCTCGGTTGTCTTGCCTAATAATTTGTCTAAAAAGCGAGTCCCTTTTTATTTAAGGTAAGACTATTAAGACTGGACATTGACCGGAAATTTAAAAATTACACGGTCCTAAAGGTTAAGCCATATTTTTAAAATAAAAGAAGAAAATTCTGGACTTTTAGGAGCGGACAATAACAAAATTACGGTCCTAATAAAAGACTTTTAAGACCGGTCATTTATCAAACATAAGGTCCTAAAAGTTGTAGACTTTTAGGACCGGACGTATAATAAATAAGAGGTCCTAAATGTTACGCCTTATTTTTAAAATAAAACGAACACTTTTAAGACCGGACTTTAAACAAATACACGGTCCTAAAAGTCTCATATTTTTTAGACCGAAGACTTTTAGGACCGGATGTTTATTATGCGGACTTTTAAGTAATATATGGTCCTAAAAGTCTTCTCATTTCTTTAGAAGGACTTTTAGGACCGGATCTTTAAAAAATATGCAGTCCTAAAAGTCGCGAATACATTTTAGAGTCTCTTACTGCTCATTTACAACATCCTGAACCTCCAATTTCAAGCACTAAATAGCTTTATCCACCATCCAATACATTCAGAAACCCAAAATGGACACAAGAAAATTGTTCGAAAAATTAAACAAATTTATTATTGAATTACACATTGCGTATGTATATTTACAAATGATGAATTCTTCGAAAAAATAAACAAATTTGTTATTGAATTTTACATTGCCTATGTATATTTACAAATGAATGAATTTTCGAAAAAATAAACAAATTTATAGAAGATTATTGTTGCTACAAGATATATTTACAAATGAATTTAGGACATTAATTATTGTCCCGACTTTGAGATCAGTCATACGAGATACTCACAAAACACATGGCGTATGTGCTCTACTTCATCATCAGAAAACGGATCAGGGTAGTCAAACATCGTAACATCAAAGACGAAACTAAATTAACTTGCGTGCATATTTCATATGTAACATTAAGCGTAAACCGAATTAACTTGCATGCATAATATGTAACATCAAATACATTTACCTTTGCGGTTAATTTAGTCCTTCCTTGCGTGATAATATCATACATGTGTTTATGACGTACGGGCCACATAAGTTGGACTCCAGTGGTTGCCGACGGGTCTAAAAAGAACAAGAAATATATATAAGAGCATATATAGCTTACTGACCAAGTTCACAAGGTAGTGTGCCAGTGTACAAATATTGTACCAACCTTTGGTGTGTGCCATTTAGGAGAAGTGGCCTGATACCCACGCTTTTTCTTTACCTCGATTTGGAAGGTCCTCATGGCACTATCATCAAAATCACAAATTTATCAATAATGTTCACTGAAAATTCACGCAGAAATTTCAGACAAGAGAATAAAAATGACATGCTTACTTGTTGATGGTGCAAGCGTCAACGTAGGCACTTTGGATCGCTATGAGTGGAGCATAAGAAGATAACTTTATGCTCCTACATGCACATGAGGAGCAGGAGCGCGATGGCGGCTGAAAATTCACAAGAATAAAGTACTCGGTGATATATGTAGCAGAATTAAGTGAATTGCATACAAGAATTGTGATATGTACCTGTGGAAGTATGGAAACACGTAAACCTTTCTTCTCACTTCACACAACTTCTTTGATATGTACTCTTGTCTCTCCTGCATGGATGTTGCACTTGCATAGACAGGGCACAAGAATCCAAAATCTTTACTCCTGCCCTTTTGAACCAATTCTTGATACATGAACCTACAATAATGACATCGATTAAGGAATTAGTATATATGTATGTGTGTCCGAACGATGCATTTAAATTATGTACTCATAGAAGAAGATACTTACTTCATAAAAATTTGAACAATTACATCAGTAAGCTCACTTCTAGGAAGCAGCAGGGACTCAACATCAACGGTGTCAACTTGAACCGGTAGAGGATGAGGGACGCCTACTACTTCATTGATAGGCCACGATTTATCTTTGAAATATCCACTCTTCACCATATCGGATATTTTTTCCCTGGCAGTCAACTTAGCAGTAGGGGATTGAGCTTGAGGAGGGGATGGAGCTTGACGAGGGGATGGAACTTGAGGAGGAGGGGATGAAGCTTCAGGACGAGTAGAGACATGTACAAGCTTCACTGGCCAAGAGATGAAGGTTCCCTTGGCATCACTCACAAGCTTCAGCTAATCAGTTGGGAGAGGGAGAGGTGCATCACTTATCACCTTTTCAACTCACACTCTGACTTCATCATCAGCCATTTGCTGGTGGTGTACAGTTGATCCCAAGTTGTGGATAGTCCCTTTTGCAACTAATTGTCTATGACTATCACGATCCTCCACACACAGGTCACAAGGTTGCTCTAACTGTCCAACAATGCAGCTCACTCTAGTGCTCTACTGCATAGGTACAGGTGAATGTGTGAAGGGAACACTGGTCTCTGGACGAGAGCTCAAAAGCAGCCTCATCAGATTCAATTCCTCTAACATCAATCCTATCTGGGATTGAAACATTGCTTCTTTAGCCACTGATTCCTCACTTAATTTGGCCAGCGTCTGTTCCATCTCCTCCCGGGTAACCATACTTTTTTTATGGCGTTTGGATTTACCAAAGTATTGCTTTATGCCTACCCATCCTCCAATCCCCCTTACACGCCCTAAGTGATCTGGTTTTCCGGTCGCAATGATCAGAACATCATCCCTCCGATCCGACACAAAAGATCCCTCTACTTCCTTCTTTTTAAGATTTTCCTGTAAGATACAGATAACGAGAAGCTTAGTAATGAAACATGTTTAGTAACTAAAAAATAACAATAACGATACTTACAATTCTTTCAGCAACTAGACGAGTTTGTTCACTCGTGTAGGCGACACTTGGCTTTTGCCGAATATGCAACCACAACTCCTCGCGACGTATTGGAGATGGCTGATCAACTATTGCAAAAGGATTGGATTCAGCTTCATCTTCCAATCTCTTCCGCTTGGCCGCCATCAATTCTTTTTCGGCCTTTTCTCTCCGCCGCGAGAAGCCCTATGCGGGCATCATTCTTTCTCCCTATCTTCTGTGCTTGTTCCCTTCTTTTCTGTGAATCAGAATTGAAAATTGAAAGTGGAGCTAAATCACCAAGAGGGGGGTGAATTGGGGATTTTAAAAACTTTAAAACTTTGCTCTGTTTAGGGCGTGAAAAGAAAGAGTAGAAAGGAGAAGAGCAAGACATACGAATTTATATGCGGTTGGTCTAACCTCTTGACCTACGTCCGGTCCCCAGACTCTCTGGGATTTCCACTATCTCAAATGATTACACACTTTGTACCCAAGAGTAATTCTCTCTCTAGAACTTACTCCCCCTTACAAGTTGTAATCAATGAACCCAATAATCAAGTCCCCAGACTTGTGATTCTTTACAATAAATGATTCATAGATAAAAACTCTCTCTAAGAGTGGATAATGATAAACACCGAAGCTTTTAGTATTACAAGATACAATACAAGTGAAAACAGAAAGGTAGTTGAAGAACTTTAAATGCAATTCGTTTTCAGTAGGTGTGTTAGTTGAGAAGACTTGAATGCTGCTTTATTTATACTAAGAGAGCATTAAATGACCGTTGTAATCTTCAATATAGCCATTGTCTTCATTAGACAAAGGTCTGGGTAAGTTTTGGTCTTCTTCTCTCACTAATCTTCTCTTAATCCGGTGGCGAAGTTCGAGTTGACTCTCTCGCAAATTAATCCGTTGGAGTAGCAGCCTTGCTGGATGTGGAAAACATTCTTTAATGCTTTGCAAACGTGTGCAGATGGATTACCCAAAAGTATGCAACTTTTCGGGTTTTGCATTTAATGTGCCGACATCACTTTTTGCTTTTGCTTCAAACCTTCAATAAACATTCTCTAATCTGTCTAAAACTCACTAATAAAGTGGTTAAATATGTCTAGAAACATTAGAGAATAATCATAGGAAGTATTAAGATCAACCAAGAAGGTATTGCAAATTCGACATATTTGAATTTCAGACTCTGCGATGTAAACTCGAGTTTGTTCATGTAAACTCGAGTTTTCAACTGTGCACTTAAGTCAAAACTCGAGTTTCAATATCAAAACTCGAGTTTCCTCCATCCAAAGAGGAAAGTCACGATTTGAGCTACGGAGCACATTTTTGAAAGACACTCAAAACTCGAGTTTCCAAAACAAAACTCGAGTTTTGGACTTTTAATGAAAACAGTGAGTTTAAGTCCAAAACATCAAAACTTGAGTTTTCATTCAAAACTGGAGTTTTCAAAAGATTGAAAATGTTCAAAGCTCTCGGGTTGGCCAAAACTCGAGTTTTCATTTAAGTATGAAAACATTGAGAGATCGAGCCAAATCAAAACTCGAGTTTCCAAAGGGAAACTTGAGTTTTCAAATCCTTGAAAAGATGCATTGCTCTCGGCTTGACCAAAACTCGAGTTTTGAAATCAAAACTCGAGTTTTCATATAATTATGAAAACCTTGAAGAAATTGTGCCAAGTCAAAACTTGAGTTTTCTCTGAAGACTCGAGTTTTCAAAGACAGAGTAAAAGCTTGAAAACTCTCTGTCAAGTCAAAACTCAAGTTTTGAAATCAAAACTCGAGTTTTCTCTTAACTTAAGGAAAACTTATAAAACTCGAGCAAAGCAAAATCCTCGGAGTTTTAGCGTGAAACCGAGTTTGCATATGTTCAAAAATTCAAGACTCTGTCTAGCCAAAACTCGAGTTTCCAAATCAAGACTCAGTTTGTCCTCAATTGAAAATAATGTGAAGTTTGTGTAAGGCAAAACTCGAGTTTTCCGGTCAAAACTCGAGTTTGTCTTTAAGTGAAAAACCGAGTGCTCTCGTAAGTCCCAAAACTCGAGTTTTCATTTGAAAACTCAAGTTTTGCTTTGATCACCGAAAATGAGCAACTCTTCGCAAGGCCAAAACTCAAGTTTTGAAACCAAAACTCGAGTTTTGAAACCAAAACTCAAGTTTTGTCTTGACAGTAAGTTTTTCAACTTACCAAAGACAAAACTCTAACTTGTGTTTACAATTGTCAGTTATCATCAAAACACATAGAGAACTAACATTCTCCCCTTTTTTGATGATGACAACACTTGTAAAGCACACTTCCAAGAATTTGAGAGATTGTGGACCTTGAAATGAAATTGTTCAAAAACTTAGTGACAGAATTTCAAGATTTTGACAGAGGTACCATTTTGAAATGTTCTATGTGTTTGAAATTGCCTTTGTGCTTTTTGTTAAAACATGATATATATGGACGATCAGAGATAAACAGCAGTAGCAATGAATAGATGGGCAGAGAACAGTAAACAAACAGGGCAATTTCATTCATAGAGTGCAGAATACAAAATGAAACAAAGTGCTAAAGGAAATAGAAAGCTACAGACACTATAGAATCCTCAAAACTCAAATTCTAGCTAAACTAAACACCTTTCTCTCCCCCTTTGTCATCTTCAAATGGAGGAGGAGCTGAGATAGAGGATTCATGGAGAGGGTTGATGAGTGGAGTAGGAGGAAGGGAATCATGGTGAAGGACCTCTGTGGAGGGAGTATGATGGAGAACCTCAGTAGAGGGAGTAATGGGAGATGAGAGAATTTCTGTGGTTAGTGTGGAGATGGGAATTGGTGAAGGGAAAATGGGGGCTGTAGGGTCAGGTGAGGATGAAGGGACATGAGAGCTGGTGAAAGTGAAGGAAGGGGAGGATGAAGTCTCAAGTTCTGGCTTGGGGTGAGATGAACTTGGACCAGCATTTGACCCAAATGCAGAAGTAGAACCAATCCCAAGATGTTTCAGGATCTTCTCAACCTTGTCACCCAAGCTAATATTGGAGACCAATTGTGTAGAAAGCTTGGCCTCAAGATCCATAATCTGATCAGAAAACTCATTATGAGAATTTGTAGATTGTTCCTTCAGCTCCTTGATCTGTAACTTCATCGCTTCCTGTGCATCCACCATCTCATGATTACCACCTTGGACCTCAGCAACCAGCTTCCCAATTTCAAACTCAAGTCTGATAGACAATTGAGCAATAGCATGATCCACAATGTCTTTGACCCGAGTCTCAAAATCAGAAGGCAATGAGGACAGAGCAGGAGCAGATTGGGCCTCTTGAGCTCTGGACTGAGATCCTCTTACCTGAGATTGTGAAGGAGCTCGAGACTGCCCAGACCCTTCTCCCTCAACAGTGATCTTCATATAATTAAGCTGGTTCTTCCCAAAAGTAGCTGGCTTCTTGATGGAATCTAGAGGACCCAGATACCAAATCTTGTGGTAAAATAAGATCACAGAAACCAGAGATGGGTAAGGAATGTGAGAGGGTCACCTGGATGAAAACTTAAACTTAATCATCTCTTTGAAAATCCAATGATCAAGATCAAAAGGGGTTTGCCTCAAAAAAGCTGCAAACACAGGATAGTCCTTCTGAGTGAAGTGGGTAAAGTTCCCACCCTTCTGGATAAAATTCCTGGAGTAAATGTACCAGAGAATTCTGTTGATGTTGGACATATCAGCTGGTTTGAAAGAGAGGGTGTGAGACTGATTTGCAGGAAAGGGCTTGTTGGGACAAAGAGTATTGAAGATCTCATGGTTGCTCAAGCTAATGTCAGGAACAGGAGGTGGATTGGCAATCTTCAAAATTGTGCTAATGATAGAAGTAGATATGGTGAATTTAACACCTTTAACACAAGTGGTCACTCTCTCCTCAATCGATTTCCCTCATAATCCAACATGTTATCAGAAACCATGTTAAAATAGAAAATTTTAACAATATTTGGGGTATAGGAGGCTGAAATCGAAATGAAGGATTCATAGTCTTTTAACCAAGGTGACAAATCCAGATTATGCTCATATTTGAGCTTGGCTAAATCTACTGAAACAGAGGGACAGAAAGCTTTATTCATGAAGAATTCCTTAAACTGCGTCCGCTTTTTCTTTTGACATTTGAGTGGCGGCAAATGAAAAATCTTCGGAGCAGAGGCATGGTTGTAAATTTCGTGATTGCATCTTCCTCAAACTCAGTGACTTCAGGGGCAGGTGCTTCAGGAGCAGGGTCAGGCACTGAAGAAGCTTTCCCCTTTTTAGGAGTAGAAGCAGTCCTCGATCTCTTGGCTTTGGGAGGTTTAGGGATGTTTGGAACCTTCGATTTCCCTCTATCTTCAGATAGTGGAACATGCTCATGGCGCTTCTTTGAGCGGATTTCTGGAGATTCAGTGGAAGAGTCCTCTTTTTCCTTGGACGAAGACTCTGTAGCTCTCTTCTTGCTCCTAGATCGCGGCGAATTCTTGCTAACGCCGTGGCCAAATCGATTAGGGCGAGTTCTTACCCTCACAGGACGTTCAGAGGGAGTAACTGACGGATTGGATTCCCTTTTAGGGTTAACAGCATCGGGGGTAGGCGCTGGAGAGGTAGTCGAAGACATCTCTAGGGTTTGAGATGAGGATTTGGTCGAGAAGGGGAGAGATCAGAGATTTGGAGAAGATGAGGGCGAAAGAGACAGAGGAGCGCTAGGGCAAAACTTGAGTTTTGAAGAACTTAAACAATAACTCATTTAATTAGACACGACTAAAACTCGAGTTTGGACTAACAGACTCGAGTTTTGATGAATGGTTACTAACCTAGACTTCAAAGGTGTAAGGTGAACCTTTGAACTTCGAGACCAAAACTCGAGTTTTAGTATGAAAACTCGAGTTTTAGTATGAAAACTCGAGTTTTCACCACTCTTCAAAACTTGGTTGCTCTCTGTCTGATGGAAACTCGAGTTTCCAACTTACAAACTTGAGTTTTCAACTTCTTCAAAAATCTGAAGTTTTTCTCTCTCCCCGATAGTCATTTCCAAAACTCGCGTTTGGCTCCCAAAACTCGAGTTTTTACTCCTCGACAGCAAACATCACAATTTTAAGCATCCTGTATGAAATACAACTAAATACTCTGATGTTTAAGTTAGTAATTATCAATCATCAAAACTATAACTAACATTGAGTGAGGAATAATTACAACTCATTGGGGTTTACCATTCCCAATTCTCTTCTTATGAAATTAAATTGCTCCGTAGCTAATGGTTTGGTGAATATGTCGCGAGTTGAAGATGAGTTGGGATGAACATGACTTTGACATCTTTCTTCTAAACGTGATCCCTTATGAAATGATGTCTCACATTAATATGCTTGGTCCGAGTATGTTGAACTGGATTCTTGG
The DNA here is from genome assembly GCA_019022655.1 of Acacia acuminata. NCBI lineage: Eukaryota > Viridiplantae > Streptophyta > Magnoliopsida > Fabales > Fabaceae > Acacia > Acacia acuminata. Next base: position 323,194 of record JAFJYI010000336.1, read on the forward strand.
CCAAACTTATTGTGCTTGTGTTGTCACACAATGTTGGGATCTCCTTCAAATTGATTCCCAAGTAGTTGCTGCTTGAGCCACAAAACTTGAGCATAACAACTTGAGGCGGCTACATATTCAGCTTCTATAGAAGACACAGCCACACTTGTTTGTTTCTTGTTGAACCATGACACAAGTGAGCCACCAAGAAATTCACATTGTCCACTTGTGCTCTTCCTATCAGTCTTGTATCCAGCATGATCTGAATCTGAATATGCCACCAAATGTTCAGGTTGACCTTTGGGAAACCATAATCCTAGTGTCTTTATGTCAGCAAGGTATCTGAATATTCTCTTCACATGTTCAGCATGAGACTCCTTGGGAGCTGACTGGAACCTTGCACACATTCCTACACTGAATCGGATGTCTGGACGGCTTGCAGTCAAATAGAGCAATGATCCAATCATTCCTCTATATCTTATGATGTTGAAGTCCTTGCCTTCTTCATCAGCATCCAATGAAGCAGTTGCACTCATTGGAGTGTCAGCACCATTGCATTGGTCCATCCCAAACTTCTTCAGCAGATCATTGAGATACTTGGTCTGAGATATGAAGATTCCATTCTTCCTTTGCTTGATTTGCAAACCAAGGAAATAGTTGAGCTCTCCCATCATGGACATCTCAAACTCTCCCTGCATATTCTTAGCAAATTCTTCACACAAAGCATCGTTAGAAGCACCAAATATAATATCATCAACATATATTTAGACAATCAAAATTTCACCAAGCTTATTACTCTTTATGAAGAGAGTTGTATCTACTTTTCCTCTAATAAAACCTTGATCAAGAAGGAATTTGCTTAATCGCTCATACCAAGTTCTAGGAGCTTGTTTAAGGCCATAAAAGGCTTTCTTAAGACGATAAACATGATCTGGATGATGTTCACTTTGAAAACTGGGAGGTTGTTTTACATAAACTTCCTCTTGAATAAAACCATTTAGAAAAGCACTTTTTACATCCATTTGATAGAGCTTGAATTGCTTAACGCAAGCAAAGGCTAGAAGAACTCTTATAGCTTCCAATCTTGCCACTGGAGCATAAGTTTCTTCATAATCAATTCCTTCTTCTTGATTATAACCCTTAGCAATCAATCTTGCCTTATCCCGGACAATGATTGCTGATTCATCTCATTTATTCTTGAATACCCATTTAGTGCCAATGACCGGATGGTCCTTGGGCCTAGGTACCAAATCCCAAACTTGACTTCTATCAAATTGATGTAGCTCCTCTTGCATTCCTATCACCCAATCATTGTCCGAAAGGGCTTCATCAATCTTAGAGGGTTCAATAAGAGAAATAAATGCAGAAAAGGTTACTTCATTCAAGGTGCTATTTCTGGTTCTTACTCCTTGATTCAGATCGCCTATTACTTGGTCCAAAGGATGATTCCTAATGAACTTCCAAGCTTTAGGCTAAGACCGATCAGGATTTTCAAGATTGTTTTGGGGATCAGCCTCGAAAACATTTTCAGGGTTTCAATAGATGCAGGAGTAGTTTTGGAAGAGAATTGATTTTTGAAAATGTTTCCTTCATCATCATCCAAAGGTCTATCAGATTTGGATTCATAGAACACAACGTGCATAGATTCTTCAACAATACGAGTACGAGTATTAAATACTCAATAAGCTTTACTCCTATTCGAATAACTCAAAAATATACCTTCATCTGCCTTGGGATCAAACTTTCCCAAGTTATCCTTACCATTGTTGTGGATGAAACACTTACATCCAAATATATTCAGATGGGCCAGATTTGGCTTTCTTCCTTTGTACAGCTCATAGGGAGTTTTGTCCAACTTCTTCTGGAGGTAAGCTCGATTTGAGATGTAGTAAGCAGTGCTCATTGCATCAGCCTAAAACACTTGAGAAGTGTTGTTTTCATTCAGCATGGCTCTTGCCATCTCGGTGAGGACCCGATTTTTCCTTTCCACAACACCATTTTGTTGAGGAGTCCTTGGGGTGAGAAGTTGTGGTCTATCCCCATGTCACAAAACTCAAAGCAAATGCAATATTTTCGAATTCTCCTCCATGATCGTTCGATTCCCGAAATAGAAAAACCTTTCTCGTTTTGGACCTTCTTGGCAAAAACAACAACCGATCAAATGTTTCATCTTTAGAAGACAAAAATATAGTCCATGCAAATCTTGAGAAATCATCAACTATGACCAAAGTATAAAGATTGCCACCAAGGCTTTTTACTCTAATTTGTACCAACTAGATCCATATGAAGTAATTGAAGAGGTCTACTAGTTGAAATCTCATTTTTTGTTTTGAAAGATGATTTGGTCCATTTCCTTTTTGACAAGCATCACAAATCATATCATTTTTAAAACGAAGTTTGGGAACACCAATGACCAAATCCTTTTTAAGTAATCTTTCAAGTTGAATCATATTGACATGTGCTAAGCGCTTGTGCCATAGCCATCTCTCATCCAAATTACTAACAAAACATTTTTCAAAAACAGAACCATTACTAGAGAGGTTGAGTGTATAACAATTGTCATCTCTAGGGGCTCTAAATAAAGCTTTTGATCTTATGTTTTCTAAAGGGAGAATATCCTTGCTCACAATCAAGCACTCCTCAGAATCGAAGATAACTAAGTTACCTTTATCAGTGCTTTGACTCACAATGAGGAGATTGTGGCAAAGTCCTTCCACAAGATAAACATCTTTGATGAGTGGTCCTTCATTGTTGCCAATTTCACCAATTCTAGCAATCTTTCCAGATTGGTCTCCACCAAGGTCACCTTGCCACCATCCTTGGGCTTGATTGAGGCAAATTTGGATTGATCTCCCATCATGTGTCTAGAGCATCCACTGTCAATGTACCATTTGTTGGATCTTGATGCTCTTAGACATACCTGTAAGACAGAGCAAATCAGGTCTTAGGTACCCATCTTTTCTTGGGTCCTTTGGGGTTAGTTTGTGTCTTAGGAACCTTGTAAGATCCCTTTGGCACCCATTAATAATTCCCTGAAGGTTTATTCTTTCTTTCCTTCTTATGAAAACAAGAGGAAGTATTATGACTCTTTCTATTGCAGTAATTACAGTGTGCAAACGGATTTGAAGAATGAACCGATTTTGTAAAATAGTTCATATAGGATTTTTCACCCGACTTCTTTCTTCCTTTCTTTTTATCAAAATCAGGTTTGTAACCAATTCCTGATCTGTCATTGATAAATCTTTGCTGTTTCAAAATGACATTGAGCATTTCACTTCCTCTAGTGAATTTCTCAAGTGCCTTTGTAAGATGTAAATTCTTTTTCTTCAAATCAAGACAATCTTCACAAGCAAGATATTCAGAGGAAGAAAGTTTTCCTACTTGCAATTCAAGAGTTTTATTCTTCTTTTTCAAATTGAAATACTTTTCAGCAAGCTTTTCAAACTTAGATTGCACAACAATATATTCAACAAATAACTCATTATAAGATGGTTTGGAGTCATATACCTTATCATTATTAGCTGCTCTTCTTCTTCAACAACCAAGAAAATATTTGCTTTCTCTTCCTCATCCTCATCATCTTCATCGATGAGCTATCACCCGCATACCGAGACATATGCCTTCTTTTTTAACTGTTGAACTTCTTCTTTTCTTTGTCTTTGTTCTTGATTGGGGCATTCGATTTGATGTGACCAGGCTTCTCACACTCATAGCAAATGATTGGCTTCTTTGCCTTATAGCTGAAGCTACCCTTGTGAAACTTCTTGAAACCTTGGTCCTTCTTGTAGAATTTCTTGAATCTTCGGACCATCATGTCTATCTCTTCATCATCGTCTTCATCTTTATCATCTTCTGATTCCTTGGCTTCTTTGACAGATTTGAGGGCGATTCCCTTATTCTTGCCATGAACTTCATCAAGTCCCTTCTTGAACTTGAGCTTGGCTTCATACTCAGAGAGGCTCCTAAAGAGGGCTACCACAGATGCCATAGAATCTCCATGAGCTTCTTCAATGGCAGTGACTTTGGCTTCCCATTCCTTGTTGAGGATGTTGAGAATCTTCCTCACTTGGACAGGTTGCTCATACTCTTTGCCCAATGCAGCAAGCTGATTGATCATATGAGTGAACCTCAGCTGGAAATCGCCAATAGATTCTTCAGGCTTTATAGAAGAAGATCATACTCAGTCATGAGGGTATTGACTCTATTTTGCTTTACTCCAGCAATTCCTTCATGAACAATTTCAAGTGCATCCCACATGGCTTTAGCAAAATTTAAATTGCAAACACGAAAATACTCTTGTTGACTAAGAGCACTTTGCAGTAGGAGGACAGTCTTGCAGTTGAGTGTGACATTTCTTCTGTCATTCTCATTGTAGTCTTCTTCATCCTTTGGAACCCTGAGACCATTCTCCATGACAGTTGGATTGTAGTCTCCTCTTTCAAATACTCTCCGAGAGGCCATACTCGTAGCCATAAAAAACCTTGAACTTGGCTTTCCGAATGAGTAATGCTCTCCATTGAAACTTGGAGGTCTGTTGATTGAAGCTCCATCTAGTAGAATACCTTCCATAGTGATCCTTCTCGAGATGTTAAGCTCTTTAGAGAAGACCTTGCTCTGATACCAAATGAAAGTGGAGCTAAATCTCCAAGAGGGGGTGAATTGGGGATTTTAAAAACTTTAAAACTTTGCTCTGTTTTAAGGCAAATAAAACGAGAGGTAAACAGAGTAGAAAGGAGAAGAGCAAGACACAAGAATTTATACGGTTCGGTCTAACCTCTTGACCTACGTCCGGTCCCGACACTGGGATTTCCACTATCTCAAATGATTACACACTCTGTACTCAAGAGTAATTCTCTCTCTAGAACTTACTCCCCCTTACAAGTTGTAATCAATAAACAAATCACCAAGTCCCCAGACTTGTGATTCTTTACAATAAATGATTCACAGATAAAAACTCTCTCTAAGAGTGGATAATGATAAACACTGAAGCTTTTAGTATCACAAGATACAATACAAGTGAAAACATAAAGGTAGTTGAAGAACTTTGAATGCAATTCATTTTCAGTAGGTGTGTTAGTTGAGAAGACTTGAATGCTGCTCTATTTATACTAAGAAAGCATTAAATGACCGTTGTAATCTTCAATATAGCCGTTGTCTTCATCAGACAAAGGTCTGGGTAAGTTTTGGTCTTCTTATCTCACTAATCTTCTCTTAATCCAGTGAGCAGAAGTTCAGAGTTAACTCTCTACAAATTAATCCATTGGAGTAGCAGCTGCTGGATGTGGAAAACATTCTTTAATGCTTTGCAAACGTGTGCGAGATGGATTACCCAAAAGTATGCAACTTTCTCGGGTTTTGCGTTTAATGTCTTGACATCACTTTTTGCTTTTGCTTTAAACCTTCAATAAACATTCTCTAATCTGACTGAAACTCACTAACAAAGTGGTTAAACATGTCTAGAAACATTAGAGAATAATCATAGGAAGTATTAAGATCAACCAAGAAGGTATTGCAAATTCAACAGATTTGAATTTCGACTGCGATGTAAACTCAAGTTTGTTCATGTAAACTCGAGTTTTCAACTCCGTGCACTTAAGTCAAAACTTGAGTTTCCTCCATCCAGAGAGGAAAGTCACGATTTGAGCTCTGGAGCACATTTTTGAAAGACACTCAAAACTCGAGTTTTGGACTTTTAATGAAAACATTGAGTTTAAGTCCAAAACATCAAAACTTGAGTTTTCATTCAAAACTGGAGTTTTCAAAACATTGAAAATGTTCAAAGCTCTAGGGTTGGCCAAAACTTGAGCTTTCATTTAAGTATGAAAACATTGAGAGATCGAGCCAAATCAAAACTCGAGTTTCCAAAGGGAAACTTGAGTTTTCAAATCCTTGAAAAGATGCATTGCTCTCGGCTTGACCAAAACTCGAGTTTTGAAATCAAAACTCGAGTTTTCATATAATTATGAAAACCTTGAAGAAATTGTGCCAAGTCAAAACTTGAGTTTTCTCTGAAGACTCGATTTTTCAAAGACCGAGTAAAAGCTTGAAAACTCTGTCAAGTCAAAACTCAAGTTTTGAAATCAAAACTCGAGTTTTCTCTTAACTTAGAGAAAACTTATAAAACTCATAGCAAAGCAAAATCCTGAAGTTTTAGCACAAAATTGAGTTTGCATATGTTCAAAAATTCAAGACTCTCTGTTTGGCCAAAACTCAAGTTTCCAAATCAAGACTCGAGTTTTGTCCTCGTTGAAAATAATGTGAAGTTTCGTGTAAGGCAAAACTCGAGTTTTCCGGTCAAAACTCGTGTTTGTCTTTAAGTGAAAAACTGAGTGCTCTCTGTAAGTCCCCAAACTCGAGTTTTCATTTGAAAACTCAAGTTTTGCTTTGATCGAAAATGAGCAACTCTCCGCAAAGGCCAAAACTCAAGTTTTGTCTTGACAAGTAAGTTTTTCAACTTACCAAAGACAAAACTCTAACTTATGTTTACAATTGTCAGTTATCATCAAAAAACATAGAGAACTAACAAAAACAACTATCAATTATGAATTCCAGCCATGTGACTAACTGAAATTAGAGAACTTCTAATTATCGAGAATTGAAAATAACTATTTAATTATGCTAATTATCAATAGGCAAAGGCGAGCAACGTCTTCTCTAGGAATTTCGTTCAACCATAGGGAGTTTGATAGACTATTTCTCTTAGTTTAAAAAAATGAAAGAAACTATAGCAAGAAAAATTAGCATCGGCTGCATACCGAATTCGGGGAAAAAAGATATCACATACCTACAACCATAGGGAGTTTGAACATAAATTGGAGCTATGTATTGTACTGCTAGATAGATAGGTTAAGAAAGAAAAGAGAATTATGCTTACAGAATAATACAAACTTGATCCTTTTTAAGGCATCCAGTGGGATCAGCAGTCCCCATTAGATAGTAACAATTGGGTATATAAAGTTTCCCCCTTTTAAGACTATTCATTTCCTCCTTTGCAAGATAAACCATTACACAATTACCTTCTTAGTATTTTACATTTTCAGGGTTTACATATCGACTTGCATAGACAAAGGCGGGAAATGTATACTTCTATTCACACACCAAACCATTTAACTAACGGGATTAGATGAACACAATAACATTCATATATCCACACGGGTTAATAAGCAAACAAAAGGGCAAACAAAACTAAATATAAACTCACCAGAGCTTCAGGAGTGGTCCGCAACTGAACAAATTGTTGCCAAGTTTATTCATCAATAAATGTGTACTTGTCCCAAGGATTTTCGTCAGGCTGAACCTCGGCAAAAATATACTTGTTAGCTAGAAAGGTCTTAAACTTCCTCCACCGATCAGCACAATAAGACAATGTCTTGTCTTTCAACTTCTGAGAGTCAGGGACAGTATATGTAAGCCGAATAGTGTCCCAAATAGGATTCTTTACTGTACCAAAGTCCACATTTTTCCACTCATATTTCAAGATGCTAACCTTGCTATGTGCTAGATAGCTGACAAAACTACTATATTTGCTTTTATTAGGAACGAAAGGTTCCAACTTTTCATCAAACTGAATCTCGACCCTTGACCCAGAAGTCCGACTTAGGGTTACATCTACCATTCGTGTGCCTCTTCTACCATGGCATGCAGGGCGGTTACGAGGCTCATTGTGAGATGAAGAGGGTTCGTTCTGACTCACACCAGTCACACCAGTAACTAGCGTTCCCAGAACACGAATACAATTGTTTTCACCGTTCATTTTTTAGACAGGAAGAGAGGAATGCCTGAGCAAACAAGAGACTAACAGAGGTTATCGTATGTGGGCAAGGAAGAGAGGTAATGCAACAGGAAGGGTTTCACAACGTGAATAGAGGTTCTTCAGCGAGAGTAACAAAAGCTTTCGCCCGAAGAAATGTTTATTTTGGCGCTTCATTTTTAAGAGCGTATTAAAAATGAAGTCCGATCTTAATATTGCAATTCAAGACCGGTCATATTGAAGTCCAGTCTTAAAAGTATTTAATTATTTGTCTAATTTTCTTCGATATTGAGCTACTAGGCACAATTTAAGTCTGGTCTTAAAATATTTAACTTTTCGACTGGAGAAATTATAAGACGGTCTTAGAAGTTAACCTTTAAGACCGGTCTTTATTGATATCCGATCTTAAAATTAATTACTTTTTTTGTGTACCGGTCATATTATATGTCCGGTCTTAAAAGAGTAACATTTAAGACGGCTATTAAATCGTGCGGTCTTAAAACTTTTAGACTTTTATATTGAAATTTTTCCTTATTATGTTGGACCTCGAAAATATATAAGTACTTGTATGAGATTTCTCTATAAAGTAATTGAAATTTCAATTTTCTTAATAACATTTTTAAGACCGGTTGTTTTTTGTCCGGTGTGAATAATATATTTAACACCTATGAAAAAATGATCCGGTCCAACAAGTTCTTTATATTTACGGAACTGCCACCGATCATTCCTTTAAGACCGGGCCTTCGATTCTCCAGTCTAAATGAGGTGGTCTTAAAGCCCTTTTTCGCACTAGTGAGGGGACTCTACTAAGCTCCAAATACGGGTCATCCTCCAATCCCTTCCCCGCCTTATTCACACATCAAAAATGCCGCCGCAATTAAGGTTCGAGTTGCTTTTCGCGCTTATTTGGTAACCATTATAATTAATTCCCACAATTTTGTGTTGTGGCCTTGCTTGCATTTTTAAATAATATTATTCTCCAAGTTTTAGTTTCTCAGGGAAGAAAAGCATTGCGTGCTCTGAGGGGACTGGTCTAGTTGCAGGCTTTAGTGAGAGGTCACCTTGTAAGGAAGCAAACAACCACCACTTTGCACGGCATGCATGCCCTTATGACCATTCAAGTTAGCCTTGAATCCATAGAATTCTCTTGGTTCAACAACAACCCTTCTCTAGAACCAGCCTTCACAACTTAAAAGTAAGTTTTCCTCAAACAATTCTGCCTAACTTTTATATTCATATGACGCAAATATACTTTTAAAAAAAAACCTTTACTTTCTTGTTCTTATGAATAACCATAAAGTATTCTAAGAATATTTTACAGCTGTTAACAAAGAATCATAAAATATTCTCTCGAGAATATTTTATGGTTATTAACGAACTGTCAAACATTAATGGGTTAAGGGGTAAAAATACCCATGAGCTTTTATTCAAAGTGCATGCAGCATCATATGTTTTTTGGAGGTGCAAAAGTACCTATAAATTTTAAAAATAAGAGCAAAAATACCATCATTACTAACTTCTGTTATGTTATCGTTAGAATAATGTCCAAAGAAAAACGGTAGAGGGAAAAATAAAATGATATATAATCCACATATGCCAACTATAATTTATTTATCTTTTTAAAAAAAATGAAATCCCAATCCTACCCCTTCCATTTGCAGATGCAGCATCATCTTTATTCCTTCCCTCGGCCGCAACACAACCGTCCTTTTCGATAACACAACCGTCCTCTTCAATGAACATGGTCCCAACCATCATCCGATGTCATACTCCCCTTTCATGCATCGTCTTTGTTAGACCTGGCTATCACCCAAGAGGGGGGTGAATTGGGTGTCTAATAAAACTTTGGATAACTTTGAAAATCTTTTTCGCAACTTACTGAAAGTAGTTCTTATGACTGTAATACTTTATAAAGCGATAGTCAGTCATTCATATATATATGCTGGAAATATAAGAGTTTAGGGAAGAGAATATGCAAACTATGATTTATCCTGATTCGGCCCAATCCTTGACCTACGTCCAGTCCCCAAGCTCCACTTGAGATTTTCAATCCACTATCCTCTTGTTTAATCCAGGCATAAGAGAAGCCTATACAACTTGATTACACACTCTATACTCGAAGTAATCCTCTCACTAGGATTCACTCCCCCTTACAAGCTGTAATCTATACACCCACTTGATTACACACCTCGTACTCAAAGTAATCATCTCACTAGGATCCACTTCCCTTACAAGCTGTAATCAATACAATGGGTTTCCCACTCAAGATCACTCAATCTTGAGTAACTCTCGGATAGAATGTTTACAGATAAATCTTCTCTCTCAGAAGTGAATGAATAAACACTAAAGTACAATACAAATCATTTCACTCTCAATGATGAGCTATATAAGCATTGAGAACATAGAGTATATGAGATAAATGTTGGATTCAGAATATCAGCATTCCGATAGTGCAAGCTCGTATATCCCTTTGTCTATTTTGAATCCTTCTCCTTTTATAGTTAATGGAGAGCATTCGACCATTGAACAATTCTTCCCATTCAGGATACGATCGTTGAATGTCCGTTGGAAGTAGCCTTAGACACTTTGAACTTCCGTTAGGCACAAATGAAATCTGTTGAGCATAATCAATCGTTGCTTCATTAAATGCATTTGCCGTCGACTATACTTGTGCAGAGGATAACTCAGAATAATAGTTGGAATAAGTATGCCTCGAAGGAATGTTTTCGTCTGCTACAAGGTTTAGTTTCAATTGTTGGCTCTGTTTCTGAGACGCATTTAATGTTACTGACACATCGAAACGGCTTTTTGGCTAATCTCAATTTGAACAAGATTAATCTACTACAAATCACTCATAGAGATGATTAGAAATAATATAAATGAGATTTAAATATATATACGAATGATAACTCAAATGAATCTTATTCACGATTTCATGATTCTTGTGCATTCGATAGATGAAGAACCATGCTCGAGTAAATGGTCTTGGTTGCTTGAGCAGGCATGTGAAAATTGCCTTTGCAGAAGGAAATTCACTCATGCTCGAGCAATATCGAGTCCATGTTTGAGCACCATGCTTGAGCACTGAATTTTTATTGCTCGAGTAACATCGAATTCCTTACTGATATGGTTTAACTAAAGAGTTTGTTGCTGATGCTCGAGTAGCATTTATGTTATGCTTGAGCAGGCTGCTCGAGTAAACCTGAGAACTTGCTTGAGCATTCGTTAGATAGAGAAGAAATAACAAAAAGAATTATGAATGCTCGAGCATCAAATTTACTATGCTCAAGAAGCATGCTCGAGCAACCCTTAGACTTTGCTCGAGAATACCTCAAACACAAAGCAGTTAAGATAGAGGATTGTGACTGCTCGAGCAAGCTAATAGTTCTGCTTGAGCACCATGCTTGAGCAACATATAAATCTTGGTCGAGAATCAGGAAAACAGAGAGAAATAATGTTACTTTAGCGATAATGCTTGAGCATAGATTTACCTCTGCTCAGGCACCATGCTCGAGCGTTACTTACCTACTGCTTGAGCAGCGGCTTGATAGAGAGTATTCTTCATTCTAGCTCGACCATGCTCAAGCACCAAGAATACCTTGCTCGAGTAGGCTGCTCGAGCGTTCTTAATTGATACTTGAGCAAGCTTCTGTAGGCTACTTAATACACTGTTAGATGGAGTATACTTGAGCAGCGATAGACTCATGCTCGAGTACACTTCTTACTTTTGAAGCTTCTGATCATGCGTGAACAAGCATAATTCTCTCCAGTACAAAGCTCAAGTTCTAGAATGTAGAGACTTTCAAGGAACACGAATATTGGTAGCAAAATAGCCAATTCCAATTAACGTAACATCTTCGATATAGCTCCAATTTTGGCAAACTACCCATGCTCAAAAAGCTCTTTAAGTCTTCTTTCCAATGCAAGAAAAATATACTTCAAACTCATTGTATTTCATCCGTTATCATCAGATGAATGGAGGATGTTCATGACCAACGGTTTTGCAACATCCCGAACTGATCGTCAATTTCAAAACATCATATTTCCTTCAATTGATCATCATTTTTGGTACTCTTGATGTTTTTGAAAATTTATTTGATTCTAGTTTCCAATGGCACTGGTTTCAGATCATTTGGATTTGTCATTGGTGAGATACACTCAAAATACCGAAGCTTGGTCCGCTATGTGACGTTGATTTCACTGTCATCTTCCAAAATTCATAGCTCTCTCATATGAAATCCTTTGGGATTGTATTTTATGTCAAAATGATGCATTAGGAGTATAGTTTCATACAAAATTGGTTTCACCTCAATTGGACTTTTGGTTGGAGAGATATTATCAAATTACCAGAGCTCACCCAAGTGAACCGTAAAACAGAGTTGAACGAAGTAGTTGAAAGACGATGTTGCTCGAGTACTCAATTTTCTATGCTCGAGTATTGAATTTTTGTGCTCGAGCAAGACCCTGTCTATGCTAGAATAAGAGCTGGAACTGTAGTAATGTCCCGTAGCAAACTACTATTCATCCGGAAGCTTAAACTTACTTATTTTAACTCTGAATTGAGCTGTTCCAACTTCTGTTTGATCATAGAGGCTTGAATATCGATATTTCCATAATATTTAACAAGTTCTTCTTTCTTCAATCTCCATTCTTAATCATTCTTCATTATTTAAACTTGGACTAACCTACATTAAACAAAGTAGTTAGTCGTGTATATGATATAAACTCTTTGCTCTGAATAATAGCATCTATATAAGACATCATCAAAACTAATCATATCCAATAGTCTCCTCCTCCCTCTTCCTCCTCTCGAAGTTTCAACTGAGCAAGAACCAATTTCCTCTTTCTTGATCCCTCCCTTCCTTCCCTTCCTTCCTTGTCTCACCATTTTCCTCCCAATTCTCAGATCTCATATTTCCTCCCTCAAAATCTTCTTGTCCTTTTCCACCCTTCCACTTCTCCTCAGCCTCGAAGACAAAGCTCTTGAGCCGCTCTTTGCTTCCCTCACCTCAGATTTGTTATTACCGCCAAACCTTCCCTCTTATGGAAGTCTGATTACCGCAGCTCTGCTTGATGACCCACCATAAGTACAGCCGAAATTGCTGCTTAAAGTGACGATGCATGGGAGCCTCAAGTTGGTGCAGGTTGAAATATTACATAGGTCATATTGACGATGCAGTGGAGCCTCAGGTTTGGTGGAGTAACAGTGCTTGTGCTGGAAATTTCTAGGTTGTTTATTCAGTTTTTCAATGAATGACTTGGAGCGATTTGCAGATGTGGTATTATTACTGCTCTAATTACATGAGTTTGTGTAATATATGGAATGATTTTTGTCTTCTTCTATTAATGGTTCTCGGTTTGATTTTGGTGTTTCATTTATAAGTTTGTTGATCTTATGGATGATGGATGATGTGTTCTTTGAAGTTCACAGGTTTTGATTTCTCTGGTAATGTGGAAGTGAGGAAGGTTTGTGGTGTCCGAGCAAAGAAAAAAAGGAAGGTTCTCTTTTCTTCACCGGATGATAAGTGGTTCTTTCCCTCCCCGCCGGCTAGATTAAAATTAGATGAGTCATCATTCAAGTAAGCGATTTTAGGCAAACTAACAAGTCAACATAACGAGAGGTTAACGGTGAAGGTAGTTTTGCTCTTATTTTACGCTCTTAAAGATAAAACACATGTGCATTTTTGCACCTTTACCCAATATTAATATTTAGTGCTCATATATTTTATGGTTATAAACCGTAAAGCATGGACAAAAACTATTGTGAAACATACTTTCTTTTTTTTTTTTTTTTTTTTTTTTTTTTTTTTTTTTTTGTAGCTGTGACTAAAATGCAACTCTTGAAAAGAATTTTAAATTTGATCCCGTGCATGCATGGGTTATAATGATCTGATTCTTTTTTGTCTAAACCAAATTATTTTATATTCCTTTCACAAATTTAAATAGGTCTCTTTATTTGACTTATCCTCTGATGTTCTTCTATTGTCCCTGGTATATTCTGCTATCCTTCTATCTCTTTATTATTAAGATTTTTCTTGTGCTGTTTGTGTGGGATTAATATCTAGCTTTGTGTTTGCACTATCATTGCGTTTATGAATTGAATATGGAATTGAAGTTTAGCCATGGAATTGTTTTATTCCATGAATTCTAATGGCTGAGAGTTTTAGACCCCTAAAAAAAGCCACCGAAGCGAGTTTTCTATCCATCTGTTCAGGAAATATGGAATATGCATGCTCCCCAGCCAGTTTTGGAATGCTGCATTGCTGTTTATTTTTAAAGATAATTATTTATAGTTCTTGGTTGACATTGGTATTTCTTTCATTGCAGCATTTCTTGAATGCGAAAGGTGGGATGTATATGTGGAGTTACTATAAAAAAAATATTGAATTTCCGACTAGATTTTTTCCATTACTAACGGAAATCCGTTGGATTACTAACAGAATTTTTTCTATTAGTAATTATCAATGATAAATTAATCAGTAAATTTATCCACAGGTTAATGATGAGATTCCATCGGTAATTTGTCGGCAAAATTACCAACGGATTTTTCCAACAGAATAATTCCGTGGGTACTATAATTTCAGGCAAAAATTTTCTCCGGTAATTAGCAACAGAATTTTTCCATCAGAAATCCATCGCTATTTTTATTAATTTTTATCATCATATTATAATAATTTATATGATACATTAATATAAAAATTTATTTAAATAAAATATTCTATTTTATATAAATAAAAAATAAGAAAATAAAAATAAAAATTAATATATATGCACACACACATATATGTATGTAGGTACATACATACGTGTGTGTGTGTGAGAGATACAATCAAATTGAAGGCCCTAAGGGCGGCATATTCTAAGAGCGCCTAAACAATGTGATTAAATAAATTCTCTCCTATCTGTTGTGGGTCGAGGACTTGTTCCCCATCTTCAAACTTCGATACATATTTTTCATAGAAAAATCTAAATTTCTTATCAATGACATAACAGGATCCATTTTAAATCATATTTAAGGGATTCCTTGGTTCGGGCCAAAGAAACAATGTCACTCGATCATTATCAAACACACACGCACACACACAAATATATGTATATATACATGGGCAGACTCATTGATAATTGAATATTATTACACTTATTTGTATCTCTTAGTGAATAAATTTAGGATTGTTTAGTTAATAAATAATGGATTTTATTACTTAATCAAGCTTTGAGCTTTCAATTGGATTTGATTCATTTTTATGATTAAATTCCAGATTTACAGTGATTTAGTATTTTTACCATAACTTTTGATCTAGATATCCGATTAGCCTGATTCTTCTTTCCTTTTTTAGATGACTCGAAGAGCTACAATTATTATGAAGACTTGGAAGGCTGATTCGAACAAGAAGATGGACGAAATTGGAGGTAAAAACAGACCCATTTTTCTGGATTTTTATTTTGCTCGAATTTTGTAATAAAAGACCATTTATTAGAGGTTTCCTATTTTTAAAGGTTTCCTATTTTTTGGGTCAATCTTGTAGCCCTAGTGTTTCCTATTTATAGATTAGATTAGATGGCTAAAAACATATTCTCAATTACGTTGTGTGAAATTTTTGGATTTCTTCTTCATCTTTTCTTTCGCGTCTTGCTTAGCCATACTTGGCTAAGCTTCGTGGTTAACCCAACGTTGAGGATTCCATGATTCGTCCAAAGAACTTGTGCTTATTCGGTAATTTAACTCGTTTCTATTTTCATCTTATCGGACTCGATTTCTGGAAATAGTTCAAATATTAGATTTAATATTCGGTTTGATTTATCCCAAGGACTGAGTTCGAACTAGGTTTAAGTTTTACTATGCGATCACATAGTGGGATGCCATTGTTCGGACATATTCTAGGCTATCGTCTAGTAGGGGAATTTTCTGGGCGAATGTAGAGATCTCGATTTATCCAGAGCCAAACATGGGTTATTTTTATATTTTGTTCAATGATGGAAGTCTCTCGGAATCCGAATGTTGGGTTGATCAATTTTAATCGCTTCTTCTCATTTAAGCTGCATTTCTATTTTAGTTTATTAATTTAAAAATCCAAAACCCAATCCCCCCTTGTTTTCATTGCATTTGCATGACATTTAGATTACTTAGGATTCAATAAAAGGCTCCTCAAAAAAGAGAGAACGATCCTAGGTTTGTCTATACGCAATCCTTGGTTAATTGTTGATTGTAGACCCCAAGGCTAATGACAAAAAGTCTTCATCAAATGGCGCCGTTGCTAGGGAGCTAAGTAATTGGCTCCCTAGGTGATTTAATTGTCAAATTCACTTTTGACAAGGGATTTCTCGTGTGAAGCTTGTTAGTTTTGAATTTTTTATTTTCATTGCATATAGTTTAGGTTTTTTGCATTTAAGTAGCTTGCATAGCACTCATTGCATTATTGCATTGTCTTGACTTGGTAGCTTCGTGTGGTGTTTGTATAAAATTCGATATGATTTTGAGCTTATTTGTTTGATTTCACCATGTCTCCAAGTTAATTCATAGCATACTTGCATATTTCATCATTTTTGAAAAAAAAATCCTTCTTTTCTTTTTCACTTGCATTTGTATTTTATTAGATTCCTTTTCTTAATTTTTATAGTTAGGCGTTTTCTTGTAATTCCTTGGGAATTAATTGTATTGAATTTTCATGGCTTGGTTTTATGGCAATCATAATCTACCTTTCAATTCTCACTCTTTTGTAGGCAATCAAGAATGTCATTGTCCTTTCCACCACCCATTACATGAACTATACCACCAACCTCTATTTCAACAATATCATCAACCCTCTCACTTATCATACCATCCCACTTCAGGACCATGCCATCCATCTCATGAATCCCAATACCCATTTGACCCACCTTATGAACCTCATTCTCAACCATGTATGCCCAACCAAGATTCTTCATTTTGTGAAGTCATTGGAGATCACCAAAATCAAACGGCTTAGGGTAGATGAGGAGTGGTCACATAAGGACGACTTTCATCAACAAATGGACTCTATTTGTAGAATGATGAAACAACAAGTGAAATCATATGAGAGATTAAGAAAGGAAATTGAGCAACAAGCATAAATGTTTAAAATGAAATATCCTTCTATCATGGGCACACATGCACAAGAAGTGAAACAAGTACAAAAGCGCATTGAAGAGTCCTCTCTCCCATTTGGTAATGATTCCATCCTTATCGAAGTAGACTCTCCTACTACTTTGGCTAATGAAGCAATTCATGATTTGAGTGATAATGAGGTGAACGAGGAAATCATTGTTGAATCCCCTCAATTGTTTGGACATGTAATTGCTCAACCAATTGGCTTTAGTAGTAGCGATTTGACTGTACTTGTTGATGAGTGTGTTCCTATTTCTTCATGTGATGCTTTAATTGATGAAAATGCTTCTCTTTATAGTACTATGGATGAATGCGATAAATTGAATGACATATTTTCATGCGCTTGTGAGGAATATCAAATGTGTGTGGATTGTTATCATGAAAAATGTCATTTACTTGTTGAGCTTCAACAGAAAGCATTTAGTGAAGTGGTTGATTCTACCATTGATCATAATGCACCCTCTTGTACTATTGATGATAGTAAGCATGTCAATTTAGAAAATATTGAATCAAGCATGGATGTCAATGTTGTTGATGATGTTCTTGCTCAATGGTATGTTGATTATCCTGATTTTGCATGTACGAGTGATTCTGCAATTGTGCATGTGCTGATAATGAATGATGCCCTATTTGCACTGAGATTAATGCTGCATTATTTGGTGATTCTGACTTGCTTAGTGATTCTGTCTTACTTGTGGATTCTGTTGTTGATGTGAGTGAGAAAGATCATAGCCTAGAATACCAAATGCATAAAATTTCCATTGGATTACCTCCCGTAGTCTTGTTGGTAACAAAGATTCTGAAATTTTGATTGATAAAATCCTGCATGTTGATGAATCTTTCCAACAAGTACTTTCTTGTGATTTGCCACCTAATTTAGAAAAACAAGATAATTGTTTTGAATCTTTACACATTCCAGGTGGTGGTGATTTGAAAAATTCGCTTCATTCTTCCACTCTTTTCCCTTCCATCTCTTGTGATTACAACAATGATGTGGTGTACTCCAACACTAAGTTGGATTCCACACCTTCCATTTTGCAAGCACAAGAGAATGTTCACAATATGATTGGTTGTTTGACTTCTACTAATGGGAGTATCATTGATTTCCTTGGATGTGATACTTACTTGGAGAGTTTGGAACTTAACATGCCCTTAATTCACTCAAAATCTCTCCATGTCTCTATTTTTGGATGGGATACTGCTATTTGCTTGTCTTATTTGCAGGCACATTCTTGGAAAGGTTGTAGATGGAACCAACATCCACCGTACATTCTTGGATCTCTTCCAATAGATCCTGAGCTACCTCCACCAAGGAAATTCAATGTGGGAGAAGATGTTTCAAGGGAAAAATTCATGATTCTCATCGGAGATGAGAACTTCTCCTTCAAGCGACTCAAGATACTCTAACAAAGGTTTTCTCTTTCTTTACTTATTTTCTTCCTAATTCATATGATTACTTGGGCTTAATTGTTGTATGAGGAAGATAAGTGTGGGGGAGGGACACAATTTAGTAGAAAAAGTAGAAATAATGTAGTTTAGTAGGTAAAAAAAAGATTTTATGAATAACACACTCTCTTTCTAGATTGCTCTACCTCTTGTGAACCTTGACATCTTGGTTTTGATGGATCCTTCTGTTTGAGGTTGAATTTCTGGACTCTTGGATTATATTTCTTGGTAGTTAATTTTGGGATGTTGGTTGCATGATTTGGTATTCACCTTTGTGAGATTTTGGGCCTACATGAATGGAATTCATCTTTTACCATTCTTTCTTTCATGTGTGCATCTGCTCATGATTTGTGTTCTCTAGAACTTGCTCCTTTTCTTTTTAAAGCTAAATTTTTCACTTATGTGCATAAGTATGATGGAAGCTTGTTTTCTTTCTTTCATTTTCCCACTTTGGCCAAATAGCCTACCCCTTACATTATATTCCCTTTGCTAGCCCCTTTGTGCCTTCTTGACTCATTCTTTTCTAAGCCACATTACAAACCTAAACGTAAAACCATTTTATTCCGCACCTTGAAAATTTATTGAGCATTGGTTTCACCTTGATTTTGTGTTTTAGTGTGGGGGTTGCCCAGTGTGCAACATTTTAAGTGTGGGGGGGGGAGAGTATTTGATTTTGATTTTGTGTCATTCATCATTTGGCATTAATGTTGGTCATTGTGATTCTATACCCAAAAAAAGTACAAAAAAGGAAAAAAAAAGAAAGAAAGAGAGGGAGGAAGCAATATGTAAAGAAGGAGAAATAAAAAGAAATGATTGAGGTGATTTGCTATTATTAATTGATGTTCTTTGGATTTCTTGGGTGCTTAGCCTACCATATCCATACTTATTCACACCTATACCCTAGCTCCATTACAACCTTCAATAACAAGCTCTCTTGATTTTTGCATGCATGTGTTATAAGTAGTGGAGAAGTAGAAATTGAGCAAGCTTATGGTGGAACAATTTTCTTGAGTAGAATTTGAGCGATACACTTGTTTACCCTATACACTTGAGAGATTGATTGAGGGCATCCTTGAGAGACCATCTTGTATGATTAGCATCATTGATTGAGATTGCCAAGATTTGTAATTGGAGATGAAAGGATTTTGGTCTTGATTGATTGGTCTTTTGAAGCTTTGTGTCCCTTGTTAAATTTTTGCATTGTTTGCAATTGTTAGAAAGGAAGAGTTTTTCATTTTAGTTTTTTTCTTTGAATTTTGTTCAAGAATGCAAAAAGATAAGTGTGGGGGACCCACTCACATGAGAAGGGGGCAAATGTCCCCCCTCCTGAATTTAATGTGAGCAATTTTTTTTTTTTTTTGGATACAAAAGAAATTAACATAAAGGAAAGAAAATTACAGAGGGGAAACTAATCCCAATAATTAGTGCCCACCCTTGATAATATGGCAATTAAAATACATATGTACTTGAACTTATTGAGTGTCTAGTCCTTGATAATAAGGCAATTATGATGGAATTCCAAAAATAAGGCTTAAAAGGATGACATTGTAATTATTTTTATTGTAATATACTTTTGTTATTAAAATATATGTACTTGAACTTATTAAGTGCCCACCCTTCATTGTAATTTATGTAGTTGCATTTCTAACAAGATTTTAGCCATGCTTTTCTAAATAACAGTTTGTAAAATAACCGTCTCTCTTATTGTATCATTAGTATTCATTTGATTTCAGGAATATTTTTTCAATATTCTTTTCTTTTCTTGTTTATATTCTTTTGTATTTTAATGCATTTAAGACTTTCTTTAAAAAATTCGGGGTTGCTACCCCGAACCCCGAATCCTCTCCAAGTGTGCTTACCCTTAACTAATTTTTTGGGTCCGCCCCTATATGTGTGTGTGTGTGTGTGTTTTATCCAGTGAAATATATATTGCTTCGTTTTAGTTTCTCATGCTCTAGCTCTACTTAAAATCAAAAAAAAAAAAAAAAAAAAAGCAGAATAAACTATAGACAAAATCCAAAAGGAATCAATTTCCGATTGAGCAAACAAAAAAATCGATATGACCTTCATATTGAAATGGGAATCGTGGATTCACATTAATTTCATGTTGATTGATAACTTCCTAGAGAGAATCACTGACAGGGTTGAGCGATTGAAATAAAACCTAATTCTTGAATTTAGAAATAAAATCGGTAATGGAAGATAAAAATCGGAATCGATAATTCTATGTTGTTTAATCGGTGATTCTCTACTTTTATCTGCGTACTAACAAACAAGCCCAAGTGTCTAGTTCAATCACTTTAGTTCAAGGTTGCTACAACTTGGCTTTGATGCCTCACGGTCAGATTCTTCTCTATTTATCTATGACAAGTCCAGGATCACATTGTATACTTCACTGTATATAAGAAACTTTGAGCAATAATATCCAGTGACAGGATGTGGAATTCAATAATCGATAATTCTCTGCTTGTATTTGTGTACTAACAAACATTTAATCGATAACTCATCGCAATAATATCCAGTGACATTGTATACCTCAGGCTTTTATCTGTGTAATTCTCCGCTTTCAAAAATTGCTACAAAATTATATATGCACTAATGAATAATTAAAGTAGGGATGATCGCTATGCATAAACAATGATCACGTGATCTTTCTCTCTTATAAATTGTCTTTCCCCCCCTTAATATAGAGTAGAACAAAATAGAAATGTGCACATATGTTTGTATCTTGGTTTTTTACTGCGCGCGCAAGTGTGTCATTCACTGGACAAGTGTATAATTTATATGTTATGTGGAAAATGGATAATTTATGACACTGAGGGGCTTGTTCACTGGACCAAACGACGTATTATATAGTTCACTAGATAAAAGCTTATATCTAGTGACATGATATATTATAACTATATATATATATATATATTATTTGTTTTTTGTGAATTGAATTATTATATGTATATATAATTTCGCAAACAAAAGTTGTGTTCATTTCAGCTGAACTTGTTAAGGCTTCAATACACGCCCCCGAGATCGTGGGTTCAATTTCTCCCAGGTCACAAAATGCAACAAATTTGTGATGTGGA
Organism: Acacia acuminata; assembly: GCA_019022655.1. Lineage (NCBI taxonomy): Eukaryota > Viridiplantae > Streptophyta > Magnoliopsida > Fabales > Fabaceae > Acacia > Acacia acuminata. Next base: position 344,573 of record JAFJYI010000336.1, read on the forward strand.
CAACGCGCATAAAAGGACGCGTGGTAAAGGGACACATGTACACAAGGCCTTCTGTCGAAGGGTTGGCTGGCGACCAGCGGGGGGCTTGCCAATGGTTACCGGCTGTGACACATGGCCGCATCTAAATTTGCCACGTGGATGATTCTTGGGTGCCACGTTGCTTTGTTTATTTTCTTAAAACAGAAATTTGAACGGCCTACCATCAAAATAGTAATACATCAATAATTTCTGATGGAAATCAGGAATTTTCTTATAGAAAATTTTGTTGGTAATTCCGTCAGAAAATTAATGATGGAATTTTTCATTGGTAAACCAAATTGCCATATAAAATGTAGTTATGGAATGGATTATGTCTGTAAGTCCATTTCCATCGCTAAGCTGTTGGGAATTCCGTCCTAAAATTGAAATTTTGTTGGTAATTTGCTGTTTTTTCCTTATGGTCTATTCAGTTTGGGGGGATGGAAGGGGATGAATCCTTAGAGAGGATATTAATCAAATTGTCATTAATGAAGGGAATATTCCTTTTGTTGAGAGTGTATTTTTTAAATATTGAAAATTTTCTATGAGCTATTTAGTAAAGATGAGAGAAAAAATTTCTCTCTCTTTTCTCCCTCCTTCAAACCAAACAAGCTCTTAGTGAGAACCTTTCTCTCTCCAATGACTGACGAATATTTGACAAATGATGAATTCCATGTCTAAATCTTGCTTGACTGATCCATATACAATTGTTACAAATTTTCAAGTGATTAGTGTTAAGGCCCTTGACTGATCCATATACAATTGTCTAAATCTTTCTCTCTCCAATTGTTGCATTTACTGTTCTATGTATGTGGTAATATTACTGTCCTCATTATTGTTCTGATTTGTTTCCCTTTAATATTTATTAGGAGGATGATTCACTAGTGCAAAAAAAGGCTTTAAGACCGCCTCATTTAGAGCGGACAATGGACACCCCGGTCTTAAAGGAATGACCTAAGTGGGCGTTCCGTAAATATAAAGAACTTCTTGCACCGGACCAATTTTTCACCGCTCTTAAAAACATTATTGAGACCGACTAAAATACAACCGGTCTTAAAAATTGAACTGAAATTTCAATTACTTTCTAAATATATCTCATTTAGCCGTACTTATATTTTCTCGCGGTAAAACATAATAAGGAAAAATTTAAATATAAAAAGTCTAAAGTTTTAAGACCGAACTTATCAAGAAGACGGTCTTAAAAGTTTTCTTTCAAGACCGGACATATGATACTTCCGATTTAAAAAGTTCATTAATATTAAAACCGGCGTTTTAAAAGGAACGGTCTTAAAGGTTAAACTTTTTAGATCGGACGTTTAATATGACCGGGATTAATGTAAATATTATGACCGTCTCTTTTTCATCCGGTCTTAAAAATCACGCAAGTTATACATTTCTTCGCGTGAAAGCTTTTGTTACTCTGTGGAGAACCTCTGTTCACGTTCCAAAACCCTTCCTGTTGCATTACCTCTCTTCCTCGCCCACGTACCATCAGCCCCCGTTACTCTCTCATTTGCTCGGGCATTGCATTCTCTCTTCCCCGTCTCGAAAATGGACGGTGAAAACGAATCTATTCGTGTTCCGTAACGCCGCTTCCCGGTGTGATCGGGTGTGAGTGAGAATGAACCCTCTTCATCTCACAATGAGGCTCGTAATCGCCCGCACGCCGTGGTAGAAGAGGCACACGAATGATGGATGTGACCCTAAGTCGGACTTCCGGGTCAAAGCTCGAGATTCGCTTTGATGCAAGGTTGGAACCCGTCGGTCCTAATAAAAGCAAATATAATAGTTTTGTCTACTGCCTAGCACGCAAAGAAGGTTAGCATCTTGACAAAGATGAGTGGAAAAGTGTGGACTCTAAGAATGTAAAGGATCCTATTTGGGAGACTATCCGGTTACATACACCGTCCCCGATCCTGTCGAAGTTGAAAGACAAGACATTGTCTTGTGCTGATCGGTGGAGGAAGTTTAAGACCTTTCTCGCTAACACGTATATTTTCTCCGATGTTCCGCCTACCAAACATCCTTGGGAAGTTTACACATTTATTGATGAACGAATTTGGCTACAATTTGTTCTTCATGGACCACTCCCGAAGCTCGGTGAGTTTATATTTAGTTTTGTTTTCCCTTTTGTTTGCTTATTAACCTGTGCGGATATGTGAATGTTATTGTGTTCATCTAATCTTGTTAGTTATATAATAGTTCGGTGTGTGAATAGAAGTATACATTTCCCCGCCTTTGTCTATGCAAGTCTGATATGTCAACCCTGAAAAGGTAAATTACTAATGAGAAGGTATTAATTGTGTAATGGTTTGTCTTGCAAAGGAGGAAATGAATAGTCTTAAAAGGGGGAAACTTTATATACCCAATTGTTACTATCTAATGGGGATCGCCGATCCCATTTGGATGCCTTAAAAAGGATCAAGTTTGTATTATTTCGTAAGCCTTTGTCTATGCAAGTCTTATATGTCAACCCTGAAAAGGTAAATTACTGATGAGAAGATATTAATTGTGTAATGGTTTGTCTTGCAAAGGAGGAAATGAATAGTCTTAAAAGGGGGAAACTTTATATACCCAATTGTTACTATCTAATGGGGATCGCCGATCCCACCGGATGCCTTAAAAAGGATCAAGTTTGTATTATTCTCGTAAGCATAATTCTCTTTTGTTTCTTAACCTATCTATCTAGCTAGCACTACAAAACATAGCTCCAATTTCTTCTACAATTCTACATCTTCCTTAAATAAAATGTTGAAACTTGATGAAGTGAAGAATTTGACTACCGTTTGATTGACGTTCATATGAAGCAGAAGTTCTCTAATTTCGTTAGTGACATGCATGTATCGGAATTCATAATTAATAGATGTTTTCAATCCCGATTCACGTAAAAGAAGGGAACAAGCACAGGAGATAGGTAGAAAGAATGATTGCCCTCATAGGGCTTCTCGCGGATATCAAAAGGCCGAAAAAGATTTGATAGTCGCCAAGTTTTAAGAGATTGGATGATAAAGCGTAATCCAATCCTTCTATGATACATGCTCCTCCATCTCCAATACGTCGCGAGGAGTTGTGGTTGCATATTCGGCAAAAGCCAAGCGGCGCCTACACGAGTGAACAAACTCGTCTAGTTGCTGAAAGAATTGTAAGTATCATTATTGTTATTTTTTAGTTACTAAACATGTTTCATTACTAAGCTTCTCGTTATCCGTATCTTACAGAAGATCTTAAAAAGAAAGAAGCAGAGGGATCTTTTGTGTCGGACGGAGGAATGATGTTCGACCGTTGCGACCGGAAAACCGGATCACCCGGGCGTGTAAGGGGGATTGGAGGACGGGTAGGCATAAAGCAAGTCTTTGGTACATCCAAACGCCATAGACAAAGTATGGTTACCCGGGAGGAGATGGACCGACGCCGGCCGCTAATAAAGCTTCAATGACCGCAATGTTTCAATCCGAGATGAGCCGATGAAGGAGGAACCGAGTCACCGAGGCCGCTTTTGAGCAATCGTCCGTGAGACCGGTGTTCCCTTCACACACTCACCGCAACCGTGCAGCCAGAGCACTAGAGGGAGCTGCATTGTTGGACAGTCGAGCAACCTTGTGACCTTTATGTGGAGGATCCCGACATCATGATGGACGATTATTGGTTGCAAAAGGGACTGTTCACAACTTGGGATCAACCGTACACCACCAACAAATGCCCGATGATGAAGTCGAGTGTCGTTGAAAATGTGATCATTGATGCACGCCTCCCTCTCCAAACCGATGAGTCAAGCTTGTGAGTGATGTCAAGGGAACCTTCATCCCTTGGCCGGTGAAGCTTGTACATGTCTCTACCGCTCCCGAAGCTTCAACCCTCCTCCTCAAGTTCCATCCCCTCGTCAAGCTCCATCCCCTCCTCAAACTCTATCCCCTCCTCAAGCTCTATCCCCTACTGCTAAGTTGGTTGCTGCCAGGGAAAAAATATCCGATCCGATGAAGAGTGGATATTTTAAGGATAAATCGTGGCTCCGCCGATGAAGTACTAGGCGTCCCTCATCCTATGCCCGTTCAAGTTGACACCGTTGATGTTGAGTCCCCGCCGCTTCCTCGACAGAGCTTACCGATGCGTTTTTAGAATTTTTATGAAGTAAGTATCTTCTCGTCTATGAGTACATCATTTAAATGCATCGTTTAGACATACATACATATATACTAATTCCCTGATCGATGTCATTATGGTAGGTTCTTGCATCATGAATTGGTTCAAAGGTGCAGGATCAACGATTTTGGATTCTTGTGCCCCGTCTATTCAAGTCAAACAACCATGGAGGAGAGACAGGAGTACATATCAAAGAGGTTGTGTGAAGTGAGAAGAAAGTTGTACTTTTTGCCATTCTTCCACAGGTACATATCAAAAATCTTGTTCGCAATTCACTTAATTCTGCTACATATATCACTGAGTATAGTTTACTGATGTGAATTTTCAGCCGCCACTGGCAGTTGGTCGTCATGTGCATGGAGGAGCATAAAGTTGTCTTCTTATGCTCCACTCACACTGAGCCATTGCCTACGTTGGTGCAGACCATCAACGAGTAAGCATGTCATTTTGATTCTCTTGTCCGACATCTCTCGCGTGAATTTTAAGTGAATCATTGATAAATTTGTGATTTTGATGATAGTGCCATGAGGACCTTCCAAAGAGTAGAAAAGAGAAGGCGTGCTACTCAGACAAAGACCCTATATGGTATGCACTGCAGGTTGGTACAATATTTGTAGCACACCGCCTTGTGAACTTGGTCATTGAGCTATATATATGCTCTTATATATATTTCTTGTTCTTTTTAGACCGTCGGCAACCACGAGAGTCCAACTTATGTGGCGACGTCATGAAACACATGTATGATATTACAAGGCGAGGGGATACTAAATTAACGCAAAGGTAAATGTATTTGATGTTACATATTATGCAAGTTAATTCAGTTTTCGCTTATTGTTACAAATGAAATATGCACGCAAGTTAATTCAGCTTGTTGTCTTTGATATTACGTATGTTTCAATGCAAAACTCCCTTTCCCCGATGATGAACCGGAGCACATACGCAATGTGTTTTGTGAATATCTCGTATGGTCCGATCTTAGAGTCAGAAAAATGACAATAATTAATGTCCTAAATTCATTTGTAAGTATATTCTCAGTAGCAACAATAATCGATCTTCTCGTAAATTTGTTTATTTTTTTGAACAATTCATTTGTAAATATACATAGGCAATGTAAAATTCAATAAATAAATTTAGTTAATTTTTCGAACAATTTTCTTTTGTCCATTTTGGGTTTCGAATGTATTATTGGATGGTGGATATAGCTATTTAATTTAGTGTTTGAAACTGAGACTTTTAGGACCGTTCATTAACAAAGATGTCCGGTCTTAAAGGTCCGCAAAGTTCGGTGTAAAAAGTATGAGACTTTTAGGACCGTATATTGCTTTAGTGTCCGCTCCTAAAAGCTTAAAAACCACATGTACTTTTAGGTCCGGACGTATTATAAAAGGTCGGTCTTAAAAGTCGCCCGCTTAACTTTTAGGACCGTATTTTTATAAATAATCGGTCTTAAAAGTCCTTTGCTTACAAGTCTGCTTAACTTTTAGGACCGTATGTTGTTATTTGTGCGATCTTAAAAGTCAATCACCTTTAAATACCCCTTTTCGACAAATTAAATGGATAGGGTTGAAGACAACCGAGGTTCCGCGTTCGCTCAAGCTAGGTCCTTCATTATCATCGTTTTTACCTCTCCATGTGTAGAGGCAAAGCATTATCGGTGTCCCTTTTATTTTGTCTTTTGTCTTTTTGTCGGAAAAAGAAGGAAGATAATGAAAAGGACACTTTGTTTCTAACATGGGGAGGTAAAACCGACGTCAACGAAGGTCCAACCTTGAGAAGAATAGTCACTTTGTTTGTTCTTATCCGAATAAGGTAAAAGCTCCTTTTTTTTTGTATGTTCTTAACCGTATTCCGCAAATTTCGTTGTTGGATTTACACGAGGACAATGTTTTGTTTGTTTCCTTTTTGTCGAAAAAAAGAAAGACGATAATGAAAAGGACAAGAGGCAATCGATATGGAAACCAAAGCCGACAAAAATGGCAAAAGTGTTTTTAGGACCGTCGATTTACTAACTAAAGTCTTCGTTCTTTTATTTTAGGTTTTTTAGTCCGCCATTATCCGTCCTTCATAGTTGCCTTGTTTATTGCTTTCCGTGTTCGATAATGGGATAAAGTACTAAACTCGCACGAGAACAAAATTTAAAAATATTTTATTTACTAATTTTTTTTACGCCGCCCTATATAGGGGCGATCACAAAAAAAAAAGCAACAAAAAAAGCAACAAAAAAAACTAATCCCTCTCGTAGTCGGAAAGGGAGGGGGCGTCGAGGAGTCGTCGGAGTTGTCGGAGTCGTCTTCAACGGGATCGTAGTTCACGTCATTGGCGTGGAGTACCATGTTCAGCTTGTTGTTCATGGTATGAGCAAGCTGAACCAATTGGCCCAAATGTCGATCGATTTGATCGACGCGGCCACTGATGATCGCACCAACCGCTTCACAAATCGGATTTGGAGGAGGCGGTGGCGGAGGGGGCCGAGGTTGAAGAGGAGGAGGAGGAAACGGAGGACCCGGGGGAGAAGAATGTGAAGAAAGTACAAGAACAACGGGTTTAAATAGAGAACCCATCCCGAACAATGTGAAACGCCGGAAGCTTTAACGAGGAGACGCATTGTTCATCGAATACGAGGAGACGCCTAGTTGGGAAGTTTATCTCGGAAGCCGAAGAGACTCGCATCATTCATTTGAACATTGTGTGTAAGTACGGTAAATGATAAAAGGTCGGTCTTAAAGGTAAGACTTTTAGGACCGGACTTATTATAAAAGATTGGTCTTAAAAAATTAAATAATAGAATTTTATACCGCATACCTATAAGTACCGGGTTAATGATAAAAGGTCGGTCTTAAAATAAAATGAATTGCAAAAATATTAAATAATGGAATTTTATACCACGTACCTATAACTCCTTATTAATTCCTCACTACCTCGTAACTCCAAACTACGTACGTGGCTATCCGAGAACAACTCTCGCCTCTATTAATTAACTCCTCATACCTCTCGCCTAACCGCTCAAACCATGGTTAGATACAAGAGAACTGCTAGTAGGGGTGCTCTTAGTCGTGATGCTCGTGCCTTCCGTCGATCGTTATACGGTGCGCCTCCTCCATCGAGAGTCCGTCCTATTGTGACAGAAGAGTCTCGGGTCGTTGGACCCATTGTTATTTCTTCGGATGATGAAGAGGTTCCCGCTCCCCTTCTCCAACCTCTTGGCCCCACCGCGACTACTATCGACCCTCTCCTCTTTCCTCTAATGAAGCATTGTGGCTGAATCGAGTAAGACGTAAACTTGCCGATCTCCGCGGGAAATTAATGTTGTTCACGCCGAAATCGCCAAGGCTTTGGAGGATAATAAGCTTTAGGAGATGTTTAGTCGATTCTTGTTTTTGATAATTTTCTCGCTTGTTTTTCTTTTGTATTTTTTCTTGTGTACATGCATATGCAAGTAATATATGTAATTAAAAAAACTCACTTTTTCCTTTAATTTTTATTCATTCATTCTTTGCGCTCGCCAAATCCTTTTTAGAAAGCACCAAAACGAGGAATTTTAGGACCGAGGAGTATTATAAAACGATGGTCTTAAAAATTGTATATATAGAACCCTCTACTTTTTAATGAACCGGTTTAATTGTCTCAATTTAGGTCCGGAGGATTATAAAACTCCGGTCTTAATAAAATCCAAAATATAAAACATGTCTCGCTCTGTCGCGCGGAATATTAAATTTCCCTCTCTGAAATTCTCTTGTTGCGCCTAAAGTGTTACTCAGGTTCTGTCGCCACTTCGTCACTGGTTCGCGTTGCTCTCTCGACAATCACTTTCTAGTTCCTTAGCTAAATGTATATACACCAAGCTGTAAGAGGTGTTTCGGTTATATAACTTTATGATTTTCCCGCTCATCGTTCGGGTTTTTCCCGGGTTGAGCGAAATTGATCAAATGTTCTTGTGGGTTTCTATGTTGTTAATGGATATTGTATTTTGAAGATTATAATTGCACTTTACACCTACCCAACTGACCAATAAATGTTTTTAGGGTACTCTTTCCGTCTCGCAACATCAACGTTCGTGGCGGGAGAAGAAAGACTAAGCAAACACATTTGAATTTATATGATACAAAGTGAGTCCACAAGACCTTCACGCGATGCATTTAATTTCCTCGTCATGCATTTATTTTGGTTCTTGGATTCACTGCGATACATTTATGACCAAAAGTGATTCTTCGTTCTGCATTTAATGAGCAAGTTTATCCGGAAAAAAAGGAAAAAAAAAAAGACATAACCGACATTTGAGCATATATATGTATGTTAAATCTTGCCGTCTATATATATAGGAATTCTACTATGGATCACGTTGGATAAATGCTAAACGGACGAGTGTTGAATATCGAATGGGGTAAGGGACTTTATAAAATTTGCTAAACAAAATGCCCATGCCGAGGGTGGGAAGTTTTATTGCCCTTGTGTAAAATGTTTGAATGAGAGGCGACTAAGTCCCGAAGTTATACACACACATTTAATTTGTGAAGGAATTTGTAATACTTATAGACGGGTATGGCATGGTGAAAAAATACCAAGTGGGTCTCAACATGGGAAGTGGCCTTTGATGATAATGACTCGGATATGGATGATCACATAGAGGACATTATCCATGATGTAGGAGAAGAGGCTTTTCATCAATCACATGCATATGGTAATATGTGCAAGTGATGCGAGACCCTCTATACCGTGGGTGTAAAAAATACCAATTGTTGAATGCTGTATTGAAATTGGTAAGCTTGAAGGCACGTCATGGATGGAGCGACAAGAGTTTTTCAAAAATGCTTGAGGCTTTTAAGGACATGCTTCCGGATGATAATGTGTTGTCGCATCGATACTATGATGCTAAGAAAATACTTTGTCCACTGGGGATGGAGTACAAAAAGATCCATACATGCCCGAACGATTGCGTGTTGTATAGAAAAGAGTTTGAAGAGGAGCAGAATTGTCCGAAATGTGAAACCCCAAGGTACAAGTCAAATAAGGGGCCTGCAAAAGTGTTGTGGTATCTTCCAATCATACCAAGGTTCAAGCGGTTGTTTGCGAATGAAAATGATGCAAAAAATTTGAGGTGGCATGCAGATGAGAGGATTTCGATGGAAAGCTTCGACATCCGGCCGATTCTTCTCAATGGAAGAAAATCGATCAATTATTTCCGAACTTCGGCGAAGAACCTAGGAACCTTAGGCTTGCCCTTAGCACGGATGGCATGAATCCATATGGAAGCCTTAGCAACATACATAGTTCATGGCCCGTACTACTAATTATTTACAACTTATCTCCAATGTTATGCATGAAACGAAAGTACATCATGTCTTGTCTATGTTGATTTCGGGACCGAAACAACCCGGAAATGACATTGATGTTTACCTTCACCCTTGATCGAAGACTTGAAGGAGTTGTGGGCGAAGGTGTTGATGTTTTTGACTCTTTCAAGAAGGAGGTGTTTAAAATGCGAGCCATGATATTTTGTACTATAAACGACTTCCCAAAGATATGGGAACTTGTCGTGGTATAGTGTAAAAGGCCATAAAGCATGTCCGGTTTGTGAAGAAGGCACACGCTACCATCAACTTCAACATGGAAGAAAGACGGTTTATCTTGGACATAGGAGATTTCTTAGACGGGGCCACCCATATCATCGATTGAAGAAAGCCTTTTTGGTGGCCAAGAGTATGAAAATGCTCCGGTGGCATTGACTCGGGGAGCAAGTTTATGAAAAGGTGAAAAATATCAATGTCGTATTCGGTAAGACCGCAAAGTGTAGAAAAGAAACAAATATATGGAAAAAGAGATCTCGTATTCTTCGATCTTCCATATTGGTGCAATCTTGATGTGAAACACGGTATTGATGTCATGCATGTGGAGAAAAACGTATGTGATAGTATTGTCGGCACGCTTCTCAACATACAAGGTAGTTCCAAGGATGGTGTGAAGGCAAGATTGGATCTCGATAGCAATGGGAATACGCGAAGAGTTACATCCAAGGCCAGATGGGAAGAGAACTTATTGTCCCCCTAGCTTCTCATACTTTGTCTAAGGATGAGAAACGAAGTTTTTGTGAGTGTTTACATGGCACAAAAGTTCCCACGGGGTATTCTTCAAATTTTAAGAGGCTTGTAGCGATGAAGGACTTGAAATTAGTAGGCCAAAAGTCTCATGATTGTCATGTCTTAATGCAACAAAGAACTCCCAATAACTATTCGAGGCATCGCCGAATATGATCTTCGGGTCGTTTTGACTAGACTTTGTGTCTTCTTCAATGCGCTTTGTAGTAAAGTTTTTGAGATTGAAAAGTTGGATGAATTGGAGAATGAAGGATATCTTATCTTGTGCCACCTTGAGAAGCTTTTTGTTCCTACATTTTTTGACATCATGGTTCATCGAATTGTTCATCTAGTGAGGGAGATAAAGATGTGCGGCCCTATCCATTTACGGTGGATGTACCCACTTGAAAGATCTATGAAATTCCTAAAAGGGTACGTGAAGAACGCATACCGGCGGAAGCATCGATTGTTCGTAAATATGTTTTCGAAGAAGCCATGGAATTTTGTCAAGATTATTTGGCCAAAGTAAGACATATTGGGCTTCCAAAACGTCGCATGTCACGGGGGTAGACGAGGGGCTTCGTAAAGAGTGTGGATCCCGATGAATTGTCACAAGTCCACTTATACATCTTGAATAAGGTCGATGAAGTTCAAGCAAAGATAGCGCACATAAAGCAAATTGTAAGGAAAGAAAATCATCGAATGACCGAACAAAGGTCGATTAGGGAGCATAATGTAACTTTTGCAAACCGGTTCAAACAAAAGGTCGAGGGAGAGGAATGTGTTTCGATACAATCAAATGGGTTAAAGGTGTGGTCCCGAGGTTGATGTCATAAGTTGGAATTCGTATGTGATCAATGGTTATACATTTTACACGAAGTCCCTAGATGATACGAGCACACGACCCGGAATCAAGTGGTGTTATGTTAGAGGCCGAATCTATGCACTTCTCCCGTTCGAAAGACAAGAGCCCTTTATTGGCAAATCATGCCATATTATGGGGTTATTGAAGAGATTTGGGAGGTGGACTATGTGAAAATTAGATTTCCCATTTTCAAATGTAAGTGGGTTAATGTCAACAATGGTGTTCGGATCGATCGGCTAGGATTTACATTAGTCGATGTCAATGGTAGAAGTTTTGGAGATGAACCTTTTATTATGGCGTACTGTGCAAAACAAGTGTTCTATATCACCGATCAAGAAAATAAAATGTGGTCCGTAGCTCTCCAAGGAAAGAGGGTCATTGATATTGATGAGGAAATGAATTCAAATTATGGTATTCATGAGAGTACTCCTTTTTCAAGGGGTCTACCTGGGACATGAACAAAGAAGATGAAGCGGATAATGAACCCTAAGCATAAGAAGTGATCATCAAGAAGGGATATGGGAAGATATCACTTTATAAAAGAGTCAATTCATAAGGTAATATTCATATGCAGATTTCTTTGAAGACTTTAAGGCTTTAACTATATATATTATATTTCTTCTATCTATGTTCATAGTTAATGTCACCGACTATGAATTTTGTTCTTGTTTTATTTTTGTGGAGGATCCGATCCAAAGGGGCATGTTATATAAGAGGATGTTACGTTGTTGGGTGGGGGAATCAGATGAAGGCATGGTGAATATTATTTTGGGTGCATGTATGTTGTACTTGTAACTTATTGTATTTGTAAGTAAGTTATCTTATTGTATGAATTAATTTAGGTGTTGTAGTCATAGTAATCATTAATTAAGAGGCCAAATAGCTCATGGTGAATAATATTTGTATTCTTTTTCCAATTCAATTTATTCAAATAATTGTTCATAGCTTGTAGCTTAAAGTATCGAATTTTATGTCTTTGGATTGGGTGGTGGATTTGTGTATATATATAATCGGGAAGAACAGTTAGGAAAAATTGGGAAAATTTAGACCGGAAATAATAAGCCGGTCTTAAAAGTTCACTTGTTAAGACCGGGATGTAATTATATGACCGGTCTTAAAGGTCGACGACTTTTGAGTTTTGATATTAAACCCGGTCTTAAAAGTTGGTCTTTTAAGATCGGTATATTTAGACGTCCGGTCTTAAATCAAAATCTTTAAGACCGGATGTTTTTATCATCCACTCTTGAAAGTCAGTCCTTTAAGACCGTGTGTAATTAGTCGTGTGGTCTTAGAAGCCGCTATTTTTCGACCGTATGTGTCTTGTCCGATCTTATAATTACGATCTTTTAAGAGTGACCTATTTTTGGCCGGTCTTAAAAGTTGAGCATTAGGATCGAACAAAAAATATTTCGGCTTCATTTAGTACAACTTTTTAAGACCCAAGTTTTTAAATGTCCGGTCTTAAAAGAGTTTCTTTAAGACCGGTTCGAGTCCGGTCTTAAATGGTAGACTTTTAATACCGGCTGGAACAAGACCGGTCGCATATCCGATCTTACGACCCCTCTTTTGTCCTGTCTTAAAAACCTTTTTTACACTAGTGATTGTATAATTGAGCTAGTCATGAAGTATGGTGGTTGTAGGAAATGGTTCATTATTGCAAAACACTTGCCTGGTCGCAGAGGGAAGCAATGCCGAGAGAAGTAATATTTAACATATTCTTTGAATTCGTACCTTGTGTTGTTCTGATGTTTGACTATTGCTTGACACTACAGGAGCATTTAAATGCAACATCATACTATTACAAATTATTTTCTAAGGCTTTTGCTGTTGGATTTCTAGCTTGTCTCTAATGGCAGACCCAGGAATTTTATTGATAGAGGATGAAAATAAAAAATACTATATCATAGATAAAAATAATAAAAATGCGATACAGATCTAATATACAAAGCCTTGAAAGAAATCTATTATAGAAATTAAGATCACTTTACTTGACTCTTATTCTATGTATTTTCATATTGTTAAACTCATTTGTAATTGAATTCATAGTAAAACTCAAAACAATTTCTTTTTTAATGTATGTAATCAAAGAATCATTAAGAAATTGGTCTTCATTCTCATAGCCATCTTTTAACAAAACTCAAAACTTGCCTAAAATCCTAACCTTAAAATATTTTCTAATCAATATAAAAGTTGTATCATTATAAAATAAAATCACGTAGAATAAATTTCATAAAGGAAATTTAATGAAAAGAAGTAATTTTGAATATTTTATTGATTCTCAAAATTTTATATAAGCTGTTGCAAAAAAATGGCGGACCAACAGCCGTGAGTGAGAGGAAGAAGGCGAAAGAAAACAAGGGCCGGAAGAAAGTGGGGGATTGAAAACGAAGGGCCTTAAATCATATAGTTGACGTTGTGGCCCCTAGTTGACTAGTTCACACAAAAGCCCAAAACTAATTAAAGATTCCACCTATATGGCCCCTATTTTCGGAGTCCACAAACGTACATGCTACCCTAGTTGTGCCCACCCTAGCCCCCCCGGATCCGCTGTTATTGGTGTCTGATTAACCCATGGTTTAGATTATGACATCTTAAAATAGTTGCACCATATATTGCATACACATGTATGATGATTGAAGGTTTAAGTCGCTTTTATATTAGTTCTCTTTGGTGAAGTAGTTCAACAGAACTAGTTTATTCAGCTTAGGCATGAACGAATCATGTGTTTTTTGACTGTAGCTTTGTTGTTTGGCCTAAATTTTCGTCCCAATAGCTATATTCTGAAATCATGTTAATTGTGATGCATGCACTTCATCAACATTCTCAATGTCTTAAATTTTTGTTATTATCAAAGAGAAAACTGTGCCTCCCTCAAAGTTCTTGACCCACTATCCCACTTTTTGTTCAACCGCCCACTATCTTATGCACGAATGAAAACCACATCTTTGATAGGTAGAGGTGAGATTAAGGCGTGCTTATTTATTTATGGTCCCCTAAGTCTGCTCACAAGTATAGAAAAACTTACACCATCTATAGAATGAGAGTGAGGACTTAGAAAAACCATAAAACGATGGCTTCTTCTTGTGAAAACAAATCAATAATTGGAAGTATGTCATATCTTTATTTTTAAGTCCGTCTTGATCTAATTGCTATTTGGTTATTAAGCATGATTGGATCATCTATATTTCTAACACGATACTCTTAACATAATATTTCATTGGTCAATTGTGTGAGAGATGCTGGAAAGTGTTTGAGTGAGAGAGAGTTCAATAAGAAGGAGTGAAATGATTCTGATAACACAGCTTTATGGAGCGGTCTCGTTATGATGTAAAGGCCTCCACAGATAATGCTTTGTGCAATAATAATGACTCTAGAGCTTAGAGGAATCTCCCGCGCACACTTTAACCTCCACATAGATATATATATGTTTGTGTATGCACATGCTCTATATATACTTTTTTTGGTCCTTATTATAAGGTACCAACTAACTTTTTTTCATAAACCAATAAAAATAGTTAAAATCAATAAAGCTTTCCTAAGATCTAAGTCATTTCTAATATTACCCCTACTAATTGCTCTAAACTCTAATATTATATTAACTATTATTCTCACCAACTACCCCTATTAATTATGGTAGATATGAAAAAATAATAATTAATGTTCATTGGGAATCAGTAAGTGTCTTATAAAAAGGACCAAATAAACTTATTAGTTGGTGCCTTATAATTAAAATCAGAGGGAGTATGTGTGTGTGTGTGTGTGTGTTATGCTGGAAAGTGTTTGAGTGAGAGAGAGTTCAATAAGAAAGAGCAAAATGATTCTGATAACACAGCTCTATGGAGCTGTCTCGTTATGATGTAAAGGCCTCCACAGATAATGCTTTGTGCAATAATAATGACCCTAGAGCCTAGAGGAATCTCCGACGCACACTTTAACTTCAACATAGATATATATGTTTGTGTATGCACATGCTCTATATATATATATATAAATGATGCCGGAAAGTGTCTGAGTGGGGATGAGAGTTCATTTTTCAAAATTAAAAAGGAATGTTTGTGTATGCACATGCTATATATATATATAAATGATGCCGGAAAGTGTCTGAGTGGGGATGAGAGTTCACTTTTCAAAATAAAAAAGGAAGAGAGTTCAATAAAGAGTGAAATGATTCAGATGACACAGCATGATGGATTTCTCTCGTGATGATGCAAAGGCTTCCAGATATAATGCTTTATGCTATAATAATTACCCTAGAGCCTAGAGGAATCTCCCAAGCACACTTTAACTTATATATATATATATATATATATGCGCGCGCATGCTCTATATATACCACTCGTAATGGCGGACTCAGCAAGGCTGGGGTGGGACCTCACCTCCCCTAAATTTTATATATATATATATATACACTTCCTCCTGCCTTTATTATAAAACACTAACTAACTTTTCTCATAAACCAATAAAAATAGTTAAAGACATTATACTATAATAATTACCCTAGAGCCTAGAGGAATCTCCCAAGCACACTTTAACTTATATATATATATATATATATATACATACACGTGCACGTGCATGGTCTATATATACCACTCGTAACGGTGGACTCAGCAAGGCTGGGGTGGGACCTCACCTCCCCTAAATTATATATATATACCCCTTCTGCTCTTTATTATAAGGCATCAACTAACTTTTCTCATAAACCAATAAAAGTAGTTAAGGTCAATAAAGTTATCCTAAGATATAAGTAATTTTCAACATTACCTCTACTAATTGCCCTAAACTTTAATATCATATTAATTATTACTCTCACCAACTACCCTTATTAATTATGGGCAGACATGGAAAAAAATAATTAATGCTCATTAGGAATCAGCAAGTGCCTTATAAAAAGGACCAAATAAACTTATTAGTTGGTGCCTTATAATAAAGACCAGAGGGAGTATGTATATAAACATGTAGGTATATAAACATGTAGGTTCGCGGACTCTGGAAATAGTGGCCATATAGGTGGAATCTTTAATCAGTTTTGGGTTTTTGTGTGAATTATACTTTATTATGAAGCACCAACTAACAATTCTTATAAACCAATAAAAACAATTAAAGTCAATAAAGTTGTGATACAATTTAAGTAACTTCCAATATTATCTCTACTAATTGCACTAAACTGTAATATTATACCACTCTGGTCCTATTTATAAGTCCACTTTAACCAAATATCACATGCTAAAGAAAGTTAGTTGAATCAATGATTATAGAGGTAAATTTTTAACTTTGCTTTAATTTATGATTGAGTATTTTTCAACTATTTTTTCTTTCTCTATCTTCATGGGTGCCATTAATATGGGTAAAATTATCACAATTTCATTTATTATATGAAACTTGACTTATAAATAGGACCAAATTTTTTTGGTCAAACTGGACTTATAAATAGGACCAGAGTGGTATAATTATTACTCTCACCTACTACCCTTATTTATTAGAGGCATACATTAAAAAATAATAATTAATGCTTCTTGGAAACAAGCAAATGCCTTCTAAAAAGGACTAAATATATTTGTTAGGTGGTACCTTATAATAAGGATCAGATGGAGTAGTCAACTAGGGGCCATATCGTCAACTATATGATTATCACAGATTTTGAGAATCAATAAGATATTCAAAATCACTTCTTTTCATTAAATTTTCTTCATGAGATTTATTCTACATGATTTTATCTTTATAATGATACTACTTTTATACTGATTAGAGAATATTTTAGAGTAAAGATTTTGGAAAAATTGAGTTTTGTTAAAAAATGACTATGTGAATGAGGACCAATTTCTTGATATTTTTTTATTACATATATTAAAAAAGAAATTGTTTTAGGTTTTAGTATGAATTCAATTATAAATGAGTTTAATAATATGAAAACATATAGAGTAAGGGTCAAGTGAAGTGATTTTAATTTTTGTAATATATTTCTTTCAAGTTTTTGTATATTAGGTTTGTATCGCATTTCAAATACTTTTATCTATGAAGTAGTAGTATTTTTTTATCCCCCCCCCCCCCAGCGTCAATAAAATTCCTAGGTGTCACTGATCTCGATCCTATTTATAAGTCTTTTTTACTAAAAAATATGGGCCTATTTATAAATCCCTTTCATGATTATAAATGAGATTTTGAGAATTTTGTCCATATTAATTAATTGTACCAATAAAAATAGAGCAAGAAAAAAAAGTTAAAAAATACTCATTCATAAATGAGGAAAAAGTTAAAAATTTATTATATAATTATTAAATTAATTATCTCTTTTTGATATGTGTGATTTAGGTTTTTTAAAAAATTTATAAATAAGATCAAAGAGTTTGTGTGTGTGAAAGAGAGATGCACGAAAGTGTTTGAGTGGGGAAGAGAGTCCAATAAGAAAGAGTGAAATGATTCTGATGAGTGATGACACAGCTTGATGGATTTCTCTCGTGATGATGTAAAGGCCTTCTCATATATCACTTTGCCTTATTTATAATTTCATTTTGACAAAAAAATTTGGTCCTATTTATAAGTCCTTTTTGACCAAATAAATGAGATTGTGACAATTTTCGCCTATATTATTGTACCAATGAAAATAGAGAGAAGAAAAAGTTAAAAGGTACCCAATCATAAATGAGGGTAAAGTTGTAATTTTACCCTATAATCATCGAGCTACCTATCTCTCCTTGGTATGTGTGATTTGTTCAAAAAAAACTTATAAATAAGATCAGAGTGGTAACGTTTTGTGCAGTAATAATGACTCTAGAGCCCAGGGGATTACCCCACGCGCACTTTAACTTTGAAGACCAAAAAGGCGTGTACTTCCATCAAAATCACTAAGGGTATGTTTGGTTTGGGGGGGGGGGAAGGGAGGGAAGGGGGAGGAAAATGGGAGAGAGAAAAAGTTATTTGTGGTGGGGCCCACAAAAGTTTTCTCTCCTTTTAATATTTTCCTTCCATTTTCCTCCCTTCCCTTCCTTCCCCTCCCCTCCCCCCAAACCAAACATACCAAAGAAAACATATAACTTAGGGTGGGCCATCGTTAAGTTGTTTTAATATTCCCTCACTTTCATTCGCCAAAAAAAAAAGAAATCCCGTTTCATAAGAAAATAAAGAGCATAAATTCGACTCCTCCTATACAATCTCTCCTTATTTTGTCGATTCTATGTTGCGCGGTATATTTCACTAAAATTTTTCTTCAATCCATGACTTTTAAAAAAATGGTGAAATAAATAGATAGCAAATGAATTCAAGTAAAAATCTAATAGATTTATTCATCAAATTACTTTCAGGTACAATTTTTGAAAAACTTACCCATAATATTTTAAAGATGCAAAAATCTCAACTGATGCTGTCAATGAATGGTTTTTTTTTTTCTTTAATTAGATTTTTGTCTCACTAAATTTTTTAGTTAAAGTTTTTAATAAAATACATTCATAATAATATTAAAAAGGAAGTGTTTTGAATATGTTAATTATATGAATATTCATTAATTCGTGAGTTTTAGTCGTGACTCTTGATAATAACTCTCAAGGACGGTGACCTTTAGGGGTTAAATCTATTTTATTAATGATCCAAATAAGCCTGTACCTTTTTTTTTTTTCCTCTCGAAAAATAAGCCTGTACCTTTAACTATGCTTGTCCCTTTGCCAAACGTATCAAGCACGCGGCTCTATGTATCGTTTTTCATTCATGAACGCTTGATGAAGCACTCACTTTCTTTTCTTTCTTTCTTTTTTTTTTTTTTTAATTCAGAAAAGGTATACAATTAATCAAAATAAGATTTAAAGTAATATAGCTTCTGGCTGTATAATTTAGGATAGGAAAATCAAAATAATATTCCTTCTGACCATATAATAATGAATCTAAAAAATATGGATTCAGCAAAATAAGAAATCAAAGATACTCCATGATGAGGCTGGCAAAGTTTTCTTTTTTTCCGTGGTGCATCAACGGCTCTAGACTAATTCAGACTGAGACCGGGTTGACCCATTTCAAAAAGAAACCTCTACCACTCACGCACGTTGCATTTCCACATCTCGAATTCAAGACCCATGATTAAGTTAGGACCCCTTTACATTGACTTAAACATTTGGTGGTGAGATTGGCAAAGTTATTGAGTACTAGTGTTTTATTCCCTTAAATTAAGATATATACCTGATAGTATGTCTCTATGTATTGACATGAGGCTAGTATACATCATATCACTCTGGTCTTATTTATAAGTCTACTTTCATCAAAAAAATTGGTCCTTTTTATAAATCCATTTTGACTAAATAAATGAGATTGTGAAAATTTTGCCCATAATAATGATGATGAGAGAGATTGGCTAGCCATGTTAGAAAAAGAAAAAGATGAGGGAGATATGACAATAAATTTTAAAAGGTACACATTCATAAATGAGGGTAAATTTGAAAATTTGTTCTATAATCATTGAAATACTTACCTCTTTTTAGTATATGAGATTTGATCAAAATAGGCTTATAAATAAAACTAGAATGATATATTCGTTCGGGTGTGCGCGTGCGCACTAATTACCAATCTATTACACTTGGTTTGGTGTCAGCTTTCTCGAGAAGTGTGACTAAAAAGACAATAGCAAAGTGCCAAAGAATTGAGAAGAAAAAGTCCCAAAAACGCATTCAAAAATAATATTTTTTTAAATGATTAGCTAGACTTAATTAATATTATTATATGAACAGCATAAGCAAGGAGGATGTGAATGTGGAGGATGAAGAAGAGACGGTGAGAGTCCAATACCAAATTATTGAAGAAGAGACTGTTTGAAAATTAAAGCTACATAATTAAGCCTAGCAGCCCCCGTGATTAATTTAGAAAAAAAGGGGGAAAAGTTTGATGGGTCGTTGTCAAATATAACGACGAGGAATTATTGAACAATAAAGTAAGTCGGGAAGTTCATCAACTACCATATAACAATAATTTAACAACCTTTGGCTTGGTAAGAAGCACAAAACAAAACCAAAAATAAAAATGACCCCCAAAATAGCAAAATCGTTAGCGATTTTTGAAAGAATCAAAGAAGAGAGGAACCAACAACGCCTAAGAATAAGAAAAAGAAGAATGTACACTACCCTCTGAATGGAACTGGAAATAAAGCAATCACAGCCCTTGAGAATCCTCGCGCACGGGCCTATCAGTGAATATCCGAAGCTCCATAACCAGAATCAGTAGATAAAGAAAGGAAATATATGCAAACACAAGGCAAATCTCATAACACTTGTTAGCACCTATATTTTAGTTCGTTTGAATTAGGGGTAAAAGCTGTTATTTCAACGTGACTTATAATTTACGAGATAAATGTGTGAGATAAGTTTTATCTCGACTTACATAAACTTATTTTTTTACATCAAACCTAGTAAATAAAAAGATTAGGTGGTCTTGGGACGTTAGAAAATGTCTTTTAGGTCAAGACTAATCTAACGCAAAAATGCAAGTAAGTAGTAAATAAAACTAGGCCCAATATAGTACAGGGGTTCAAAAACAAAAAACATATCAATCCCCAACACAACCTTCAACAAGGACTAGGAAACTTAGCGTTTGCTACACTTTGAAATTTCGTAATTGACTATTTGCTTAATTGAGCAAATTATTATGAGAGATGTGTCATTGTTTATTTTATGTGAAAAGAAGAAAGAGAAAGTGATATTTAAATTTAAATCTCAAAAGCAAATTAAATTTGATCTCGTCCTCGGGTAATAATTTCCAATCCCTTTTGGCACACCAAATTAATTTATATCCTTTTCACAAATTTAAATACTCCTCAAGTTGTTATTATAAGACATACTTAAGAAGTTGATTTTGGTTCTAAATGTAAGACATAATTTACATTTTTGTTAAGATTTTCGTAATTTACCTTTATTGAAGCTTTTTCAATAATAATCAAGAAAAAAAAACGAGAGGATTAAGGAAAATGACTAGAGTGATTTTTTAAAAATATAAATCATATTAACCAACTTAACTAATTTTTTTAATCTAATTAAATTATATAAATATGTCTTATATTAAGAATCAAAGGAGTATGTTTTTTCTCAAACCTCCACCTTAGTACACAAATTATAATCTCTCCCAATCTGTATTAGTCATAGATTATATGACCATACCATAGATATATGTCTTGAATTATTTTTATGAGACAAAACTTATCTTATATATTCATCTCAAAGTAAAATAAGCTAATCAAAATTCTATTAAGAATTCTTTTGGCATATAGTCATGAACGTTATGAATTGTATACTATATGTGTGAATGTGTATATAGAGACATACGCATACTAACTTATGACATTTTTCTAACTCTATTGTTAGCATTTGTTTCAACCAACAACTAAAACTAGCAACCCCACAGATAATCAATTATGTTGGCACAAAATTTGGTAGACATTCTCATTCCAACTGATAGGTCCAATTCATAATAAATTTTTGGTACTAAATATAAGTTCATCCTGAAAGTCATTAATGACTATTTTCCAATTTTACCCCTATTGAATAAAGTTAGAGAAATATTTCGATCCTTATTATAAGGCACTAACTAACTTTTCTCACAAATCAATAAAAGTAGTTAAAGTTAATAAAGTTGTCCTAGGATCTAAGTAATTTTCAATATTACCCTTATTAATTGTCCTAAACTCTAATATCATATTAATTATTACTTCCACCAACTACCCTTATTAATTATAGACAGATATGGAAAAAAAATAATTAATACTCATTGAGAATCAACAAGTGCCTTATAAAAAAAATCAAATAAATTTGGTAGTTGGTGTCTTATAATAAAGACCAGAGGAAATACATGGGATATATTATATGGTACTTAGTATGTTATACAGTTAAGTGACTTTTAAATTCACCATGAACATCCAGAGTACCATATATATCCCATATAATGGTAGGAGTTAGGACCAGTGGCGCCAGATTGGAATTGGAATTCTCATTTCCCAAAGAGAAGTGGACCAACTGAGTAGAAAGGATTTAAAAAATAATAAAGAAAAAAGTGCTAGTCTCTTCCACAACCTTTGTTGTATTATATGTATACATAGGTTTGGGATAATCTTTTTCCAAAGTAGGATAAAGATTGTCGTGGGAAATATGCTTTTGGAATACAAGAACGTGGAGTGCTATTGACGCTAAGGTTAGGCAGGGGTGGTTTTCTAGAACACTTTATACTTTAATATGGTTATTTCAAATGTCATTTGGTCTCCCATAAGTCATGTTGCCCATGCTTTTCTAAAAAAAAAATAAAAAGAAATAATATATGCACACGCGCATGGCAACCGTCAGAGATGACCAGCAGTTAGGTCATACTGTCCCTTCAAAGACTTATAAAATATTGGGGACAAACGTGCTTTATACTTTAATTTTTCAATAAAGGGTGTCGGCCAGAGTACACTCTATTTGGTCCTTATTATAATGCACCAACTAACTTTTCTCACAAACCAATAAAAGTAGTTAAAGTCAATAAAGTTATCCTAAGATCTAAGTAATTTTCAATATTATCCCTACTAATTACCTTAAACTCTAATATCAATTGTTACTTTCACCAACTACCTTTATTAATTATGGATAGACATGAAAAAAATAATTAATGCGCATTGGGAATCCGCAAATGCCTTATAAAAAAGACCAAATAAACTTGATAGTTAGTGCCTTATAATAAGAAGCAGATGGAGTATATTTTGTGGGAAGTAATTAATAATACCCACGCATGGCTTTTCATCAAAACAATTTCCAAAAAGCATCGGATGCACCACCTGTTAAAGCTTGAATGCCTCTTGAGAATTAGCAACCATGCTGATTTGGCGATCTGTGCCAACAGATGACAGAAGCAAGTCAAATCCTCCGTCCATATTGATTAATGTTTAGACTTTAGATCAAAGTTTAAAAAATCTATTAACGGATGGGGTTTGTGTGACCTGACCGCAGTTCGGCATACGTTGTTAATGGCCTGCAGAAAGTTTAAAAAGAGTGAAGAAAACTGAAAGACCATAATTCAGCATATGTTGTCATGGAAAAATTATTGTACTTTTCTTAAAAAGCCCACTTGAAGAGTTTGACGAACTCTTTTACGACAAACAATCAGCAAATTCAAAAAACTTCATTAAAAAATATTCATTCATACAACATGCTTTGTTTTACTTCAATAAGTGACAAGATTCATCATTCAATGAACTCAAGGGGTGGAGGTAGAATTGGGAATCGGGGCTAGTCTGGCCTTACAGTGCTGACCCTTCAGCTCTTTTAGGCCTGGGGTAAGAAAAATATATGTTTTTCAAAGCCTGGACCTACCAGCCCAAAAACTATTTTTGTAAATTTTGATTATTTTTCTCACTTTTTTTCTAAAGAAATATAATTAGTAAATTAGAACAATTAAAGTTATAATTTAAAAATAAATGTTGTCAACATTAAATAAGCTTTTAGGCCTATAGTATATATGAATTTTGGAAAAAAAAAATTTCAGGTAACAAGTTACAAAATCTTGTTACAAAAATTTTGAAAAAAATATTACACACACACATATACACATATATATGAATTTATTGACTACATTTATTTTGATATTCCAAACATTTGCATGCACTCATTCCCATTTTCCTAAATACCCTTGTATGAACTATTTATTGCTACTGATAACAAGAGAAGTATTTACGGGGATTGAGAGGTAAAAGACATACCTGTATGCATGCTGTGAGTTTAAGTCATTGTGAATAAAATAATTTAGAATATTCATGAATATTATCTTTGGTCGATCTAAATTTTCATCTATCACAGTCTAAATGGAGAGTTTTTTTATAATCAAGCATATATAACACATATTTAGTTCTTTTTAAAGTTCTGTAAGATAAGAAAATGGGATTAATCTATTTTTTGGTTCGACTTCTTTTATTTCGTGTATCCCACCTGTGTGCCGTAAATCGCAATTGACAATAAAATGACTTTAATTTTGATAAATAAATTTTTTCAATTGTATTATCTTGTGATGATTTAAAAATTGCAATCCATAATCATTAATCATTAAAACTACTACTTGATGCAAACTTGCCTTGTTCAATCAATAGGGATAGTTTTAAGAGAAAAATGATGATTAAATATGGAGGACAAATTGGATTGATATTTTATATTGAGGACCAAATCCAACCATTTTTTCACCCTTTTTTGTTCCCTTAACATTTCTTTTACATTTCTAGAGTGTATTATTGTTTGAAAATAAAGAAATGTTCTTAAAATTCAGAGCATAATTCTTTGTTGCCGTTTCCAAACCTTAAATAGAAGATGTTGCCCTCATCCATTTTCTTCTTTTTTCTTCATTACTTGTGTGCTTTATAATAAAATAAATTATTCAAATGATTTCTGAATCTCGTTATATGCTCGTTGTCGTTGGATATATTCACTGTTGATTTTATATATCAAACGTATTTATTCAGCTTATATCTCATTTATTTGTCTGCTTGAGACCCCTTCTACAAGCTTTGGGCCCATTTCTTTAAACTAGGCTAGGCCCATAGTTTACTGCATCATTTACATTTTTCGCTCAGGCCTGCTAGATTGTGAAAACTACCGAAGCGACAGACAATGTCAAACTAACCCCACTAATGAGATGTGGAACAGTGCGCTTGGTACGAGATTCCATTAAATTAATAAACGCGTTCAAATTTCTTGGTCTAAAAAAGGGCGCATTCCAATTTCTTGGGCTAAAGAGGAGGGCGCGTTGTCAGGGCGTTCGGTATGAGAGATTCCATTAAATTAATAAACACGTTCAAATACCAGCACTTCTTATAGTGCAATGGTATTGGGATGTGTATCCCCCCTTAAGTCCTTAGTTTGATTCCCCCTCCCCTCGTCTTGTATAAAAAAAAATTAAACACGTTGAAATTTCGTGAGCTAAAGAGGACAGCGCATGGAAATATCTTGGGCTTAAAAGGAGCCTGGTTGAACTTTCATCCTCATGTTCTCTCTCTTTGTCTGCCCTCTTTCAGCCGCTCAATACACTTAACTCATTCTTTTTCAGCTCTCTCTACCTCACTCACACTGCTTCCACAAATTTATCTGAAGAAGTAGCATCGAAGAATTTCTGTTTCACCATTTTGCAGGGCTCCAACATCGGCTACTTTCAGGTACTTATTACATTCACACAAATAAGCTAACATGGTTTTTCTATTCTTTATTTTTCGGTTTAGTTCAGTTTCCTATTCGAGAGCACTTCTTCAAGGCATCTATTTATTGTCTATAAATACTTCACTAGTGACACCATTTGAGAAAGAGAATAATTATTGAGTTATCATATAATTTCTTTTTTGGGTTACAAATCAAACTTTTCCTTTCTACTTATCATTATATGGGTCTAAAATAGTGTTATTTACGAAAATAAAGTTCCCAACAATTAATACTGTCTCATACAACCAAAATTCAAAGTTTTCATTTTTGATGGATTGCATTAATAGTTGCAGTTGAGAAAAGGAATTGGATGGAGATAACAATAGAAAATGCTACCCCAATTTCCACAATCACAAGCATGGAACCTGAGTATTACAATGCGGCAATGGAAGGTAACATCAATGCCTTTGAACGAAAGAGCGATGTGGAAATTGAGTCCATACTAACCCCAAATGAAAATACAATCCTTCATATACACTTCACAAACTCTACTCACAGTGTATCAAATACATTTGTGGAAGAGGTTCTATGCATGTGTCCTGCGCTTCTTTTAAAGACCAATTTGAAGAAAGAAACCATACTTCATATTGCAGCAAGGTATGGACATTATCAAACAGTGGAAAAATTAATTGATTGTGCTAAACGTCGCACTAGAGTTATTGATGGAGTAGAAGCCCATAAAAAACTTATAAGAGCATTCAATGATAAAAAGGACACAGCTTTGCATGAAGCAACTCGTTATGGTCACAAAGAAGTTGTGGAAGTCTTGATAAAGGAAGAACCAGATCATTTATATTTTGGTAAAAATGATGGCGGTGAAACTCCACTTTATATTGCTATTGAGAGAAGATATTGGAATGTGGTAGATACGATATTGGATAACAGTAATTCGCCACAATATGATGGTCCCAATGGCAGAACTGCTTTGCATGCAGCAACCATTTTTGGTGACGGAGGTATTTTTTGGTCAAATTTCGCAATTTTTCATTCATAATCATTAACGTTTGATTTGTGTATCCAATATGTATGATTTCTTTGGTATTAAACAATAATGACAACATACTGGCATGCCTATAATAAATTTTTTAAAATAAAATGAAATAACAACTCACATGAACTCTTCGAAATAATTTAAAAGAAACATTGTTGCCATCACTGAATAATGGATGGTGTTTAATTTGATATTATCATATCTATTACAGGAAAAGTGTCACAGCTGTTGACAAGAAATTTATCACCAGCAAAAGCAGATAAGAATAGTTGGTTGCCACTTCACTTGGCAGCACTTCTTGGTAAGCCAGATGTGGTAGAGGAGTTCGTAAGCAAAGATAGAGGCACCGCATACATGAGAGATAACAAGGGAAGGACAGCTCTTCACCTCGCAGCACTTGAAGGAAATGTGAGTGCAATGGAAATAATATTAAAATATTGTCCAGATTGTTGCGAATTAGTGGATGAAAAGGGTTGCAATGCTCTTCACTACACTACAATGGACGAAAAGAGTTATGTCCTTTCTGAAGAAGAAAAAAAATTCTTAAAAACGCACCACAAATGAAGAACTTGTGCAATGAGAAAGATGATGATGGAAACACACCCCTTCACTACATTGCCCATCTTGCTCCCAAATGGGAAACTCATTATAATCATTGTCTTTTGGAACCACAATTCCAAGGAGTCGTAGTGGACACGATGGCATGCAATAAAGACGGCCAGAATCCTCTCGATGTTGCTGGTGCTGATATGACTCAAGATTCAGCTTTTGAGGTAACAAGTAACAACAACTTCTCACAAAAAATTTTGGAAAAAAATATTACACACAAATACACAAATAAATATGAATTTATTGACTACATTTATTTTGATATTCCAAACATTTTCATGCACTCATTCCCCTTTTCCTAAATGCCATTGTATGATAACTATCTATTGCTACTGATAACAAGAGGAGTATTTATGTAGTAGAGATGTAGAGAGTAAAAGACAATTAGTTATGCGTGCCGTGAGTACAAGTCATTGTGAACAAAATAATTTAGAATATTCATGAATATTATGTTTCTTCAATCTAAATTCTATCACAGTCTAAATGGAGAGTGCCTTTATAATCAAATACACACACATATTCCTCTGGTTCTAAATATAGGTTATAGTTTGTAGGGCAAATTACACTACAAAATATGCCTTATATTTAGGACTGAAGGTAGTAGTTCTTTTAAAGATTTGTAAGATAAGAGAATGGTCTATTTGTTTTCATGTTGTTTTAGTTACAGTCGTGGCATCTTTAAATAGGTATTACACTAGTTTGATTTGGCGTAATTATCTACGTTATTACATTGGTCATATACGGTGTAAGTGAATGCAACTAATTCATCATTCAACATGTATAGGCTGAATCTTGTTAAAAATGAAATAGGCTTATGTGTTGCATGGTGCAGAACAAATTATTTGGGAAACTGCAAGAAATTGGAGCAAGGTCAGGGGGACGAGTTCTGGATAAGCATCTTAGAGAGAAGGAACAAGAGAAGAGACGTGATCCTGCAGTTGATGAAAAGGAGAAGGAAAATAAAGTATTCGGAATAGCAAAATCTCTCTCTGTAGTGGCGATTTTGATTGCAACAGTGACATTTGCAGCAGGATTTACGTTGCCTGGGGGACTGAATGACAAGGGATCTCCCATATTAAAGTATAATGCAGCTTTCAAAGCATTTGTTATCACAGACTCTCTCTCATTCGCTCTCTCTACTTCTGCTATTCTTCTACTATTTCTCTCGTCATGGATGAGTAAAGACAGGCGGAGCTGGATAAAGCGCTTACCTGGCCCCCTAGTAGGTCTTTGTCTGATGCTAACCTTTTTGGCAATGGTGTTCATGATCATAGCATTTGGGACGGGCTTATATGCAGTACTGGGTGTTTCCAAAGCTCTTGCTATTGTCACTCTTGGGATTGTTTTCTCCTTTTTCTTCATTAGTTGTTCCATTTTGCAAGCTGCTGCTGATCATGCGGGATCACGGGAAGGGGATTTTCTAGAAACACCCTCTATTGCTGATTTCGCTCAAGATAAATTGAGAAACAAATACCTTGATGATCATATTTCCTCATCTCTCATCGACCAATTTTGGCGGTGGCTTGTGAAGATGAGAGATCAATCGTCCAATATTCTCTGAGTCCTTGTGATAGGGTCAAAATATTGAGCTTAAGACTTCACAAGTGTACGTGCCATATTAATAAATAAAGAAAGAGTAAGATATTGTTTCCATGAAGGCTTTGTACGAACAAAAAACTTTTGCTTAAGTTGAGTGAACACAATTTGGATAAAAGCTAACTAAAAGAAAAGAATAAATAACTATAAGTAAGATCAAGGATAAGAGCGATTCTAGATCTTAAGCGGTGACTTGAATTATTATAGCTTTGGTAATTTCTTAGTGTCTAATTTCTCCATTTAATTGCCTTTAAAGTTATATTTGTTAGTTTAGGACTCTTATTTACCTAAGATTGTCTTTTGATTCACTAAAAGGCATTCCAATTTTGTTAAACCCTAATGTCTTAGGCGATTAATTTTTAATTGGATTAATTTAAGTACAAGCCCGATAAGACTATGTAGAGCCGGTAGATATATGTCCATCCTACAGGCCAATTAAGTCGAAAACTTAATTTTGCATGATTTAATTGAAGGTCTAGTCTAGATTCCGTATGTCTAGGCTCCTTTAGAACACCAAAATAATCTCAATTAGATGTCTCTTGTTTTAGGAGAGTAATCACACAATTAAATCAACAAATATAATAATAAAGCAATTAAAAGAAGAAATAATCATCCACTAATCCATAATCAAACTAAATAATCTAAAATGAAGGTTTAGCTACATAAACTGGACACACGCATGACCAAAATAATAGCTAACCAAAGGAAAACTAAAAAAACAAAGAAACAAGAAATAAAAAATCAATGATGAAGTTTCATCTAAGCTGCAGTCTTTTGCATCTCCAACCTTTAATCTCCCTACATCTGAATTCTGAATGCTTGTATTGCTATCACCAAGCATATATATAGGTATATATTGCCTCTGTGCATGCATCTCTATCACAATATCTTGGTTTAGATCTTTTTTTTATATATCAATTACAATATAATATTGATATATTATATTGATATTTTTTTGCCACTTGAATCTTATAATATCTCTTGTAAAATAAGTTAGGATATGAGCAGATTTAATATCAAAATATCCTTCTATCCTATAATTAATTAAAGGATAGAAAAATATATAAAATATAATTAAATAAGTAAAAAATATTAAGAAATTTAATCAAATATATCACATAATCTACACTTATTTAATTATAAAATATATACTTATCAAACTCTCTCGCACTTGAACATTTGCTTATCCTCAAGTAAAAGAAAGAGAATTTATTATCTTAACAAGAAGAACATTGCTTATGAAATTCCTTATGATTTTTTTTTTTTTTTTAAAGAAATCAGTAATTGTAGTGCTTTTTTTTTATTACTTTGGTTTTTTTTTGGTTTTATTAGTTAATGGATAGTTTATATGGTAAATTTTAATATTTTAAAAAATAATATTGTTAGATGATATTTGATTATGGATATTATATAGGTATAATACTGAGAAAGTGTAGATAATATAAATTTATTATGTTGTTGATTAAATGATATTTGATTATGAAATAAATATTGCTGATTATAAAAGGAATGTTGAGGGAATACTTTTCTAGAAATAAAAAATAGTTAGTATCAAAGAATAATAAGACAATAAGAAATTTTAAATGAAACATATACACAAAATATTTACCATATTTGATAAGCTTGATCAACACTTAACTTGTCTAGAAAACATTGACAAGAAAAATAAAATGAGAGAGAAGTTGGAGAGGGAGAAATGAAGAAATGTGTGAAATGAGGTGTGGTGGTGGTATTTGTAGGGATATTTGTGGCAAACCCGTAGCGGTTGATATGACGGTTTTTGCAGTGGTATATATTTGTAACGGTATATATTTGTAGCAGTGAGAAGGTTTGTAGTGTTTTTGTATTTATTTAGTAGAATTTTAGAACCACTACAGAAAATACAATGCTTTTTTTTTTTTTTTTTTTCAAATAGATGGATTACTTTAAGGCAAACATTTTTTTTAATCAATTGCGGTTGATATGAGGTTTTTGTAGCGGTATATATTTGTAGTGGTTAATGTGACAAAATCTATAGCAGTGAGAAGGTTTGTAGCGTTTTTGTATTTATTACAGAAAGTACAATGCTTTTTTTTTTTTTTTCCAAATAGATGGATTACTTTAAGATAAACATTTTTTAAAAATCAATCTCCGTCACCATTATTGCAAAAAAGATGAGAAGAAAATGTTAGAGTTGAGTTATATATGTTTGAACACAAATGAAACTTAAATTAATTGATTATAAAAGCGTAACTTAAATAAACTGACCGAATGATAAATAAACTCTCATTGCCTTTAGGGAGGAAGTCTTCGAAAATTGGCGGGCTAAAATGGCTTACTCTTTTAGGCGATGTTATCACCATCGTCCATATCATGAAGGTCTTGAGACTTTAAGTAAACCCCCAGATTCCAATCTTTGTGCCTCTAGTTGATAATTGAATATTATTACACTTATTTGTATCTCTTGGTTAATAAATTTAGGATTGTTTAGTTCATAAATAATGTGCTTTTGTGCTTAATTGGGTTTTAGGCTTTTAATTGGATTTAATTCGTTGTTTCTTATTGTTAGTTCTCTATGTGTTTTGATGATAACTGACAATTGTAAACTCATGTTGAATTTGTCTTTGGTAAGTTGAAAAACTTATCGTTTCAACGACAAACTCGAGTTTAGGTTTGTAAACTCGAGTTTATACTTGACAGAGTAGCTCAATTTTTATGAACTAAGTCAAAACTCGAGTTTGTGTACACGAACTCCAGTATTTGGTATACAGAGAGCACTCTAAGTTTTTCACATTAAGACAAACTCGAGTTTGTACCAAACAGAGACCCTTCAATATTTTCCAAAGTAAGCAAAACTCCAGTTTACATAGGCAAACTCGAGTTTTGGTTATACAGAGAGTTTCCAATATTTTGAGCATAAGAAAACTCCAGTTTTGATATGCAAACTCCAGTTTTCTCTTAGCCAAGTGTCTCTCAACGTTTTCAAATTTCTAGAAAACTTGAGTTTGGATTTGTAAACTCTAGTTTTCACTTGACCGAGAGTTCTCTAAGTTTCTCTCCATAAGGAAACTCCAATTTAGCACAGAAAACTCCAATTTTCATTTGACAGAGAGTTTTCAAGTTTTCTAAGTATTTAAGAAAACTCGAGTTTAGTTTTACAAATTCGAGTTTATATCAAGCCGAGAGCTTTGCTCTATTTCATGATTTTGAAAACTTCAGTTTAGTTTTGAAAACTCCAGTTTTATGCTTTTGGATTTAAACGTATTTTTCATTATAAAAGTCCAAAACTCGAGTTAGTCATTAATGGACTTGAGTTTTGCTCCTTCTCAAAATGTGCTTCAAAGATCAAATCGTGATGTTCCTCTTTGGATAAAGTAAACTCGAGTTTGTTTTAGAAACTTCAGCTTAGACTTTTGAAGGAAAGTTACAAACTCTAGTTTGGATGAACAAACTTGAGTTTGTGTCGCAGAGTCTGAAAATCAAATTGCACGAATTTGCGAAATCTTTATGGTTGATCCTAATACTTCTTATCATCACTCATTACTATCTCCAAATATGTTTAAACCTTGATGAAAATCACTCTTCAACCTTTCAATAATAACCCTCTTTCTAATGAATTTTGGACCTCTAACCCTTTCGGCTCAACAACTAGGATGTTTTGTCCATTAAAAAACGATGTGCATCATGCTTAGCTCCTGGCGCTCTTAAGATGTTTAGCACCGAAACGGGATCCTTGTTTTACAAGGGGTAGAAAAAAAAAAAAAAAAAAAAAAAAAAAAATTCTACATCAACTGTTGGGAATTGATGTAACATTGAAATAGTTAACTAATAACAGAAAAAACTGTTAACTCAAAGGGATAGCTAGTGAAGAAAGCTTCATTTTCTACAAACTACTATGTCACAACTATATTAAAAAGGGTACTTCATAAAAAATTATTTTAATGGATAAAAAATTTAAAATAAAGATATATAATTTTTTAACTTTTATTTTTTTTACAATAAATAAAAAAAATTTAGGAAAAAAAATTAAACCGGGCTAATGCACATACTCGGACCGGTTCATCGGCTTCCAATCCGAACTGATCGATCCAGTTCGAGTTTAATAACCCTAATAAAAAGATGACATAGTCTTGACTTGAGATGTTAGAAATTGTTTATGGGCCAAGACAATCTAACTAAAAAATGCAAATAAGTAGTAAATAAAACTAGGCCCAATATAGTAAAGTGGGTTGAAAAACCAAAAACTTATCAATCTTCGACACAACCCTCAATAAAGTTTCGCTCTATCCTTGAATCGTGGAAGAACTTAACCTCTTTTTTAAAAATTTTTTACCAAAAAAAAAAAAAAAAAAAAAAAAAAAAAAAAAAAAAAACAAGCCCTCAATAAGGATTAGGAAACTTCAGCATTTGCTACACTTTAGAATTTCGTAATTGGCTAGTTGCTTAATTGATCAAATTATTTATGAGAGTGTGTGTAGTTTATGTTATATGAAAAGAAGAAAGAGAAAGTGATATTTAAATTTAAATCTTAAAAGCAAGTTAAATTTGATCCCACGCTCGGGTTATAATTTCCCTTTTGGCAAACCAAATTAATTCATATCCTTTTCACAAATTTAAATACTCCTCCGGTTTTTATTAAAAGATATATTTGAGAAGTTGATTTTAATCTTAAGTGTAAGACATAGTTTACATATTTATCAATATTTTTCTAAATTACCTTTATTAAAGTTTTCTTAACAATAATCAAGAGAAAAGGAGAAATGAAAGATTCAGGAAGATGACTAGGATATTTTTTAAAAATATATATAATCTTAACAAACTCAATTAATTACTTTAATCTAATTAAATTAGGTAAATATGTCTTATATTAAGGATCATAAAAATATGTTTGTTCTCAAACCTCCACCTCAGCACACAAACTATAATCTCTCCTTATCTATATTTTAGTCATAGATTACATGACCATACAATAGATTTATGTCTTGAATTATTTTTATGAGATAAAATTTATCTTATATTCATCTCAAACAGTGTAAAATCATTTAAAATAAGCTAATTCAAATACTATTAAGAATTCTTTTCGCATATACTCATGAACGCTATGAATTGTATACAATGTGTGTGAATGTGTATATAGAGAGACATACGCATATTAACTTATGACATTTTTCTAACTCTATTGTTAGCATTTGTTTCAACCAACAACTAAAACTAGCAACCCCACTGGATAATTAATTATGTTGGCACAGAATTAGGTAGACATTCTCATTCCAACGATATGGTAGAGGGGCAAATATCAAAAATATATATACTACTCAGTCTTTATTATAGGTCCAGTTGGTAACAAATGTTTGGTCCTAAAGATAAGTCCACCTGAAAGTCATTAATTATTGTTTTCCAATTTTACTCGTATTGAATGAAATTAGAGAAATATGTGAGAGAAAATGTATAGCATCTTTTCTCAATAATCATTGAATAATGATACATTTGGAAAAGCCAATCAATTTAAGACATATTAAATGTGTTAACTTCCATTTCTTGGCATGCGGGTCCTTTATGCATTATGCCAGCATTATGTACATCATGACCTTATCAAACCTTAATACATAACATGTGCTGATTATAACCTACATATATGTTACTGAATACATCACACTTTGGAACTATTAAATGTTAGCGTACAAAATAACCGTGTTGTATAACATTCTTTTGTAGTAGTGCTTGTCAAAAATTTTAACTTATAAAATTATATCAACTCCTTCTGATGCAAAATTGTCTTGTAATAATATGAAACGGGCCTCTATGAGGATTACTAGCCGTTCATAATTTTATTATTGTTTCACTCCGCCAATGGCATTGGGATAATTTGTATAGTATCATCATATGGCTGCAAGGTATGAACATCATAAAATAGTGGAAAAATTAGAATAGCTCATTTTTGCTATGTGTCCTGCACTTCTTTTAAAGATCAATGTGAAGGGTGAAACCATACTTCATATGGCAGCAAGGTATGGACATCATAAAATAGTGGAAAAATTAATTGATTGTGCTAAGGCTCTCCCTGAAGATGTCAATGAAGTTGGAGCTGAGAAAAGAATTTTAAGAGCAGTAAATGATAAGAAGGACACGGCCATGCATGAAGCAGCTCATCATGGTTACATAGAAGTTGTGGATGTCTTCATCAAAGAAGAACCAGATCACTCATATATTGATAAAAATGTTGACGATGAAACTCCACTTTATATTGCTGTTGAGGGACAACAATGGAGCGTGGTAAATACAATATTGAATAACAGTAATTTACCGCAACATAATGGCCCTCATGGCAGAACGGCTTTGCATGCCGCAACCTTCAAGAATAGCCGATATATTTTTTGTATGATTTTTCAATCTGTCATTTTCAATCATTAAAGTTTGATTTGTGTTTCCAATATGTTTGATTTCCTCAGTATAAAACAACAATGACAATATACTGGCATGCCTATAATAATTTTTTTAAAAGAAAATGAAATAAAAAACTCACTTGAACTCTTTGAAAATTTAGAAAGAAATATTGTCGGCATCACTGGATAATGGATGGTGTTTAATTTGATGTTATCTTATCTATCACAGCATTAGGTGTCAAAGCTGTTGACAAAAAATTTACCAGCAGCAAAAAAAGCAGATGAAAATGGTTGGTTGCCACTTCACTTGGCAGCACTTCTTCGTAATCCAAATGTGGTAGAGGAGTTGGTAAGCAAAGATAGAAGCACAGCATATACATAAAACATAAAAGGGAAGGACGGCTCTTCATTTTGCGGCATTTTATCGATCTTTTCATGCAATGCAAAGATGACGATGGAAACACACCTCTTCACTACATTGCACATCTTGCTCCCAAATGGGAAACTCCTTATAATCATGCTCTTTTGGAACCATAATTCCCAGGAGTACTGGACACATTGGCATGCAATAAATACGGCCAAATTGCTTTGGATGTTGCTGATGGTGATATGAAATTTAAAAACATCTAATCACTAAAAATTTAAAAACACAGACACAATGTACGAATTCATTGTCTACATATTTATTTTGATATTCCAAACATTTGCATGCAGTGATTCCCTTTTCCTATTAATTGATTAATTACATTGATCATAGTAGGTATCATTGAATGCAGCTTATTTATTTAAAATGTATAGGCTAATCTCATCAAATATGAAAGACTGTTATGTTTAAATGCATGGTGCAGAACAAATTATTAAGAAAATTGCAAGATATTGGAGCAATGTTAGGAGAACGAGTTTTGGATAAGCACATTAGAGAGAAGAAACAAGATAAGAGACATGATCCAGCAGTTGATGAGAAGGAGAAGGAATATAACACGTATGATGAATATTATTCATCTGGACTCGCCCAACCCTCTCAGTAGTGGCGATTTTAATTGCAACAGTAACATTTACAGCAGGATTTACATTGCCTGGAGGAATGATTCAAG
Organism: Acacia acuminata; assembly: GCA_019022655.1. Classification (NCBI taxonomy): domain Eukaryota; kingdom Viridiplantae; phylum Streptophyta; class Magnoliopsida; order Fabales; family Fabaceae; genus Acacia; species Acacia acuminata. The sequence continues at coordinate 380,496 of JAFJYI010000336.1, forward strand.
AAGGAGAACAATTGTTATTGCAGACTCTCTCTCGTTTGTGCTATCTCATTCTACTGTTTTTATCCTATTTTTTAACTCATCAATTGCAAGTGAACCGATGGAGCTCAAGAAATTTTATCAAATGTGTGTGATTTCACCATGGTGGCATTAACATTCATGGTAATAGCTTTCGGGACGGGCATATATGCAGTGCTGGGCGTTTCCAAAGGTTTTGCTGTTGTCACCCTCTTAATTGTTTTATCCTTTTTCATCATTATTATATACGTTATTTTAGGGGGAAGTAGACGAAGGTCATTCTGATGTAAAACGCTGTTTAAGAAGTTACTTTCTTCGTAGGGTAAGAGATTTTCAATTGTCTCGTGCTCTCTAAATCCTTCTCCATGAAATTCCATTTATTAGTTTTATTTCATCTATTAATTGCAATTCTATTTATTAGTTTTACTTCATATATTGCATGTATTCAACTTGTGCACTAGAATTCAGAATAAAATACTTCAGTTTTAGTCAGTGAATTTTCTCAATCTAGTAACACACTATTTTGTTGAATTTAACTTTCATTTAAATATATGCAAATATTCTATCTCGCGTTTACTTCATAAATACACCAGTGCAAAATGGTCCTTTTCCACTTGTTAAAAGGTCTTTCTACATGAATTCCTCAATTAGAATAGATACAGATGATGTAGAAAGTCTAAGACCGGTGGAGTGAGAAAAACAGAGAGAGGGAAAAACATAGAGACGGAGTAGAGAGAGAGGCAGCCATGGTAATGAGGAAGGTGAGGAAGTACGAAATCGGGAGGACAATTGGGGAGGGAATCTTCGCCATGGTGAAGTTGGCTTAGAGAACCTGACGAGAGTGTCGCTATAAAAATGCTCGACCATAGCACCATCATCAAGCACAAGATGGTCGACCAGGCAAGTGTAAAATTCCCAATTTTTCATACTCGTGATCAGCCATTTGTTAGATAATAATCGGGTCACTACTTGTTCAAATTACTCTGTCTATTTGGTTTAGCGATATAAAAATTATTATAAACACTATTTTATTTATCCCGTTTTTCGGTAAGTTTTATAAAATCGCCATCTTCATTGATTTCACCCTCCCACTGAACGTAATTAAGTATAAGTCATAGAGGGCTTTTTTTTTAGTGATGAGAAAATCCCTATGAAATTCCCGCAACAGGAATTTCTTCAATTTACCTCCCCATCTCCAAACTTCTCACTCCACATATTTTATCTATTATTTTTCGACTAAAGTAATTCAAATAATATTATTTTAAATATTATTTCGCCCATCTCATACCTAAACTTCTCTCTCCAAATATTCTCCAAATATTCCCTCCACATATTCCCTCTATTAGTTTTCAACCAAAGGAATTCAAATAATATTATTTAAAATATTATTTTGCCCATTATTTAAAATTAATTTAAATAGTAACAATTGTAAAGGAAAATTAATATTTAAACATTCATGCCATCTCCTAAATCATATGTAATGATAATTAGGAAAAATTCCAATTAAATCCAGTTGAAATACTAAAATCCAAATTTAGGCCTAAACTTTTAAGAAATTATTAAGCAAGCCATGAGGCCTCATCAAGGATTTATGAATTTGGTGATTTTACCTCTTTTCTTCTTCTCTCTGTCTACACCGACTGGGTCATTCTCCTCTGTTTGTCTCATGTCTTCTCCTTCAAGAACCATCCTAGATATCTCTTCATGTCTTAGTTTCATCTTTGAGTCTCTCTCCATAAGAACTAATTGCGAGATCTCTTCCCCACCTCCTTGGAGCAACGAAGTAGACAGGGAGGGACTGAGAAATCGGAAGGAAAGCTAATATAAGAAACAAAGATTAGAAATGATCAATTCATGATTGAAAATAAGATTAATTTGGTTAAACTTCCTTCCTTTCTCTCATTCTTTCTGCATTGCCGCTCTCTTTTTCCTGATGGACATAATCACAAGCGTGTGTTAGTTGTCCGTCTTCCATTGCCACACCTTTTGTGTTTCTAAATTGCACATGGCGGGAAGAGCACATTATAAAATGAAATAAGCGTTTCAATGCATTTGTTTCCATTGAAGCTGTACAGCTGAAATCCTGAGTACGATACACTCTCTGCATTATGAGATTCAAAGGCAAGTTAAGTTAAATTAAAAAACACTCATTGCGACTTCATCCTTTTCTCTTATACATGTTCATCCCTCCCCACATTCTCAAAAATAAGTGAATTCTGATATTGGAACTTAATTTTTCTTTTTAACTACATATGGGTATAATGGTCTTTTAACAATATTAAAAAATTCCTAAGCAAGCCTAATTATGGATTTGTTAAAAGTGTAGGCTTAAACTTAGATTTAGGTATTTCAATTGATTTTAATTAGGGTTCTCTCTAATAATTATTAAATATTTAATGATCATCATCATTAAATATAATCATGGAAATTCAAGCAGGTTTATTAAATCCATACTTTTTCGTAATCATACATGTAAAAGTGATTTTAATAAATGAAATATAAACATAGTAAAAAATTTAAAGTCACCTATAAAAAATATATCCAACCAGAAATCACAATTAACCATTGTCATTTAATGAGTATCACTTATAAAAATTATTATCATCTAAAATCACAGTTTTTCACTGCTAATCCAAAATGCGTTGAGCTACCCTGATTCGCAGCCATAACCCAAATCTATTTGTTTTTCCTTTTTTATTATTTTTCCTTCATTTTAATTAAATGTAATTGATTTGTTTCTTGAATTATTTTGTTGAATTAATCTACCATGTCATGTAATTATTGACCAGAGATGGGAAATGAAGAAGGGGAGATGACGAGATTACGTCAATGAAAATGGAGTTGCAGACTTTTTATCTTTTTATTGACAAGGGTATTAAAGTCTTTTAATAATTTACGTCTTATTTTAAAATAAAATTAATATATGTGTTCCTTACAAATATTACTTCATATCAAACCTAATTTTAAAGCCTCAATCTGAATCTCAATCACAGCCGTAGTTCCTATCCATCAAAATTCTGCGTTACGTACCAAATTTGGCCTTATGGTTGCCGCTCAAGCTCTCACTACAATAACAGACTTGAATGTTTGACCCTAGAAATCATTAAAGAGAGACCTTCAGCGGCGACTTTTTTAAAGCCCCATGAGACTAACCCTTTCAGTGATATATTTAGGGTCGCCATTGAATCTCCCACTTTCAGCATCAACCTTGAATGTCGACTCTAGAATTCTTCAAAGGAAAGAAATTTAGCGGCAAAATGGTTTTTTTTTTTTTTTTAAAAACTAACAATAGAAAAATAAAAATATATAAGTCCAAATTTACCTTGATTATTTCTCATAAAATATTTTACAAGTGTCTATATATTTTTTACAAATTCACCTATGAAAAGCCATATATTGAATGGATTTAAATTCTCTAAATTAAAACTTGATGGATATTAATAATCAAATTATTATCTAACATTGTTGAGTGAGAAGTTATAAATTTATTTTTCTAAAAAACTAACGAAAACATTTGTCTCAACAATATTGGATCATGATCTCATGCATGATCAATTGAGGAATCCAAATTCCAAAAACAGAAGAAAAAGAAAAGAAAAGAACGTGAAGCAAAAAAAAAAACATGGAACCTATCTAATATCACAATACCTTGTTAGAATATTTTTATAACGAGAGGAGATGTGTTTTTAAAAAGTCATTTCTATATAAATAAAGGAAGGAAAAAGAGGATAAAAAAGAACTTCGAAAGAACCAAAAGATATAATGGTGTTTTGAAATTGTATAATCCTGTTGAGACGTGACATCTCAAAGTGGGATTTTGAAATATAATAAAAAAGACATAAATACCCATGTTAAAGTAACAGCTCCTTCTTTCCCTCCTATACCAATGGGCCCTCACTTTTTTCTTTTTAAAAATAAACATTAACCTCAGCCCCCTTCATCTTTCCTTCCTTCCCCTTCCATTATCGTCAATAATGGAGTCCGGCCCAACAACCACCGTATCCCAAGCTCATCACCGCACTTTTCTTCATCATGTAGTTAAGATCCTAGGGAACTCCTCGCCACAACCACCCCTCCTCCTCCACAAGGGGCTCAAGTATTGAGGATTCTAACCATATTGCCCCCTTCACCATATCCGCCCCCTCCGCCAATCTATCTATTACGTTGAACGGCGAGATGCATGGCGCAAGAGAAAAAGAGCACTTGGGAAGGGTCTTATTGTGATGAAGGAGGTCAATATAGAAATAAAATTATGAGAGGGAAGGGAACTTAATTTAAATGGAATAAAAAATGTCAATTTAAAATCTAACAAGTTCACAATTTGTGTTTTTTTGTTCCATCTCACAAAGTATTTCCTCCCCTCCCTCGTAATTTTCTTTTTGAACCTCCTTCAACACAACAAGACACTTCCTTAGTGCTATTTTCTCTTGTTCAATGCATCTTATCATTCGGCACAATAGATCAACAAAACATCATGGATAAACGCTAGAAGACTTCTAATTAATCATCTAGCAAAAAAGCGAAAGATGAACTCCCTTCACCAACAAGCATTGAAGGTCTCATCCACGCAACCTACAAGCTCCATCATATGGTCAAGGTTTACTTGCGAGAGCAAGGAAGCATGAACTAGTACTTTAAAGAACTTACCTTTGAACGAGAACTTGGATAAGTTACTATAGAATGAAGAATCTAATGATGCATTTTATTCTTAAAACATCTTCGTAAACTTTTTAGTTTTAGTTTGTTTATTTACTATCTCTTTTGTTGTTGTAAAAGGTGTTTTATAACCACAAACATACAAACACACACATATGGTTATGGTTATTAAGTAACAACCATCACTTATTAGAATACTCTGCAAATACATAACAATTGTACTTTGTAACCATCATATATTGTCTGCTGGTTCTGACGGTAAAACCATCATGAAATGTTAGATGAACATACAAATGATTTGTCTTCCGGCTTTATATTAGAAAAGCAACATAACTCTTTCTCTTAAATAAGAGTCAACTAAATGGTCTAAATATTTCCCTTTTCCACCCTCATGATGAGAATAGTATGTGCTTCTTCGTTCTTCGATAATCAGCACGAGAACCAAGTCCCCTTTCATTACCCAGAAGGTGATATTTGTAGCAAACTTTAAACAACGATATTTTTTGGCTTTATTGTTATAAAATATAAGAATGTAATTATCTAGGCACTAGCTATAATGGCCCACCTGCACCTGTTGGGATCCGTACACACAGAATTATAAAATTTTTACGAATCTCATCAGAGGATCTATCAACGGCGTTTAAATTAAGGTTCGTTAGAAAAACCGTACCTATGCGTGGGGTTGAGTGTTTCGTTCAATTCGGTCTGGTGCGCATCTTATCCCATCAGAGGATCTATCAACGACATTTAAATCAAGGTTCGTTAGAAAAACTGTACCTATGCGTGGGGTTGAGTGTTCCGTTCAATTCGGTCTGATGCGCATCTTCTGCTTTGTGCGTCTTGACCGTTGTACCACTTGAGTGTTCCGTTCAATTCGATCTGGTGCGCATCTTCTGCTTTGTGCGTCTCGACCGTCGTACATCTTGAACGTGGTGCCATCTTGTTCGATTAAACAGGAGCAGAACTTTCAAATCTCCTCCCTCTACCGGTATCCACACGAACCCTCTACCGGTATCCTCCCTCTACCGGTATCCACACGAACAGCACTAGAACACGGGCGGTAGCGTGCTATCTGTTGGAAATTATGCCCTAGGGGCAATTCATTGTACTTTGGATATTTGAGTTATTTAAAGTATTTTCTTTAGTTATCATTTTTTTCTCGCATGTTCGTATTGATAATCGCATCCCCGGATACATCTTAAAGATTATCCTAAATGTCCGGTCGGTCATCTACGCGGGAGCGAAGATGAATTAAGAGCAGTATGACTTTGATGAGGTATGGAGATACAATCAAAGTCATGGGCACTTGTAAGAGTACAAGGTGTTGGACCGACCCACTATGAGAAAGCTGCATGGATTAAGTCATAAGCTTATCTCATGTATAACGCGTCACAACTATGACTCGAGATCATCATGGATTCCTACATGATGAATCACGGGTCTTTGACCTAGTCAAAAGTCACCTTTGAGGGTGATGATAAAGGCTGGGATCGGGATCAATGGTTTTCATGCGGAGGGACGTGAATGGTCAAGATGGAATTTGTCCCTCACATTCGTAGAGAGATATCTTTGGGCCCCTCGATGAGTGAGTCTAAGAAATGTATGGCCATCTTGTGATGGAAAGGAGTTTCCATTTCACTTATTAGACTACTCGAGAATCGAAAGTAATGGTCAAGAAAAGGAAGTTGACATTATCCATGCCTCATCCTTGACCAAATTATCGCGTGACAAAAGGGACGTGACATGGTTGTACGATAGGTGTATCGTGTCATCGATCCCCATGTGAGTTGGGTAGTCGCAATGTCTTGCTAGAGGTCGCTTGCGATTTGTGGTTGACACGAGTGTTGGCCCACCGCCAATCTCACATGGGCTGCTGGTCGCACACAAGAATAATCCAACACGGGTAAAAGTGTCCGGGTTCATTGAATCTCGATTAACGAGATTAATGAATACCGAGTTTAATCTCAGGGTAAATATATATATATATATATATATATATATTTAAATTCGAAAATAATATAATGATATTATTTAATTGAGATTAAAATATTATTATTATATTATTTGTTTTATGTTTAATTTATTTGATAAATTAAATATCTAAAACAAACAGAGATATTGTATCTCATTTAATTTTCGAATAAAGATATTATTGTCTATTTAATTTAAATTGAGATATTGGTATCTCGATTTAAATAAATAGATAGATATCATTTTCCGATTTAATTTATTGAGATAAATTAAATCGAAGGCTTTTAAATTTGGATTAAATAAATAGGTTGGATTAAATCTATCGGATAGATTTAATTAATTATTTTTTTAATCTAGATTGAATTCGAAATTTCAGATCGGCTTTTAATTCGATTAAATAAATATTATTATATTAGATCTATCGGATAGATTTAATTAATATATATTTAATCCAGATCTAAAGTTTGAATTCAAAATTAATACGATTAATTTTGCATTAAATACGCTGAACAGGTTTTAGAAAACCTACGGGACTTTTAGTCGAGCGTATTCTAAAAGGCCGCGAGAAACCCTAGAGTGAAAAAGAGAGAGAGACGCAAAAGAGGCGCTAGCACGCTGCCATAGCCGTGAACGAGGATTGTTCGTGTGGATACCGTAGAGGAAGAGGATTCTAAGAGTCGTCTTTCTGGCGATCGAGGAGGTAGCCCACTGTTCAAGGAAGAATGAGACGCGGACGAATTCTAAAAGGTAATATCCGGATTCACTAGCCTTGATTTAAACGCACACTGAGTGATCCTCGGGACGGATTCGTAGAAATTTTTAATCCGCTGCGTTGTACGGATCCCAACACTAGCGCCTTCAAACCTTGTGTCTCTCATTTTTCTCTCTAGGGTTTCTTACGGCTTCTCTAATTCATCCATGTACTCAATACGACTAAATCAATATATATTTATAGAGTTTCTAAAACCCTAATAAACCGTATTAAAATATTCAAAATTAATCTATTTAATCTTGAATTCGAATCTAAATTAAATCAATACCTTAATTAAAATCATTCCAACAGATCTAATCAAATATATTTTTGATTTGAATTATGAGCCTACATATTTAATTGATCTTCATGAATTAAATCGAGATATGATATCTTTCTATTTAATTAAATCGAGATACCATATCTCAATTCAATTAAATACGAGATACTATATCTTTATTTGAAAATTAAATTTGAGATACAATATCTCAATTTATTATAGTTATTTAATTTATCAAATAAATTAAATACTATTCATAATAATATAATTATCTATAAATAATATCATTATTATTTTCGAATTTATATTATATTATAATATGATATGATATGATATATATATATATATATCAACTCTAGATTAAACGTATTCATTAAATTTTAGACATTTCTAAGATTCAATGAATCTGGACACTATTGCTCGTGTTGGGCTATTCTTGTGTGCGACCCTGCAGGCCCATATGAGATTGGCAGCGGGCCAATACTGTACCAGCCTATAAGTAGCAAGCGGCCTCTAGCAAGACATTGCAACTACCCAATTCATATGGGGATCGATGATACGATGCTACCTATGATACAACCATGTCACGTCCCTTTTGTCACATGATAATTTGGTCAAGGATGAGGCATGGATAATGTCAACTTTCTGTTCTTGACCATTACTTTCTCGATTCTCGAGTAGTCTAATAATGGAAACTCCTTTCCTTCATAGTATGACCATTTATTTCTCAGACTCACTCATCGAGGGGCCCAGTATTATCTCTCTACAAATGTGAGGGAAAAATTCCATCTTGACCATTCACATTCCTCTGCATGAAAACCACTGATCCCGATCCAAGCCTTTATCATCACCCGGTTAAAGGTGACTTTTGACTAGGTCAAAGATCAGTGACTCATCATGTAGGAATCCATGATGATCTCAGGTCAAAGGGCATTGTGACTCGGTTATATATGAGATAAGCTTATGACTAAATCCATACAGCTTTCTCATACTAGTGCCTATGACTTTGATTCGTATCTCCATACCTTGTCAAAGTCATACTAGCCTTATTTCATATTCGCTCCTGCGTAGATGACTGACTAGGGACATTTAGGATAATCTATAAGATATATCCAGGGATACAGTTATCATTATAAACATGCAAATGAAGTGATAACTAAAGGAGAATACTTTAAACAATATAAACGTTTAAGGTACAATGACTTGCCCCTAAGACATAATTTCCAACACCACCCACCGAGAAGGACTACTGTCCATGGAGCCATAGCCCTGAAGCTGTGTGGGTGCCAGCCTCTACTGAGGCAGGTATTGTCCGATCCTCTAGATGATTTTTCCCTTAGGAATAAATTCCTAAGAGTGCCTCCCTTAAGGACCCAAGGCAACGATCTGAGGTATAAGTATGCCTTAAGAGTCACTTGGTAACCAAGTCACTTGTAAAGACTAGCCTGTATGCTACCAATGAAGAGAACATTCAAAGAAGCGCTTGATCATTGACAACTTTCAGTTAGGGAAGGGTTATAAACTTCAAACCCTAAAATATGGAGACTTTTTTGGTAAGCCTAAATAAATTATTAGTTTAGAAAACAAACAAATAATATTTCCGGGGAGTAAAATATTTTTGCAAAAATTACCGGTACCAAGTATTTACTCTAGCGAGGGGCGGTGGATCGCCAGATATCCATTGAGTTTGCCTTTCGATGGCCTATTATTCTACATGCGAGACCATCACTCCTCTAGGTCTCTTTACAAGCCAAAGATAATATGTGTATATGTACAAGATTATACTTTTTATTCCCAAATAATGTGGGATTAGTTTCTTTAACACACCCACACATATATCCATATATTAACAGCAGGAAGAGTGTCAAAGTTGTTAAAGTTGTTGACAAGAAACTTTTCAGAAACAAAACAAGCATGTCATACATGAAAGATAATGAGATTCTTCTTCTGGCTTTTGATGCTAATATATTCAAAACTTGATTGCAGTAAACTAATTTGCGACTCTTTTTACAGCTGCTTATCTCCCAGGGAGAACTGATGTTCAATGCTTGCATCGTTGGCAAAAAGTTCTGAATCCTGAACTTGTCAAGGGATCGTGGACAAAGGAGGTGCAGCTCTCATACATACTTTCTTGTATAAATCCCATGTACTGTTCTATGTAAGTGGTAATATTATTGTCCTCATCATTATTGTTCTGATATGTTTCCCTTTAATAATGATTAGGAGGATGATTGTATAATTGAGCTAGTCACTAACTATGGTGTTAGGAAATGGTCCATTATTGCAAAACACTTGCCTGGTCGCATAGGGAAGCAATGCCGAGAGAGGTAATATTCAACATGTTCTTTGAATTTGTACCTTATGTTGTTATCGGATGTTTGACTATTGCTTGACACTACAGGAACATTTAAATGCAACATCATATTATTACAAACTATTTTCTGGGGCTTTTGCCGTTGAATTTCTAGTTTGGTGTCTGGTTAACCCATGGTTTAGATTATGACATCTTAAAATAGTTGCATCATATATTGAATACGCATGTATGATGATCTATGCTTTGAGTCGCTTTTATATTAGTTCTCTTTTGGTGAAGTAGTTGAACAGAACTGGTTCATTCAGCTTAGACATGAACGAATGATGTGTTCTGAGTGATGTTTTTGAAAACAATAGTTTTCAATTATGTATTGGTTAAATTGTCCGGGAAAGTTGCTATATACAATTAACTTCAGCTTTGTTGTTTGGCCTAAATTGCTGTCCGAATAGCTACATTCTGAAATCATGTTAATTGTGATGCATGCACTTCATCATTCTCAATGTCAATAAATTTTGCGGCCAAGGGGAACAACATTGAATTTTATGCTGCTACATCATCCCATATTCTTGCTTCATGCAAATTATGTACTCAGATACAAGCTCCTTTCAGGTGGCATAATCACTTGGACCCAACTATAAAGAAAGATGCATGGACAGAGGAGGAGGAAGCCACGCTTGCTTTCTATCACCAAATATATGGTAGCAAGTGGACCGAATTTGCTAGGTTTCTCCCTGGAAGGTATGTACTTTCATCTATGATGAAGGTTGCTTTCTGCGACATCATGCTTAAATATTTTACATTTTATTTATAATATGTTAAGCAGCTGAATATTATTTCTGTTATATCATTGAATCTTGTGAAAACAGGCTTGACAATGCCATAAAAATCATTGGAACTGTTCAATGAAGAAGAAGCTGGAGGCATCCTCACCTTGATGTGATGCAAATACCACTGCCTGTGATTCCAACCCTTGCAGAATCAATATGGTGGTTAAAGAAGATCAGAACCTCAGTCAAATGGTTTCTCCCAAAAGGAGCTGCAGATTGAAGCACAATATAGATTCCTCCTTGACAGCATTGATTGCTCCGAATACATGTGATGGGATGAGTGTTGGAATCTCGCAAGATGAGCGCAGATTGATTTCCTCACCGAAGAGAGTTGTCAACCAACCCATAACTCCTTTTGATGTTCCTCAAGTGAGGCTTGCTGCTGAACTAGATCGTGTTACTATTGAAGCTCCCTGTACTGTCCCTAATGAGCTGTCTAAGTCTTGTTTAGATGCAACGTTTTTCGAGGATGGTGAGTGTTTCAGTCCTCTTTCGAGCCTATCAGTATTGGCGAGTTACAAGGAGGAAGCTCGAGTTGAACCCAAAAATAAAAGAAACAGATCTCAAAGTCAAAACTTGTATCCTGCAAAATTATCACTGGTGGAAGATTTGACTTCCTCCACAGAATCTATGAAAGAAAACCTCATCAATGGTTATTATTGTTTGGCTTCCTCCACAGAATCTAGGAAAGAAAACCTCATCAATGGTTATTATTATCATACTCCTCCCAAGTCCACGGCAGCCAGTAGCCCTGAATCTGTCCTGAGGAGCTTAGCTATGACCTATGACAATGTTCCTTCCATCATTAGGAGGAGAGCTCACAGTAAAACAAGTCCTGAAGCTGTATGCGTTGGTGTGAATGGATTACACAATTTGAATTCGAAGCAGGGTGATGCCATGTTGTTCATGTCTAAATCAATGACCTCTGCCAGATCTCTCTTCAAAGGGCATTGAAACAGTATTGTCTAAATAAAATGATAATCCCATTATATTGTGGAACGCTTTTTATTTTGGCCCTTTTTACTGTAATTTTTGCCCTTAATTGTAGATGTATTGACGATTGGCATGGTTTTTTTCTTCAGAAGAATCTGGGTATATCACACTATCAAAAGATTTTTCAAAATTTTCCCAAATTTTTCAATTTCCGCCTGCCCTTTCCGTTTCCACTTTTTCCAGTACTCCCATGTTTTCTTCTCTTTTGTTCTCATAACATTTCTTTGGTATTTCAAAAAAGAAATTCTGAAACATTGAGCATGTTTCTGTCCTTTTTTTTTTTTTTGGGTAAGAAAAAGTTTTGGAGGGGTTCGCGATCGGTCCCCTCCGTGCCCTGGCTCTTTGAGCACTACATGTTTCTGTCCTTGTTGTCAAAGAATTGGTTAATAGAAATAGGCCCAACAAGAGCAAGTTAAGCATCAGTTCTTGGACCCCACCTGGACACAAATTTGCCCTTTTTGGCAGCTCCCAAAACCTATGTTTTAGAAACAAAACCTAGAACCTATGTTTTAGAAACAAAACCTAGTTTTGTCACAAGTCTGCTATTTTCTAAAAGTCATTTTTACATCGTAAATCTCAAAAGCTATTCTCTAAAAGTCATATTTACCTCGTAAATTGTGAAAATAATTTTTTCGGACCGGTCAAGTATTCTAAAATATTTCATGATCTTAAAAATTTATTTTAGGATATTAAAAAAAATATTTTAGATGTGACGGGTACTAAAAAGATACTTAATATTGATTGGTGCTGAAAAGATATTTCTCATGGTCTTACAAATTTATTTTAGGATCTTAAAAAAAACATTTCAGGGTATTGAAGGGTACTAAAAAGATACTTTCGACCGGTACTAGAAAGATACTTCTCATGGTCTTAAAAATTTATTTTAGGATATTAAAAAAATATTTCGGGGTAACAACTAATCTTAAAAAAATATTTCAAGGTAATCTTGATGGATACTAAAAATATACTTAATACTTATTGGTACTAAAAAGATACTTCTCATGGTCTTAAAAATTTATTTTAGGATATTAAAAAATATTTCAGGGTAACAATTGATCTTGAAAAAATATTTTAGAGTGCTGACAATCTTGAAAAAAATAAATTCATGGTACTAACAAGTACTAAAAAGATACTGAAAAAATATTTCCTGATCTTGAAAACAAAATATTTAGGATATTGAAAAAAATTTCAGGGTAATAACTAATCTTAAAAAAATATTTCAGTGTATAGAAACGTACTAAAAAATATCTTCGGGATCTTGGCACCGATCTTGAAAAATCGATGATGGCGGAAGAGAGAGACAAAGCGAAAAAAGTAGTTTTTTCACAAAACCTAGTTTTTGGCCTTAACCTAGGTTTTGATGAAGAATAGCTTGTAAAAAAAAAAAATAGGGGTGTTTGGTAAGGTTATGACAAAACCTAGATTTTGATGTCTAGGCAAAATAAGGTATTTGGCAAACTTTTACAAAATCTAGGTTTGATGCAAAATAGCTTCTAGACAATTTTAGGGTGTTTGGTAAACTTTTGTCAAAACCTAGATTTTGAAGTTATCCAAAGTTTAAACATTCATTTTTCTCCAAATGCTATTTTTTAAAAGTCATTTTTACCTCGTAAATCCCAAAAATTATTTTCCAAAAGCTATTCTTTAAAAGTTATTTTTACCTCGTAAATCCTAAAAGCTATTCTCCAAAAGTAATTTCCAAACGGAATTGGCTTGTGTCCGTTGCGCACTGCGTCCGCTTCCATCCACTGCAATGAAACGGCCCCGTTTGGCGCAAAAAACTGAGGTTGAAGCCTTTAAAAAAAAAATTAGGGTACTGACTGCTATTAAAAAAATACTTCAATATACTGAACGGTACTTAAAAAATGTTTCATGGTCTTAAAAAATTATTTTAGGATCTGAAAAAAATATTTTAGGATCTTTAAAAAATATTTTGAAGTATATTTTTAGTACCGATCAATATCCCGAAATATTTTTTAAGTTCCTAAAATAATTTTTCAAAATAATGAATTTTTTTTTTTTCAATATCAGTTAGTATCGTGAAATATATTTTTAGTATAAACCAATATCCTCAATTTTTTTAAGGTTATAAAGTATTTTTTCAGTACCAGTCAGTATCCTGAAGTATCCTTTTAGTACCCTGAAATATTTTTTCAGATCCTAAAATAATTTTTCAAGACCATGAAAGATTTTTTAAGTACAGTTTGGTATCTTGAACTATTTTTTTTAGTACCAGCTATTACTCTAATTTTTTTTTAAAAGACATCAACCTCAGTTTTTTGCATTGCAGCGGACTGAAGCGCGGAGCGAACAGAAGCCAATTCCTTTCCAAACGGGCTAAAATAACTAGCTTGAGCCTTTGTTTTGCATAATCAGTTATATAGGTGTTTGCAGTCAGTAATGTACATTAGGATATATCTATCCTTTTCTGCTTAAAGTGAGGATTATTTTAGATATACAAGTCTCCGTCCTTATTAATACTCCCTTTGGTCCTAATTAAATTGTGACAATTCAATTGCTGTTTTTATGGCTAAGAACAATAAAAGTGGTAGTCGAATCAAGCATATCGACATTAAGTGTCTAGCTATAAAAGAGCGTGTTGAAAAATAAAACAAGTGGTTATTGAACACATGAGCACTGAATTGATGATTGCTTAACTAAAAGCATGCCTACATTGAAATTTCAGGATCATGCAGAAAGAATGGGACTTGGTTCCTTTATGTGATTTTCGTTGTAAGAACGATGTTATTTATGAAACTCTATTTGCAATGTTTTCTCATTTCAGTTTATGTTCACATTCATTTGTTTGTTTAATTTGAGAAATATCATTAAGTTTGGACCAAGAATGAACGTAGGGTTTATTCATTAAGTTACATGGGTTTGGGAAACATGATGCACTTTGTGATACATGGAAGATATTACTCGCTTTAAGAGGACCTATCGCTATGATCTATGCATTTTGTTTCTCGAGAAGATATATCTTTGAAGTGTGTGGACCAAGTGGGAGAATGTTGGAATTTTAATTATTATATTAGTATATATTTAATTTTAAAAATATTCCATTAATTCTATTAAGTGGCCCACATTAATTTCGGTTTTGTAACCTACCAATCAATTCAGTAACGGCCCATTCAATACGCAATAATTGCCAATTATTACACATTAATGGCATTCATCTCTGTGATGGCCGGAGGTAGGAATTCAGACGTGTATAAGGTTTTGGCCCCTATTTATACTTTCTCAATAATAATTAAAGAGAATAATAATTTAATAATACATCTATATATTCTATAAAGTAAATAATGTTTACAACTCATTAATATCATATACACTTTAATTTTACTTTTTTTCTTATAAAATAATTTTGAGCAATTTTTATCATATTTTCCCATATCACCCCTACTAATACTTCCTCCACAATAATTAATTTAACAACACGCTTAATTTAATAATACATCTATATATTATATAAAGTAAATAATGTTTGCAACACGCCTATAATGAAGCACTGGGATTTGTTGGCAGAACCTTTATCAACGGATCCGATTGGCTTCGAATATGACTGAAGAAATATTTCAAGTTTTGGGATTGGGCAAGACATGGTATATATTTTAGAAAGGTAAAGCCAGGGTCATATCATGTAATCGAAGTAGTGAATTGTTAAGAGTACCAATTGTGGGTGATGTAATTTTAATTTTAAGTAGGGGTATTTTTGGAAAATAATTATAATTGTAATACCGGATAATTATCTATCTGGAATATTATATTTTAGCAAATAATACCTATTTGGAAATAGGTGAATATGTGGTTTTAAAACCTTGAAGGATACTTATTCTATTGTCTAGGGAAATTTCTAATGAAATTAGAGGGATTAAAGTGGCAAAATCCCTAAATGCAATTATGGGCCATGAAATGCCCTGAAAATATTATGATAAATCCCAAGAGGCAATAAAATATTTATTGGAAATTAGAAAGTATGTTGTCTCTAATTTTAGGAATTTTTGGGATTATTTCCCTTGAAAAATAATAAGGCAAAATTAAATAAAATTTTGGGGAGCATAAATTGCCCCATGATTTTTAATATGATATGTGGGACATAAAATACCAATGTCACTAAAATAGTTGTGAGAAAATGATTAATCCTAATTAAGAAAATTATCAACAATTAGAAAGTGATTAGTTAAGTAATTAATGGCTAATTGTTTAAGCTGAACAATAGAATATTTAAGGTAGATTATGGAAAATCCTTTAATTAAGTGTTTATGGCTAATATTAGCATAAAGTGTGCTTGCTAATCAATTAGAAAAGATTAAGAAAAATTGGTAAGATTAAGAACATGAAAACCCTAGATCCTAAAAGATTACTAATCATGGGATTAAGGCTCTAATTAAGCTTCTAGCTAATTTAGATAAATTTAAAAAAAATAATAATAAAGGGAAGAGAAAATCAAAATTTGAGTGTGAAAAGGGTTGTGGGTTTTTCAAAAATAATATCATGATATTTTGTTAATTAATAATAATATAATTAAGATATTTGTGGAAGAAACAGGTTGGATAAAGGGGAAGGCGATAGAAATTAAATCCTACCTAGAAAACCGTGAACTAAGTTTCTTAGGTCGGGACATATTACAAACAAGTGAATTTTTGTCGAGAAGTTGGTGTTAGCGGAAGTCATTTTCTCAGAGCCTTGGCGGGGCGAATAAGGGATCAGATGAAAAGATATTTTGTAAACAAAAAAATGAGATAAGAAAAGTGAGAACCAATGGAAAATAAATCATAACTTGAAATCCTTGAACTAAGTAGAAAACAACTAGACATATTATGAATCGGTGAATTTTTGTCCCAAAGTTGATGTTACCCGAAGTAATTTCCGTAATCGACGGTTATCCGAAAATGTTCAACAGTTACGAAATACCTTGAATGGGATCAAAAATTTAGTTAATCCAAATATTCTTAAAGAGGAAGATTAGATCTTGGTGAGTTCTAAGGACTTTTGAGATTTTTAAGATTACGCGATTAGAACACCAAACAGAAAGACTTATGAGAAGAAACTCATAAAGTGAATAGATGACATCATGTTGATGACATAAGGGGACATTTTTGTGGTGGAGAGAAGAGGAAAATGAGTGATGTTCATAAGGCCACATCTTCATCATCCTAGCCCTTGATGCAAAGGTTGATCCAAGGGATGAGATCCTTTGACTTTTGCTATAAATAGCCTTTCACATTTCTCTTCAAACTCACCAATTCACAAAGGAATCCTAGAGAGAGGTTAGAGAGAAGTGAGAGCAAGGAGGAGCTCGAAAAAGAAGTAGCGAAGTCTTTGGGTAATTTCTTTGGTCTTTAGTCTTAAGCTTTCGTAGTTTTTCGGTAGTTATAGTAAAAATGTTAGTTTGATCTTTAATCTTCCAAGTATTATTTTAATATCATGTTTTAGGGTTAAATATGATATGTATTTCGAAAATTATGTTGGAGAAAGAGATATGGCGAAATTTTGAAAGATTAGAGTCAAAGTAACGAAGCTCTGGCGAAATTCCGTCGATTAAGGGAGTCAGGGGTAAAATGGTAATTTGGGACTAGAATGTCTGGTATAATGTTGACCATTGATTAGAAACGTTATTATCCTTATAGGATATCCGTGATTACGCTTTGATCAACAGTCGTACCGAAGTTCCGTCAACGAAGGTACGTTCGCGTACTGTAACACTAACTCTGATGTTTATTGTATGCGTACATGTGATATGTGTATGGTATGTTTATATGAGGTAGTTGATAGCTATGTGGTATGTTCAATGTACTGTTATTATACTTGCTGGGTGTTGGGATACGTTTGCTAGGTACGAAATGCTTGGTGCGAAATGCTAGGTGCGAAACGATTGCTAGGTGCGAAACGTATGCTAAGTGCGACATATCTGCCAGGGGGCATGTCTGCTGTTGGGATAAGCTTGTTTGTATGCTCATATACTGTCTATGTTGTATATATAAACATGAGGTTAACCGTTACTTGAGGTTCAATGGGCATTGAACCTCAGCTCTTAACATAGCGTCAGGGTCAGGAGGACCGAGGATCGAGGAGAAAGGCAAGCGGCACGCATAGGGACTCAGCTGAAGACTTTCTTCTTTTGTTATTTACTTTTGAAAACACTCGGTATAATGTACCGCTACGTAATTAGCCGGACTTACGGCATTTTGAATATAAATATCGTTACTCAATCGCTCCGATGCTCTACTCGATGAAAAAAAAATATACTGCTTTTGAAAATGGGATGTTACAATAATTAACTAATTTAACTTCTTTCCTTAATCTCTCCAAATTCTGGTAAATAGTTCTTATAATTAGGACCGGAGGGAGTAAGAAACACTTAATCAAATAATATAGATAAATGAGCTTCAATTTAAAATGTTGGTGAATTTATCATTTTACTCTAAATTTTTAAACTCATGGTCGGTGGTTGCAAGCCGGTCAGTGCGAGCTCCCACGGTCGGCCGCAGTGGTGCTCTGATGAGGCTTATTTTTCTATTTTCTTTATTTATTTTAAAAGCGAGGGCAAAATGATAAATTCATCAACATTTTAAAATCTCAATTTGAACCCTCACCTTTATGTCATTTCAAAATGTTAACAAACTTTTTATGGTTTAGGAATCTCAAATGGTGTTTAATCGTCATTTTTTCTAAGAAATAATAAGAAAGAGAATAAGTAAATAATTATAAATAAAAAGGATTGTGGAAGATAAAATAAGAAAAGTATTATAATAAACAGGATTGATGCTTTAGGGGTTATGATAATAAATATATCAACATTAAAATGAGTAATTAAATAGAGACAAAATGAGAAACCAACAAAGAGAATAAAATCAAGGCATATGTAATGTTGTTTCTTATAAAAATAAATTGAGGAGTATACGTTTTCCGACCTATAAAAGGAAGCACGCGTAGAAATTTTTTTATACGCTTCACTCAATACGTGAAATTTCTTTGGCCAAAAGGAAGCACAATGCACGCGTAGAAATTTTTATACGACCTTACAAGAAACTTTTAACCACTCAATACGCTTCACTCGTGGAACACGCGCATTGAAATTTCTTGGGCCAAAAGGAAGCACGCGTAGAAATTTCCTCCTAATGTTCTCTCTCTTTATACATATTTTGATCCGATTTGTGCCTGAATTATTTGATCCCTAAATTCTAAAGGTAAGATTTAGCGAACAGGATCAACTAAATAAAAAAAAATCAAACTAATGGATATAATTTACAGCTGCCTTTCTTTATAAACACGCTTAATAGAGTAGTTTGACTAGTTCTGAAATACTAATGACGTAACTTAAAAGAGCTGAACTTTCAAAACTTTTTTTTTTTTTTTTTTTTTTTTTTTAATTTGAAGGAGTAAAAATACACATGTGCTTTACCCTTTCGAGTGCTGACACCATATGCTTTTTCGGGAGCAAAAATACACATGTGGTTACATTTTAGGAGCAAAAATTACACCACCGTTAAAATCTAAATTAACGGTGCATTTGCAACAGAAAATATCATATTTACAACAGAAAATGTCATATTTACAACAACATTTAAACACCTGGATTTTGAACATAGAAAGGTCATTTACAACAACAACAAAAAGGCTATATTTACAGCAAGAAATGCTGTATTTACAACAAAATTTAAAATCTGACCATATTTACAACATAAAATGCCATATTTACAACAACATTTAAATACTTAGATTTTGAATATAGAAAGGTCATTTACAACAGAAAAATGCTAGATTTACAACAGGAAATGCTGTATTTACAATAAAATTTAAAATCTAGTCATTTACAACAACAAAAAAAGCTGTATTTACAACAGGAAGTGATGTATTTACAACAAAATTTTAACGGCGGTGTAACTTTTGCTCCTAAAATGTAACCACATGTGTATTTTTGCTCCCAAAAAAGTATATGGTCTTTGGGCGCTTCTGAAGATAAAGCGCATGTGTATTTTTGCTCCTAAACCTTTAAAAAAAAAAAAACTCAGGGTATCTTCCTTTATAAGGAATGAGATTTTTTCAAAACATGAAAATCCAAAATAGATTTATTTTGAATTCATTACACTAGCCAGGGGGGTCCAGACTGACAATGCTATTAAAAATCATTGGGACTGTTCAATGAAGAACTTGGAGGCATCCTCACCATAATACACATGCTACACATGCGACGCAAATATTGTTGCCTTTGATTCCAACACTAGTAGAATCAATATGTTGTTTAAAGAAGAAGATCAGAACCTCATTCAAAACACCTCATTAATGTTTATTATCATCCTCCATTCTAAATATAAGATATATTTACTTAACTTGATTAGATTGAAGAAGTAAGTTAATATGACATATATTTTTTAAAACACCTTAGTCATCTTCCTTAATTCTTTCTTTTCCTCTTCTTAAGTTGATTATTGTTGAGGGAGTATAAATAGAACTAAAATTATGAAAAGATTGATAAATATGAAAAATATATCTCATAGCAAAAAACTGGACAAAACCGGCCAGAAAACCGATGAACCGAACCTTGGTCCAGTTTGGTTTGATGGCTGAATCCGAGGAAGAGTCGACTAACCCAATTCAGCTTTGACTCGGGTTGGTTTGCCCGAGTCATATTTTTTAGTGGAAATGTCCCAAAAGGGTGTCGTTTTTGGACATTTTAATAGGAAAAAAAAATCAAATTGCCTCTTTTCTTCCCTGTGCCCTAAGGCCCCGTTTGGTACAGGGAAGATTTTAGGAAGGAAAGGAAAGAAATGGAAGTGAAAGGAAAAGAAAGGAAGATTAGGAATGAACTTTAAATAATGTGAGTTGTTTGGTATCCTGGGGAATGGAACTTAAGTTGAGGGAAAATGAAATGTTTGGCATGAAGAATTGGGTGGTGGTTAAGTGGGAAGATGAGGTGAAATTTCTAAAATGCCCCTAAAAGAAAAAAAAAAGTTGAGAACTAAGAAGTGATTCATTTTGTTTTCACGCGACAAATTGATCAAACCAATTAAAAGCTGCTACATTAGAATAAGGAAAATGACCTCTGTTAAGCACAGAAAGTATACAAATTTGACCCAGAATGAGGATGAAGAAGAACACATTAAACAAGTTTAGAATATGCATAACAGGATCATTGGTTGCTGTGAAATGCGCAGTACCAATCGAACGTTAACAGACAATGTGTTGAAAAAAAAATCAGCAAAAAATAAGACGTTCGAACTTTAGAAATACGTTTGAATGTAAGTAATAATTGAAAAACGAATATGATCGAACCAAAATTTTGACAATGACCAAACCTCTACATAATTTCATATCAGAACAACAGAACGAAAGTAAGTCCAAAATTCAATACTTGATAACAACCAAGCTTGTGCTATGTTTGTTTGTTACAAGAAGCAAGTACACTAACATAAACCAAATTTTTGAGAATTTGCAAGAAGCAGGTACAGTAACATAAACCAAATTTTTGAAAATTTGCAAGAAGCAGGTACAGTAACATACACCATCGGGCAAAATTTCACACAAAATCAATACCCATTTTGACTTACCTGGATTCGAGAATCGTCTCCCCTTCCTTAAACTTGTCCTTCGACTGTCGTTTAAGCGACCTTGACTCGTCCTTGTCGCGAGATCCTCGTTCTCGCGTCGTAGGTGTTATAAGGTCGTGCGTTTTTACGTGGTTTTTCGTCCCATTAATTGCCTCTCCCAGGAAGATTTCAACCTTCCCGCTTCTTTCAGATGGAAAGCACTTTCCAATGATTGATGGAAGATTCAAACCCGCAGGATTGTTACATGATGGAAGATGTGTGCCCCAAACATGTTTTTTGCGCATGAAAGTTGTTATCTTCCCTTTCCATCGGCAAAATTTGCTCTAACAAACAGGGCCTAAAGCTTTGTTGAGTCGACTCTTCTGTCACTTTGAGTCTACTGGTGTGTGCCCTACCGATCTTCTTCCCAACTATGCCTCTTCTCGTCTTTGCGGAAGGTGAAACGTGAGTGGTGAGTGACGATCATCGAGCTTGAAGCGACGCAGCGACAATGAGTGTCTGAACTCTAAAGCCTACAATCTCCATTTATGCTTTCCTTTCCTAATTCTTATTGAGATTTCACTGTTTTACTTGATTATCTCTAGGTAAAAACCGAAGATTTCCAATTCTGCGTTCTTGTTTGGGTTAAACGGAGGTTTTTGATTTGTGTTATGATTTATGAAACTAGTTATTAAAAGCTATTGGGGTTCGGCCAAACCTACTCTGGGTTCTTCTTCTGCCTGAGTTTTTACTCATTTCGGAAGATTTTGATTTGGGTTCTTCACCCTACCCTTCTTCTGCTTGATTTTTGGCACATACTTGCTTATTTTTTCCCAAATGTGTAAGAAATTCTAGTATACAGAATTATTGGTTCTATAAAACTCAGAAGATGGATTTTCAAACATGTGAGGTACAACTTGTAATGATGAAAAAAATAATCAGATCCTTCCCGTGGAAGAAGACCTTGCTCTTCTTATATACTCAGTTGTATCTCTCTCTTTTTCCAATTGCATATATTAGTCACAACTATTTCTTAAAGCCAGAATTATTCTAACTCAATTGAGATCCAACTATTACAATTTGAATCGGTTGCATAGTTACACCTTCTTGGTTATTAAGAATTTAAGATTAGGATGAGTTTGTATCTCTCCATTTCCTTTCTTTGCAATTATTGCAATTGTTTAAATATATTTTTATGTCTATTAACTCATCATCAACCTAATTGCTTGATGGATTTTTATGTTACTGCTTTGAAGATGATATTTTTAATTTTTAATTTTATATTTTTTTGCAGGGATGGATAATTCAAGTTTTCGAAATGAGAATGTCACTCCTACTCTCAATACTGAACCTTCCAACACGAATCTTAGTCCTACTCTGAATACCTCATTCCCTACCAAAACTGATCCAGCATGGGCACATGTTGCCTACAAAAAAGAGGGGACACAAACTGTTTATACATGTTCTTTTTGTGCTAATCACTACAAAAAAAAAAAAAAAACAGTTTTTTGCGGCGGAAAAATTCCGTCGCAAAAACGCTATTTTCCGTCGCAAAACAATTGCGGCGGAATTTGCGACGGAAAAAGTTCCGTCGCAAAAAAAGCCCTCGCAAGCCAAATTTCGGTCGCAAAAATGTTTTTTGCCTCGCAAATTTCAGAATTTGTGAGGGAATATTATTCCTCGCAAAATCCACAATTTTGTGAGGGAAAATTCGTTCCCTCGCAAAATTTGAAAATTTTGTGAGGGAGCAACTTCCGTCGCAAAAATTGAACATTTTGTGAGGGAAATTCTTTCCCTCGCAAAATGTTCAATTTTTGCAAGGGAAGGATGTATTTTGCGAGGGAACATCCTTCCCTCGCAAAAAAATGAACATTTTGCGAGGGAAAGAAGTTTCCCTCGCAAAATATGAATTAATTTTTTTAAAAAATATGAAAAATAAAATAATTACATTAAAAATTAGAAAATAAAAAGACTTTTATATCATAAAAATAAATTGTAACAATCATAAGAGTTTACATAGCAAAAACAAAATATTACAAATTATAATGTTTTGACGAAAATGAACTAAAAAAAGTCTAAAGCTGCTGATCTGGTCGGGATCACCACCAGTATCGTGATCACCACTAGGAGGGAACCCCGTACCCTTATCCTTCAATATGGATTGGAGAAGTGCTCGCATCTCTCAGTAATCATCTCTCCTTGCTCTTTCACCTTCGCTTTTAACGCCTTTACCTTCTTATCTTCTACAAAACCAACATTATGAGAATTTCAAATCTCATGAGTTGTTTTGATAAAGGGTCAGGTTGAATAATGTAAAAGAAGATACTTAAAAAGGAATTTGATGAAGCACAGAGAAAAGAAAAAGACATGGAAGCATCATTGTGATGTTAATAAAGTATATGAATTATGACTGCGTGAGACATCTTACTATGGTACAAATAAACCTTTCTTTTTCTTTTCCTTGTTTTGGCTAATCAGTGGCAAAGTCTTTCTGTGTTTTCTCTTTTTATATTTTGTACTACAAGTTTTTATTCCAGGTTGATCATGAAAAGGGTTCTTTCTTTCTTCTTTCTTCTTTAAAAAGAAAAAAATCAAAGAAAAAAATTAGTGTAGCTTTGAATCAGATCTTGTTATCCATCCACACACCAAAAATAAAAGTGAAATATATTCAGTTTAAGAGCAATTTGCTACCAACATTGACGTAGCAATTCATGTATGTCTTATTCTTCCTTAGCTGGGATGGCAATTAACAACATAACCTTTTTTCAAAACTTTCGTGTTGTCAATCTGTTTGACCTAAATTAAATGTTCTCATTCGACAGCGATACAAAAATACAAAGAAACTTCTAAAAACTGTTGCTTTTAATATCAACGAATGTAGCCACTTTGTTGCTTTTTCTCAAAACTGGTAAAAACGTGCCATAAATCCTATTTCACACAAATTTGAACAATTTAGTGTTACTTTACTTTCAGCTAGCACAAACTCAGTGTGTACACTGTTCAAAACAACCAAAATGAGTGAATCCTAGTTAGTAGCCACACCAAAAGTGTGTGGAGCATGACTATGAGTAATGCAGTAGTTGATTCAGCTAGTGCCAAATGTAAATTCAGCAACTTCAATTTCCTTTTTTTTTAAAGAGAAATTCAGCAGAAATGCAAGTATATGGAAAAATCCCAATGATGTGTGAATAATTTCCTTATAATAGCAGCAAAATGCACGTCTAAATAAGGATGGCAGTTCAAGAGCAAGCACATAGTTGGCTAGCAGCAAAATTACTCAAGTAACAGTAGTTCTTGACAACAAGACCAGTCCAAAGCAACACAAGCCACCATCCAATGATCCAATGACAGAGGTTAATGACAGATCATGATTGAAAAAATATATATCATATCTGTGAAGCTTTAGGTGTCATGTAATGAAACAAACTCCTTCATTCAAATGTTGTGCAAGGAAGCAACACTCACATTAACCTAAGACATAGAATTTGTAATACATAAACAAAGCACAACACTCAACACAGAAAAATGATCGCACAATCAACACAATTTTCAAACTCCAAAACTTCATATTGTTTATCCTTGTCTTCAAGATTACTGGATATGCAGTTCGTGGACAAGAGAGAAGAGAATTTAGTTTCAAATTTTGTGCAGAACACAATCAGAGACCCTGCTAAATGCCAGAGTTTGACTCTTCATCGGAAAACTTTATAAGCAAAATAAAATAATCTGCATGGTCAAGCTAGCTCAATAATCAAACGAGTATAAAACAATTTTTTAAGTGAAACGAGAAATAAAATAAAGAAAGCCTCTGGATCCTGTAGCTTTACCAACAGAGTATGGAGCAAAACCCAATGTCATTATTTATTTTGATTCTCATGATAACCAAGTAGATACAGAGCAATCCAAAAAATTAAGGACTTCTATTCCTGTATTTCAGAGACTACCTAAGCAAACAATGCACAAACACAATAGCCCTCAGATCAAAACTCATCAGTTCAAGCCTTTAACACTTAGTCAAAACCACAGAGCTTCATAACTACTGCCATCAAACTCGATTCTAATCTAACCAAATCTAACCCAAAAATAGAGAAAGGTGCGAGCTTTACCTCAGAAGAGGAACAATATTAGACCGAGAAACTCGGGTGGGCCGGAGGCACGAACACAAAGAATATGCACGAGAGAAGTCGGGACTCAATCCCAAATCAACTTAGGCCGAGAACCGAGGGCAAGATAGGCGATAGATGAGCTCGGGTTCTTCTTGGGGAATGGAGACGCAAGAGAACAGTCCGAGCCGAGAGACGAGCGACGGTGATGGATGGAAGGAATGAAGAGGGTCTGCTTTGTGGTTTTTACGTGCGACGGTGTAAGGGAAAGGTGGAGGTGAGTGACGATGAACGAGTTTGGCCGAGAGAGACAGAAAAAGCGCGGTAGCCGGACGTGAAAAATGAAGAACGGAGGTGAGGGGAAAGGGGCGATTGTGGAGGAAGAGCGTCGGAGGAGGAGGCGAGAGCTCGCGATGGTGAAGACGACTCCGATGGTTCGCGAGAGGAAGAAGAAGGTGACCATGGCAAGATCGAGCTTGAGAGGCGATAAGTAAATATTTTATAATTAAATAAGTATAGATTCCGAGATATATGGATTGATTTTACTAATATCTTATGCTTATTTAATTATCTTTTATATATGTATCTATCTTTTAATTAAATATAGGATAAAAGAATATTATAACGAGAAAATCTATTGATATCCTATTTTATTGTCCGGGAGATATTATGTGATCTAGCGAAAGAAATAATATATAAATATATATCTTTTGAATTGATAGCGTGGGTCCTACAAGAATTAATTGATATCGTGACTTCTTGCAAGGGTCTATTAGAAGGATCGATCAATCGATTTTCTTGATCATTAGAAGATTAAAGGAACTAATAAATAAAAACAAGGAAATGATAAAAGCAAATCGCATGGTTACGATATACCAAGATAGTAATTGGATTTGGAATAAAATATATACACAAAAGTCCAAGATTGCACACGGCCCAAGGAGTAAAAGACCTAAGCTTTACTATAAAGTGGGACGACACCACGCATCGGGATCATCACAATTCAGCGCAAAAAGAATCACAGAGAAGCAAGAACGACGCAGCAGAGACGCGCACGAAGGAGCATCATCGGAATTCAAGAAGGAGAATTGGGGGAGGCACACGGATCAGCAAAGGCGCAAGAAATTAGGAGTGTGTGTGCCGCAAGAACGAGTTTGATTTTCATCTTTTTTTTATTATTTTGTTAACCTAGCCATGCTTGGCTAGTTTTCTTTTGTAGTTAGGGCGAGGATGAACCCTATGCGAATTTAAAATATTTGTTTGGATTCTTTATTGATCTTTATTTTCTTGATTGAATGAATTATCTTTGCTTAATGCTTTCTTGAAGATTGATCACCTTTTAGATTGTTCATTGGTTAATGTATGACAATAGAGATGTTGGTGCATTTAACTAGAACCGTTAATTCATCGTAGAGTTGCATGACCTAGACATAGGCTTACGAGTTTATGCGATCTCGAATTACGGTAAAAATATGATCTTTCCAAACAATACTAAGACATTAGGTTGTTTTCAAAGATAACGGACTAAGGTAGCATCAAGACATTGGGACTTAGTCTAACTTTAGAGAATTGATCGTCAATCAAGGGAATAATAATCAATTAGGGATTCAATTCAAATTATTAGAGGAACATGTGGGGATTCTCATCCCTATTTGCGGTTTT
The DNA here is from genome assembly GCA_019022655.1 of Acacia acuminata. Classification (NCBI taxonomy): domain Eukaryota; kingdom Viridiplantae; phylum Streptophyta; class Magnoliopsida; order Fabales; family Fabaceae; genus Acacia; species Acacia acuminata. The sequence goes on from JAFJYI010000336.1 coordinate 407,598, forward strand.
CTTAATTACTCATATTTTCTCTCGGTTGTTCTTGAGATTCATAATTTTGAATTCTTGTTCTTTATTTAATTCTTTTTAAATTGTTTGGTTACAACTCACCCCATATTACTCATTCATCCAACTAAAGCGAAAATAACAAATTAGTGATTGGAGTACTATTCCTCGTGGGACGATCTTTTTTCTCACTACTTTATTACTTATAACGACCGGTGCAGGTGCCGAAGTCGCTATCAAGTTTTAGCGCCGTTCTTGGGAATAGTTTTATTTCAACACTAAGATTAGTTATTGAAACTCTAGATTGGATTTTTCTTTTGTTATTTTACTCTATTTATGCGAGGTAATTGACGTGAAATTCACGTAGTTTGATCACGAAATCGAAAAGACAAACAAGGAGAAACCGGAAACTTGCTAAACGAGAGAAAAAGAAAGGTTGTTAGCTCTAGTGATCACATCGAACTGGTTATAATGGCGCAGACGATGATGCGAGATCCTCCCGTCCTCCTCCAAAGAGGACCATGGGCGACTACATGACACTTAATCCGCCAAGAATGTAACTAGCATTGTCAAACCGCTATGAATGCGAATAATTTTGAAATCAAGCCATCCCTCATAAGCTTGGTTCAACAAAGTTCTTTTAGTGGGAGTGATTTAGAAGATCCTAATCAGCATATTGAGATTTTTTTCGCAGATTTGTGATACCATCAAGATGAATGGGGTTCTGAAGATGCTCTTCGTGTGAGGCTGTTTCCTTTCTCTCGACGGGGAAAGCAAGAGCTTGGCTTCGTTCTTGTCCTACTCGGAAGTCTCTCCACTTGGGACATTATCACTACAAAGTTCCTTGAAAAATTTTCCCTTCTTCTAAATATACAAAGGCGATGTCGAGATATTAGTTGCTTTACTCAAGGCAATGGGGAATCATTATGTGAAGCTTGGGAAAGGTTTAAGGAGTTGCTTAGGAAGTGTCCACAACATGAGCTGCAAGACTATGAACAGGCGAGGATATTCTTCAATGGGATGCTTCCGTCTTCTAGGATGATGATTAACGTTTGCGAAGCCAGGTGGTAGGCGAAAAACAAAACTCCGGAAGAAGCATTGGAGTTGTTTGAGGCTATGGGGTCCCTTGAGAATGAAAGTGTTACTCCACAACCAAAGAGGGGAGTTCTTCATCTAGACTCTTACAATACAATTTTGGCCCACAATGAGAACATTTCCCAAGAACAAGGCGATCCAACGGTTAGCTGCCGCCATCACTAAACAAACTTGGCTCTTCTCGGGTCCCATCCATCACTTCTCGGCCTCCTTTGCTTTGTGATTTTTGCAAGGGAACACGCTAATGGAGATTGTGAAGCTGGTAGTCTTTTGGAGAAGCAGTGAGGTTAATTACATGAGTAATCCTCCTAGGCATCGGTTTAATCCGTATAGCAACACAATCACAACTCGGGCTGGAAATCTCACCCAAACTTTTCCTATAAACCCCAAGCAGCACCTCAGCAGTTCCACCAAACCACCACCACCATTACTGATCTGGAAAAGGCTTTGACACAGTTAACCCATACCAGCACTGAATACATACAAAGTTCGAAGCTTTTAGGAATGAAACAAAGTCTTTCTAAAAAATCGGGGAAGCTTCAATCCGGAACTTGGAGAATCGATTCAAGGCGGTTATCAAAGCAAATAGCGAGAGAGGAGCCAAGTGTCCTTCCCTAGTGATACTGTGGTCAATCCAAAGGAGCATTGTAAGGCCATATCTACAAGGAGTGGTATAGTGATTCAGCCGGTTGAGAAATCATTCGGTGAAGGAAAAATCTGAAAAAGGGGTGGAAGAACATGAAAAGGGTTTAGAAAAAAGAGGATAAAAAGGTTGAGAATGATTATGTGCAGCGGGTTCCAAAGGAGATAGCTACAAAGAAGTCTCCCACTCCTTTTTATGCAAAACCTCCTTACCCCCAAAGGTTAAAGCGTGATTCGAAGCAACGGTATGCCAGGTTCTTGGATATTTTTAAGAAACTGTAGATTAACATTCCTTTTGCAGAAGCTCTTCAAATATGCCTAATTATGCAAAGTTCATGAAAGATTTGCTTTCCAAGAAGCATAAGTTGCAAGAGGCCGAAACAGTGGCATTGACTCAGCAGTGTAGTGCCATTATCCAAACAAAGTTGCCACCAAAGCTTAAAGATCCGGCGGCTTTAGCATTCCTTGTGCAATAGGGAACGTCAATATGGGGCGAGCACTTTGTGATCCGGGAGCTAGTATAAATTTAATGCCCTTATCTGTTTCGAAAGCTCTCGGAATTAAAGAGATGAAGCCTACTATGATGTCATTACAGTTGGCGGATAGGTCCATTAAGAAGCCAGAAGGTGTCATTGAGGATGTGCTTGTGAAAGTGGACAAATTCATCTTCCGGTGGATTTTGTGGTTCTAAACATGGAGGAAGATGCTGAACTTCCTTTGCTTTTGGGAAGACCCTTCTTGGCTCACGCTAGAGCAGTAATTGATGTGGTCGGGAAAAATGGAGTTCCAAATGAATGATGAGAAAGTCACTTACGATGTGTTTCAATCCATGAAATACCCAACCGATAATAGTGGATGCTTGGAGAATTGATGTAGTTGACGAGGCCATTCATGAAGATCTTTTCAAGAAGGTTCAGGTGAGTCTATGGAGGATGATCTTGCGCAATTGTTACAAGTAGAAAAAGAGGTTTCGCAAATGAGAATTGATTTACGGGTTGAGGAGCTGAAGAAGAAGGATTATGATCGCCACCGTCCCTCCTAAGGTGGAACTAAAGGAGCTCCTTCTAATCTAAAGTATGCTTTTCTAGGGACGGATGACACTTATCCCATTATTATTAGTGCTGAGTTGTCACCTACCGACGAAGAGAAGTTGCTGAAAGTTTTGACTACCCACAAGACTGCAATAGGGTGATCTATATCTGATTTAAAGGGGATTAGTCCTTCATTTTGCACTCATAAAATTTTATGGAGGACGAAGTGAAACCAGTAAGGCAACCCCAGAGGAGACTTAACCCGACTGTGAAGGAAGTGGTAAGAAAGGAGGTAGTGAAACTGTTAGATGCAGGTATGATTTATCCTATCTCTGATTCAAAATGGGTTAGTCCAGTACATGTAGTACCAAAGAAGGGTGGAATCACCGTAGTGCGGAATGAGAATAACGAATTGATACCCACTAGAACTCATTCGAGAATGTTGGAGAATGTGTGTGGATTATAGGAGGTTGAATGATGCCACTCGCAAGGACCACTTTCCTTTGCCATTCATGGATCGATGCTTGAGAGGCTTGGGTGTCACTCTTATTATCAAGTTTCTTAGATGGCTATTAGGTTACAATCAAATAGCGGTGGCTCGGAGGATCAAGAGAAGACAACTTTCACTTGTCCCTTTGGGATTTTTGCTTATAGACGGATGCCCTTTGGTCTTTGCAATGCCCCTGCTACTTTTCAGAGGTGCATGTTGTCTATCTTCTCTGACATGACTGAGAGATTTATTGAGGTATTTATGGATGATTTCTCTGTTTTTGGCACTTCGTATGATACTTGCTTGGCTAATTTGTCTTGTGTGCTCCAAAGATGTCAAGAGAGTAACTTGGTGCTTAATTGGGAAAAGTGCCACTTTATGGTGAAAGATGGGATAGTCTTGGGTCATAGAATATCGATAAGGGGATAGAAGTGGATAGAGCCAAGATTATAATCATCAAAGACTTACCTCCTCCCACCAATGTGCGTAGCGTTCGCATAGATTTTCTTGGTCATGCAGGTTTTTATCGGAGGTTTATCAAGGATTTTTCCAAGATAGCCAAACCACTTAGTCGTTGTTGGTCAAAGATGAAGACTTTAACTTTAATAATAATTGTCTAGTGGCATTTAACTTGTTAAAGGAGAGATTGACCACTTGTACCAATTCGACGGCGCTGATTGGGAGTTACCGTTTGGCGATGTGTGATGCCAAGTGACTATGCTATAGGGGCTGTGTTGGGGCAAAGGAAGAATAAGTTGTTGCATGTTATTTACTATGCGAGTAAAGTTCTGAATGAGGCACAACTGAACTATGCAACAACTGAGAAGGAGATGCTTGCAATTGTTTATGCATTAGATAAATTTAGACAAGTATTTGATTGGTTCCAAGGTGATTATTTTTACGGATCATCTTTGCTCTAAAATACCTCTTGAAGCAAGACGCTAAGCCAAGGCTTCTTCGTTGGATGCTGCTATTCCAAGAGTTTGATATTAAAATCGAGACAAGAAAGGGTGGAGAATGTGGTAGCCGATCACTTATCTAGGATACGGAGTTAAGGAGGTGCGGGATGATTCGGAGATGGAGATTCGGGATGAATTCCCGAGATGAGTATGTCTTGGCAATCAGCAATGTACCTTGGTTCACGATATTGCTAATTATAAGGCAATTGGGATGATACCGGAGGGACTAACATGGCAGCAGAGGAAGAAGTTCATGCATGATGTTCGGCGATATATCGGGATGAGCCTTTCTTGTTTTTCGAGGTGTGCGAGATGGAGTGCTCATCGCTGTATCCCGAAGAGGAAACTCATAAGGTCTCCGGCATTGTCACGGTTCGGATTATGGTGGACATTTTTTGGAGAACGCACGGCTGCTATGGTATTACAAAGTGGTTTTTATTGGCCTACACTATACAAGGATGCTAGGAAGTTTGTGGAGCGTTGTGATCGTTGCCAAAGAACTGGAATATCTCTAGGAGACATGAGATGCCCCTTAACAACATTCTTATTATTGAGATATTTGATGTGTGGGGGATTGATTTTATGGGGCCATTCCCAAGTTCTTTTAACAACAAGTACATTCTTGTTTGTGGATTATGTCTCAAAGTGGGTAGAGGCAATTGCTCTTCCTACTAATGAAGCTAAGGTGGTGGTATCTTTTCTCAAAAAGAATATATTCAACGGGTTTGGGGTACTAGGGCCATAATGAATGACGGAGGAACTCACTTTTGTAACCGAGCGGTTTCAATCGGTGCTTAGCAAATATGGTGTCACTCATCGTGTCACTACTCCATATCACCCACAAACTAGTGGGCAAGTGGAGATGTCTAACGGGGAATTGAAGCAAATTTGGAGAAAACTATTGGGAAGTCAAGGAAGGATTGGTCTAAGAAGCTTGATGATGCTTTGTGGGCATCGAACGGCATTCAAAACTCCTATTGGAATGTCACCGTTTCAGTTGCTATATGGTAAGTCTTGCCACCTTCCAGTGGAGCTTGAGCATAAGGCGTTTTGGGCAACCAAGCTGTTGAATTTTGATGCTAAATCTGCTGATGAAAAGAGGTTACTTCAGTTGAACGAGCTTGATGAATTCAGAATTTTTGCATATGAGAGTGCTAGCCTCTATAAGGAAAGAACCAAGAGATGGCATGACAGGAGGATTATTCCTAGAGAGTTTCATACGGGACAGCAGGTACTACTTTATAATTCTCGTTTGAAACTTTTTCCAGGAAATTGAAGTCTAGATGGTCAGGACCTTTTGTAGTCAAAGAAGTCACACCTTTTGGTGCAATTGCCATTGCACCAATAGGTTCAGATGAAGCTTTTAAGGTGAATGGGCGGAGATTAAAGCCTTACCATGGTGGAGATATTGAGAGGAAGAACCTCGGTGGCATTGGAAGTTGAGAATTAAGGTGACATCGTCGGAGCTCGGGACAGTAAACAAGTTACCGATTGGGAGGCAACCCAATAAGTTTTTCTTGCAATTATTAGTATTTTCTTTTTCTTTTTCTTTTTCTTTCATTTTTCTAGGTTTAAAGATGATCACTCCTCTTGTGGCTGCCAAGTCTTGCTAGGGCACTCTTTCCTCTCTTAAAATTTGAAACATCATGGATGGTACCAGATGAAGCACTCCACATCAGAGTTAAAGACCTAAAACCAGGGGAGTACTAGTTCTTTTCCCTATTTATATTTGGCAACATTGAGGACAATGTTTGATTTAAGTGTGCGGGAGGGATATAATTTCTTTGGTTATGCTTGTCCTTATGCAATCGAAAAGAATTTTTTTATCTGATATTTTTGCATTGTTTAGGATTGACCTTAATTTTGAGCTCTCCCCATCTTAGAGACTATTATCAACTTAAAAAAAAATTAAAAACTTAAAAAAAAATGTTCTAATTAAGCCTCTAAAGTCTTACATTTTTTTTTTCAATCTTGAGATTGACTATGAGAATAGAGATTAGTTTGTAATATGATCAATGATTATTAGTTTTGAATATTTTGCTACATGATTTCTTTAGAAAATTAGATGATGACCTTACCAAATGCTAAGTAAAACTGTTGTTTGGGGAAATGACTAAGGTAGTGCTAAGAAAAAAAAAAAAAAATCACACACACACGCACACAACTCAATTGTAATACCCTAAAATTTCTACTTAGCTTAACCACTACATTTTGATAATAAATACCTATTGAAAATAGGTGAATATGGGGTCTCAAAATATTATAAGCTTATTTAATTTAATTTGGAAATTTTCTCCTAGAATTAAATAAAAAAGAGACCCAAATTTTCTAAGTTCATATTTAAACATAAAGAGCCATAAAATGTTATAAAATTACCTAAACCAATAAGAGGCCTTGAACATGGGATATTTTGAGATAAAGAAACACAAAAACAAGAGGCAATGAGGGGGCCACGGTTCTAGCTTGGGGAATAAGGGAGGATATTTGGGATTTAATATACCATAGAACACATGGGTAATTAAAGTCAAAAAGAAGAAGGGATTATGCTCATACATTTAAACTAGCCTTGTTGGAACAATGAGAGTCAAGTATTCTATCTCAAGTAATTAAGTCAATAAAGGTGAAACAATATTTGCACTAATTCTCATGATTAGTTCATAAATCAATTAACTACTATCAAAGGCAATTAAGGGTGAAGATTTAGTTTAAGCAAACACAATGAAATCCAATGGTTATAAGTGATCCTACAATTAACCTTAATCCTTGTAATTAAATTAGCCAATAATAAATCAAGAAGTAAATATTATGAATCCCTAGTTAATTAATTTAGATCAATAAGATTAGCATAAATAAAAGACAATTAGGGACATCTAATGAAGGGTGTAATTTTCGAAATTAGGGAGCTAAATGGGAAACTTGGAATTAACACCTAAATGTATCTTATTTATTAACCAACCATCCTTTTGCATCTAGTCCCTAAAGAATAGTTAAGAGCTAACTGATCTTACAGAAATCTGGATATTTCCCAAAATCACACATGGTACCAATTAAGCCAACAATGCAAAAAGACAAGGAATTAATTAGATGAAGAAAAAGGAGAGGGAAGGAAGAGGCCACGGTTCATGTGGCTTTTGGAAGAAGAAAATTGTGAAAAAAGATCTAGATATTTTGAAATTGGATGAGGAAGAATTACCAAAGTTGCCACCACAACTTTCCTATAAATAGGGACCTTGGGTTCCATCATTTTTCACACAAAAACAAGCCACAAGAGCTGAATATAGAGAGAGGTGAGGGAGAGTGAGGAGCTTCTTGAAGGAGCCTAGCATTTGCAAGTAAGTTCTTTAAGTTTTATTTCTTAAATTCTTAGATAGAAATAGCTTAGATCTTAAATATCCTAGAATAATTTTATTTACATGTTTTTATAGTCAAAATTATATTTATTTCGAAAAAATGATGAGGGAGGACATATATCAAAATTTCTGGAAGAAAATCATCAAAAATGAAGTTAGCGAAATTTCATCGGTTTCGGAATTTCTGGAGGCAGTGATGAAAACGCCAGAATTTCATATTGAAAATATGGTCACAAAATTCTGAGAAAATTCATGGTTAAAATAGACATATAGGGATTTTTAAAGATATCAACAACATGTCAAAATGATTTCTGTACAGAGAGATAAAAATCCTCAAAGTTAGGCTATGAATTTCTGGAAAAATGCTGGGCAGAGGTTCAAAACTTAAAACCTGGGAGTGATTCGTGTAATCTGGGAAAATTTGATTATTTTTACTTGAAAATAGACATCCTAAGGATTCCAAGGAATTTTACCGATCCTCGTTTCAATTTTTTTAGAATTAATTATGATTTTTCAAAGTTAGACAAAATGCTGCCCAGATTTGTACCAGCGTTGTTCTACGAATTTTGAGGAAACAAAGTGGAAAATAAATGTTGCAAGGGCAAAATAGTCATTAGTGGTCAGGATATCCCTTAGGATATTATTTTTAAATTAATAAATACAATATTACCATTATAGGATACGCGTGATCACCGCCCGACCGTCAACGTACCGACAACACCGATGAAGGTATGGGGACGCGTCTTGTAACACTAACTACGATGTTCTTGTATACCTATATGTGATAGATATGTCCATAAACTGTGACTCTATTTTTAAAATAATTGTTCATACACGTACAGCTTTATATGGGTTATAGTCATGATAACGCCGTTGAGTTTTCCTAGCGCGAGGACACGATAGGCCATCGTAGCAGCGGTGAATAGTGCGGTTGTAATAACATTCATATGCGGTGGCTGTGTTGTTATTACTTTTTATATGTGAACATAGCTGTGATGTCATGAGATAAGCTGTCATACATAAGCTGTACATGAACATGAGGTTAACAGATTACACGAGGTTCAATGGGTATTGAACCTCGGCTCTTACCATAACCGGGATCCGGGTGAACGGGATTGAAGACGGGGTAAGCGAGATATAAGGAACCGGTGGAGGAAGCCCTTTTTGTACTTCGATGATGTCATTTGGAATTTTTTTGTTGTTGTTAACAGCTAACACATACATTACGGTGGCTACTTATCGATTACTTTTTCAATACTATTTACTTAGATGCTCTACTCGATCACGATACTTAAAAAACGCTTTCAAAAATTGGGATGTTACAATTTTGGTATCGGAAGCGGAACATCCTGGCACAATTTAACTATGCTACTCCAAACAGTCTGGTGTCTAGAAAGGGTTTTGTGGTTGTCAATCGATCTATTTTGTTAACCTCGGCGAGGCTTCCATAAATACACCGGCCTGGCGGATTGTTTGAGTAACGGAGTTAGATTGAGCTTTTCAACTAAGAGCATTTTACCTAGCAAGAACCTGGCTCGGTTATAGTAAACCATTGGTGCCGAAGGCGGGGCTAGTCTATGTGGGTCAGTCATTGATCGCGTAAAGTCGGTGAGACCCCCATGATAGACACCTACCTGATCGATTGATTAACTAAGTTGGGCTCTAAGCCATTATCTTAGAGCATCTTTTGAAAACAATCTTGATAAAACCCTGGTGTTGTTGTAGTGATAAACAGATGAGTTTCCCTACCTAGATTATTATGGGAGAAGGAGACGTATAGCACGTCGGTCGGTAGTCTCGGAAACGTAAAAGTAAGGCCGAACTCGAGAACCAACAAATCCACCCCCTATGCCTATGCTCGAATCGGAACCATATTTCCCCGCTCCAAAATACCATTTAGACCACGAGTATATGTCAACTACCTCGATGATGAACTGACGCGAATACCACCACGAACAACATCTTTGCCCCAATAAATGAGCCCGAACCTGTAGGCGATCGGAACCCAAGTACCATTTCAAACCAGTATTTTGATGAATCCTACAACCCTAGACCGAGTGTATCATTTCGAACTAGTATATTAATCCGAACGAGTGTATCACCTTGAGTCGGTAGATCATCCAAACCCTGAAAAACCCCTTGTATCCATTCATAACAATAAACCCTCAGAAGTATACCATCCTAAGCTAGTGTACAATCCTGAGCATGTACTTCAACCTGATCAGTTATACCCCACTCTAGAACCCCACTCTAGAACTTAACCTTGAGCTAATACATCTTTCTGCTCCTGAATATGATATTGCTCCGATAATTGATCCGAACCTGAATACCTCCGATCCGGAATGACCTTACGAAACCATATATGACCATGGACCTTTTCATTCAGTATCCCTGAACATAGTGTACCCAGAACCAATGCCTAGTATACCCTCTGAGCCAGAAAAGACCTATAGGATCAGACCATTCATCCGTCGATGATAACCGTGCGTATTTCCAGCTAATAAGCTACCAAGATGATTCCGAAAGTGAATCTTTTTATAAACCCAAATACCTTGCGGCGTGTCTTGAGTACACACAAAGAGCTCATAAACGCTCTACGAACGAACTTCTAAAGGCAGAACATTTTAGGCAACATGTAAACGAGTAGCCATTAGTACGACAATACAGAAATGTTAGATATATTTACCAGGTATTAAAGCCGGTTAGGCTGTTATGGCGGGTATATTACCTTATGTGGAGTATATGTTTGTTTAGAAAATTAAATTATTCCTTAATGTGTGTCATTAATGTTTGTCATTCTTAAAGATAAGATGGCAAATTTGCAAGGAACTGGAGTTCCTAGAGGCCGAGGTGGTGGTAGAGATAGAGTTAGACAACTACGAGTGATAAGGCCACGAAACTTGGGCCAAGTAATAACACTGAACAAGTGAGGGGACGGAAAATCCCCAGGAGGTCCAAGGGACTATCTCTCAATAGGAATCTACTCTAGGCATTATATGATTCGAGTGCTAATCACTCGTTTATTTCATATTTATGTATAAGACGTTTAGGGGCACATACCTATAGATTACCTTATAGTGGCTACACCACTAAGTGTGAAATCTTTTGCTTTTAGAACATATCTTAATCGAATTACGTATATGAACAGACGTGAAGATATTATAGACCTTATCTGATTATCCTTTCATGACATTGATGTCATTCTTGATTGTGATTAACTAATGGTGAGCCATGCAAATGATCAGTGATAGTAATGAGAAGATACTGTTCTCACAATTACAAAGTAGAGGTAGGTCTAGAGGTAGAAATAGACAACCACAAATAAAACCAATTCCAGTACCTAGAGCAATGTTTTTCATTGGGGTCTTGATTATCGTTATGAACCGGGCATAATCATAATCAAGGCATCATTGAGGCCATATAGGTGGCCCATCTTGCTCTACCCCTAGGCCGGTTGACTCAAGTAGATAGTACGAGATATCTTAAACAGTAAGGAACATGTTAGCTAGTATTGAAAGACTCTTTATGGAGTATGTACTCAAGAAAGAAAAAGTATTAGTGGACTAATGCCTAAGTATACATTAGAAGACAAGTCTACAAAACAGTTAGTTCTTTTAAACCTATCAGAATCCATGTTGTGGTTTAGAATAAAAACTTGAAAAATATTCCTTTAAGAAGCACATAAGAGGGGAAGTGAGGATTATATGGTGCATTGATCTTTGATATTCCTTGTATAAATGATCAAGTCTAGAAATGTTTCAGAAATAACTCAGCAAATCTTGAAAATACCTTTCTTTATGTTGTTGTGAATATGTACATTTTATGGAATAGAATTCGACATTATTATGTAACAATGAAATTTATGATAAATTAAGAAATATCTTGGATAAACTCTCTTCTATCATTTAGACCATTTGTTTGTCATGAGTATAAGTAATACATTTCATTTCTCAATTTTCACTTAAGGTACGAAAACGTTTCTAGATTATAGCATGTTTGACTAAGATTTCTTGTTGAAACCGTCATTAGGGGAAAAGAGTCTCCTTTGTTTTGTTTCTTAAATTTTAAAGGTGATCATATGCTTACGGTTAAACATGTTTTATTGCGTGTGCTTCTAGCTTATTGTGGAAACTTTAAATTTGTGTGAATTATTGCTTCTAGTGTTATTCAAATCTCTATACACTTATGTTTGAATACTAAACTTCTGTTTTGAAAACTCTCGTACAAATCTAATTGATAGGCAATATTTTTGTCCAGTTATCTGTTTACTTAAAATCTAAACCAAGTATTGCACTTGAATTTTCCAAATTAAAGTAGTATGAAACTATGCTTTTGAAAGTGATTCTCCTTGTTAAAATGCGCATTGTTGCAGTGTTTCATTAAATCTTGAGTATGTAATTACTTTAATTCCAACCAACTAGCTGTAAGAACTCTGAAATTATGACACTTGCATAGGGTTTTGGCAAGAACTAGTCGTATGTTGGAAATAGTACCTAATTCTTCCAGGCGATGTTATTGGTAGTTGGAAATCTAAGTGTTTTGTGTTAACCTATCCTAGAAAAGAATTCGTATTTTTAAACAATGTTATGACTTATACATTCTTGTGATATTACTTGCTTCATTTAATTATATTTCGGAAATTTCACTTCATTATAGTCATGATAACGCCGTTGAGTTTTCCTAGCGCTGAGGACACGATAGGCCATCGTGGCACTAGTGAATAGTGCGAGGCTGTAATAACATTCATATGTGGTGGTTTGTGTTGTTATTACTTTTTATATGTGAACATATTTGTGATGTCATGAGATAACTCGTCATATATAACTTGTACATGAATATGAGGTTAACCGTTACACGAGGTTCAATGGGTATTGAACCTCGGCTCTTACCATAGCTTCGGGATCCGGAGTGAACGGGATCGAAGAAAGGGGTAAGCGGCGAGATATAGGAACCTACTGGAGGAAGCCCTTTTTGCACTACTAGAAAAATCAAAAATAGCGACGGATTTAGCGACGGAAAATTTTCCGTCGCAAAAAATTGAGAATTTGCGACGGAAATAAAAATCCGTCGCAAATTACGAAGAGTAAAATTTTTTTTTTTTTTTTTTTGAAAATTAGCGACGAGCTTGGGTCCGTCGCAAACCCCAGCCCGGGGGTCGCGCGGAAATTAATGTCCGTCGCTACCCCCCCGGGGGCCCTCCCGAGCAGGGGGTTGCGACGGACACGGGGTCCGTCGCTACCCTGGCCCGGGGTGCGACGGACACGTGTTCCGTCGCTAACCCCTAGCCCGGGGGTTGCGACGGACATAGGATCCGTCGCTACCCCCGGGGTTAGCGACGGACATAGTGTCCGTCGCAACCCCTACGAGGGTTACGACCCCGAGCCGGGGGTAGCGACGGGAGTCAATCCGTCGCAACCCCAGCCGGGGTTGCGGACAATTAATTCCGTCGCTAACCCAGCCGGGGGTTGCGACGGACAAAGGATCCGTCGCTACCCCAGCAGGGGCTAGCGACGGACATAGTGTCCGTCGCAACCCCCCGAGGGTTACGACCCCGAGCTGGGGGTAGCGACGGGGAGTCAATCCGTCGCAACCCCCAGCTGGGGGTTGCGACGGACACGTGTTCCGTCGCTAACCCAGGGGGTTGCGACGGACACGGGGATCCGTCGCTACCCCCGGCTGGGGGTAGCGGACAGAACACGTGTCCGTCGCAACCCAGCCCAGGGTTACGACCCGAGCGGGGGTAGCGACGGGAGTCAATCCGTCGCAACCCCGGTGGGGGTTGCGACGAAATTAATTCCGTCGCTACCCCCGGCTTCTCTTCACCATTTTCCCCTTTCAATTATACTCGTCGACCCCCCCCAGCCATTTTCCATTTTCGACCCCCCACCCCACCCCCTTCCACGGCCGAGCCTCCCCTTCGCCGTCACCGCCGGCCCTCCTCCTCCCCCCTTCCACCGCCGGCCCTCCACCTCCCCATTTTCCTTCCCCTCGTCGCCCAGCCCCCTCCCCCCACCCATCGTCGTCCCCCCCCCCCCCTCCTCCTTCCATCGTCGCCCACCCCCTCCCCCTCCCAATAATCGCCGTCCCCACCCCCTCCTCCTTCCCCGCATCCCCCAACCCCCTTCCCTCCCCCATCCGTCGTCCCCCCCCCTTCCCCGTTGACCCCCCTCTTCCTCTTCCGGTTGCTCCATGATCCTCCTTGTTGCGGCCTACAAAGATCCAAGAAGCTTAGAAAGATTAAGATTAAGGTGAGAACTATGACTATTTATTTTACTCTCTTCTACCTTTCCTAAAGTAGTATAATCACTAAAGGTCAAAATTTTCTTGGTGTATTGGAGGCGAAGATCAAGTGAGTTAGGTGGTCTCTAGTTCGTGATTGGGTCCTCCTCTGCTCCTTCTTGCCCTTACAACCTTCGGGACTCCTTACTTGTGGTGAACCTCCGGGTAAGTCTAACAACTTCCTATAATATTTGATATTCGTTCTTTCATGATAAACTGGGTAGAAAAATTTGAAAACCTAAAAAACCTACAATTGCATGCGTGGATTTTGATGTCGTAAATTTTCTTGTTAAAATAGTTATAATGTTGTTGTCTTTATTAGTCATATACCTCTTATATCTCCGAAAATTTTATGTATATGGTTATGTTGTGGTAAAAAAAATAAGGTGTACGTGTTTTGTTAATTTTGTGTACATGCATGAAATAATTTCTTCTTTTTATGGGTGAACATCGGATTACTTTTTACCTTTTAAGTTACTACTATTATATTGCTTTTATATATGTATCTTAATTAAACTAGTTTTATGTACTAAGTTTGAGGAAGATGTCAATTTAGGAAGTATCTTTTAATAATCTATAATATGTTAATAAATATTTCTATTCCATTTTTCAATTTATTAGAATATTTAATTAGTATATTCTTTTTTTAAAAAAATAAGAATAAGAATATAATATTATTTATTTAATATATTTCTATTTCTATTTATATATATATATATATATATTAATTTATATAATTATTTTATTAGGATTAGAGTATTCTAATTTATAACTTTTTATTTTATTATAGAATTTCGTATATGTAATATATAGAATTTGAAATATGTAATTAGAAAATATGAATTACATATTTTATTTATCTTTGTTTTTGTTTGTGAAAAATTCGTCAAAAAGTTATACATATGGATGGATAATTTGAACAATTAAAAGATTATAATTCATTAACGTTGAATTTTATTACAACTATAAACTTACATTATTAGTTCAATGCATGTGTTGGTTTCTTAATTTCTTGAGTAAGTGTCAATTGGTTGGCGGCACTTCTATATATATATATATATATATATTTGTGGCATAATGAGATGTTAATTAGATTAGTAATTGCCATAGCTAGGAAGTATGGAGGGCAATCGTGATAGGAGTTGGATGTACAATCGTCTAGCGAGAAGACAACTAACTCAACCATTCTTGGCGGGTTTGAAAGAGTTCATCCAATTTGCTTTGGCACATTCACCTAATTCAAGTAGGGCGATCAGTTGTCCATGTGTCAAATGTAGATGTTTAAGATTTCAAGATTCGGAGACGGTGAAAATCCATTTGTGTAAAAGGGATTCATGAAGGATTATGAGTGTTGGGAATGTCATGGCGAAGTCGACAGATACCAAGTGGTTATTACGGGGACGGTAGTCATCGAGACAACCTTAATCAATATCGGCGGTTGGTTATGGACGCTGCGGGACCGTCGATCGGCCAATATTTCGATCCGTTACTCATCTTTGAACCGTCATACATGGGAGAGGAGACCGATACACATCTTGATCAACCATCATACATGGGAGAGGATCCTCATCCGAAGCCGATAGGTTCTATAAAATGCTTCAAGAAGCGCAACATCCGTTGTGGGAAGGTTGTGAACACTTCGAAAATAGTGAATATTCATCGCTATCGGCTACCCTAGCAACACTAAGCTTGAAGACGATCACCACATGAGTGAGAGGAATTACAACGAAATGATGTAGATCATGAGTAAGGTTGTTCCCAAAGACAATAATTTGCCGAAGGATTTTTATCAAGGAAAAAAAATGGTGAAAGAGCTAGGGCTTGGATGTGAAAAAATCCATTCTTTGCCCCATAGGATGTATGTTGTATTACAAAGATGATGCTGAGCTGACCAATTGTAAATTCTGTGGACATGACAGATATAAAGTTGTGAGGAATGGAAGGAAAACGACCCTTCAAGCATTATGCAAGATGTGGTACTTTCCTCTCGTGCCCAGACTTCAGAGATTGTATGCATCAGAACAACATTTGCTCACATGAGATGGCAAGGGAGCATCACGGGGATGAAAACTTTGTGACGCATCCATCGATGCCGAAGCTTGGCGTAAATTTGACGAGGCGAATCCTTTTTTTGCTATGGATCCCCGTAATGTCGTCTTGGTCTATGTTCGGATGGGTTCGCTCCTTTCGACAATACGGGTAGGATTTATTCTTGTTGGCTGTCATTGTGACACCGTACAACCTCCCACCTTCTATGTGCATGAGAAGAGAATTTTTGTTTCTTAACGCGTTAATCCTGGGCCATCCAACCCAAAAAGAAGATAGATGTGTACCTCGGGCCTTTGATAGACGAAATTTGAAGATATTGTGGTGAAGGGGTTCTAACGTATGATATATCATTGAGCCAGAATTTCACAATGCATGCTGCCTTAATGTGGACGATAAATGACTTCCCTGCATATGGGATGTTGAGTGGCTGGCAAACGTCGGGAAAGCTTGCATGCCCGGTATGTCTTGAACAGAAATGGGGTTTTACCTTGGAACATAGTCACAAAGTCTGTTGGTTTGACAGGCACCGGCGATTCCTACCCCCTGATCATCAAAGTCTGTTGGTTTAGGAGAAATAGAAAAGACTTCACGCGGAATGTGGTTGAACGAGCAGATCAACCTCGTCGTTTAAGTGGCGAAGAAGTATGGGACAGGGTCAAGTACATTCAAAGTGTTGAAGAGGGGGCTGCTTCCAGCCAACCTAAGGGATACGGCGTTGATCATCATTGGAACAAACGCAGCATATTCTAGGAGCTACCATATTGGAAAGATCAATTGTTAAGACACAATCTCGATGTCATGCATATTGAGAGGAATGTGTTTTGCAATATTTTGTACACCGTGATGGACACCAAGGGCAAGATGAAGGACACGGTCAACGCAAGACTGGACATAGAAGCGATTTACGCGAAGGCGATTTGAATTTGGTGCGAGAATGGCACGGGACGGCCTTCCAAACCTAGAGCGCCATACACATTCAACAAACAACGGAATTTAGAGTTGTTACAATGGGTTAAAGACCTAAAACTCCGGACGGTTATGCGTCAAACTTGAAAAGATGTGTCAATATGCACGAGGCGAAGTTATTCGGGATGAAGAGTCATGATTGTCATGTTTTTTTCAGAGAGATTGCTTCCGTGGGCCTTCAAAGCACTTAGAAGCATATATGGTCTATTCGACTGAATTTTCCATGTTCTTTAGAGAAATCTGTAGCCGAGCTTAGTGTTGAAAAGTTACGGCACTGGAGACGAGCATGCCAATAATGCTATGCAAGTTAGAGATGGTGTTTCCTCCAAGCATGTTTGACTCAATGGAACACTTGCACTGTTCATTTGGCCTACGAAGCAAAGGTAGGAGGGCCACAACAATATAGGTGGATGTATCCGTTTGAGAGGTAATATATATATTTATTTCGCACATTTATTAATTGAAGGACATGATACTTTAGTTTATAAATACTCTCTCATTGTCCATTGTAGGTTTTTACGCACACTTAAGAAGAAGATAAAAAATCCAAGGTACGTTGAAGGATCTATCGCGAAGCTTATCTAGTCGAAGAGGCGACAAAATTTGCGTCATACTATTATCCCCTGAAACGATATCAAGCTGGAGAGGGTGTCTCGTAACGACGATGGCGGTGATACGAGCAAACAAAAATCAATATTTAATTTTCCAGCCGAGTCGTGGGAAAACGTTGGAGGTCAACTCTTGACGGAAGAGATAAGCAAGTAGCGGAGTGGTACATTCTTAACAAGCTGTGAAGAGGCCGCCCGGTATTTAAAGTAAGATTTCTTTTCTTTTTGCATGTTACGGTAAGTATTGAAGTATTAACTTCATTTTTTCTTACGTTACTTCTCTAATTTGGTCCGATCGGAAAATCCTTCAATGTCGGAATCCCAAGTTGATCAATTCACGAACTCGGAGTTTCCAAAATGGTTTCGAGAGTACTTCGTGAAAAATCCACCAGATCCCAATGAAGTTGCATGGAGTTTATCTTATGGAGCTACAATAGTTGTTACCGGTGCAACAAATATTTAATCAATGGGTATCGGTTTTCAAGCTGTTGAAGCGAATGCGAGTGCTTGTATGTTGCAATTACGGTGTATGTTGTCGAGGTGACCAAGTTGATGGGGTGGAGGGCGACTACTACGGGAAGTTAGCGACATAATTCATTTGAGTTACTGTGGGACAAAGTGGTGACCCTTTTTAAATGTGAGTGGTTTGATAACAGTCCGCGTGGGACAAAAGTGGACAAATATGGAAATGTTGAGATCCAGTGGACAAGGAGATATACAGTTGGTTATGACCCTTTCATCCTTGTTCAACAGGCGGAACAAGTTTACTATACATCATACCCCACATCGCGCCAAGGGTGGAGGGGAGTTATCAAAACCAAAGCACGAAATATTATACCCAAGTCGAAAGAGTCGGAAACAAATGACGGTATGAAGGAGCCGTTCCAAGCGATGCGGAACATGTACTGCACTTTATGTAAACGTTGCCGACGACGATATACCGAGCAAGCAATGTTCGATTCTCTTTGCGGAGTTAGAGTTGATTCCTATTCAAATTGACGATGAGGAATCGACGATGAGGCGAGGAGATTTTTTCGATAGTGAATCGAGTTCGACGATTATGAGACTCCGGAGGAAGGCATGGAAGCGAGAGGTCGAAGAACGGGGAATCGTCCGATTGATTTGTGTTAGTTTTTGTTTATGACGATATATTATACTAGATACATCCTACTTCGCCGGTGTCATTAATTAAATTTCTTAACTTTATATACATTTTGACATAATGTTTATGAGTGTTCAGAGATGGAGCATACAGGAGGGCGTTCAGGTAGTGGACGTGGTGGTGGTCGATCTCGGGCCCGTCCTATCAGAGGGGGTAGGGTGACGCCATCTGCCCCCTCTATTCGCGAAGGGCTCTCCGGTTCCCCGAGTTGCCGTCACTTGATCATATCTCATCTTCACCTTCGGTTCATATGTCATCTTCACCGTCGGTTCATATGTCATCTTCTCCCGTCAGTTCATATGTCATCTTCACCGTCACTTCATATGTCATCTTCTCCGCCGACCCCCACTCTTTTATGGGCGGTGCACGTGTGCCGGGAACTTCCAGTGATCCACGGCAAAGGGGCACAAGCGAGGTTTACTTTACAATTTCGATTGATTTACATATGTTAAGTTCTCTTTAACCATCTATGTACAAACATATTCAATATAGTTGACATTCTTTCCTTGACACACTACGTCGCCTCGAGCCGGGTTAGGGAAGAAGGTAGTTCCTCCGATACACCCATGCGGGAACGGTAGATCTGCGACAAGGAAGCTTTGGATCGTTGCACGGCGACAATGAGTAAGTCATGTAAAGTTACCGGTAATGTTACGATTTTCTACCTTTAGTTGGTATGCTAATATTTGCATCCCGTCCTACGTCTTCAGATTTTACCCTTATAATCGGGTTGCGGATTGGATCTCGAACCAAATATTCCGTAATTTCAATCGGCCTTAGGGGCAGTTGGACACAGATCCCTAAGGCGAATCGGGATCGTTGGTTCGAAGAGTTCTTGGTAAGTTGTGTGTTTTATCATTAAGCAGTTTTAAAATTTAAAGCACTAATTATTCATTATTGATTTGCAGCGTGAGTATAAGACGTTGCCTGAAGATCGTGAAAATCTGAAAAAAATCTTATAACTATAAGGGAGGCCGGTGGTTGTCTGAGAGGTGTTATAAATTGAGAAGGCACGAGAGGTAAGCAAGATTGGATTCAACCCGACACGCAGATGAATTAATTCAAAAATGGGCCCGAGGATCCCAAGTTTCATAACAAAAGTGACAAAAATAAGCAAAATAGGGCGAATGGAAGGACCGTCATATGTTGGTGGCTCCATTCCAATTAGTGAGCATCGACGAAAAATTGTGAGTACGGGTTATTTTCTATTTATGTATTCAATATTTTGTCTTGTGAAGTAATTAATTAAGGTCATCATTTGTGTTTGCGGGCGAGTCGGGGAAGTTCTGCGGGATCGATTGAGTGGGTTACCTTTGAGCGGACCCATTCCAAGCGTCGAAGGGAGTGAGAGGCAATGGATTAACCCCAAGGCAAAGCAAATAGCGGTGAGACATTTATTGCATTTATTATTTGTTTCGTGCACCACTATATTTATATTATTTCACACGTCTTATTTATGTATTTTTTTGCTTGTAGGAAACCTTTCATAAGGCGTCGCGGGGATAGAGCCTCGCGGGGGGACCGACCCCTTATCGTCTTACTCCGATAACGAGAGTACGTTCTTTGAGGCTGCAGCGGATTTAACAAGAAAGGGAGAGTCTTTGGGTTCGGTGGCTCTGCGGGCCGACTGAAGCAAATGAAGCGCTCCTCATCCGGCACTGAAGGTGTTTCTATAGGTAAACGTTATACATTTGCTATTGATTGTGACATTTTCATTCCCTAGTCTATTTAAATGATGGACAAAAAATAAACGTACTCCCTAATACATTTGTAGATGAGATAAAAAAGATGAAGGCATTGGTGGAGGAGCAAGCGTAGCGAGATGAGTCGACAAGCGGTGAAGTGAGCCGGACAAGACAGATGACTCGGGAGCGAGGAGATAATGAGCGGCGGATGATTGAGGAACGGGGAGATGATGAAGCAAAGCAAATGCTTCAAGAACGAGGAGATGATAAAGGAGCGAGATGATGCAGCGAGATGACTCGGCAACGGGAGATGATGAGGGAGATGCGGCTTCAACTCCTATCCCTAATGAAAGACAAGGGTAAGGGCCGGCTCCTGGTGGTGCGGATGATGATGGTGGTGTTGATGATGATGATGATCTTCTTGTTTAGACTATATTTTAGTAGATTTTCTTTTAAACAATATTATTTATATTTTGTTTTCGATGTGTAAAACTCTTTCGGATTGTTATTTCACGTTTTTATGATATACGGGTTTATTATTATATTTTTAAATGTTTTATTAATTTCTCAAAAAAAAATTAAAATCAATATTTGTGATAGGAATAAATAATTTTAAAAACAAAATTTAAAAAAAAAACCAAATTTAAAAAATATTAAATTTTAAAAAAAATTCAATTTAACATAGCGACGGATTATTTTCCGTCGATGGGATTAGCGACGGATAATAGTCCGTCGCTAATCCCCGAGGTTAGCGACGGATAATAATCCGTCGCTAATCCCACGGGGATTAGCGACGGATTTAAATCCGTCGCTAACCCGGGATTAGCGACGGATAATAGTCCGTCGCTAGTCCCTGGGGTTAGCGACGGATTTAAATCCGTCGCTAACCCCACGGGTTAGCGACGAAAATAAATCCATCGCTAACCCCGTGGGATTAGCGACAGTTCTTGTCCGTCGCTAACTAGCGACGGAAAAAAATTCCATCGCTAAATTTGAAATTTGCGACGGATAGTTGAAATCCGTCGCAATTGTGACGAGGATTTTGCGACGGACTAAATCCGTCGCAAATTCATTTAGCGACGGAAAAACCCTTTTTAGCGACGGATTTTTTTCCGTCGCTAAAACTGATTTTTTTGTAGTGTTGTACTTCGATGATGTCATTTGGAATTTTTTTTGTAACTTATTTGTTAACAGCTAACACATACATTACGGTGGCTACTTATCGGTTACTTTTTCAATACTATTTACTTCCGATGCTCTACTCGATCACAATACCGTGAAAACGCTTTCAAAAATTGGGATGTTACACCAATGACTTCTCTAGACCTTACTTAGTAACCGGGGGATTTCATCACCAATGTTGGCACTCGCGTCAAACGGTAAAGTCAAAGAGGGTTATGAGTTAGGCTAAAAGCCTCTTGAGGTGCTGGTTGGAGTAACCGGTCTTTGCATCACCCATGTGCAGGGTCACGTAAAAAGGGGACCTACAACGGCTCAAAAAAAAAAGAGAGAAAACCGAAAAAAAAACGAAAAAAAGGGGAAAAAATTGAGTTACTTCCTACCTGAAGATCCTTATTGAATTAAAATGTAAAGCTTGGTTTAGTGGAAGCATTTGAATTTTTCTGAAGAAATTGAGTAGCGCAATATTCTTTTACTAATCTTATTGTTGAACTTATTGCGTACCGATCTTTTGATCATGGGATGTTAAGAGATTGTTACAATTGTCTAAGGCTATTGGCTTAGTGATCTATTCTTATAAGACATTAACTTAAAAAAAAAAAAAAAGATTTGATGATATGATCTAAGTGTGGTGGTTTATTGCTTTTGTTAAGAAATTTCATGAGCAATGTTCTTTTCAAATAATTAATCCTCTTTCTTATGCTTGAGGACAAGCAAATGTTTAAGTGTGGGGGAGTTTGATAAGTAAATATTTTATAATTAAATAAGTATAGATTACGAGATATATGGATTGATTTTACTAATATCTTATGCTTATTTAATTATCTTTTATATATGTATCTATCTTTTAATTAAATATAGGATAAAAGAATATTATACAGAAAATCTATTGATATCCTATTTTATTGTCAGGAGATATTATGTGATCTAGCGAAGGAAATAATATATAAATATATATCTTTTGAATTGATAGCGTGGGTCCTACAAGCAATTAATTGATATCGTGACTTGCGGCAAGGGTCTATTAGAAGGATCGATCAATCAGATTTTCTTGATCATTAGAAGATTAAAGGAACTAATAAATAAAAACAAGGAAATGATAAAAGCAATCGCATGGGTACAGATATACCAAGATAGCAATTGGATTTGGAATAAAAGATATACACAAAAGTCCAAGATTGCACACGGCCCAAGGAGTAAAAGACCTAAGCTTTACTATAAAGCGGACGACACCACGCATCGGGGGATCATCACAATTCAGCGCAAAAAGAATCACGAGAGAAGCAAGAACGCCTTGGAGCGGAGACGCGCACGAAGGAGCATCGGAATTCAAGAAGGAGAATTGGGGGAGGCACACGGATCAAGCAAAGACACAAGAAATTAGGAGTGTGTGTGCCGCAAGAACGAGTTTGATTTTCATCTTTTTTATTATTATTATTTTGTTAACCTAGCCATGCTTGGCTAGTTTTCTTTTGTAGTTAGGGCGAGGATGAACCCTATGCGAATTTAAAATATTTGTTTGGATTCTTTATTGATCTTTATTTTCTTGATTGAATGAATTATCTTTGCTTAATGCTTTCTTGAAGATTGATCACCTTTTAGATTGTTCATAGGTTAATGTATGACAATAGAGATGTTGGTGCATTTAACTAGAACCGTTAATTCATTGTAGAGTTGCATGACCTAGACATAGGCTTACGAGTTTATGCGATCTCGCATTCGGTAAAAATATGATCTTTCCAAACAATACTAAGACATTAGGTTGTTTTCAAAGATAACGGACTAAGGTAGCATCAAGACATTGGGACTTAGTCTAACTTTAGAGAATTGATCGTCAATCAAGGGAATAATAATCAATTAGGGATTCAATTCAAATTATTAGAGGAACATAGGGGGATTCTCATCCCTAGCTGCGGTTTTCTTAATTACTCATATTTTCTCTCAGTTGTTCTTGAGATTCATAATTTTGAATTCTTGTTCTTTATTTAATTCTTTAAATTCTGTTTGGTTACAACTCACCCCATATTACTCATTCAGCCAACTAAAGTGAAAATAACAAATTAGTGATTGGAGTACTATTCCTCGTGGGACGATCTTTTTCTCACTACTTTATTACTTATAACGAGGTGCACTTGCCGAAGTCGCTATCGAGACACACCGAAGGAGGGGGTCACGGATTTAGGGATTTGATGGAAGAGGAGGAGAACAATCAAGAAGTAAGAAATTAGGGAATTTAAAAAAAATATACACATAATTTTGCGGCGAACAAAGTTTCCCTTGCAAAAGTCATCATTTTGCGAGGGAAAACAGATTCCCTCGCAAAATTGGGGACTTTGGGAGGGAAACACCCTTCCGTCGCAAAATAATGACTTTTGCGAGGGAAACTTTGTTCCCTCGCAAAAGTTTGTAGAGATATTTAAAAAAAATTACATATTACTTATTTTGTGAGGGAACGTCCCTCGCAAAATTGGGGACTTTCCTCGTAAAATAGTGACTTTTGCGAGAGAAATATGTTTCCTCGCAAAAGTTTGCAAAGATATTTTAAAAAAAAATTTACATATTATTTTGCGAGGGAACTAGGTTTCCCTCGCAAAATAGGGGAAATTGGCGGGAATTTTCCCCCCAAAATGGTCAATTAAATTTTCCCTCGCAAAATGGTCATATTTTGCGAGGGAACATTTTTTCCCTAGCAAAATTGACCATTTTGCGAGGGAAAATTTTTCCTCGCAAATTTACCCCAATTTGCGACGGAATTTTTTTCCCTCGCAAATTCCGTCGCAAATTGGGCATTTTCTAGTAGTGAATAAAGGAGGTGGCATACACCGGATGAAGCTAAATGGAGTGCTAATGGCTGCACACTTATGGTAGATGGGTGGACTGATGTGCTGTCGCACTTTGATCAACTTCTTAGTGTACTCTACAAATGGTATGGTACTTGTTAAGTCTACTGATGCATCAGATTTAGTAAAAGATGCCAAAACTTTATTCACATCGTTTTGTGAAATCATTGAATGGGTTGGTTTTAAAAAATATTGTTCATGTAGTGACTAACAATGGTGCTAAATATGTGGCATGTGGAAGGATGTGATAGGAGAAATTTAGAAATATTATTGGTTTCCTTGTGCTGCTCATTGTTTGAATCTTGTCTTGAAAGACATTTCAAGCATGCCTCATGTGTCCAACTAATATTATATACATGTGTTTTATTTTGTAGATGAATGGTGGATGTACTGTGGCTATTCAGTTCTAGAATTGCAACGTGCTACTACACGTATTCTTAGCCAAACGTCTACGTCTTCTGGTTGCGAGAGAAATTGCAGCTTATTTGAACACATCCATACAAAAAGGATAAAATAGATTGGAGCATTAAAAGCTGAATGATTTAGTTTACACTAAATATAATTTGCAATTAAAGCATAGGTAACCTTAGATTTTATGAAAAATGCTTGTATTTATTATGGATTTATATTTGAATGAAATTTTATTTGTCATTAAAGGATTGAATTGAAGAAAAAGACAAGTTATGATCCAATTGACTATGAATCTATTGATGAAGTGGATTTTTGGGTGACTGAAGAAGAATCCATTCCAGAGTTTTATGTCGTGGACGCAGAAAATCTTGAAGGTGTCCTTAATAATGAAGGCATTGCAAATTGAATAACTCTTGATAGGATTAATGGAGGTTTATATGTCCTAATAATATTTTGTTACTATTTTATTATCCAGCCATTTAATCATTTTTTATACAAAACCATTGATATTAATTATTGTCAAGCATATGCATAGGTGACAAAGATATTGATATTGCTGATCCCTCAGCTTTGAGTGATGATGTTACTACTACATATGCTTTCCCCAGTCTAGCTCCTAATGTCTCACTTCCAACAGATTTCAAAGATCTCCATGATGAGTTTGGTGTCAATGATTATCAGGTGGAAGAACTAACTAGGGGCGACTGATGAATGATGATAAAAATTGTTATGTTTTGACTATTTTAATGCATTTTGATATTAGTTCTGGGTTATGTTTGATGAATTATGATTAAATTATGGTTTGACTGTTTTGATGTATTTTAATGTTAGTTTTGCATTATGTTTGAAGAACTAACCAAGTATTTTGATTATTTTCATGTTAGTGATGACTTATGAATGATGGTTAATATTGTTATTGTTAATTAAATTATAATATTTTAATATGGCCGGCCCGACCACCGGTTATACTCTAGTTGACCCATTGAACGTTGTACCTGTGTTGCTACCGGTTCATTATCTGATCCAGTGTTTTGTTCCTTGACTAAAATCTCTAAATATGTTTTATATTAAGGATCGGAAGGAGTATTATTATACCACCCCAAGTCCATTGGAGGCCGTAGCCTTGAATCTGTCCCGAGAAGCTTAGGTATGACCTATTTAAATGTTCCTTCCATCGTTAGGAGGAAAACTCACAGTAAAAAGACTCTTGAAGCTGTATGTGTTGGTGCAAATAGCTTACCCAAATTGCCCAAATTGAATTCGAAACAGGGTGGTGCCATGTCGTTCATGTATGCATGGAGTCAGTGCACTAAATAAAACATTCAAGTCCCATTATATTGTAAATTACACACA
This sequence comes from Acacia acuminata, assembly GCA_019022655.1. Lineage (NCBI taxonomy): Eukaryota > Viridiplantae > Streptophyta > Magnoliopsida > Fabales > Fabaceae > Acacia > Acacia acuminata. The sequence continues at coordinate 433,691 of JAFJYI010000336.1, forward strand.
ACGAAAAGGTTTTCCCATTTTTTCTACAATCATCCTTTATTTTCTGCCTGCCTGTTCGTTTCACAAGAAAAATTTTCCCCACTTTTCCAGTGTTACTATGTTTTCTTCTCTTTAGTTCTCTTAACATTTCTTTTGTATTTTCTCAACAAACAAATTCAGAAAGATTCAGAGCATATGGGTCTTTGTTGTTTTTGAAGATAACACAATATGAAAAGATCACAGGGTCATGAACCGAACATATACAAACGCTAGAAAATGTTACCAGGCCAAGACTCATAGCAAACCCAACAATGAAAAAATTGGTGAATAAAATAGGCCCAATAATGACAATAACATATTAGTCCTTCAACATGCCTCCACACAGAGTAGACTTCAGCCTCTGATATATCGCTGGATAGGACGAAATGGTGTGAGAATTAATTTCTCATTCAATGCTACACGGTTTGAAGAAGAGAAGAGGATGTGAGACTATGGCAGGAAAGGACGAAATGAAGGTGTGAGAATTAATTTTCCATATGGTCGCTCTGAGACACGGTTTGAAGAAGAGAAGAGGAGGTGACTCTATGGCAGGAAAGGACGAAATGAAGGTGTGAGGATTAATTTTTCATTCAATGTTGTAAATGGTGGCCAACACTTTTTAGAAGTTGGAATTTTCGGCTTCTTTTCATAAGTTTTTTTTTTTTTTTTTTTTTTTTTCTCATATAAGCTCATTTAACTCTGATGTTAACCTAAACACTACAAAGTGAGCTTTTTCCTCACTGGACTTTTATGCATTGCTACTGCATTTTTGAGGCATTAAAATGATGTTGTGAGTTCTTTTCTTATGACCTTAGACCCAATGAATCCGGATTAATCTCCGGTGAACCAGGGGTTTAATCAGTTGTAGTTGGTTGTGGCCAGTATACATCTTTTTGTGCGGAAAAGTCGAAATTTTTGTCTTTGACTTTTTGGAGATATTTGTTTCCCGAACCATCTAAATAATTGTTGTGGTCGGTAGTATTGTAGCTTCTCTCTACCTGCCTCATCTAAATAATCGTTGTGGTCAGCATTGTAGATTCTCTCTACCTGCCTCCCATTTGGTATTAAATGACAAACCCGCTTTCTAGCGATCAATACACTTCACTCAAAGAAACTCGTTGAAATTTCTTTGGCCAAAAAGAAACACACGTTGAAATTTCTTCTTCCTGTTCTCTCTCTTTTTATACCCTCTTCAACCACTCAATAACATATTATTAGTCCTTGAACACGCCTCAACACAGTCTAGACTTCAACCGCTCAATAACATATTAGTCCTTGAACACGCCTCAACACAGACTAGGCTTCAACCACTCAATAACATATTAGTCCTTGAACACGCTTCAACACAGACTAGACTTCAGCCTGTGATATATTGCAGGATAGGACGCCTCAACACAGACTGGACTTCGGCCTCTGCTATATCGTAGGAAAGGACAATATAAAGGTGTGAGAATTAAATTTTCATATAAGGCTGCACGGAAAGGAAAAAATGAAGGTGTGAGAATTAATTTTTCATTCAATACTACTGCAAACGGTCGGTCACTCTGAGATGCGGTTTGAAGAAGAGAAGAGGACGTGAGAGTTGAGACTATGGCAGAAAAAGACGAAATGAAGGTGTGCAAATTAATTTCCTATTTCATGTTGCAAATAGTGGCCAACGTTTTTCAGAGGTCGGAATTTTCGGCTTCTTATTACAAGTTTTTTTTTTTTTTCCAGATAAGCCCATTTAATTCTGATTTTAACCTAAACAGCACAAAATGAGTTTTTTCCCCTGGGCTTTTATGCCATACCAGGCATTGAAACGCTTAATCAGTTACAGTTGGTTGTGATCAGTATTTTTTATATCAGGATATGGCAATCATTTTGTGCGTGAAAGTCGGAATTTTTGTTTTTGTAGATGTTTATTTAGAAAATGACGATTAAATTTTTTAAATTCTAATTTGAGTCACTGAACTAAAACTAGCAACCCAACCTCATTTATTATTTCTCATATTTTCATCAAATCATTATTGGATCTTCATATATATATATATATATATATATATAAAGATAGGTTATTCTACCTACTCTTATTTTACCTATCTTTGTCTACCTCTCTCAATACCGTTAGATTATAATCTTATCCAATGGAGAAGATTTAAGGATAAAATAAATCATTTTACTCCTTCCTCTCTCCCACCCTCCCTCTCTCTCCAAAATCGCTCCCCTTCTCTCTTCCTATTTGTTTCTCTCCAGAATCTCCGGGATAACATGTTTCTCTCATAATTCGTTTCTCTCCAGAATTCAATTAAAGAAACATATCATAGTGATCGGACTTTATCTCTCTGTTCACCATAAATCCTAGAATTTCCTCAGGATGTGATCGGTGTTTTAAAACCCTATTGCCACCATAGCTGTACAGCTTGATCGCAATTCGCACATCATATATCGAAGGAAAACGAGGAAAATATTATTAATAAAGAGGGTATAATTTCATAATTTGATTGACCAGAGATTTCTTTAAATTTTGTTTTGTTTTTGCGTTAACTTATATTATTATAGTATATATTTGTCCGGTATAACCTTGTGCGTCAGTCCATTATTATTCTGAGCAAAGAGACTAAGCAAAGAACAGAGAACATTTGAGCCAAGAAAAATAAAAAACTTGACAGTGAAGGTGAATCCCACGGCCACGGCAACATTTAGGGTAAATGAAGTGGAGAGAAATGAACAGAGAGAGAGAGAGAGAGCAATTTCGCCGAGGGGCGGTGGAAGAGAGGAAGGGGTAAAAATTTATTTTATCCTTCAAATCTTGTCTGTTGGATGAGATAATAATCTAACGGTATTGAGAGAGGTAGGTAAAAGTAGGCAGAATAATCTATCCTTATATATATATATTAGATAATTCAAAATTATCTTTTATAACCTAACCTCTTGAATTTAAATTCAAATTTAAAATTCAAACTTAAATTTAAAATTCGAATTCCAAATTCAACTTGGCCTAAGTCGTCGTTAGGTCTTCCAACACATTTGAGCCCTTTTGTGGAGAAATTGATTTCCCACTTGAGACCACATATGTGACGTCATTTTCTTCTTATTGGGCTTGGAGTCTCACTCTAACCCAATTCCACATTTACTCTTGATAAAGCCCAATAACAATTATTGGCTCAAGTTTGCTAATTTTAAACAATCAGGAATAATCTTTGTGTGTGACCCATTAGGCGCAATTAGTCACTGACATAAATAAACTTGGACCAATTAAAACCCCTTTAATGGGCCCAATTTATTTAATGATCTCATAAGACACTAGTAATGCTTTACGGCCCCAGAACTAATTGAGTTGATCAAGTGATCTACTTTCATATTTGGATACCGTGCAGGCATCATGCCTCACATCGTCATTCACATTTAGTTGAGAGGAAAGATAAAGTATCATCTTTCTTAATTGACTAAATGTAGCTATTTCATAGAACTAGGAATCTTCTTATATTAACTCTATAATGGATTATGATTTATTTCATGATCACTTCTTTGTGCGCATTGATTCACGAGTTAATTAGAAGCCATCCAAGCTCTACTGTTCTTGCGAATGACTAATCCCTTGTAGGGGACTATGAGTCCTCTCAGCATATCCATCTATATTCATGTATACGAGTTACACCCAAGAGTACAATGTTCTCCCCATTTTCAGTTGGATAGAGTTGTACAGTCAAAGTATAACCCTAGTGCATAGTGTTTGATGACATCTTTAAGTCCAGGACGATCCACACTACAAAACGATGAGAGACTTTATATATCTAATGATGCTCTCTACAATGAATCTTTGTGAAGTTTCTCCGCGAGTCAGTTAAGTGCTATCTGTTCTCCAATAGATCCACCCACAATATCAGCGAAGGCATCACCATGCCTGTATTCCATTAGATCCCTACCTTGTATCTCTATACAAGTAGACGATGTTGTACTAGTTTTATTGAGATCATCAATGCCCTTTCTTGGTGATTCAAGACTAGGAACATGTTTTAGGTAATAGATATACAGTGTTTTCGAGTCTTCATGATCATGATTTCTACCATTGATCCTCGAGATTGACACATATTTTATTCCTATGGCTTTTATCTTCAAACACGTATTTACTTTAAAATAAAGGTGAGACATAAATTTGATAAAGATAAAATATGCTCATTTATTAATAATGAAATACTACAGCGTAGAAAAAAAGGTTTTTCTCTCCCGCGTGGGTGTTTTCTCTCTACTTCGTGAGGGTTGGTGGGGTTCTTAGTATCCCAGTCTGGCCGTCGCTCTTGGAACGGAGGCCTCCTCAACCTTAGTGTCCTTGTTGTGTGATCGTCGGGAAGTGCGTGTGTGAGTAACAGGTAGTGGTGGAGGCTCTGGAGGGTTGGTGGATTAGCAGGGATGGAGTTGGGACCTAGAAGTCGAGAGGGGAAGGGAAAGCAAGTTGTTCTATCGATTGATCGGTCGGCAACAGAATAGGGCCTTACGCTTGTCAGAAAGATTTTAACGAGTAAGAATTTAAATGTGCCCACTATCATAACAATGATTAAGAAGGGCTGGCAGTTGGATAAGGAAGTGGAGATACATGAGAAGAAAAATGCAGCTAGGGGTAATCGAATTAATCCAAGTCCATCTAGGATCAGCTGGATACCTCCTGGTATTGGTCAGCTGAAAATTAATATTGATGGTGTGTTTGGGCAGGGTAAAAAATCAGCTGGCCTTGGGGTAATATGCCGTGACCACTTTGGCTCTTTTAAGTGGGGCTTCGTGGATAAAATTAAGTCTATATCTGCATTTATGACAGAAGCTCTTGCTTTGAAAAGGGCTCTAATGTTAGCGGTAGATTTAGGACATGATAATGTTATATTTGAATCTGATTGCCAACTACTTGTGTCCTGTATTAGTGTTGGATCTGTTGTTTTGTGTGATTGGAAGAGTCGTAGTGTTATTCATGATATAAATTGTCTCTATGCAAACGGGGTCGGGTTTTCTTTATCATTTATTCCTCATCGGGGTAATAGAGCTGCGGACCTCCTTGCAGCAAATTCTTATAAGGAGGTGTGCCCAGTCGGGTGGGTCTCTCAACCAACACCTTCCTTGTTGTCTATACTGGCTCTAGATGCTCCGGAGATGGCCTCTGTTGTGGATGATGCTACCTCTTTCAGCGCTGAAATGGGAAACTCTATTATTTAGCTATTTGTGTGTTGTTTATTTTGGCCCCTGGTGGTAATGTTTATTGTACTAAGTTTCCTTGTGTCTGTTATGCTTTGTATCTGGTTCTGGACTTTGGTTGGGATTAGTAATACATGTATCTTTTCGGAGCAAAAAAAAAAAAAAAAAAAAAGAAAGGACGAAAAGGAAGGTGTGAGAATTAACTTCTCATTCAATGCGCAAATGATCACTCGACACGGTTTGATGGACCACCTTATGTGTTTCTTACATGCTAGAGGGATGAGACTTTTTTTTTTTTAATTTTTTTATATATTATATTTATTTAGATTTAAATTATATCGCTTTTCACGGAATATTTTTTGGACCCAATATCTCAAATTAATTAATTTCCAGGATACTATTATTACAGGAGAAACATTTCTGAATGTAGGACTGGAAACTAATTAATTTGAGATAGTGGGTATAAAAAAATTCCAGAAAGCCGCATATAATTTAAATCCAAATAAATATATTATATAAAAAAATTAAAAAGAAAAAGTGCTCATCCCTCTAATAGAGGGACAAGCACATAAAATGAACATAAGGATGTGCACCTAATGTGAACCCAAGAGGAGGAGGTGAGACTATGGCACGAAAAGACAAAATAAAGATGTGAGAATTAATTTCTAGTTGCAGATGGTGGCCAACGCTGTTCAGAAGTTGGAATTTTCGGCTTCTTGTCACAAACTTTTTTCACGTAAGCCCATTTAACTCTGTTGTTAACCTAAACACTACAAAATGAGCTTCTTCCCCCACTGAATGCAATGCCTTTACACTTTTATTACTGATTAGAGAGAAGAGAAATGGAAATCTGAAATATTATTCGTGATCAATCTAAGTAGTACATCTGTCTTTATATAGACATAAATAATATCAACTAAACTACTTTACCAAAAACTTATGAAAATTAATTCTGTTATAACTAATAACTTCAGTAACTAATGTAGTTGTAACTAAAATAGTAACTACAACGGTTCAGCTAACTAATATACTCTAATAACTTTTGAGGCATTGAAACGCTTAATCAGTTACAGTTGATTGTGAGCAGTATTTTGTATATTAGGATATGGCTATCGTTTTGTGCGTAAAAGTGGGAATTTTTATTTTGGAGATATTTGTTTCCCGACCCAAAAAAATAAGAGAATTATTGTGGTTAGTATGAGCTTGTTTGGGTTAGCGGTGAGAACAGTGTGACTTATTTTCCATCTAACTTTTATAGAAGTTCAATAGAAAAAAGTTAGGTTATAAATATGATTTGTGTTTGAATTGCCCATTTGGCTTTTGCAGAAGTGGTTTTTTTCTAAACTGATAAGTGTTTAAATTATTATTTCAAAAGCTAATTGATATGAAAATGACTGAAAAGAATATGAATTAACATATATACATACATAAGTTGTATATATTATGGTAATTGAAGATAAATAATTATTAAAAATAATAAACAATAAAATATTTAATTAAATATATTTAATGGCTAAAATTGTATATAAGTTTAAATGTATATAATTTTTTTTTTTTTTTTTTTTACAAATTGATACTAAATACTTTATAAATGCTATAGGGTTATTATATATATATATATATATATGTTTGATTTAAATATCATATGGTGCATTTCAGGGTGTACTATGGGATCTGATTATATAAATGTTTTATTTAAAATAATATCATATGCTGAATGCCTGAATTGAATTTTGAAGAAGCGGATGCTGAACTCTGCAAAGGGACAAGAAAGGGACTTACAACTAGCTTCCCTCGTCCTGTCTCCCATGTGGGAGTGGCTCGTCCACTTCCCTTATAAAAATGTGAAGCTCCGCCCTTTTAAAAAAAAAAAAATATATATATATATATATATATATTTTTTTTTTTTTAAATCTTGACGGGTATTAAAAAGATATTTTATGATATTGATTGATCTTAAGAAAAAATACCTCATGATCTTGAAGTATTTTTTCAGTACCGAGTCATTATCTTGAAAATATTTTTAGTAGTAATCAATGCGAAAAGATCTTCATGATTTTGAAATATTTTTTAGTACTCCGCCAAGTCTTAAAAATATTATATAAAAAAAAGGGGCAGAGCTTCACTTTTTTATTAGACTTTGTTTGAGAGTTTGGAGGAGGAGAAGGAAGGGGATGCAAGAAGAAATGAGGGAAGGGAAATGGAGGATATTTCCTCCCCTTGTTTGGAAGTTAAAAAAATAGTAAGGGAGGAAGATGGAGGATTAATGAGTTATTTTTACCATTTTGTCATTTTCTTTAAAAATTAATATAATTATACTTTACAAATAATTTAAATTTAAATTTTCTAAAAAAATATTTATGTAATTTTTATATTCAAAAAATATTTTCCCTAAAAAAATATTTTCTCTCCCTAAAAAATATTTCTCTCTCTATAATGATTTATATATATATATATATATATTTTTAGTACATAATGATTTAAGTATATAAAACTACAACCTAAAATATAAAATTATACTTAATGGTGGCGGTGGTTGTAATATTCTGAACTTTGGACCACGAGAATTGAGAATATGTCTAAAGTAGGCAGACGACTAAGCTCGGTTTAGGAAGAGTCACAAATATGACGAGAGATAGGAAATCTCTCAGGGACTAAGTAACTTGGCTATGCAGGTCAATGGATCTAATGTGTATAAACCATAGAATTAAAGTGCCAATGGACAATGGGGCACAGAAGACCTATACGGTGTTAATTAGTTGGAAAAATGTTATTTAGCTATGCCCTAAGTGAAATGGCACCACATATGTATGGTTAATCAGGGGAAAATATCTGAAGAGTTGAAGAAAGCAAAATCAGTCCAAAAGTCATAGTGTGGGTCCCACTTTCTGGATAAAAAGGGAATAAATCAGATAAATTGGGAAAAATAAAATAAAAATCATGGGATCTGATTTGTGGGCCCAAGATGGCACCACCTAGCCCTAAGAAGTGTCTAGAGAGCTTGGGAAAAGAAAAGAATAATAAAGAAGTTCTGGGCCAAAATTGGCAATTTTCATAAATTTCATGCCAAAGTAGGTAATTTTCTCCAAATGATAAGTAAAAATCTAGATATTTTGAAGGGGGCACGCCAATTGGCAGACCTAGAACCCTCTAGAATTTTTCTTGGTGAAAAAGTAAAGTCAAAAAGTCCATTAATCGGGATATGGGCCCTACCGGTTGGTCAAAAAGGTGTTTTAGGTCAAAATAAGTAATTTTCACCAAACAAAAAGATAAAATCTGAAGGGAGAGGCTAGGGATGCACCACCTCAGCCCCTAGAATCGTCTGGAATTTCTTGCAAGATAATCTAAAAAGTCAAATCCAATTAGACAGGAATTCATCACAGATATTCTAACTGCTTGGCTACCTTTTTATTATTTTAAAAAGAGGCATAACTTTTTTTCCTCTCAAAAGTGGCGTGTTTTTGCTGAAGGAAAGAGAGAAGTCAGCAAGCTTCCATAGCTAGGACCAAGCACCCAATCACTTAGACTACCAAGCCAAAGCTTCGAATTAGGTAAACACCGAAAACCCGCACCTTTGGAACTTAAACTTGTGGTTTTTGTTCAACTGGTTAGGGCTTGGTGTTGGGGGTCTGATTTTGGAGTTTTTGATAGTCTCAAGGTTTCTAAAACGTGATTTTGTATGGGGTTGAGCTATGGTATAAGTTTCCGAAATTAAAAACACCGAAAACACTAAAGACAAGCTTGTTGGGCAAATCTGGAAATTCTGGTAGCGAACCTTCAACTGAGTTTTAAAAATAGTAAATGAACTTGGTTTAATCTAAGAGTTTATAGGGAGAAATTAGACATCTTAAGGTTCACCGTGATGTATGATTTTGTGTTATTTGGATTTTTCTACTAAGAGATAAAAATTGCTAAAGTTGAACCAGGGAGCAACTGGGCGAATCTGGACCAGGGAGTGTGAAATTGGCTACACTAAAAAATAAGTGTACTTTTGGCTTCTGGAAATATTTTTCCTGAAAAATAGACATTTTACTGGTTCAAATAGCGCTGTTTTCATACAAAAATGATGTTTTTGGAATTTATTAAAAATCCTGGAATTTGGGCCAGATTTACAGAATTTCTGGAAAAATTCTGTGTGAGCTCGGTTTTGACAAAAGAATTGTAAGGGTATTTTTGGAAATACTAAAAATAGTGTATTTTGGTGTTATTAGGTCAAGGGAATTTTTGGAAAGGTCACTGGGCATAATTAATATTAAGGGTAGTATATAGCACACCAGGTAATAACCGCTTTACTCAGATATCTTTATGTGTTTTGTTGTATGTTTGTTTTTCCATGTGTGTGTATGTTTTGTATTAGTGCTAAATATGCAATTAGAGCCAGGGGCGGAGGCAGGGGGTGCTAGGGGTGGCCCCCCCCCCCAAAAAAAATTGTAGATAATGACCCATATTTTTGTAAAATTATATTTCGGCCTTAGAAAAATTTTAGTGTTTTCACTTTGGTCCTTATTATTTCTATAGTGAAGGGACTAAAATAGAAATATTGAAATTTTTATGGGGCTTAAATATAATTTTTTAAACACTTGGGTTCTATTTTATAAAATTCGCCCCCCTTAACTGTAATTTCTAGCTCCGCCTCTGATTAGAGTGCGTTGGGGTTCGAGTCCCTAATTATGTGGTTCCTAGCGCTGAGGATGATTAGTCCGAGGCTGGCCTCAATTGGCGGCTGTACGGGTTGATAAGTGTGGGACTGTCCTGGTGCAAGCGGCTCTACGGGTCATGATTCCGGTAAGTCCGGGGCTTGCCTTGGTAAGGCAGCCTGGCGGCACGTGGTAGTCAATGATGTGTGTGTTTCTGTTTGCATATGTGGTATATTTGGCATATTACTGAGATTTTTATATATCTGACATGATTACTTACATAAGCTTTACACATTTAGTATTTGAGTATTGACAGTTACTCTGAGGGCCATTATTGGACTCCAGTTACTTCTGTAGATACAGGGGGACGTGCCTACAGTGAAGAACTTTGTTGGAAAGTTAAGGGCTTATCGGTGCAGATTGAAGAATAGGGAATGCCCTATTATGTTTTGTACAAATATTTGAGATGATTGTATATTATTTTGGTATTTACTTCGGATAACTGTACCCTTAACCCTTCGGGGACTTTTATTTTCTGTGTATTTTACTTTTACCAGTATATTAGTTAGTCCAAACCGGTCGTTTGCTCATTGCGGTTTACTCGATAAACATTAAATGTACTTAATTATAAAGGAAATGTAACTAATTAAAGGAATCTCTCTAACCCGCCACCTAGAAGGACGAAATTTGGTGGAGGTGTAACGATGATGGCGGCGGCGGGCAATGGCGGTGGCGGTGATGGCGATGGTGGTGGTGGCGGGGGCGGTGTTGGGGGTGGGGATGGGGGGGCGGCGGCGGTGGCGGTGAACGAGGGTAAAAAAGTAATTAATCTTTTTTCCCTCTTAAAACCCCTTATATTGGAGGAAATTTATTCTTTAAAAGAAAGAGGGTGTTGGAGGATTTGTAAAAATCTCTAATTTCCTCCCCTCTTATTTTTAAAACTTACAAACAAAGAAAGAGACTACTAAAACCCTCCCTTCCCTTTCTTTTCCCTCCAAAATAAAACTTCTAAACAGACCCTTAGAAAGTGGAGCCACTCCCCCTTCCATGTGGGATTAAATGACAAATCCTCTTTCTACCAATCAATAATACACTTCACTCGTAGAAACGCATTACTTAAAATTTATTCGGCCAAAAAGGAACACACGGTGAAATTTCTCCCTCCTGTTCTCTCTCTTTATATACGCTCTTCAACCTCTCAATGCATTTCACTCATCTTCCCCTCTTTCAAACTCTCCCCCTCACTCTCATTGCTACTTCCACAAATATATCTGAAGAAGAATGCTACTTTCACCATTTTACAGGGCTTCCTCAACGGCTACTTTTGAGGTACTTGTATTACATGTTAGAAATATAGGCGATCTTATCATGCTGAACAACTAAATAGCATAAGATCAATGCGGAAAAATGAAGTAGAGATCACAAATACCTCCCGCCATTGATTTGTCTCCGGAAGCAAGCGGGACGAACTCCGAGTCTCCAAACGAGAACGAATCCAAGCCGAAGCGGAACGAACTCCGAGTACGTCCTTCGATCCTTCTCTCTGAATCTGCAGATGGTGTGCTTTCCTCAAGGTCAGAGCAGGTTCAGGGGACCAGACAGAATTACACCGTGTGTTTCCCCTCTGGCCATCACAGAGCTTAAAAAAAGGAAACACATTCAATACGCAATAAGTGCGTATTAATTGGCCGTTACATAGTATTAATGGCGCATTCAATACGCACTTATTGCGTATTAATTACGGTATTAATGGCGCATTCAATACGCACTTATTGCGTATTAATTGGGCCGTTAATGAGTATTAATGGACGGTTACAAAACCAGCAATAATGTGGGCCATAAATAGAAATAACGGAATATTGATTACTAAATTAAATATTCCAACATTCTCCCACTTGGCCCACATACTTCAGTATATACCTTTGAAAAACAAAATGCATGGATCATAGCGATAGGTCCTCTTAAAGTGAGTAATATCTTCCATGTATCACAGTGCATCGTGTTTTCCAAGCCCAAGTAACTTAATGAACAAACCCTACGTTTATTCTAGGTCCAAACTTTAGTGATATTTCTCAAAATGAATATGTGCAATCTTGAATGAGAAAATATCACAAATAGAGTTTCATAAATAACATCGTTCTTACAACGAAAATCACATAAGGGAACCAAGTCCCATTCTTTTTGCATGATCTGAAATTTCAATGTAGGCATGCCTTTAGTTAAAGGATCAGCAATGATCAATTCGGTGCTCATGTGTTCAACAACCATTTGTTTAATTTTTAACACGCATTTTTATGGCTAACACTCAATGTTGATATACTTAATTCGACTACCACCTTTATTGTTCTTAGCCATAAAAACCACAAACTGAATTGTCACAATATAATCTTAATAGCCTAGAAATTGGATCCATAATTCTAAGCCAAGAAATGAAACTATTCATTTATACACCATGTGAGGTAGCCTCAAAAACAAGATACAAACTCAACTTACATAGTGGAAGTTGCAATTAAAGATTGCTTTTTACTACTCCATGATATAGCTTTATCGGCTAGTATGAATATATATCCGAAGTGGATTTCCTTAAGTCCATGCGGCCAAGATAATCTGAATCATAGTAACCAATCACTTCCAAATTGTCGATTCATTTGTACTTAAGCATGTACTCTTTAGTTCCTTTAAAGGTATCTCAATACTTTCTTTATAGCTCTCCAGTGGTTTATACCTGGATTACTCTGATATTTCCTTAGCATTCCAATAGCAAATGCAATGTCAGGTCTTGTGCAGACCCAAGTATACATAAGGCTTCTTACTATTAAAGCACAAGGAATGTTTTTCATTTGTTCCTGCTCAAAGTCATTCTTTGGGCATTGGTTCAAATTGAACCTATCACCTTTCACAATAGGAGCTATACTTGGTGAACAATTCCTCATGCAAAATCTTTCCAAAGCTTTGTTGCTATAGGTCTCTTGAGACAAACTTAGAATACTTGACGTTTGTCTCTATGTATCTTGATGCTAATGGCATAAGATGCATCTCCTATAGCCCTCAAGTGAAAGTTTTTCAAAAAGAAATCGTTTCACCTCATATAGTAAACCATTACCATTGGTTGCAATTGAATATCATCCACATATAGAATAAGGAAACAAGTCTTGCTCCCACTAACCTTGGTATATACATTCATCCATAATGTTCTCTACATAACCAAATGAAGAGATAACATCATGAAAATTTAAATACCATTGATGGGAAGCTTGTTTCAATCCATATACAGATTTCTTGAGTTTGCACACCAAATGATCACCATTATTAGAGGAAAATCCGAGGGTTTGTTTCATGTAAAACTCTTCCTCTAGATCTCCATTGAGAAAGGCCATTTTCACATCCATTTGTTGCAACTTTAATTCAAAATGTGCAATCAATGCTAGAATGATACGAAGAGAATCTTTCTTAGATACGGGAGCAAAGGTCTCCTTGTATTCGATTCCTTCCTTTTGAGTGAACCCTTTAGCAATGAGTCCTTCTTTATGTCTCTTAATGTTGCCCAATGAGTCTATCTTTGTTTTAAAGACCCATTTTAAATTCAATGGCTTTTACACCATTGGGCAACTTAACAAGATCCCGACTTCTGTTAGATGCCTCAGTATTTATCTCAGCCTTCATAGCATCACACCATGAGTTTGATTCTCTACAGTTCATGGCTTGTAAAAATGTTCCAGGATCATTTTCAGCCGTACATTATAGTCAGATTCCTGTAGATACACAATATATTCACTAGGTATCGCTGATCTTATTGCTCTAGTAGATCTACTTAATGTTGTTTCATTATTTTCTTGAGGAACTTGTTGTTCAACTTGTTATTCAACAATTTCTTATTATTCCTCATCAACAACTTGATCTCTTGGATCAATATCAACGGAGTTGTAAATCTTGAATGATTGATTGTATAATATTCGTTTGGGCTGAAGGAACATTGTTAACATCCAATCTTAAACTCAAAGTGGAAAATTGAGTATTTGAATAATGTTTTTCAAAACAAGGTTTTTTGTATTAATTGCTCCCACTAATCAAGTCATATTCAAGAAATTCTCCCATTTGCATTTTCAATCTTCCTTGTTCCTAAGCACACATGGTCAAAAGTTCATTGATTGACCATTTATCCTTATGTGTGTTGTAGGATATCCTAAAGGGTCTATATGGTTGTGGAAGAGTGTTCAGAATATAGTGTACAATGAAAAATCAGACATATCAACCTCAAATGATTTCAATTGGGCTGCAATGTCCCTTATCTATATGATGTGCTTACACACATCTTTTACTATAATGAGTCTTGGGGATGAAAACTTCATAATTAGGGTGCCACAAATGCTTTATCCGAAGTAACAAATTGTTCATCAATTGCCTTCGAAGTGGCCTAATCTTGTTATCTTTGTTCGACAGGACCACGAATGCCAGAGATTGAGGTCTTTATGAACATAATTGAGAGGCGATTAGATCGTTCCCATTTGCATACAGATCAATCTCATCTGGAGTGCTGGTCTCAGTGATAGAAGGTGGTTCATCTTTCCTAATAGCATAACTAATGTCTATCCACCCCAAATGTATGATACTTTATAGTTATCACCCCTCAAATCGGAATGTTACATATTTTATCGGAGAAATTCGCGAGGTTGTATGACTACATAGTATTGAACATACATGCTTATAACTAAAATTTAAGACTAATAAATCATATCATGATTTACCAATGTAAATCATGCTTAAAAAACATGAATCTCTTCGACATATAACTTGCCATGGGCTAAAGTTATAATTCAATTAGATCCATATATACCTTTATCATAAAACTATCAAATTATTTCCTTATTCTTAATTCTTGCGGTGTAAATTAAGAATATAATTTGATGTTCTATTCCAATTAATCATACATTATAAATTCGTATCACTAAAGTCTACCCGTGGGCAAAGACATTAGCATAGCATGAATTTATCTTGAATTGATGAAACTAGAATGCAATTATATCCCCTAATACCGTGGGCTACTTAGAAAATATAATGTCATTCCATTCCACCCTAATTAAAACTATGATTATAATTATCTGCCTTGTGGGCAAAGATTAATTACAACCCACATTTAATTACAATTGATGTCTTTAAACCTTTATGTGATGTATTTTGTTGCATCGAGAACAAAATAGAGTGTATGAACCTAGAGAGGTAGTCGCTTCTCAATTCTACATGTTCATCACAAAGACATCAACCATTGTGTATACTAATGTACATATGATCATAATTTTGATATAGTATGACTTTACGTGATTAACCATACATACAGTATGTGCATAAAGATGTTGTAGCTATTCCTTAAACAAATATGTATGCTAATCACTAATATCAAATATGTACAATATAATGTAAATACCATACACATACACAATGTCTACAGAAATCTTAATTAATTAATTTAATCAACTAAATCATTAATGTGAATAAAAATATTTACTCACCTTCAAAAATTGATATTCTAAAATCCACATGTGATTATTTATGCATGCCATAAGAAAACTTTATACTTAAATTCTGTATATGCACAACTTTATAGAGGATTTAACCAATTAATTTAATCAACATAAGTGACTAAATTCAACCCTCCCACTTTGATTAAATTAATGTTACCAAAATCAATCACCAAAATTAACTCTGTGAAGTTAGATTCCAAATATGCACAAATATTTAATGAGAATTTAATTGATCAATTTAATCAACAAATGTGATTAAATAATCATCTTAGACAAAATCCTCCCACTATTTTGTGCATTCAAAAAATGAATCTAATTTATGCACATCTTAATGGAAGGATTAATTGATTAACTAAATAATCAACTTAAAAGGAAAAATCCTCCCAATTGTTTTATGTGACCAAAAAATTGTTTAAATAATAATTAATTTTGGCACTTTTTCATCTTAAATTAAGTGTTACAAAATTTTGAATAGTTAAATAATTGTCTAAAGTTAATTTTCCAAATATTTAGACAATTCAATAACTTATAAATTAATTTTGCAAACCTTTCAAAAATGAAAGAAAAACAAAAATGCCAAAATCAATCCTTTTCGTAATTAAATATGATGTAATCAAAATTATACATAAAAACAGGTTGCCAAGAAAATGAACTAGCATGGCCCAGGTAATTAAAAAAGAATTTTCGAGAAGAAAATTAAATATTAAAAGGCTCAAAATAATTGCTCATCACTTCAAACAAGATGCAATGAGTGATAAAAATAATGATTTTGCAACCCCTTCGGCCCACAACACAAATGTTCATTTTGACTTGGCCATATATACTCAATATTAGCCATAAAACCATACACAATGGAATCCAAAGCGTCTGGCCCACTCAAAAATAATTCAAATTCCATTTGACACGAAAACCAATAATTTATTTAAATTCAATAATGATTTATCCTCTCCGCCACAATTGTAGGCGTGGCTCGGATGGCAAGACGCTAGCCTTTAGGCGTTCATTCGATCACGGGAATGGGCTTGAATCTTCCCGAGACCATTTTGTAAAATTTCCAAACTGAATAACAAATTATATATATTTATTAACAGTTCTCATTCAACCAAATATGAGTGCATGGCACACCGCAGCGCCGACCATCAAGTACTCAAAGACGCATGGGTCCTATGTTCAAGCCTGCTAGGACCTTTTTTTTTTTATCTTCCCCACAAACCGGATCCCTATGACCCGATTTTTGACCCGGTTTCGATCACACGTCCGGTTCCATTCGCCCGATACAGATGAGATAGCTTTTCCTAAGCAACTCCAATAAGCAAAACCAAATGCGATCGGGGAGCATATGCCGCTACCATGATTTGAGATGCCACCGTGATTCGGAAAAACCACCGGAAACGAGCCCAGATCCGGACGGTGATCCTTATGCCGTTGTCATCCATATTTCACGGCGTCTCGGCGATTGGGAAGCTCGAAGGATGGTGATTTTCATGCAATAATGACCGAAAATAATCACCAAAAATTAATAATGATCCGAACAATATGCTCAATATAATCACACAATCGAAATCAAAGATCAAATTGAAAAATCCAGATTCTAATGGCCGTATTCATGGATAATCAAGCAAAATCCAGATCAAAAGCATATACGCAAAAAGGAGCTCAGATCCAGATCAAAAGGAAAAATCACAGATCCGAACAAAAAGTTTTGCGATTCTTCCCATAAAAGAGACGTTTAGAAACTCAAAAGAATCCAAAAAACCCATACTTGTCAATTAGTTTCAAATGGAAAAATCTAAGATCAAAGAATCAATTAACATGTATATTGATTCCAGAGAACAAATACTAGAAAATATTTCCAAAAAAATCGATTGAAAATATGTATCAAGATCGAAACAAGGATTTCAAAGCTTCAAAAAGTAAGAACAGAGACAATGAAAAGTGTCGGCAATCATTGAAAAACAAAATTGATCGCCTCTCTTAATGGAAAAAGCATGCATATATTCAAAAGAAATCCAGGAAAGAAAAAACCCCAGATCAAATATATACATCAAATCTCTCCAACGAGTTGAAGAAAATAAAATTTCGTCGATCAAAAATCAAGGCAAAGGAACATCGCTCGATACCAAATGTTAGAAATATAGGCGATCTTATCATGCTTTGAACAACTAAATAGCATAAGATCAATGCGGAAAAATGAAGTAGAGATCACAAATACCTCCCGCCATTGATTTGTCTCCGTAAGCAAGCGGGGACGAACTCCGAGTCTCCAAACAGGAACGAATCCAAGCCGGCAAAGCGAGAACGAACTCCGAGTCGTCCTTCTGATCCTTCTCTCTGAATCTGCAGATGGTGTGCTTTCCTCAAGGTCAGAGCAGGTTCAGGGGACCAGACAGAATTACACCGTGTGTTTCCCCTCTGGCCATCACAGAGCTTAAAAAAGGAAACACATTCAATACGCAATAAGTGCGTATTAATTGGGCCGTTACAGTATTAATGGCGCATTCAATACGCACTTATTTGCGTATTAATTGGGCGTTACGATATTAATTAACGGTTACAAAACCAAGAATAATGTGGGCCATAAATAGAAATAACGGAATATTGATTACTAAATTAAATATTCCAACATTACATGCTTCATTGTTTTGGTTTGATGTAGTTTTTTGTCTTGCTATATCGATATTGCCTAGAAGAATGCATTCGTGATTTCTCTTTGTACTTGTACTTGCTCTTACTTCTGTTCTTCATTAAATCCAACCATGTTTTCACCCTTTCTGTTCCCTTAACATTTCTTTTATATTTCTCGAATGTATGAATGTTCGAAAATAAAGAAATTTTCTCAACATTCAGAGCATAATTCTTTGTTGCCGTTTCCAAACATTACACAGAAGATGTTGCCCTCATCCATTTTCCTCTTTTTTCTTCATTACTTGTGTGCTTTATAATAAAATAAATTATTCAAATGATTTCTGAATCTCGTTATATCCTCGTTGTTGATGGATATATACACTGTTGATTTTATATATCAAACGTATTTATTTGGCTGCTTGAGCCCATTTTTACAAGCTTTGGGTCCATTTCTTTAAACTAGGCTAGGCCCGCAGTTTACTGCATCATTTACATTTTTCGCTCCGGCCTGCTAGATTGTGAAAACTACTGAAGCGGCCGACACTGTCAGCCCAACCCCACGAATGAGATGTGGAACAGTGCGTTTAGGGCGCGTTGTCAGGGCGTTCGGTATGAGAGATTCCATTAAATTAATAAACGCGTTCAAGTTTCGTGAGCTAAAGAGGACGGCGCGTTGAAATATCTTGGGCTTAAAAGGAGCCCGATTGAACTTTCATCCTCATGTTCTCTCTCTTTGTCTGCCCTCTTTCAGCCGGTTCGATACACTTTACTCATACCTATCGTTTTTGGGTTCAACTGGCGTGGGGGTCGGTCTTCCTCACCATTAAAGGGGTTCGATCACTGCGTTGTCAAGTATTTCGGGGAAAGATCCAGGGTCAGGTAGCAGTAGCTTATTTGGCGGTAAAAAAGCGCCCAAGATCATCCGGTGAATACCCGGGCCCAAGCGCCCGCCTTGGGATCTTAACGTAAATTTCAACCCTTTTCCTAAAATTTTTTTACCAAAAAAAAAAAAAAAAAAAAAAAAAAAAAAAAAAAAAAAAAAAAAAAACACTTTACTCATTCTTTTTCGGCTCTCTCTACCTCACTCACACGGCTTCCACAAATTTATCTGCAGAAGTAACATCAAAGGATTTCTGTTTCACCATTTTATAGGGCTCCAAAATCGGCTACTTTTCAGGTACTTATATTACATTCACACAACTAAGCTAATATGGTTTTTCTATTCTTTATTTTTCCGTTTAATTCAGTTTCCTGCCTCAAGACATTTATTCGAGAGCACTACTTCAAGGCATCTATTTATTGTCTATAAATACTCCACTAGTGACACATATGGAAAAGGGTATAATTATTGAGGTATCATATAATTTCTTTTTTTGGGTCACAAATCAAACTTTTCCTTCCTACTTATCGTTATATGGGTCTAATGTAGTGTTATTTACGAAAATAAAGTTCCCAACAAATAATACAATCTCATACCACCAAAATTCGAAGTTTTCATTTTTGATGGATTGCATTAACAGTTGCAGTTGAGAAAAGGAACTGGATGGAGATAACAATAGAAAATGCTACCGCAATTTCCACAATCACAGGCATGGAACCTGATTATTACAATGCGGCAATGGACGGTAACATCAAAGCCTTTGAACGAAAGAGCAGTGTGGAAATTGAGTCCATACTAACCCCAAATGAAAATACAATCCTTCATATATACTTCACAAACTCTACTGACAGTGTATTATCAGATACATTTGCTGAAGAGGTTCTACACATGTGTCCTGCGCTTCTTTTAAAGACCAATGTGAAGAAAGAAACCATACTTCATATAGCAGCAAGGTATGGACATTATCAAATAGTGACAAAATTAATTGATTGTGCTAAACGTCGCACTAGGGTTATCGATGGAGTAGAAGCCCATAAAAGACTTAAAGAGCATTAAATGATAAGAAGGAAACGGCTTTACATGAAGCAGCTCGCTATGATCACAAAGAAGTTGTGGAAGTCTTGATAAAGGAAGAACCAGATCATTTATATTTTGGTAAAAATGATGGTGGTGAAACTCCACTTTATATTGCTGTTGAGAGAGGATTTTGGGATGTGGTAGATATGATATTGGATAACAGTAATCTGCCACAATATGATGGCCCCAATGGCAGAACCGCTTTGCATGCAGCAATCATTTTTGGCGTCGAAGGTATTTTTTGGTCTAATTTTGTATTTTTTCATTCATAATCATTAATGCTTGATTTGTATATCCAATATGTTTGATTTCTTTGGTATTAAACAATAATGACAATATACCGGCATGCCTATAATAAATTTTTTAAAATAAAATGAAGTAACTACTCACATGAACTCTTCGAAATAATTAAAAAGGAACATTGTTGCAGCCATCACTGGATAATGGATGGTGGTTAAGTTGATTTTATCTTATCTATCACAGGAAAAGGGTCACAGCTGTTGACAAGAAATTTATCAGTAGCGAAAGAAGCAGATAAAAATGGTTGGTTGCCACTTCACTTGGCAGCACTTCTTGGTAAGCCAAATGTGGTAGAGGAGTTGGTAAGCCAAGATAGATGCACCGCATACATGAGAGATAACAAGGGAAGGACGGTTCTTCACCTCGCAGCACTTAATGGAAATGTGAGTGTAATGGAAATAATAGTAAAACATTGTCCAGATTGTTGCAAATTGGTGGATGAAAAGGGTTGCAATGCTCTTCACTACACTACAATGAACAAAAGGAGCTATGACCTTTCTAAAAAAGAAAAAGAAATTCTTAAAAACACACCACAAATGAAGAACTTGTGCAATGAGAAAGATGATGATGGAAACACACCCCTTCACTACATTGCCCGTCTTGCTCCCAAATGGGAAACTCATTATAATCATGGTCTTTTGGAACGAAAATTCCAAGGAGTAGTAGTGGACACGATGGCATGCAATAAATACGGCCAAAATCCTCTCGATGTTGCTGGTGCTGATATGACTCGAGATTCAGCTTTTGAGGTAACAAGTAACAACAACTTCTCACAAAAAAATTTGAAAAAAATATTACACACAAATACACAAATAAATATTAATTTATTGACTACATTTATTTTGATGTTCCAAACATTTGCATGCACTCATTCCCTTTTCCTAAATGCCATTGTATGAGCCATCTATCGCTACTGATAACAAGAGACGTATTTATGTAGTAGAGATGTAGAGAGTAAAAGACAATTAGATATGCGTGCTGTGAGTTGAAGTCATTGTGAACAAAATAATTTAGAATATTCATGAATATTATGTTTCTTCAATTTAAATTTTTATCTATCACAGTCTAAATGGAGAGGGTCTTTATAATCAAATACACACACACACATAATCCTCTGGTTTTAAATATAAGACATAGTTTGTAGGGCAAATTACACTACAAAATATGTCTTATATTTAGGACGGGAGGTCGTAGTTCATTTTAAAGATTTGTAAGATAAGAGAATGGGGTCTATTTGTTTTCATGTTGTTTTAGTTACAGTCGTGGCATCTTTAAATAGGTATTACACTAGTTTGATTTGCCGTAATTATGTACGTTATCACATTGGTCATATACGGTGTAAGTGAATGCAACTAATTCATCATTCGACATGTATAGGCTGAATCTTGTTAAAAATGAAAGAGGTTTATGTGTTGCATGGTGCAGAACAAATTATTTGGGAAACTGGAAGAAATTGGAGCAAGGTCATGGGGACGAGTTCTGGATAAGCCCCTTAGAGAGAAGGAACAAGAGAAGAGACATGATCTTGTAGTTGATGAAAAGGAGAAGGAAAAAAAATTATCTGGAATAGCAAAATCTCTCTCTGTAGTGGCGATTTTAATTGCAACAGTGACCTTTGCAGCAGGATTTACGTTGCCTGGGGGAGTGAATGACAAGGGATCTCCCATATTAAAGTATAATGCAGCTTTCAAAGCATTTGTTATCACTGACTCTCTCTCATTCACTCTCTCTTCTTCTGCTATTCTTCTACTATTTCTCGCGTCATGGATTAATCATGACGTGTGGATCTGGAATAAGCGCTTACCTTTCTCCCTAGTAGGTCTCTGTCTGATGCTAACCTCTTTGGCAATGGTATTCATGATCATAGCATTTGGGATGGGCTTATATGCAGTACTGGGTGTTTCCAAAGCTCTTGCTATTCTCACCCTTGGGATTGTTTGCTCCTTTTTCTTCATTAGTTATTCCTTTTTCCAAACTGCTGTTGAACATGCGGGAATATAAGAAATACCCTCTTTTGATGATATCATTGAAGATAAATCGAAAAAGAGATACCTTGATCGTATTTCCCCACCTATCATAAAGAGATACCTTGATCGTATTTCCCCACCTATCATAAAGAGATACCTTGATCGTATTTCCCCACCTATCATCCACCAATTTCAGCGGTGGCTTGTGAAGAGAGATCAATCGTCCAATGTTTTGTAAGTCCTTGTGATAGGGGCAAAATATTGAGCTTAAGACTTCATAAGTGTACGTGCCATATTAAGAAATAAAGAAAAAGTAAGATATCGTTTCCATGAAGGCTTGGTACTAACAAAACACTTTTGCTTAAATTGAATGAACACCATTTGGATAAAAGTTAAGTAAAAGAAAAGAATAAATAACTATAAGTAAGATTAAGGATCTTAAGCAGTGACTTATATTATTATAGCTTTGATAATTTCTTAGTGTCTAATTTCTCCATTTAATTGCCTTTAAAGTTATATTTGTTAGTTTAGGACTCTTATTTGCCCAAGATTATCTTTTGATTCACTAAAAGGCATTCCAATTTTGTTAAACCCTAATGTCTTAAGCGATTAGTTCTTAATTGGATTAATTTAAGTGCAAATCTAATAAGACTATGTAGAGCTAGTAGATATATGTCCATCCTACAAGCAAATTAAGTCAAAAAACTTAATTTTGCACAATTTAATTGAAGGTCTAGTCTAGATTCCGTATGTCTAGGCTCCTTTAGAACACCAAAATAATCTCAATTAGATCTCTTGTTTTAGGAGAGTAATCACACAATTAAATCAACAAATATAATAATAAAACAATTAAAAGAAGAAATAATCATCCACTAATCCATAATCAAACTAAATAATTTAAAATGAAGGTTTAGCTACATAAATTGAACATACGTATGACCAAAATAATAGCTAATCAAAGGAAAAATAAAAAGACAAAGAAAGAAGAGACAAAAAAATCAATGCCGAAGTTTCATCTAAGCTATAGTCTTTTGCATCTACAAACTTTAATCTCCCTACATCTAAATTCTAAACGCTTCACCAACAAAAAAAATAGAACACCTCTTCTCTTGCTAGCCAAGCATATATTTAGGTATATATTGCCTCCGTGCATGCATCTTTATCACAATATTTTGGTTTAGATCTTTTTTTAAAAAAAAAAAAAAATCAATTATCATATAATATAGATATTTTATATTGATATTTTTCTACCACTTGAATCTTATAATATCTCTTGTAAAATAAGTTAGGATATGAGCTAATTTAATATCAAAATATCCTTCTATCCTATAATTAATTAAAGGATAGAAAAATATATAATAAATAAGTATAAAATATTAAGAAATTTAATCAAATATATCTCATAATCTACACATATTTAATTATAAAATATATACTTATCAAACTCTCCCACACTTGAACATTTGCTTATCCTCAAGCAAAAGAAAGAGAATTTATTATCTTAACAAGAAGAACATTGCTTATGAAATTCCTTATGAATTTATTATTATTATTTTTAAAGAAATCAGTAATTGTAGCACTTTTTTTTGTTACTTTGGCTTTTTTATTATTAGTCAATGGATAATTTATATGGTAAATTTTAATATTTTTAAAAATAATTTTGTTAGATGATATCGATTATGAATACTATATAGGTATAATATTGAGAAAGTGTAGATAATATAAATTTATTATGTTGTCAACTAGATGATATTTGATTATGAAATAAATATATGTTGCTGATTATAAAAGGAATGTTGAGGGAATACTTTTCTGGAAATAAAAAATAGTTAGTATCAAAGAATAATAAGAAAATAAGAAATTCAAAATGAAATGTATAGAGAAAAATATTTACCATATTTGATAAAGCTTGATCAACACTTAACCCCTCTAGAAAACATTGACTCAAAATAAAATGAGAGAGAAGTTGGGGAGGAAGAAATAAATAAGTGTGTGAAATGAGGTGTGGTGGTGGTATTTGTAGGATATTTGCGGCAAACATGTAGCGGTTGATATGACAGTTTTTGTAGTGGTGTATATTTGTAGCAGTTAATGTGACGGAATTTGTAGCGGAGAAAGGTTTGTAGTGTTATTTATTTATTTAGTAGCGGTTTTAGAACCGCTACAAAAACTACAATGCTTTTTTTTAAAAAAGAAAAGAAAAGAAAAGAAAAATAGAAGGATTACTTTAAGATTTTTTTTTTTTTTTTTTTTTCAATCTTTGTCGCCATCACTGCAAAAAAGATGGGAAGAAAATGTTAGAGTTGAGTTTAATATGTTTGAACACAAACGAAACGTAAATTAATTGACTATAAAGCGTAAATTAAATAAATTGACCGAATGATAAATAAACTCTCATCGCCATTAGATAGAAGCACAGCATATACATAAAACATAACATTTACAGCAGGATTTACATTGCCTGGAGGAATGATTCAAGAAGGAGAACATGAGGAGAACAATTGTTATTGCAGACTCTCTCTCTCTCGTTTGTTCTCTCTCATTCTACTGTTTTTATCCTATTTTTTAACTCATCAATTGCAAGCGAACCGATGAAGCTCAAGAAATTTTATCAAATGTGTGTGATTTCACCACGGTGGCATTAACATTCATGGTAATAGCTTTCGGGACGGGCATATATGCAGTGCTGGGCGTTTCCAAAGGTTTTGCTGTTGTCACCCTCTTAATTGTTTTATCCTTTTTCATCATTATTATATACGTTATTTTAGGGGGAAGTAGACGAAGGTCATTCTGATGTAAAACGCTGTTTAAGAAGTTACTTTCTTCGTAGGGTAAGAGATTTTCAATTGTCTCGTGCTCTCTAAATCCTTCTCCATGAAATTCCATTTATTAGTTTTATTTCATCTATTAATTGCAATTCTATTTATTAGTTTTACTTCATATATTGCATGTATTCAACTTGTGCACTAGAATTCAGAATAAAATACTTCAGTTTTAGTCAGTGAATTTTCTCAATCTAGTAACACACTATTTTGTTGAATTTAACTTTCATTTAAATATATGCAAATATTCTATCTCGCGTTTACTTCATAAATACACCAGTGCAAAATGGTCCTTTTCCACTTGTTAAAAAGGTCTTTCTACATGAATTCCTCAATTAGAATAGATACAGATGATGTAGAAAGTCTAAGACCGGTGGAGTGAGAAAAACAGAGAGAGGGAAAAACATAGAGACGGTAGAGAGAGAGGCAGCCATGGTAATGAGGAAGGTGAGGAAGTACGAAATCGGGAGGACAATTGGGGAGGGAATCTTCGCCATGGTGAAGTTGGCTTAGAGAACCTGACGAGAGTGTCGCTATAAAAATGCTCGACCATAGCACCATCATCAAGCACAAGATGGTCGACCAGGCAAGTGTAAAATTCCCAATTTTTCATACTCGTGATCAGCCATTTGTTAGATAATAATCGGGTCACTACTTGTTCAAATTACTCTGTCTATTTGGTTTAGCGATATAAAAATTATTATAAACACTATTTTATTTATCCCGTTTTTCGGTAAGTTTTATAAAATCGCCATCTTCATTGATTTCACCCTCCCACTGAACGTAATTAAGTATAAGTCATAGAGGGCTTTTTTTAGTGATGAGAAAATCCCTATGAAATTCCCGCAACAGGAATTTCTTCAATTTACCTCCCCATCTCCAAACTTCTCACTCCACATATTTTATCTATTATTTTTCGACTAAAGTAATTCAAATAATATTATTTTAAATATTATTTCGCCCATCTCATACCTAAACTTCTCTCTCCAAATATTCTCCAAATATTCCCTCCACATATTCCCTCTATTAGTTTTCAACCAAAGGAATTCAAATAATATTATTTAAAATATTATTTTGCCCATTATTTAAAATTAATTTAAATAGTAACAATTGTAAAGGAAAATTAATATTTAAACATTCATGCCATCTCCTAAATCATATGTAATGATAATTAGGAAAAATTCCAATTAAATCCAGTTGAAATACTAAAATCCAAATTTAGGCCTAAACTTTTAAGAAATTATTAAGCAAGCCATGAGGCCTCATCAAGGATTTATGAATTTGGTGATTTTACCTCTTTTCTTCTTCTCTCTGTCTACACCGACTGGGTCATTCTCCTCTGTTTGTCTCATGTCTTCTCCTTCAAGAACCATCCTAGATATCTCTTCATGTCTTAGTTTCATCTTTGAGTCTCTCTCCATAAGAACTAATTGCGAGATCTCTTCCCCACCTCCTTGGAGCAACGAAGTAGACAGGGAGGGACTGAGAAATCGGAAGGAAAGCTAATATAAGAAACAAAGATTAGAAATGATCAATTCATGATTGAAAATAAGATTAATTTGGTTAAACTTCCTTCCTTTCTCTCATTCTTTCTGCATTGCCGCTCTCTCTTTTTTCCTGATGGACATAATCACAAGCGTGTGTTAGTTGTCCGTCTTCCATTGCCACACCTTTTGTGTTTCTAAATTGCACATGGCGGGAAGAGCACATTATAAAATGAAATAAGCGTTTCAATGCATTTGTTTCCATTGAAGCTGTACAGCTGAAATCCTGAGTACGATACACTCTCTGCATTATGAGATTCAAAGGCAAGTTAAGTTAAATTAAAAAACACTCATTGCGACTTCATCCTTTTCTCTTATACATGTTCAACCCTCCCTACATTCTCAAAAATAAGTGAATTCTGATATTAGAACTCAATTTTTCTTTTTAACTACATATGGGTATAATGGTCTTTTAACAAAATTAAAAAATTCCTAAGCAAGCCTAATTATGGATTTGTTAAAAGTGTAGGCTTAAACTTAGATTTAGGTATTTCAATTGATTTTAATTAGGGTTCTCTCTAATAATTATTAAATATTTAATGATCGTCATCATTAAACATAATCATGGAAATTCAAGCATCTTTATTAAATCCATACTTTTTTGTAATCATACATGTAAAAGTGATTTTAATAAATGAAATATAAACATAATAAAAAATTTTAAAGTCACCTATAAAAAATATATCCAACCAGAAATCATAATTAACCATTGTCATTTAATGAGTATCACTTATAAAAATCATGATCATCTAAAATCACAGTTTTTCACTGCTAATCCAAAATGCGTTGAGCTACCCTGATTCGCAGCCATAACCCAAATCTATTTGTTTTTCCTTTTTTATTATTTTCCTTCATTTTAAATAAATGTAATTGATTTGTTTCTTGAATGATTTTTTTGAATTAATCTACCATGTCATGTAATTATTGACCAGAGATGGGAAATAAAGAAGGGGAGATGACGAGATTACGTGAATGAAAATGGAGTTGCAGACTTTTTATCTTTTTATTGACAAGGGTATTAAAGTCTTTTAATAATTTATATCTTATTTTAAAATAAAATTAATATACGTGTTCCTTACAAATATTACTTCATATCAAACCTAATTTTAAAGCGTCAATCTGAATCTCAATCACAGTCGTAGTTCCTATCCATCAAAATTCAGCGTTACGTACCAAATTTGGCCTTATGGTTGCCGCTCAAGCTCTCACTACAATAACAGACTTGAATGTTTGACTCTAGAAATCATTAAAGAGAGACCTTCAGCGGCGACTTTCTTTAAGCCCCATGAGACTAACCCTTTCAGTGATATATTTAGGGTCGCCATTGAAGCTCCCACTTTCAGCATCAACCTTGAATGTCGACTCTAGAATTCTTTGAAGGAAAGAAATTTAGCGGCAAAATGGTTTATTTATTTATTTATTTATTTTATATAACTAACAATAGAAAAATAAAAATATACAAGTCCAAATTTACCTTGATTATTTCTCATAGAATATTTTACAAGTGTTTATATATTTTTTACAAATTCACCTATGAAAAGCCATATATTGAATGGATTTAAATTCTCTAAATTAAAACTTAATGGATGGATATTAATTATCATCTAACAGTGTTGAGTGAGAAGTTATAAATTTATTTTTTCTAAAAAACTAACGAAAACATTTGTCTCAACAATATTGGATCATGATCTCATGCATGATCAATTGAGGAATCCAAATTCCAAAAAAAAAGAAGAAAAAGAAAAGAAAAGAACGTGAAGCCAAAAAAAAAAAAAAAACATGGAACCTATCTAATATCACAATACCTTGTTGGAATATTTTTATAACGAGAGGAGATGTGTTTTTAAAAAGTCATTTCTATATAAAAAAAAAAAAAAGGATAAAAATGAACTTTGAAAATACCAAAAGATATAATGGTGTTTTGAAATTGTATAATTTTGTTGAGATGTGACATCTCAAAATGGGATTTTGATATATAATCAAAAAGACATAAATACCCATGTTAAGGTAACAGCTCCTTCTTTCCCTCCTATACCAATGGGCCCTCACTTTTTTCTTTTTAAAAAATAAACATTAACCTCAGCCCCCTTCATCTTTTCTTCCTTCCCCTTCCATCATTGTCAACAATGGAGTCCAGCTCGAACAACCACTGCATCCCAAGCTCATCATTGCTCCTTTCTTCATCATGTAGTTAAGATCCTAGGGAAATCCTCCCCCACAACCACCCCCTCCTCCTCCATAAAGGGCTCAAGTATTGAGGATTCTAACCATATTGCCCTCTTTGCCATATCTGCCCCCTCCGCCAATCTATCTATTACGTTGAACGGCGAGATGCATGGCACAAGAGAAAAAGAGCACTTGGGAAGGGTCTTATTGTGGTGAAGGAGGTCAATACAAAAAGAAAATTATGAGAGGGGAGGGAACTTAATTTAAATGGAATAAAAAATGTCAAATTTAAAATCTGACAAGTTCACAATTTATCCTTTCTTGTTCCATCTCACAGTATTTCCTCCCCCCGCTCCCTCGTAATTTTCTTTTTGAACCTCCTTCAGCACAACAAGACACTTCCCTAGTGCTATTTTCTCTTGTTCCATGCATCTCATCATTCGGCACAATAGATCAACAAAACATCATGGACAGACACTAGAGGACTTCTAATTAGTCATCTAGCAAAAAAGTGAAAGATGAACTCCCTTTGCCAACAAGCATTGAAGGTCTCATCCACGCAACCTACAAGCTCCATCATATGGTAAAGGTTTACTTGCAAGAGCAAGGAAGCATGAACTAGTACTTTAAAGAACTTACCTCTCTCGTTCGCTCTTTGAACGAGAACTTGGACAAGTTACTATAGAATGAAGAATCTAATGATGCATTTTATTCTTAAAACATCTTCGTAACTTTTTAGTTTTGGTTTGTTTAGTTACTGTCTTTTTTGTTGTTGTAAAAGGTGTTTTGTAACCCCACAGACACACACACACACATTATGGTTATTAGGGGTGGGCGTGGGCGGGTGAAGCGGGCGAGACCCACGCCCAATGCCCAGCCCGAAGAATGAATGGGCTACATTTTGCAGCCCGATGCCTAAATTTTTTGACCGATAAAAGCCCTAACCATTTTTGGGCTGGGCAAGAACGGGCTGGGTAGGGCGGGCTTCCCTTACCCAAATAGTAACGTCTTGCCCTGTTCCTTGAATATTTTAGTTTACAGTTCACATAATTTTAAAGTTTTGGAGATAGCTGAAGTATAATATAATGTATTTATAATATCACTAGTGCAAAAAAAGGCTTTAAGACCGCCTCATTTAGAGCGGACAATGGACACCCGGTCTTAAAGGAATGGCCGGTGGCGCCCGTAAATATAAAGAACTTCTTGCAGGACCAATTTTTCACCGCTCTTAAAAACATTATTGAGACCGACTAAAATACAATAGGTCTTAAAAATTGAACTGAAATTTCAATTACTTTCTAAATATATCTCATATGGCCGTACTTATATTTTTACGCGGTAAAACATAATAAGGAAAAATTTAAATATAAAAAGTCTAAAGTTTTAAGACCGAACTTATCAAGAAGACGGTCTTAAAAGTTTTCTTTCAAGAATAGGACATATGATACTTCCGGTACGAAAAAGTTCATTAATATTAAGACCGGCGTTTTAAAAGGAACGGTCTTAAAGGTTAAACTTTTAGATCGGACGTTTAATATGACCGGGATTAATGTAAATATTAAGACCGTCTCTTTTTCATCCGGTCTTAAAAATCCACGCAAGTTATACATTTCTTCACGCGAAAGCTTTTGTTACTCTGTGGAGAACCTCTGTTCACGTTCCGAAACCTTTCTGTTGCATTACCTCTCTTCCTCGCCCACGTACCATCAGCCCCTGTTACTCTCTCGATTTGCTCAGGCATTCCTCTCTTCTGTCTCGAAAATGGACGGTGAAAATGAATCTATTCGTGTTCGGCAACGCCGGTTTCAGTGTGACGGGTGTGAGAGAGAACGAACCCTCTTCATCTCACAATGAGGCTCGTAATCGCCCTGCACGCCGTGGTAGAAGAGGCACATGAATGATGGATGTGACCCTAAGTCATACTTCTGGGTCAAAGCTCGAGATTCAGTTTGATGCAAGGTTGGAACCTGTCGGTCCTAATAAAAGCAAATATAATAGTCTTTTCGATTGTCTAGCACGCAGCAAGGTTAGCATCTTGACAGATGAGTGGAAAAGTGTGGACTCTAAGAATGTAAAGGATCCTATTTGGGAGACTATCAGGGTTACATACACGGTCCCGTCGGAAGTTGAAAGACAAGACATTGTCTTATTGTGCTGATCGGTGGAGGAAGTTTAAGACCTTTCTCGCTAACACGTATATTTTCTCCGATGTTCCGCCCGCCAAACATCCTTGGGAAGTTTACACATTTATTGATGAACGAATTTGGCGACAATTTGTTCTTTCGCGGACCACTCCGAAGCTCGGTGAGTTTATATTTAGTTTTGTTTTCCCTTTTGTTTGCTTATTAACCTGTGCGGATATGTGAATGTTATTGTGTTCATCTAATCTGTTAGTTATATAATAGTTCGGTGTGTGAATATAAGTATACATTTCCTGCCTTTGTCTATGCAAGTCGATATGTCAACCCGAAAAGGTAAATTGCGATGAGAAGGTATTAATTGTGTAATGGTTTGTCTTGCAAAGGAGGAAATGAATAGTCTTAAAAGGGGGAAACTTTATATACCCAATTGTTACTATCTAATGGGATATGTCAACCCCGAAAAGGTAAATTACGATGAGAAGGTATTAATTGGATGCCTTAAAAAGGATCAAGTTTGTATTATGGATGCCTTAAAAAGCATAATTCTCTTTTGTTTCTTAACCTATCTATCTAGCTAGCACTACAAAACATAGCTCCAATTTCTTCTACAATTCTACATCTTCCTTAAATAAAATGTTGAAACTTGATGAAGTGAAGAATTTGACTCTTGTTTGATTGACGTTCATATGAAGCGAAGTTCTCTAATTTACGTTAGTGACATGCATCATTTGGAATTCATAATTAATAGATGTTTTCAATCTGATTCACGAAAAGAAGGGAACAAACACGGGAGATAGGTAGAAAGAATGATTGCCCTCATGGGGCTTCTCGCGGCGGATATCAAAAAGGCCGAAAAGATTTGATGGCTGCCAGCGGAAGAGATTGGATGATGAAGCGAGAATCCAATCCTTTTGTGATACATGCTCCTCCATCTCCAATACGTCGCGAGGAGTTGTGGTTGCATATTCGGCAAAAGCCAAGCGGCGCCTACACGAGTGAATAAACTCGTCTAGTTGTTGAAAGAATTGTACGTATCGTTATTGTTATTTTTTAGTTACTAAACATGTTTCATTACTAAGCTTCTCGTTATCGATCTTACGGGAAGATCTTAAAAAGAAAGAAAGCGAGAGGGATCTTTTGTGTCGGACGGGAGGAATGATGTTCGACGTTGTTGCGAGGAAAACCGGATCACCGGGGTGTGTAAGGGGGATTGGAGGACGGGTAGGCATAAAGAAAGTCTTTGGTACATCCAAACGCCATAGACAAAGTATGGTTACCGGGAGGAGATGGACCGGACGGCGCTGCTACTAAAGCTTCAATGACTGCAATGTTTCAATCCGAGATGAGCCGAGATGAAGGAGGGCTGAGTCACCGAGGCTGCTTTTGAGCAATCATCCGGAGACCGGTGTTCCCTTCACACACTCACTGCGGTGTGCGCGAGCACTAGAGGGAGCTGCATTGTTGGAAGTCGGAAGCAACCTTGTGACCTTTATGTGGAGGATCCGATCATCATGATGGGCGATTATTGGTTGCAAAAGGGACATTCACAACTTGGGATCAATTGTACACCACCAACAAATGCGATGATGAAGTCGAGTGTCGTTGAAAATGTGATCATTGATGCACAGCTCCCTCTCCAAACCGATGAGTGAAGCTTGTGAGTGATGTCAAGGGAACCTTCATCCCTTGGCCGGTGAAGCTTGTACATGTCTCTACGCTCTGAAGCTTCAACCCCTCCTCCTTAAGTTCCATCCCTCGTCAAGCTCCATCCCTCCTCAAGCTCTATCCCCTCCTCAAGCTCTATCCCCACTTTGCTAAGTTGGCTGCTGCCAGGGAAAAAATATCCGATCTGATGAAGAGTGGATATTTTAAGGATAAATCGTGGCCTACTGATGAAGTACTAGGCGTCCCTCATCCTATGCCCGTTCAAGTTGACACCGTTGATGTTGAGTCCCTGCTGCTTCCTCGACAGGAGCTTACTGATGCAGTTGTTAGAATTTTTATGAAGTAAGTATCTTTTGTCTATGAGTACATCATTTAAATGCATCGTTTAGACATACATACATATATACTAATTCCCTGATCGATGTCATTATGGTAGGTTCTTGCATCATGAATTGGTTCAAAGGTGCAGGATCAACGATTTTAGATTCTTGTGCCCTGTCTATTCAAGTCAAACAACTATGGAGGAGAGACAGGAGTACATATCAAAGAGGTTGTGTGAAGTGAGCAGAAAGTTGTACTTTTTGCCATTCTTCCACAGGTACATATCAAAAATCTTGTCCACAATTCACTTAATTCTGCTACATATATCACTGAGTATAGTTTTCGATGTGAATTTTCAGCTTTTGGCGGTTGGTCGTCATGTGCATGGACGAGCATAAAGTTATCTTCTTATGCTCCACTCACTGGCTGAGCCATTGCCTACGTTGGTGCGAGACCATCAACGAGTAAGCATGTCATTTTGATTCTCTTGTCGACATCTCTGCTTTGTGAATTTTAAGTGAATCATTGATAAATTTGTGATTTTGATGATAGTGCCATGAGGACCTTCCAAAGAGTAGAAAAGAAAAGGCGTGCTACTCAGGATAAAGACCCCATATGGTACAGACCAGAGGTTGGTACAATGTTTGTAGCACACTGTCTTGTGAACTTGGTCATTGAGCTATATATATGCTCTTATATATATTTGTTGTTCTTTTTAGACCCGTCGGCAACCACGAGAGTCCAACTTATGTGGCCAGTACGTCATGAAACACATGTATGATATTACAAGGCGAGGGGATACTAAATTAACTGCAAAGGTAAATGTATTTGATGTTACATATTATGCAAGTTAATTCAGTTTAAAACGGCTTCTTGTTACAAATGAAATATGCACACAAGTTAATTCGATTCTTTGTCTTTGATGTTAGAGATGTTTCAATGCAAAACTCCCTTTCGATGATGAAGCTGGAGCACATACGCAATGTGTTTTGTGAATATCGTATGGTCGATCTTAGAGTCGGAAAAATGACAATAATTAATGTCCTAAATTCATTTGTAAGTATATTACGTAGCAACAATAATCGATCTTACGTAAATTTGTTTATTTTTTGAACAATTCATTTGTAAATATACATAGGCAATGTAAAATTCAATAAATAAATTTAGTTAATTTTTCGAACAATTTTCTTTTGTCCATTTTGGGTTTCGAATGTATTATTGGATGGTGGATATAGCTATTTATTTAGTGTTTGAAATCGAGACTTTTAGGACCGTTCATTAACAGCATGTCCGGTCTTAAAGGTCGCAAAGTTTGGTGTAAAAAGTATGAGACTTTTAGGACCGTATATTGCTTTAGTGTCCGCTCCTAAAAGCTTAAAAAACCACATGTACTTTTAGGTCGGACGTATTATAAAAGGTCGGTCTTAAAAGTCGCCCGCTTAACTTTTAGGACCATATTTTTATAAATAATCGGTCTTAAAAGTCCTTTGCTTACAAGTCTGCTTAACTTTTAGGACCGTATGTTGTATTTGTACGATCTTAAAAGTCAATCACCTTTAAATACCCCTTTTCGAGACAAATTAAATGGATAGGGTTGAAGACAACCGAGGTTACAGCGTTACGCTCAAGCTAGGTCCTTCATTATCATCGTTTTTACCTCTCCATGTGTAGAGCGCAGCATTATCGGTGTCCCTTTTATTTTGTCTTTTGTCTTTTTTTGGAAAAAGAAGGAAGATAATGAAAAGGACACTTTGTTTCTAACATGGGGAGGTAAAACCGAGCGTCAACGAAGGTCCAACCTTGAGAAGAATAGTCACTTTGTTTGTTCTTATCCGAATAACATAAAAGCTCCTTATTTTTAATAATGTTCTAAAACATGTCTTCATGCGGAATATTAAATTTGTTGGATTTACACGAGGACAATGTTTTGTTTGTTTCCTTTTTGTCGAAAAAGAAAGACGATAATGAAAAGGACAAGAGGCAATCGGATATGGAAACCATCGTTCGGGTTTTTCCTTGGTTGACAAAAATGGTGGGTGTTTTTATGGGTATTTTGAAGATTATAATTGATTTACTAACTAAAGTCTTCGTTCTTTTATTTTAGGCATTTGAATTTATATTAGTCCGCAAGACCTTCACGCGATCCGTCCTTCATTTAGTTGCCTTGTTTATTGCATTTATGACCAAAAGTGTTCGAGATAATGGGATAAAGTACTAAACTCGCAAAAAGAAAAAGGAGAACAAAATTTAAAAATATTTTATTTACTAATCTTTTTATATATAGGAATTCTACTATGGATCCGAGTTGGATAAATGAGGCGAGTGTTGAATATCGATAAGGGACTTTATAAAATTTGCTAAAAAAATGCCCATCTTTGAGGGTGGGAAGTTTTATTGCCCTTGTGTAAAATGTTTGAATGAGAGGCGACTAAGTCTGAAGTTATACACACACATTTAATTTGTGAAGGAATTTGTAAGACTTATACAGTATGGGTATGGCATGGTGAAAAAAATACCAAGTGGGTCTCAACATAGGGAAGTGGCCTTTGATGATAATGACACGGATATGGATGATCATATAGAGGACATTATCCGTGATGTAGGAGAAGAGGCTTTTCATCAATCACATGCATATGGTAATATGTGCAGTGATGCAGAGACCCCTCTATACCGTGGGTGTAAAAAATACCAATTGTTGAATGCTGTATTAAAATTGGTAAGCTTGAAGGCACGTCATGAATGGAGCAACAAGAGTTTTCGAAATGCTTGAGGCTTTTAAGGACATGCTTCCGGATGATAATGTGTTGCCGCATCGATACTATGATGCTAAGAAAATACTTTTCCACTTTGGGGATGGAGTACAAAAAGATCCATGCATGCCGAATGATTGCGTGTTGTATAGAAAAGAGTTTGAAGAGGAGCAGAATTGTCCGAAATGTGAAACCCCAAGGTACAAGTCAAATAAGGGGCACAAAAGTGTTGTGGTATCTTCCAATCATACCAAGGTTCAAGCGGTTGTTTGCGAATGAAAATGATGCAAAAAATTTGAGGTGGCATGCGAGATGAGAGGATTTCGATGGAAAGCTTTGACATCGGCCGATTCTTCTCAATGGAAGAAAATCGATCAATTATTTCCGAACTTCGGCGAAGAACCTAGGAACCTTAGGCTTGCCCTTAGCACGGATGACATGAATCCATATGGAAGCCTTAGCAGCATACATAGTTCATGGCCTGTACTGCGATTATTTACAACTTATCTCCAATGTTATGCATGAAACAAAAGTACATCATCTTGTCTATGTTGATTTACGGACCGAAACAACCCGGAAATGACATTGATGTTTACCTTCAGCCCTTGATCGAAGACTTGAAGGAGTTGTGGGCAGAATGTGTCGATGTTTTTGACTCTTTCAAGAAGGAGGTGTTTAAAATGCGAGCCATGATATTTTGTACTATAAATGACTTCCCGGCATGTGGGAACTTGTCGAGGTATAGTGTAAAAGGCCATAAAGCATGTCCGGTTTGTGAAGAAGGCACACGCTACCATCAACTTCAACATGGAAGAAAGACGGTTTATCTTGGACATAGGAGATTTCTTAGACGGAGCCACCCATATCGTCGATTGAAGAAAGCCTTTTTGGTGGCCAAGAGTATGAAGATGCTCCGGTGGCATTGGTAGGGAGCAAGTTTATGAAAAGGTGAAAAATATCAATGTCGTATTCGGTAAGGCGCAAAGTGTAGAAAAGAAACAAATATATGGAAAAAGAGATCTGTATTCTTCGATCTTCCATATTGGCGCAATCTTGATGTGAGACACGGTATTGATGTCATGCATGTGGAGAAAAACGTATGTGATAGTATTGTCGGCACGCTTCTCAACATACAAGGTAGTTCCAAGGATGGTGTGAAGGCAAGATTGGATCGATAGCAATGTGAATACGTGAAGAGTTACATCCAAGGCCGGATGGGAAGAGAACTTATTGTCCCCGGCTTCTCATACTTTGTCTAAGGATGAGAAATGAAGTTTTTGTGAGTGTTTACATGGCACAAAAGTTCCCACGGGGTATTCTTCAAATTTGAAGAGGCTTGTATCGATGAAGGACTTGAAATTAGTAGGCCAAAAGTCTCATGATTGTCATGTCTTGATGCAACGGCTACTCCCAATAGCTATTCGAGGCATCGCCGAATATGATCTTCGGGTCGTTTTGACTAGACTTTGTGTCTTCTTCAATGCGTTTTGCAGTAAAGTTTTTGAGATTGAAAAGTTGGATGAATTGGAGAATGAAGGATATCTTATCTTGTGCCACCTTGAGAAGCTTTTTGTTCCTACATTTTTTGACATCATGGTTCATCTAATTGTTCATCTAGTGAGGGAGATAAAGATGTGCGGCCCTATCCATTTACGGTGGATGTACCCAATTGAAAGATCTATGAAATTCCTAAAAGGGTACGTGAAGAACGCATACCGGCCGAAGCATCGATTGTTCGAAATATGTTTCGAAGAAGCCATGGAATTTTGTCAAGATTATTTGGCCAAAGTAAGACATATTGGGCTTCCAAAACGTCGGCATGCTTTGATGGGGGTAGACGAGGGCTTCCGTAAAGAGTGTGGATCTTGATGAATTGTCACAAGTCCACTTATACATCTTGAATAAAGTCGATGAAGTTCAAGCCGCATAGCTGCACATAAAGCGTCTGTAAGGAAAGAAAATCATCGAATGACTGAACAAAGGTTGATTAGGGAGCATAACAGAACTTTTGCAAAATGGTTCAAACAAAAGGTCAAAGGAGAGGAATGTGTTTCTGATACAATCAGATGATACGTTGGAATTCGTATGTGATCAATGGTTATACATTTTACACGAAGTCCCTAGATGATACGAGCACGGTCGAACGGTGGTGTTATGTTAGAGGCTGAATCTATGCACTTCTCCAGTTCGAAAGACAAGAGCCCTTTATTGGCAGTCATGCCATATTATGGGGTTATTGAAGAGATTTGGGAGGTGGACTATGTGAAAATTAGATTTCCCATTTTCAAATGCAAGTATGTTAATGTCAATAATGGTGTTCGGATCGATCGGCTAGGATTTACATTAGTCGATGTCAATGGTAGAAGTTTTGGAGATGAACCTTTTATTATGGTAGACCAGGCAAAACAAGTGTTCTATATCACCGATCAAGAAAATAAAATGTGGTGCGTAGCTCTCCAAGGAAAGAGGGTCATTGATATTGATGAGGAAATAAATTCAAATTATGGTATTCGAGAGTACTCCTTTTTCAAGGGGTCTGGGACATGAACGAATAAGATGAAGCGGATAATGAACCTAGAAGCATAAGAAGTGATCATCAAGAAGGGATATGGGAAGATATCACTTTATAAAAGAGTCAATTCATAATGTAATATTCATATGCAGATTTCTTTGAAGACTTTAAGGCTTTAACTATATATATTATATTCCTTCTATCTATGTTCATAGTTAATGTCACGACTATGAATTTTGTTCTTGTTTTATTTTTGTGGCGAGGATCCGATCCAAAGGGGCATGTTATATAAGAGGATGTTACGTTGTTGGGTGGGGGAATCAGATGAAGGCATGGTGAATATTATTTTGGGCACATGTATGTTGTACTTGTAACTTATTGTATTTGTAAGTAAGTTATCTTATTGTATGAATTAATTTAGGTGTTGTAGTCATAGTAATCATTAATTAAGAGGCCAAATAGCTCATTGTGAATAATATTTGTATTCTTTTTCCAATTCAATTTATTCAAATAATTGTTCATAGCTTGTAGCTTAAAGTATCAAATTTTATGTGTTGGATTGGGTGGTGGATTTGTGTATATATATAATCAGGAAGAACAGCAGGGAAAAATTCAGGAAAATTTAGACCGGAAATAATAAGCCGGTCTTAAATGTTCACTTGTTAAGACCGGATGTAATTATATGACCGGTCTTAAAGGTCAGGATGACTTTTGAGTTTTGATATTAAACCTGGTCTTAAAAGTTGGTCTTTTAAGGCCGTTATATTAGACGTCCGGTCTTAAATCAAAATCTTTAAGAATAGGATGTTTTTATCATCCACTCTTGAAAGTCAGTCCTTTAAGACCGTGTGTAATTAGTCGTGTGGTCTTAGAAGCCGCTATTTTTCAGACCGTATGTGTCTTGTCCGGTCTTATAATTACGATCTTTTAAGAGCGACCTATTTTTTGGCCGGTCTTAAAAGTTGAGCATTAGGATCGAACAAAAAATATTTCGGCTTCATTTAGTACAACTTTTTAAGACCCAAGTTTTTAAATGTCCGGTCTTAAAAGAGTTTCTTTAAGACCGGTTGAGTCGGTCTTAAATGGTAGACTTTTAATACATTTGGAACAAGAGGAGTCGCATATCCGGTCTTACGACCCCTCTTTTGTCCGGTCTTAAAAGCCTTTTTTGCACTAGTGTATACTTAGACATAGTAATATAATATATTTTAAATAAAATAATATATGTAGAACAATATTTATTTAAATATATTTAATTTTGAGGTAGGGCCAAATGGGCGGGGCTGGACCCCGCCCAATGCCTTGACCCTTCCCGATTCTTGGTGACCAAAACTGCCCAAATTTTTTCGGGCCACTTTTTTAGAGGCGGTGGGCAATTTTTGCTAGGCTTGGGCGGGCGTCTTGGGCATCACGGGCACCATGCTCACCCTAATGGTTATGGTTATTAAGTAACAACCATCACTTATTAGAATACCATGCAAATACATAACAATTGTACTTGTTAACCATCATATATTCTCTGCCGGTTTTGACGGTAAAACCATCATGAAATGTTAGATGAATATACAAATGATTTGTCTTCCAGCTTTATATTAGAAAAACAACATAACTCTTTCTCTTAAATAACAATCAACTAAATGGTCTAAATATTTTCCCTTTTCCACACTCATGATGAGAATAGTCTGTGCTTCTTCATTCTTCGATAATCAGCACGAGAACCAAGTACCCTTTCATTGCACAGAAGGTGATATTTATAGCAAACCTTAAACAATGATATTTTTTGGTTTTATTGTTATAAAATATAAGAATGTAATTATCTAGGCACTGGCTGTAATGGCCCCCCACCGGGAAGGACTACTGTCCATGGAGCCATTGCCTCAAACGCTACATGGGTGCCAGCCTCTACTGAGGCAGGTATTGTCCGATCCTCTAGATGATTTTTCCCTTGGGAATAAATTCCCAAGAGTGCCCCCCCTAAGGACCCAAGGCAGCTACCTGAGGTATAAGTACATGCCTTAAGAGTCACTTGGTAACCAAGTCACTTGGAAAGACTAGCCTGTACGCTAACAACGAAGACAACATTCAAAGAAGCGCTCGACCGTTGACAACTTTTAGTCTGGGAAGGCTTACAAACTTCAAACCCTAAAATATGGAGACTTTTTCGGTAAGCCTAAATAA
This sequence comes from Acacia acuminata, assembly GCA_019022655.1. Taxonomy (NCBI): domain Eukaryota; kingdom Viridiplantae; phylum Streptophyta; class Magnoliopsida; order Fabales; family Fabaceae; genus Acacia; species Acacia acuminata. Next base: position 473,976 of record JAFJYI010000336.1, read on the forward strand.
ATTATTATTTTAGAAAACAAACAAATAATATTTTCGGGAGTAAAATATTTTCACAAAAATTACTGGTACCAAGTATTTACTTTGGCGAGGGGCGGTGGATCGCCAGATTTCCATTGAGGTTTTCCTTTCGATGGCCTATTATTGTATGTACGAGACCACCACTCATCTAGGTCTCTTTACAAGCCCAAGATAATATGATTATATGTGCGAGATTATACTTTTTATTCCCAAATAATGTGGGATTAGTTTCTTTAACACACCCACACATATATCCATATATTAACAACAAGAAGAGTGTCAAAGTTGTTGACAAGAAACTTTTCAGAAACAAAACAAGCACGTCATACATGAGAGGTAACAAAGGAAGAACCGCTCTTCACTCTGTAATGAAAAAGATAATAAAATATTGTCTGGATTGCTATGAATTGGTGGATGAAAATGGCTCCAATGAAAAATGCCTCTTAGTACAAAAAACGCTATTTAGACCATATGAAAAATTCCTCTTAGACCGGATTTAGAACCGATCTTAATACATGCGGTCTAAAAGGTGCATTACTTTTAAGACACGTTGAGCAATTGGTTTTAAAAGTAGACTTTTTAGATCGGACATTTTAAACATCCAGTCTTAACAGTAAGTTGGCAAAAAAAAAAAAAACTCCCCCTTCCTAGCCACAACCACCATCGGTCCAAATCACAGTTGTCATTGCTCCCTTTGCTACTCACTACCTGCTGCTGCTCGCTCATCTCTGCCTCTGGCTTTAGCCCCAGAAACCACTCTTGGTCTGATATGCGCTAGTGCAAAAAAGGGTTTTAAGACCGGACAAAAGAGGCATCGTAAGACCGGACCCACGACCGGTCTTGTTCCAGGCAGTATTAAAAGTCTAACATTTAAGATTGGACTCGAACCGATCTTAAAGAAACTCTTTTAGACCGGACATTTAAAACATTAGGTCTTAAAAGTTGTACTAAATAAACCTACAATATTTTTTGTTCGATCCTAAACTCAACTCTTAAGACCGGACAAAAACTAGGCCGCTCTTAAAAGATCAGAATTTTAAGACCGGACAAAAACAAATACGATCTAAAAATAGCGGCTTTTAAGACCAGACGACTAATTATACGCGGTCTTAAAAGACGGACTTTCAAGACTGGATGATAAATACATCCGGTCTTAAAAATTGAACTTTTAGACCGGACTTATAAATACATCGGTCTTAAAAGACCAACTTTTAAGACCAGCTTAGTATCAAATATGTACACCTGACCTTTAAGACCGGACATATTTATATGTCTGGTCTTAACAGTTGAACATTTAAGACCAGTTTATTTTCGGTCTAAATTATGAATAAATACGGGGTTAAAATGATACTTTTGATTGATGAGGTGGCATGCCATGTGTAATGAGGTGGCATGCCATGTGTGATGAGGTGGCATGCCACGTGAACACTCGTTAAACTTAACGATCAAAATTAACGGAGGGGCAAAATTGCTACGTTTTGTGAATTTCCGTGGCATTTTTTATCCAAAAAAAAAAAACTTCCGTCTTACTAGTGCTCTTGAGCGAATACTTCCATGGCATTTAAGATCCTTATCCCATAGTTAAAACCTTAAAGTTTTCAAAGAATTCTGCATATGAATATTACCTTATGAATTGACTCTTTTATAAAGTGATATCCTCCCATATCCCTTCTTGATGATCATTTCTTATGTCGGGTTCATTATCCACTTCATCTTCTTCGTTCATGTTTGGTAGACCCCTTGAAAAAGGAGTACTCTCAGGAAGATCATAATTTGAATGACTTTCCTCATCAATATCAATGACCCTTTTTCCTTGGAGATCTACGAGACCACATTTTATTTTCTTGATCGGTGATATAAAACACTTGTTTCGCACAGTCCGCCATAATAAAAGGTTCATCTCCAAAACTTCTACTATTGACATCGACTAATGTAAATCCTAGCCGATCGATATGAACACCATTATTGACATTAACCCACTTGCATTTAAAAATGAGAAATCTAATTTTGACGTAGTCCACCTCCCAAATCTCTTCAATACCCCCATAACATGACATGACTGCCAATTTAGGCATCTTGTCTTTCAAACTGAAGAAGTGCATAGATTCAGCCTCTAACATAACACCATTGTTCTGGACTGTGCTCCCATCATATAGGGACTTCATGTAAAATGTATAACCATTGATCACATACGAATTCCAACTTATGCAATCAACCTCAAAACTACATGCTAACCATTTTATTGTATCATAAACACATTCCTCTCCCTCGACCTTTTGTTTGAACCAGGCTGCAAAAGTTCTGCTATGTTGGCTTGAACTTCATCAACATTATTCAAGATGTATAAGTAGACTTGTGACAATTCATCAGGATCCACACTCTTTACTAAAGCCCCTCATCTACCCTGTAACACCCCAAATTTCATACTTCAAATCGTGTCGGTTGACACTTAGTTTTAGAAAAATTAACAGAGTTTGAAGTGCTACCACTCAGAGTAATACGTAAATGGAGAGCATGCACTTATGTTTGGATAATGAGTGACTGATATAAAATGCCCAGACATATGCTGATTTCCCGACATAAGCTCATATATTAAAAAATTTCTCGAAGGAATATTCATGTGATACAACAATACAGAGCTTGTATAATTACAATTCTTACATGGTAACTATACAACCTAAACCAAGCCTTAACTAGACCTGGGGCAATGAACCTAACTCAGTTAATACTTCTGTGAGAATGGCATCTAAAACAATGTCAAAACCAACCTTTGGAAGCAATTTGCTTTTGGTATTATTTTACGAACCACTTTGGTATAAAAATAATAATTAAAAATTAGACAAACCGAGCTATCAATCTAGGAGCAGCATCAATTTTTTAAAATCTCAGTTGCCAACTAGTGCTAGAACAAAATTAGAAGCAAACCATGAGAAGCAACACACTCAGCAAAATCACCCCTTAAAATGTTATTTTCTCTTGTTTTACCTATAGAATTCAGAAAACAAGTCTTTGGCACTGATATAGGCAAGTAGCTTGACCACCTGCAAAAGGGGAAAGAAAACAATTTAAAAGTCGAAACCTACTTAGTTTGGTCAAAAGTGTCTATAACACATAGAGTGGAGCGAGACCTTTTCAAGTGTTTCTTCAATTGCTTCATCACTCAATTTCCACTATTACCTTCCTTGAGAATATTATCACAAAGCGAGGCAAGTAGTTACGCAATTGAACCTCCAACAACACCATTGTCGAGAACACCTCAAAAGCTTCCTTCTTAGTCTACGAAACAAAATTCAGATTTTCGGGTCCACAAGAATAATTTGAAGCGAGAAATATAACAGACTTAAAACCATCTTACGATCAAAACCTTGTGGAAAAGAGTATGGTTCGGGAAACGCTCATTCACACAAGCCGGGTATTTGTCCTGAGCTCAATCACTTTCCAAACAAACAAGCGAAAAGACAAGTTTCAATTTCTACAATTGAATAAAAATAGAGTAAACTAGACAACTAATAATTAAGGATTTTACATTCGAATACCTACAATATCCCTTTTTCTCCTGCAAATATTCCAAGTTAAACAAAATGGAACAAAACAAAGGTCAGCCAAAATAAATAAATCTTGATTCTTCCTTAGTGCAAAAAAGGCTTTTAAGACCTGGACAAAAGAGGCATCGTAAAAGCCGGACCCATGATAGGTCTTGTTCAGCCGGTATTAAAAGTCTACATTTAAAACCGGACTACGACCGGTCTTAAAGAAACTATTTTAGACCGGACATTTAAAACATTGGGTCTTAAAAGTCGTACTAAATAAATCTGAAATACTTTTTGTTCAGTCCTAAAACTCAACTTTTAAGACCGGCTAAAAACTAGCCGCTCTTAAAAGATCGAATTTTAAGATCGAACAAAAATAAATACGGTCTTAAACTTAGCGGCTTCTAAGACCGACTAATTATACGCGGTCTTAAAAGACTAACTTTCAAAACTGGATGATAAATAAATCCGGTCTTAAAAATTTTATTTTAGACTTCATGTATAAATTTACCGGTCTTAAAAAACCAACTTTTGCTTAATATTAAATCTTGACCTTTAAGACCAAACATATAAAGACATCCGGTCTTAAAAAGCTGACCATTTAAGACCGGCGTATTTATTTTCGGTCTAAATTTTCCTGAATTTTTCCCTGTTCTGTTCTTTCTGATTGTATTACACACAAATCCACCACCCAATCCAGCACATAAAATTCGATACTTTAAGCTACAAGCTATGAACAATTATTGAATAAATTGAATTGGGAAAAATAATAGAAATATTATTCACCATGAGTTATGTGCCTCTTAATTAATTATTATACTATGACTACAACACCTAAATTAATTAATACAATAAGATAACTCACTTACAAATACCATAAGTTACAAATACAACAAACATGCCTAAAATAATATTCACCATGCCTTCATCTGATTCCCACCAACAACGTAACATCCTCTTTTATAACATGCCCCATTGGATTGGATCCTGCCACAAAAATAAAACAAGAACAAACTTCATAGTTAGTGACATTGTTTATGAACATAGAAGGAATATAATATAGGTAAAACCTTAAAGTTTTCAAAGAATTTTGCATATGAATATTACCTTATGAATTGACTCTTTTATAAAGTGATATCCTCCTATATCCCTTCTTGATGATCATTTCTTATGCCGGGTTCATTATTCGCTTCAACTTCTTCGTTCATGTCCAGGTAGACCCCTTGAAAAGGAGTACTCTCGGGAAGACCATAATTTGAATGACTTTCCTCATCAATATCAATGACCCTTTTTCCTTGGAGAGCTACAGACCACATTTTATTTCCTTGATCGGTGATATAGAACACTTGTTTTGCCTAGTCTGCCATTATAAAAGGTTCATCTCCAAAACTTCTACCATTGACATCGACTAATGTAAATCCTAGCCGATCGATCTGAACACTATTATTGACATTAACCCATTTGCATTTGAAAATGGGAAATCTAATTTTGACATAGTCCACCTCCTAAATCTCTTTAATAACCCCATAATATGGCATGACTGCCAATAAAGGCCTCTTGTCTTTCGAACAGGAGAAGTGCATAGATTGGCCTTTAACATAACACCATTATTTTGTGCTCGTATCATCTAGGGACTTCGTGTAAAATGTGTAACCATTGATCACATACGAATTCCAACTTATGACATGGAAGACCAATATGTCTTACTTTGGCCAAATAATTTTGACAAAATTCCATGACTTCTTCAGAAACATATTTCGAACAATTGATGCTTCAATCGGTATGCATTCTTCACATACCCTTTTAGGAATTTTATAGATCTTTCAATTGGGTACATCCACCGTAAATGGATAGGGTCGCACAACTTTATCTCCCTCACTAGATGAACAATTAGATGAACCATGATGTCAAAAAATGTAGGAACAAAAAGCTTCTCAAGGTGGCACAAGATAAGATATCCTTCATTCTCCAATTCATCCAACTTTCCAATCTCGAAAACTTTACCACAAACCGCATTGAAGAAGACACAAAGTCTAGTCAAAACGATGAGAAGATCATATTCGGCAATACCTCGAATAGCTATTGGGAGTTTGTTGCATCAAGACATGACAATCATGAGATTTTTGGTCTACTAATTTCAAGTCCTTCATCGATACATGCCTCTTAAAATTTGAAGAATACCCCGAGGGAACTTTTGTGCCATGTAAACACTCAGAAAAACTTCATTTCTCATCCTTAGACAAAGTATGAGAAGCCGGGGGACAATAAGTTCTCTTCCCATATGGCGTTGGATGTAACTCTTCGCATATTCCCATTGCTTACAAATCTAATCTTGCCTTCACACCATCCTTGGAACTACCTTATATGTTGAGAAGCGTGCCAACAATATTATCACATACGTTTTTCTCCACATGCATGACATCAATACAAAGTGTCTCACATCAAGATTGAGCCAATAGGGAAGATCGAACAATACAGATCTCTTTTTCCATATATTTGTTTCTTTTCTACTCTTTTCAATTTACTAAAGATGACATTGATATTTTTCACCTTTTCATAAACTTGCTCCCAGTCAATGCCACCGGAGCATCTTCATACTCTTGGCCACCAAAAAAGGCCCCTTTTTAATCGACGATATGGGTGGCCCCATCTAAGAAATCTCCTATGTCCAAGATAAACCGTCTTTCTTCCATGTTGAAGTTGATGGTAGCGTGTGCCTTCTTCACAAACCGGACATGCTTTATGGCCTTTTACACCATACCCTGACAAGTTCCCATATGTTGGGTAGTCGTTGATAGTACAAAATATCATGGCTCACATTTTAAACACCTCATTCTTGAAAGAGTCATAAACGTCGACACCTTCTTCCCACAACTCCTTCAAGTCTTCGATCAAGGGCTCAAGGTAAACATCAATATCATTTCCAGGTTGTTTTGGTCCGGAAATCAACATAGACAGCATGGTGTACTTTCCTTTCATGCATAACATAGGAGATAAGTTGTAAATAATGAGGAGTATAGGCCATGAATTATGTATGCTGCTAAGGCTTCCATATGGATTCATGCCATCCATGCTAAGGGCAAGCCTAAGGTTCCTAGGTGCTTCGCCGAAGTTGGGAAATAATTGATCGATTTTCTTCCATTGAGAAGAATCGGCTGGATGACAAAGCTTTCCATCAGAAATCCTCTCATCTGCATGCCACCGCAAATTTTTCGCATCATTTTCATTCGCAAACAAGCGCTTGAACCTTGGTATGATTGGAAGATACCACAACACTTTTGCAGGCCCCTTATTTGACTTGTATCTTGGGGTTTCACATATCGGACAATTCTGCTTCTCTTCAAACTCTTTTCTATACAACACGCAATCATTCGGGAATGCATGGATCTTTTTGTACTCCATCCCCAATGGACAAAGTATTTTCTTAGCATCATAGTATCGATGAGACAACACATTATCATCCAGAAGCATGTCCTTAAACGCCTCAAGCATTTCAGGAAAACTCTTGTCGCTCCATCCATGACGTGCCTTCAAGCTTACCATTTTCAATACGGCGTTCAATAATTGGTATTTTTACACCCACGGTATAGCGGGGTCTCTACATCACTGCACATATTACCATATACATGTGATTGATGAAAAGCCTCTTCTCCTACATCACGAATAATGTCCTCTATGCGATCATCCATATCCGTGTCATTATCATCAAAGACCACTTCCCCATGTTGAGACCCACTTGATATTTTTTCACCATGCCATACCCCTACCGTATAAGTCTTACAAAATCCTTCACAAATTAAATGTGTGTGTACAACTTCAGGACTTAGTCGCCTCTCATTCAAACATTGTACATAAGGGCAAAAAAACTTCCCACTATCATCATTGGCAATTTGTTTAGCAAATTCTATAAAGTCCCTCACCCCATTCTGATATTCAACACTTGTCCGCAAAGCATTTATCCAACTGTGATCCATAGTAGAATTCCTATAAACGGAAAGATTTAACATACGTAATCCAAAAAAATTGACACTTGCATATAAAATAAGGCAACACCAAATGCATATTTATGCTCAATGTTGGTTATGTCTTTTTTTGTTTTTTTACGGAGAAACTTGCCCATTAAATGCATAACGAAGAATCAATTTTGGTCATAAATGTATCACAGTGAAGCCAAGAAGCAAAATAAATGCATGACAAGGAAATTAAATGCATTGCATGAAGGTCTTATGGACTCACTTTGTAGCATATAAAATCAAATGTGTTTCCCGAGTCTTTCTTTCTCCCGACGTTGATGTTGCCGACGTAACATTGATGTTGCAAACAACAAGAGGTCTAAAGTGAAAATATAATCTTCAAAATACAATATTCATTAACAACAGAGAAACCCACAAGAGCATTTCATCGATTTCGATCAACCCATGAAAAACCCGAACAATAAATAGGAAAATCATGAAGTTATATAACCGAAACACCTCTTACAACTTGGTCTATATATGTTTAGCTAAGGAACCAGAAAGTGATTGTCGAGAGAGCAACGCGAAGCACCGATGGAGCAACATACAAACACTGGAGACAGAACCTCAGTAATCACTTTTGGCGCGACAAGAGAAGTTCAAATAGGGAAATTTAATTTTCCGCGCGACAGAGACATTTAGCATTTGGACTTTACTAAGACCGATTAATTATAACTTATCCGGTCCTAAAGATTTTTTATTAATTTAATTTTCAAGTCCTAAAAGTGTACAATTAATTCAATTACTTTTAAGACCGAATTCTTATCTTGTATCCGTCCTAAATATATTTTTAAGATCGGAGTTTTATAATACTCTGGACCTAAATTTTTATTATTCATTCATGCGCGTAGATTTTATTAAGACTGGTTAATTATAAAGTAGCCGGTACTAAATATATAACTTTTTAATATCGTAGTAGTCTCGAAAACTCCATGTCCTAAATTCTCATAATTATTGGAGAATATTTTTTTTCAAGAAAAAAATATTGGCTTTGGGTACAACGACCCGAGACTCTTGTCTCAATAGAAGCATTCTGATAATTGAATATTTGGGGCATACACTACATACACTTTTTATCTCTTGATTTATAATTTAGGACTCTTTAGCTAATAAATAATGTCTTTTATACTTATTTGGGCTTTGGGCCTTTTATTATATTTTAGCCATTATTTAATAATAAATTCAGTTTTACATTGCTTCACCATTTTTACCATAACTCTTGAACCAGACATCGGATTTGCCTCATTTTTTGTTTTCAGATGATTCAGAGAGCTACAATTGTTATGAAGACATGAAGAGCAAATTCGGACAAGAGGGCGGTTGATTTTGGAGCCGAAGTCATATGTATTTTTTGGATTTTAGTTGGGCTCGAATTTTGTAATTAAAGCCCATTTTATTTTATTTTTTGTTTTGGGCTGATCCATTTCCATTTTAGGTTTAGGTTTAGGTTAGATGAGGCAGCAGCCACAAACATTCTCATTCACGTTTTTAGATAGTTTTGAATCAAATACATAAGTTTTATTTTCTCTCATCTGTTCTTCCTCGTTCATCGTGTTCTTTGTGTTCATGATGAACTTCTTCATTTCTCGTTCGATTTTCGTTCGCAAATCCATGACTAGCTAAGCTACGTGATTGACCCATGGATTGAGGATTCCACTATCCAGAGGACTCGTTCTTAATCGGTAACCGTCGACTTGTTTTGCATCTTTAATCGGATTCGATTTTTTGGATTTGGATGGGGCTTTTGATTAAAAACCCAGATCGACATTTCCCAAGGACGTAGTTTGAACTAGGTTAAAGTATATTGTGCGATCGTACGTGAGATATGCCCGATTCGAACAAATTCGAGCGATTGTTCGGTTGAGGGAATTTCTAGACAAATGCGAGATTTCGGTTTGTCCAGTCGATTATGAGTTCGGTTATAAATCTATTTTCGTCGAGGAAGGGAAGTGGTGGAATTCGAAATCCTGGGTTAATCCTTGTTAATCTTGTTTAATCTGTTTTTTCGTTTTGTTTATGCAAATTTTCATTTTTAATCTCTTTGAATCAAAACCCCGATTTTTTTAAGCTTTGTTTATTGCTATTCAAATTAAACCGATTGTGAATTCGTTGGGAAAACGACCCGGGTTACATTATCGCAAATCCTTTTCTAATCTGGTTATTTTGGGAGATTACGACAAAATCTGTCAAAATATGGCGCCGAAGCGGTCGGGAATTTGCATCGGTTTGATTAGTAACAGTGGTGTAAATAGCTTCGTTTTTGGTAGTTTAGGTGGTTTGGGTGGTTGGACGAAATTTTGGTAGTTTAGGTGGTTCGGGTGGTTCAACGTTTAGGTCTTATTCACAAGGAATTGGGCATTCTGAGCAAGACTGGGCATTCTAAGCAATTGTTTGATTTACTCGATTAGCAATTGGACTTACTCCGATTTTTGGTGAGTTGAAGGAAAATGTTATTTAGCATAGGACACGGGGCTAAAGCTATTTGTGGTCTTGAGATATAAGCCAAATTCCATCGTTTAGACCACTTTTTCAATTTTTGAAGTTTTTTTATTCCATTTTTGGGTTCCCCAATGGTCTAGGAGTTGCCTTTGTCCAAGTCCCAAAAATTTTAAAAATCATTTGATAGTGTTTCTGGACTTGTTTAGGTCAATTTCTTCCATAGTTTTTTGTTTTTGTGTTTGCTTTTGTGTGTCTTAGTGTTTTTCTCCTTTTTACCACTTTTAGTGGCATTTTCTGATTGGCTGGTGGCATTTTTGTAATTCTGATTGGTTGATGGCATTTTCGTAATTCTGATTTTCTGCAAATTCTGCCTTGTGATTATGCTTTTGCATGAGTACTAGGAGCACTATCAATCCGAGAAGACTTGTTGCCATTTGATCTGAAATAGAAAGAACAATTTCTTGCTGCTAGAAGAGTTGTTAGGTTAAGTTGTGGGATTAATACTAAATTGGACATTGAACTTAAGTCGATAGTGACCATTCGATTGTGTTCATTCTTGTTGATCTTTTGATTGTGTTTCGATAGTACTTCGATAGTCTTGTTGTTTTCACCGATTCTAGTAGCAATTTTCCTAACTCGGATATTATGGTAGAAGAAGGGAAAATCATCCTACTTTAAAGGAATTGAATGAAACGATGTTAATTATCAACCTTTGTGCATCCAATATCCCGCCCTTCTTCGCTAACTTTGAGCTTAAATCTGGTCTAATACACTTTCTTTGCCTAAGTTTCATGGTCTTTCGGGTGAGTGTGCCATTAAGAATTTGAAGGAATTCCATCTAGTGTGCAAAAGACAATGAAACCACATGCCATTGATGAAGATCAAATCAAGCGAAGGTGGAGAGCTTTACCTTGACCTTCCAAGTTCGCCAAGGTTATTTATGGAGAAATATTTCCCTTCTTCAAGCTGCGATCAAGAAAGAAATTGCAAACATTAAGCAAGCCAATGGGGAGACTTTGCATGAGTATTGGGAGAGGTTCAAAAGGTTATGTTCAAGCTGTCCACACCACCGAGATCACGAGAAACTCTTGATTACCCATTTCTATGATGGTCGCTCCCGATGTAGACAAAGGTTTGGTGGATGCTTCTAGTGGTGGGGCTCTACATAACAAGACACCTGAAGATGCCCGAGAATTGATATCCGAGATGGCAGCCAACTCTAAGCAATTTGGCACCAGGGCCAATAGTACTCCTGTTTACCATGTGCAAACACCTCCAGTCCAGTACGATTCTCAGAGATTAGAGAATAGACTTGATGATCTGACCTCTCTGGTGAGGCAGCTGGCAGTGACACAGACAGTACAATCTTCTCCTCCTCAGATTGGCTACTCATGTGGGTTCTGTTCTGACCCTTACCATTCTACTGACTCTTGCCCTACCTTGCATGATCCTACTTATCAAGACCAGTCAGTAGCTTCAGTGGGTGCTTTTCCAGGAAAGCCACAATACCAACAGAATAATGCCTTCTCCAATACCTACAATCCTGGTTGGAGAAATCACCCCAATTTTCGTTGGAACCGAGAATCGAACCGAGTAACCAATATCGGCAAAGTGCAGGAATTACCAACAGAGAATGTACATACCACATAATTTCCAATAGCAATCTACACCGCATTTGCCTTTGCCAACACCACCTCCTCGACCAGCCATATGTGCACCTCCACAAAAGACAACAAGCTAGTAGTAGTGGTAGTGGTGGTTCCTCACTTGAAGATATGATGAAGCAATTTGTCATAGCCAATTTGCGGTTCCAACGGCAAGCGACACTTCCATTCGAGTTTGCAAACACACAGATTGGGCGGTTGGCAACCTCATTGAACCAGCTTCAACCTCGGGATCCAACACTCTTCCTTCACAAACAATTCCTAATCCTAAGGGGAATGTGAGTGCTATCTCCCTTCGTTACGGCAAGCAATTAGAGGAACCTAAACTAGCTGCGAGATGTGACTTCCACATCGAAAGAGAGTCGAGAAAATGTGAAGATTGATTCTAAAAATAAAAAAGGCGGCAAGGTGAAGAGGAAGACATACCCATTCCTCTTCCTTTCCCTCGAGAGCGATTCAACCCAAGAAGTTGGCGAGAAAAAGCACAAGAGAAGGATATACTTGAGACATTCGGAAGAGTAGAGATCAACATTCCTCTCTTAGATGCGTCAAACAAATTCCTAAATATGCCAAGTTTTCGAAGGAGTTGTGCACCAACAAGAGCGGCGAAGGGGAGTGAACGAGTGCGTTTGAACCGAATGTATCGGCACTCATCCAACCTACAATGCCTCGCAAGTGCAAGGATCGGGGACGTTTTCTATCCCTTGCTATTTTGGTAACTATAGATTTGATGATTGCATGCTAGATTTAGGTGCTTCTATTAATGTCATGCCTGCATCTATTTATAAATCTCTTGGTCTTGGTCCTTTACGTCCTACTAGTGTTGTTGTTCGGCTAGCTAATAGGAGTAATGTTCATCCTTACGGTTTAGTTGAGGATGTATTAGTCAAGGTTAATGAACTGATATTTCCTGCTGATTTTTACATCTTAGATATGGAGGACAAGTCTCCCAGTAGTAGATCACCTATGATTCTAGGGAGGCCTTTCATGAAAACAGCTAGGACTAAGATAGATGTGCATTCTAGTACTCTTTCCATGGAGTTTGGTGATATATCTATGAATTTCAATATCTTTGATGCCATGAAACATCTTAGGGAAGAACACTTTGTTTTTGCATTGATGTGATTGATGATCTTGTGGATGATGTTATTGCTTGATTGGTGTCTTGACTATCTTGATTTTGCATCGAGAGTGATTCTCCCATTTGTGCATGTCTTGATAATGAATGGTGCTGTTTGCACCGATTTGCTTAATCTTTGCATTATTTGGTGATTGACTTGCTTGGTGATTCTACATTACATGTGGATTCGATATTGATTCGAGTTTGAGCTTCATCCCGATCCTAATGTACATCGATTCGATTTTGATAAGCTTAACTCGATTTTGATGAGCTTCACTCGATGTTAACATTGATTTTTGTATAGACACGGTTCTTCGTTTCTTTGAATGTGATTTCATGCATTTCGTGTGATGACATCGAGTTGTTGCAACAACCACCCAAGCTTCTTCCCTCCTTTCGAGCAACCACCCAAGCTTGAGTTGAAATCCCTTCCAGATCACCTGAAGTATGCATTTCTGGAGGTGGATGAACAGTTGCCAGTCATTGTGGCAAATAATCTTCTTCCTGACCAAGAAGAGAAGGTGCTAAGCTTATTGAGGGTGAACAAGAAAGCCATTGGGTGGACATTAGCTGACATCGTTGGCATTAGCCCTTCCATGTGTATGCATCGAATTTGTTGGAAGAGGACTCTAAGCCAATGAGGCAACCCCGAGACGCCTTAATCCTCTTATCCTTGATGTGGTGAAGAAGGAGGTCACTAAGCTTCTCGCAACAAAATTTGGTATCATCTATCCCATTTCGAAGCCGGTGGGTTAGCCCGGTCCAGTGGTTCCTAAGAAATCCGAGTCCTTTGTGGTAGCCAATCGGAAGAATGAGCTCATTCCTACTCGAGTTTAGAATAGTTGGAGAGTTTGCATCGACTATAGGAGACTCAACCAAGCCACTCGCAAGGATCATTACCCTCTACCTTTTGTTGATCAGATGTTAGAGCGATTGGCTGGCAAGTCCCATACTGCTTCTTGGATGGCTACTCCGTATACTTCCAGATCCATATTGATCCTGAGGATCAGGAGAAGACGACTTTCACATGCCCCTTTGGAACATATGCCTACCGAAGGATGCCTTTTGGCCTTTGCAACGCACCTGGCACCTTTCAGCGTTGTATGGTAAGCATTTTCTACGAATTTTTAGAGAATTTGCATGGAGGTTTTTATGGATGATTTCACTATATATGGGTCTGATTTTGATGCATGCTTAGCTAATTTGTCTAGAGTTTTGCATAGGTGCATTGAGTCTAATCTTATGCTTTGAATTATGAGAAGTGTCACTTTATGGTTGAGTCGGGTATAGTCTTGGGACACATAGTGTCTAGGAAAGGGATTGAGGTAGATCTGCTAAGATAGATGTAATTCTTGCTTTGCCTTACCCGCATACGTGCGGGAAGTTCGCTCTTTTCTTGGTCATGCGAGGTTTCTATCGACGTTTCATTCGGGATTTCAAGCAAGGCCGCTCGACCCTTGTCCAACCTTACGCATAAGGACAACGACTTTGTATTTGATGATGCTTGCAAGGTGGCCTTCGATCATTTGAAGCGTTGCACGACTACAACCCCCAATGATCCAAGCCCCTGATTGGTGCCTCCCCTTCGAGTTGATGTGTGATGCTTCCAACTATGCTGTTGGTGCTATCTTGGTATAGCAAGTTGATAGAGCATCTCATGTGATTGCATGTGCCTCCAAGACTTTGGATCCTGCCCAGTCTAATTACACCACTACTGAGAAAGAGTTGTTGGCTATTGTATTTGCTTTTGATAAGTTTAGGTCATATCTGCGAGCAAGTAGAGTAGTTGTTTTTCTCGACCATCTTTGCTTTGAAGTTTCTTTTGAAAAAGACAGATGCTAAGCCATGACTCATCCGGTGGATGTTATTGCTCAAGAGTTTGATGTTGAGATTCGAGACAGTGGAGCACAAAGCGGGTAGTTGACCACTTGAGTCGCATCACTCATTCTCCTCTCACCCCTCTTCTATTCGGGATGATTTCCATGATGAGCGGCTTCTATAGTGCAAGGTAAGCTTCCATGGTATTTGATCTAGTTAACTACTTGGTAGTGGTGTTTTACCTATAGATTCCACTAAGGCCCAAACCCTTAAATTAAAGAGTGGGTCTAAATATTATGTTTGGGATGACCCTTATCTGTGGAAATTTTGTAGTGACCAAGTAGTTAGGAGATATGTGCCTGATCATGAGTTTCACTCTATATTGCATTTTGCTCATGCTTCTTCCTGTGATGGTCACTTTGCACCCCAAAGAACTGCTAGGAAAGTGTTAGGCAGTGGATTATTTTGGCCTTCCTTGTTTCATGATTCCCATCTTGTTTTGTAAGTCATGTGATAAGCGTCGTCGGAGAGCGGGGAGTATTTCCGTAGGCATGAGATGCCTTGAGAACCCTATATTGTTTTGTGAGATCTTTGATGTTTGGGGTATTGATTTTATGGGTCCATTTCTGCTTCATATGGTTATACTTACATATTGGCCGGGTTTGTTGATTATGTCTCGAAATGGGTTGGCGAAAGCCACTCGGACTAATGATTCTTCTGTGGTGGTGGATTTTGTTAGGTCTAACATTTTCTGCAGGTTTGACATTCCTAGAGCTATTATCAGTGACCAAGGCTCCCATTTTTGGAACCGAAGCATGGGTGCCTTATTATGCAAGTATGGAGTGCTTCACAAGGTCTCCACAGCATACCGTCCTCAAGCCAACGGTCAAGCTGAAGTCTCAAATAGAGAGATTAAGCAAATCCTTGAGAAAGCTGTTAACTCTACCCGAAAAAGATAAGCGATTAGAGGATGCTTTGTGGGCATATCGCACCGCCTACAAGACTCCGATTGGGATGTCTCCTTATCGGCTTGTCTTTGGTAAGGCATGTCATCTTCCGGTTGAGTTGGAGCATCAAGCCTATTGGGCCATTAAACGAGTGTAACATGGATTTGGCCAAGTGCGGGATGGAGCGGAAGCTACAATTGCAAGAGTTGGAAGAGCTTAGATTTGATGCCTATGAAAGCTCGCGGTTATACAAGGAAAAGACTAAGGCATTCCATGATAAGCATATTCGAGGAAAGAATTTTACGTGGGCCGAGAAAGTTCTTGTTTAACTCCCGTTTGAAGTTTATGCCTGGTAAGTTTCGATCTAAATGGGATGGCCCTTTTGAGATCACTAACATTTTTCCATTTGGTCTTTGTTGAGCTATGTGATCCACCCACGGGACGAACCTTTAAGGTCAATGGGCATCGCCTCAAGCCATTTCATGAGGGATCGCGACGGCCCGAGGAAGCGAGAGATTCTCCTCATTGATGCCACTTATCCTCCATAAACCCCTTGAGGAGTATTCTTCTTTCTTTCTCCCTCTTTCTTCTATTTGTTTTCCTTTTTCTACTTTGCTTTTTGAAATAAATACAGTCTCTCTTTCTATGATTGCTACATATTATGAACTTGGACATTTTGGTTTTAATGGATCATTCTGTTTGGTCTGCCATTCTTGACTCTTCGATTACATGTCTTGGTAGTTGATTGCCTAAGTTGGTATTGACCTTGTGAGGTTGTGGGCCTGCATGAATGGAATTCATCTTTTGCCATTCTTTCTTTCATGTGTGCATCTACTCATGATTTGTGTTCTCTAGAACTTGCTCCTTTTCTTTTTGAAACTACATTTTTCATTTACATGCATAAGTATGATGGAAGCTTGTTTTCTTTCTTTTATTTTCCTCACTTTGGCCAAATAGCCTTTCCCATGCATTATGATTCCTTTGCTAGCCCTTTGTGCCTTTTTGACTCATTCTTTTCTAAGCCACATTACAAGCCTAAGCAAAAAACCATTTTATTCCGCACCTTGAAAATTTATTGAGCATTGGTTTCACCTTGGTTTTGTGTTTAAGTGTGGGGGTTGCTCGGGAGTGCAACAATTTAAGTATGGGGGGGGGTGTTTGCTTTTTTCATTGTGATTATGTATATAGTATAGTTTCATTTTTTTTTCTCAAAAAAAAAAAAATGAAAGAAAGAAAAAGAAAGAAAGAAAGAAAGAAAGAAAGAAAAAAAAAGAAAAGAAAGAAAAGCAAAAAAAAAAAAAGAAAAAAAAAAAAAGAGAGAAGAAATAAAGAAAGAAAATACATAGAAAGAAAGGAGATATACAAGTAAAATAAAAATTTTCTTACATTGAGAATGATTGTGTTAATTAGTGCTCTTTTTAATTTCTTTGGTGTTTAGCCTCTCATTCCATACTATTACCTACCTTCACCCTAACCCCATTACAACCTTTCATAACAAGCTCTCTTGATTTGTGCATGCATGTGTTATGAGTAGTGGAGTCGTAGAAATTGAGCAAGCTTATGGTAGAACAAATTTCTTGAGTAGAATTTGAGCAATACACTTATTTACCTTAAACACTTGAGAGATTGATTGATTGATTGATTGAGCGCATCATTTGAGAGACCATCTTTTGTGAATAGCATCATTGATGAGATTGCCATGAATTGTAATTTGAGTGAAGGGATTGTGGTCTTGGTTGATTGATCTTTTGGAGAGCTTTGTGTCCCTTGTTCAATTTTTGCATTGTTAGCAATTGTTAGAAAAGAAGAGTTTCTCCTTTAGGTCTTTTTCTTTGAATTTTGCTCGGGAGTGCAAAAAGATAAGTGTGGGGGAATTTGATAATTGAATATTTCATACACTACTTTTTGTCTCTTGATTTATAATTTAGGACTCTTTAGCTAATAAATAATGGCTTTCATACTTATTTGGGCTTTGGGCCTTTTATTATATTTTAGCCATTATTTAATAATAAATTCCAGTTTTACATTGTTTCACCATTTTTACCATAACTCTTGAACCAGACATCGGATTTGCCTCATTTTTGTCTCATATTTCAGATGATTCAGAGAGATACAATTGTTATGAAGACATGAAGAGCAAATTCAGACAAGAGGGCAGTCAATTTTGGAGCCGAAGTCATATGTATTTTTTGGATTTTAGTTGGGCTCGAATTTTGTAATTAAAGCCCATTTTATTTTATTTTCGTTTTGGGCTGACCCATTTCCATTTTAGGTTTAGGTTTAAGTTAGATGGCAGCCACAAACATTCAGTCATTCATGTTTTTAGACAGTTTTGAATCAAATACAAAAGTTTTATTTTCTCTCATCTGTTCTTCCTCTACGTTCATCGTGTTCTTCGTGTTAATGATGAACTTCTTCATTTTTTCGATTTTCATTCTACAAATCCATGACTAGCTAAGCTCTTGTGATTGACCCATGGATTGAGGATTCCACTATCCGGAGGACTCGTTCTTAATCGATAACCGTCGACTCGTTTTCGCATTCTTTAATTTTGGATTCTATTTACGGATTTGGATTGGGCTTTTGATTAAAAACCCGGATCGACATTTCCCAAGGACGTAGTTCGAACTAGGTTAAAGTATTACTATGCGATCGTACGGTGATACGCCCGATTCGAACAAATTCGAGCGATTGTTCATTTGAGGGAATTTCGGACAAATGCGAGAGATTTTGGTTTGTCGAGTCGATCACGAGTTCGTTTATAAATCTATTTTCGTCGAGGAAGGGAAGTGGTGGAATTCAAAATTTTGGGTTAATCCTCTGTTAATCTTCTGTTTAATCTGTGTTGTTTCGTTTTAATTCTGCATATTTTCATTTTTAATATCTTCTGAATCAAAAACCCCGATTTTCTTGTTTGTTCTATTTCTTGTTCACATTAAACGTGAATTCGTTGGGAAACGTCCCAGTTACATTATACCAAATCCTTTTCTAATCTGGTTATTTTGAGAGATTACGGCAAATCTCTGTTAGCGAGCGCAGCAACTGAATGATTAAAAATTAAAGGAAAACTTGAGTTTAATTTCTTTAATTACTGGAGAATATGAACAAAAAATTAAAAAGACACAAGCTTAGTTCTTAATGCTACATATATTACTTGAATATGCACGTACACAAGAAAAAATATAAAAGAAAAACAAGCAGAAAATTATCAAAAACAAGAATCTGACTATATATACATCCTAAAGCTTATTATCCTTCAAAGCCTTGGCAATATCGGCGTGAGCAACATTAACTTCCCGCCGAATATCAGCAAGTTCCTATCTTATTTCGCGCATCATAGATCATAGTCCGGGGTACGACAATCTCTTCATCATCCGAAGAAATAACAATGGGTCCAACGACCCGAGACTCTTTTGTCTCAATAGAACGCACTCTCGCTGGAGGAGGCACATCGTATAACGATCTATGGAAGGCACGAGCATCACTAGTAAGTCTAACCCTACGAGCGATTCTCTTGTATCTAACCATGGTTTGAGCAGTTGGGGCATGCAGAGAGGTATGAGGAGTTAATAAAGGCAGAGAGCAATTCCCCCTTCCCAGATAGCCACGTACGTTGTTTGGAGTTACGAGGTAGTGAAGATAATAAGACAGAGGTACTTTAAGAGCGGATTTTATAAATATGCGGTCCTAAAAGTCTATTATTTATTTTTTTAATCAATTCAATTACTTTTAAGACTGACATTTTATCTTTTATCCGGTCCTAAAATTTATTAATTATTTTTCAATTCAATTTTTTTAAGTAATATTTTTTCTAAAAAAATAGCCACGTACGTTGTTTGGAGTTACGAGGTAGTGAAGATAAGGTACTTTAAGAGCGGATTTTATAAATATGCAGTCCTAAAAGTCTATTATTTATTTTTTAATCAATTTTTACTTTTAAGACCAACATTTTATCGTTTATCGGTCCTAAAATTCATTAATTTTTTTAAGTAATATTTTTATCTGAAAAAATATTAGTTTTAAGAATGGATCTTTTACAATATCCGGTATTAAATCAGATAGCAGAGTCGTATCCCTACACTCTGTTCAAATGAATGAATCATAGTCTCTTCGGCTTCCAGATAAGCTTCCCAACTAGGCGTCTCCTCGTATTCTGATGAACTATGCGTCTCCTCATTAAAGTTTCCGGCGTTTCACATTTTTCAGGATGAGTTCTCTATTTAAACGCGTTGTTACTTTACGTTCTTCACATTCTTCTCCATCACTTCTACAACCTCCACTGTAATGGCTGCTCCACGACCACGAGATCCTCCTATTCATCTTAATCCTCTTCCTTCTCCGTACCCTCCTCCGCAACCGTCCTTCAGACAGATGATGAACCACCTCCTGGACTGCGTCAATCATATAGATCGACGATTGGGCCAGCTTTTTCAGGTCTACAACGCCGTCAACAACAAGTTGAACGCGGTACTCGACGCCTAGGACATTGAGTACAATCCTTTAGATGACGTCTCCGACCCTCTCCGACGACTCCCTCCCCTCTGACAACGATGGGGATGACTAAATGTTTTTATGTTTTTTTTTCTTTTTTGTACTGCTGCTGCTGCCCCCCCACGGGGTAGCAAAAAAAATATAACAAATTTTTTTGCTTTCCTATTTCGATCGCCTTTCGTTTTCATTATCTTCTTTCATTTTTCGACAAAAAGGAAGCAAACAAAACATTGTCCTCGTGTGTGATCATCATTAAAAAATGCTCAGAATACAGTTAAGACCATACAAAATAAAAAACATCTTTTACCTTATTCGAATAAAAACAAACATAGTGACAATTCTTCTCAAGGTTGGACTGTCGTTGTCGTCGGTTTTACCTAGCCCTGTTTTGAAACAAAGTCTCCTTTTCAATATCTTCCTTCTTTTTCCGACAAAAAGAAAAGAGACAAAGAAAAGGGAAACCGATAATCTTGCTCAAAATCGGGGAGAGGTAAAATCGAATACAATGAAGGCCCTAGCTTGAGCGAACGCATGAGAACCTCGGTTGTCTTGAACCCTAATGATTTGTCTGAAAAGCGAGTCATTTCTATTTAAAGGAAGACTATTAAGACCGGACATTTATCATTTACATGGTCCTAAAGGTTAAGCCATACTTTTTTTAAAAAAAATAAAATAATTGTGGATTTTAGGAGCGGACAGTAAAACAATATACGGTCCTAAAAGTCTCATACTTTTTAGACAAAGACTTTTAGGACCGGATGTTTACAATATAGGGTCCTAAAAGTCTCATATTTCTTAGACCGAAGACTTTTAGGACTGGATGTTTATTATGCAGACTTTTAAGATCGGACTTTTAAATAATATACGGTCCTAAAAGTCGCAAATACTTCATGAACCTCAAATTTCAAGCACTAAATAGCTTTATCCACCATCCAATACATTCAGAAACCCAAAATAGACACAAGAAAATTGTTCAAAAAATTAAACAAATTTATTTATTGAATTTTACATTGCCTATGTATATTTACAAATGAATATTGTTCGAAAAATAAATAAATTTACAGAAGATTATTGTTGCTACAGGATATATTTACAAATGAATTTAGGACATTAATTATTGTCCTAACTTTAAGATCAGGTCATACAGATATTCACAAAACACATTGTGTATGTGCTCCAGGTTCTTCATCGTAAAAGGGATCATGAGTCAAACATCGTAACATCAAAAAGACAGAAACTGAATTAACTTGCGTGCATATTTCATATCTAACATTAAGCGAGATACGAATTAACTTGCGTGCATAATATGTAACATCAAATACATTTACCTTTGTAGTTAATTTAGTCCTTCCTTGCATGATAATATCATACATGTGTTTCATGATGTACTGGCCACATAAGTTGGACTCCGGTGGTTGCCGACGGGTCTAAAAAGAACAAGAAATATATATAAGAGCATATATAGCTTACTGACTAAGTTCACAAGGTAGTGTTCGGTGTACAAATATTGTACCAACCTGGTGTGAGCCATTTAGGCTCTTTGGCTTGATACCCATGCTTTTTGTTTACCTCGATTTGGAAGGTCTTCATGGCACTATCATCAAAATCACAAATTTATCAATAATATTAACTGAAAATTCACGGAGAGATTTCGGACAAGAGAATCAAAATAACATGCTTACTCATTGATGGTCTGCATCAACACAGGCACTAGATCGATTGTGAGTGGAGCATAAGAAGATAACTTTATGCTCCTCCATGCACATGAGGACACAAGTGCCATTGGCGGCTGAAAATTCACAGTAAGATAAAGTACTCGGTGATATATGTAGCAGAATTAAGTGAATTGCAGACAAGATTTGTGATATGTACCTGTGGAAGTATGGAACCTTTCTTCTCACTTCACACAACCTCTTTGATATGTACTCCTGTCTCTTCTGCATGGATGTTGTACTTGCATAAACAGGGCACAAGAATCCAAAATCGTTGCTCTGCCCTTTTGAACCAATTCTTGATGCATGAACCTACAATAATGACATCGATCAGGGAATTAGTATATATGTATGTGTGTCTAAACGATGCATTTAAATTATGTACTCATAGAAGAAGATACTTACTTCATAAAAATTTGAACAATTGCATCAGTAAGCTCACTTCCAGGAAGAAATAGGGACTCAATATCAACGGTGTCAACTTGAACCGGTAGAACATGAGAGACGCCTACTACTTCATTGATGGACCACGATTTATCTTTAAAATATCCACTCTTCCCCATATCGGATATTTTTTTCCGTGGTGATCAACTTAGCGATGGGGATTGAGCTTGATGAGGGGATGGAGGACAAGGGGATGGAACTTGAGGAGGAGGGTTGAAGCTTAGAGACATGGCCAAGAGATGAAGGTTCCCTTGACATCACTCATAAGCTTTGGTGATTAGTTGGGAGAGGGAGAGGTGCATCAATGATCACCTTTTCAATTGACACTCTGACTTCATCATCAGCCATTTGTTGGTGGTGTACAGTTGATCCCAATAAGTGTTGGACAGTCCCTTTTGCAACTAATCGTGCAGGACTATAACAATCCTCCACATATAGGTCACAAGGTTGCTCTAACTGTCCAATAATGCAGCTCCCTCTAGTGCTCTGCTGCACAGGTGCAGGTGAATGTGTGAAGGGAACACTGGTCTCTGGATGATTGCTCAAAAGAAGCCTCATCTGATTCATTTCCTCCCTCATCTAGCTCATATCGGATTGAAACCTTGCTTCTTTAGCTTTGCTTCCTCACTTAATTTGGCCACCGTCTGATTTCCATCTCCTCTGGGTAACCATACTTTGTCTATGGCGTTTGGATTTACCAAAGTATTCCTTCGAGCCTATCCGTCCTCCAATCCCCCTACACGCCCACCATGATCCGGTTTTCCGGCCATAGCTGTCGAGAACATCACTCCTCCCATCCGACACAAAAGATCCATCTGCTTCTTTCTTTTTAAGATCTTCCTGTAAGATACATATAATGAGAAGCTTAGTAATGAAACATGTTTAGTAACTAAAAAATAACAATAACGATACTTACAATTCTTTCAAAGCAACTACACGAGTTTGTTCACTTGTGTAGCGCCGCTTGGCTTTTTCCGAATGTGCAACCACAACTCCTCACGACGTATTGGAGATGGCGGATCATGTCTGTGAAGGATTGGATTTTGTTTCATCTTCCAATCTCTTCCGCTTGGCCGCCATCAATTCTTTTTCAGCCTTTTCATATCTGCGAGAAGCCCTATGCGGGCAATCATTCTTTCTCCCTATCTCCGTGCTTGTTCCCTTCTTTCTGTGAATCGAATTGAAAACAACTATTAATTATGAATTCCAGCCATCTCACTAATAGAAATTATTGAACTTCGCTTGATATGAACCTCAAACAC
Source organism: Acacia acuminata (assembly GCA_019022655.1). Lineage (NCBI taxonomy): Eukaryota > Viridiplantae > Streptophyta > Magnoliopsida > Fabales > Fabaceae > Acacia > Acacia acuminata. The sequence continues at coordinate 497,434 of JAFJYI010000336.1, forward strand.
TAGTCAAATTCACTTTATCAAGTTTCAACATTTTATTTAAGGAAGATGTAGAATTGTAGAAGAAATTGGAGCTATGTTTTGTACTCCTAGATAGATAGGTTAAGAAACAAAATCCTTTTTAAGGAATTATGCCTACGAGAATAATACAAACTTGATCCTTTTTAAGGTATAATAATGGGATCTTATGCCATTATTATTTCCTCATTAGATAGTAGACAAAGGCGGGAAATGTATACTTCTATTCACACAACAAACAATTTAACTAACGGGATTAATGTCTAACATTCACATATCCTACGGAGTTATAAGCAAACAAAACTAAGACTATAATAATGGCTTGACTCAAGTTTGTTCCATTATTATTTCCCTAAGGCTTTTTACCTTCTTAATATTTTACCTTTTAAGGGTTTACAATGTCTTGTCTTTGCATAGACAAAGACGGATAGTGAAATGTATACTTTCTATTCACACACCAAACAATTTAACTAACGGGATTAGATGAACATAATAACATTCACATATCGAGCCTTGACCCGAAGTTTAGGGTTATATGAACACGAATGGAATCATTTTCACCGTTCATTTTCGAGACGGGAAGAGAGGAATGCGAGCAAATGAGAGAGTAACAAAGGCTAATGGTACGTGGGCGAGGAAGAGAGGTAATGCAATAGGAAGAGTGGTTTCACAACAAGAAGAGGGGTTTTAGAGTTCAGAGGGACAACGTAAGTCGTAAGGTAACGTTTCACGCGAAGAAGTATATATTTGGCGCTTTATATTTAAGACCGGATGAACTACAAAGATGGTCTTAAAGGTTAAGTTTTAAGACCATCCTTTGTTAATCTTCGGTCTTAAAGGTAATAAACTATTTAGTACCGGGCACAATTTATGTTCGGTCTTAAAAATATAATCTTTAAGGCTAATCTGTTATATATATCGGTCTTAAAATTTTTACCTGTATATTTAATTTTTTCGTTATTATTTTGGACCGCAAAAAATATAAGTCGGCCTATTCGAGATTTCTTTATAAAGAAATTTGATATTTCAATTTTTTTAATAACATTTTTAAGACCGTTTGTTTTGTTAAACGGTCTGAATAATATATTTTAGACCCATTGATAAAGGATCCGGTCCAAGAAGTTCTTTATATTTACAAAGCGCCACATAGGTCATACTATTAAGGCCGGTGAGTCGGTACTCGATGCGAATGAGACGGTCTTAAAGCCCTTTTTTGCACTGGTGATTTTTTCAATTCCTACTCATTATCCTAATAAGAAAATGTTTCATCTTAAAAATCCAATTTAAACTCCAAAGTGCTTTGTAAGAGCAAGCCTTTATTTTATTTTTCCCCTATTGATCATCTTCCACTTTACGCATGGCAAATGACCAACCACCAAACAATAGCGAATCACAAATAAAAACCGAGCTACATAATATCATGCCACATTTCGATTGGAAAAAAAGAGAGTTTAAAAGCAAGAGATGTGTTGAGTATCTTTAGACATTCCCAGAGGCAACTTTCATCTACATCAATGAAATAACATATATGATTATAGAAAAATAGCAAAGAGCTACCATAAAGTAGCTTAAGAATTTTGTACCTCATCCTCAGACATTATGAAATTAGAGTAAGCAAGACTTCGGGGATATTAGAAAGGAGTTCTATTATGTCACTATAATCAAATTAGAGTCCGTCTAAAAATGCCGCAATAGGATCCAAGGTTCAAACCCAGTGACAAAAATAATTTCCCAACTCCTTGCTACCTCTTCCCGATGATAAATCAATCAAATGACATTAACAATTAACAAATTTAACTATACCTATGTTACTTGTTCATTAATTGCAAGGCCCTCTAGTTCTTGCAGATTTAATCTCATTTGACCATTAAAGTCAAGTGCATCCAGGCTTTAATCATCAGAAAAAATCATATCTAAAATTGGATTGATAATAGGCATCATGACATCTTGTGGACATGAAAGATGAATCAAATGGGTTATTAGCAATCACGAAGCTCTTGAACTAGCTCACGTTGGTAAGAAGAAGGATCATCAAGGCAAAATGAATTGCTTTAGACCCCAAAAATGGATGGTTCTATCAGTTCTGTTGGTGAATCATGGAAGTACTTCTCATCCTAACTCTCACTGGAGCAAGAATCTGTCATGTACAAACTTCTTTCTATATGGTGTAGCAGCTAGCTAAGCAGATCTAACTAATGAAATGGTTTGTCTTTGCTTTAGGTGTAGGCATAGAATGTCAGTTTGTACCCAAAAACATTACATATATTAGCCAAGAATATATTAAAAATATACGCAATCAAATTAACCAATGGGCTTTTCACCTGAAGAAATTATAATCGGTGTTTATTACGGATCTTGTTGAGCCGTCTAAGTTATCGAATTCAGATGAGAAAGAAAGGATAAAAAATAAATCTAAAACGGTCTAATATGTGTTTATTATACAAACCTTTGTCTCCGGAAATTTACTCGATTCGTCTCTCCCATTTCGATGATCCCTTAAAACACAGGAGTTCTCATCAAAGCTTGAAAAGATGAGAAATCCATGAAGCTACTTTGACTGGAGGGATTTTGACCTGAGAAAAAAAGAAGGAGGAGACGATGATAGTATGGCAGCGAGTTGAGGGCCTTGTCTCCGAAAATTTACTCGATTCGTCTCTCCCATTTCGATGATCCCTTAAAAACAGGAGTTCTCATCAAAGCATGAAAAGATGAGAAATCCATGAAGCTACTTTGACTGGAGGGATTTTGACCGAGAGAAAAAGAAGGAGGAGACGATGATAGTATGGCAGCGAGTTGAGGGCCTTGACTAAAGCAATAGAATGAAGAAGAATCATATGATGAAGAAGGAGAACTGCAACGACCGAGCGACCACGATGAAAGCGCCAAAGCGGACTTAGGAGAGAGGAGATTCATAGGGTTTTAAAACGAGGCATAGACCAGGAGCTTCGAGTGAGGGCGTGAAGAAGAGTGTGTGGAGGTTCGATTTGAGAAGAAAGAATGAGAATGAGAATCGACGGATCATGCGGGAGAAATTGGGGGGAAGAAGGGTTTTGGCGTGAAAAATTTTAATTACAGCGTCTAACTTTATTACTTAGATGCCAAAAACAATACCTACGAAGTCTACATAAAATACTTAGACACTAAAAACTATACTTACGGCATCTAACTTTTTTACTTAGACGTTATAGCTATAGTTTATGTGTCCTACAAAATTAAGAGGACGTCTAATATATCAAACTTCCTACAAGTATTTACAAAATTGCCACCGCCTCCACATTTTACTTCCTTCTTAAAAAAGTGGACATCCTTTTGAGAAGTAAAAACCATATTTTGTAGTAGTGATTGGAATGTGGTAGATACAATATTGAATAATAATCATTCACCACAATATGATGGCCCTAATGCGGCGCTTTGCATGCGACGAGAAAAAGTAAGCGATAAATATCCTTGTAATGTATGTGCTTTTAACGGCGTTCCATTTTTTTCAAATGTCGATATCGTAAAGTACATGTCAATAGGACTTTCTCCGGCCCGGTTCCTACATCTGAGCTTACCCTTGTCTTCGATCATGTTTACTCGGATCGAAGCTATGGCAAGAGGCGAGGTTCAATGCCCATTGAACCTCAGGTAACGGTTAACCTCATGTTCATGTACAGTTATGTATGACAGTTATCTCATGGTTTCACAGCAATATTCACATATAAAAGATAATAACGAACACGTACATGCATATGAACGTTATTACATGCGCACTATTCACCAGTGCCACGATGTACGATCGTGTCCTCAGCGCTAGGAATACTCAACGGCGTTATCAATATCATAACTCGTGTACGGCTGTATATGTATGCTCAATAACTTTTTAAAAATAGAATCTCAGTCTATGAATACAACCATCACATATATGTATACAATAAACATCAGAGTTAGTGTTACAGTACGCGTCGGTACCTTCGTTGACGATTTTGGTACGTTCGCTGGTTGGTCTGTGATCACGTTTATCCTATAATGGTAATATCGTATTTATTAATTTAAAAATAATATTATAGGAGATATCCTAGTCATAATGACCCTTTTGACCCTTGGTACATTTATTTTTCACTTTAGTCCTTCAAAATTCGTAGAGCAACGCTGGTACAAATTTGGCAGCTTTTCGTCTAACTTTGAAAAATCATAACTAAATCTAGAAAAATAGAAATGAGGATCCGTAAAATTCTCCAGACTCCTTAGGATGTCTATTTTCAAGAAAAATAATACATTTTCCCAGAACTCACGAATCACTCCCAGGTTTTAAGTTTTGAACCTCTGCCCAGAATTCCTTCATAAATTCGTAGCCCAACTTTGAAAAACTTTATCTCCTTGTACAGAACCCATTTTGACATGTTCTTGACATATTTAAAAATCCCTATATTTCTACTTTAACCATGAATTTTACCAGAATTTTTTGATTACATTTTCAAAATGAAATTCTGGTGTTTCCATGACTGGCTCCAGAAATTCGAAACCGATGAAATTTCACGAGAACTTCGTTACTTTGATGATTTTCTTCCGAAATTTTGCTATATAACCTCCCTCATCATTTTTTTGAAATAAAGCCAATTTTGACCATAAAAACATGTAAATAAAATCATCCTAGCATATTTAGGATGTAAGCTACTTCTATCTAAGAATTTAAGAACTAAAACTCAAAGAACTTAAAGCTAGAGCTAGAGAACTTACCAAGAACTTTGCTCCTCCTTTCTTCAAGGCTCTCACTCTCACTTTCTCTCTATATTTCAGATGTTGCTTTGTGAATTGGTGAGGAATTATGAAGACCGCAACCCCTATTTATAGTAAAAGTCCATGGCACTATTCACAACCCCTCATCTTGCATTATGGCCATTGGATCTAGGTAAATTAAAAGCACAAATCCTAGCCCTTAGAACCCTCAAATCTGTCCCACCCTCTCTCTCCTTGATCCTCTTCCATTTTCTATCCTAAAGTACCATATCCTCTTTCAAAAACTTTTTGCAAAATATCCCATGTGTTCTAGCTTTTTCCCAAGCCAACTATTTTCTTTGTTTTTTCACTAGACAAAATTCATTTGAGGATCTTGATGAAGTCTTATTAAAATTCTCTCATTGCTTTTGAACTCTTGAGATTTTTAGCTTTAATTAGAGACCATAATCTCTCATTTTCTCAATTGGACACAATCCTTCAAAGTTGAGGAAATGACTTTGATTATAGTCAATCTCAAGCTTGAATTATGCTTGTTAATTATCTCTTTTTATATTTGATTTATGATTCGTGGATCTCAAGATACAATTTATTTTGTATAGATTTCCCTTTGATTAAATCTTGATTTAATCCTATTGATTAATCTAATTATCCTATGTGTAATTTTCTCATTGGATATCAATTTGATTTTCTTTCTTGATTTTTCTCCCACCAATTTATCCTCTTCCTCAATTTATGACAAAGCCTTCAAAGTCTTCATTTGCATTTATGTTGGTTCATGACTCATCTTTGCAAGTGGATAGTTGCTTTTTAACAATCCTTCTCTTTCTCTCTCCCAAGATGTAAAAACCGTGCCCCCTTGCTTTATCTTCTTTTTTTTTTGAGTTTTGTTGCATTTAATTAATTGCATGTGGGGGCTATTTCATTGGTTATCCACTTATTCACATGGATTAGGCTTTATTAGAATTGATTAGGGCCTTTGGATAAGCTTTATGAGATAAATTCTTAGCCTTTAGATCATAGTTTGAAATTGTTGACTTTTCAACTCTTGATTAACATTTGATTAACATCTTAATCACAAGCTTAATTATCTCTTGGTTGTTGCATCATTGGTTCATGGAGTGACTTATGGTTGTTAACAATTCATTTAGTGTTAATCATAATCGCTTATTGGTTCTTGACTTTTAATTAGCCTAATTCACCTCTAATTAATGGCTATTAATATTAATTGTTAAAGAATTCCATTAGTGTAATTTTAATTGTTCATTAATTATTGGTAATTGCCCCTTAATTGTTCCAAGTGTTTTGATAATTCTTTTTGGCTCTTATGACTTAAATATGAACTTGGTATTAATTATTAGAAATTTAATCTCTTAATAATTATAAAAATTGGTGTTTAAGCCCCTTTGATTAATTGTGAAGTCTTGCACACTTTATTTAATTTAGTGAAGATTTAGTTGGTCTTTAATTGCCATTGATTTCTCTAAGTTTATTTAGGTGTTTTTACAACACTTTCTTGCTCCTTTAAATCCTACATGAACCATAGCTTAATATGGTATTTATTATATTTTATGGTATTTTATGATGCCTAACAAGATAAATTAAATCATTGGTTATCCTATTCCTAAGGAAAAATTACCTAGAAAAATAGAATAAACACATCTCAAAATTTGAGACCACATATTCACCTATTTTAAACAGAATCTATTTATCAAAATATTGTATTTAAGACAAATAAGAAATTTTGGGTATTACAGATAGCCTTAAAAAAATGGGTTTATGGACCATCTTATCATCATAACAAGTCTCTTTAGAAAGTAAGAGATATTCAGTTGTATGATATATTCTATGAGCCCCTGTCAATGGAGTTATATTTTTGGGTTGACTTCTTTTTTATTTCGTGTATCCCACCTGTGTGCCGTAAATCGTAATTGACAATAAAATGCACTTTAATTTTGATCAGTAAATTTTCTCAATTGTATTATCTTGTGATTGTTTTATCATTTCAATACATAAATCATTAATCATTAAAACTACCACTTGATGCAAACTTGTTTCGTTATAGGGATAGTTTAAGAGAAAATGATGATTAAATATGGAGGGCAAATTGAATTTATCTTTTATATTTAGGACCAAATTCAACCATGCTTTCACCCTTTTTGTGCTCTTAACATTTCTTTTATCTTTCTCGAATGTATGATTGTTCAAAAATAAATAAATTTTTTAAACATTCAGAGCATGATTCTTTGTCGCCGTTTCCAAACCTTACACAGAAGATGTTGCCCTCATCCATTTTCCTCTTTTTTCTTCATTACTTGTGTCCTTTATAACAACATAAATTATTAAAATGATTTCTGAATCTCTTTATATCCTCGTTGTTGTTGGATATATACACTGGTGATTTTATACATCAAACGTATGTGATCAGCTTATAACACTTTTTACTGTGATAGTTTTTCTTCTCTTGAATTTACATGGGCAAATAAGACTCGGAGACAATTGATTCATATATAAAAGAGTACACGCGAGCGATAGTGATGACTTGGTAAGCGATTAGGTTCATAAAGACTCACATTATTAGAGTGGAGAAAAAATAGTTTTGTAACGTACAAAACATTGCATTATTGTTAACTAAAAAAAAAAAAAAACTTATTAGCAACGAAATAGCGATGGAATTCTTTCGTGACAAAGTTCTTTAGCAACGGAATTTCAATTCTAATCTCCGACAGAAATTTCATAACAACTTATTGATGATAATTCTGTCTCTAATTACTTATGTAATGGTTCAATCAGGTTACAAATAGCTAGATTGAATAAACATTCTAGGATTTAATAATTTAATTAAGAAAATTAAACTACACATGAATTGGGACAATTTACATGTTCCTCATAGGGAAATTCCATCAATATTGGCATTTTCTGATTATTTTTGTGCTGCCTCTCTCAGATTTAGGTTATCCCGCTTTTAGGGCCAAGCCACAAATATCCTACTGAAAATCTTAAACACTATTAAGATAGAAACCGGAAAGGATAGTGTTTTCTGAGAATCCAAAGGTCCCGAGTGGTTCAACCACAGGGTTGAAATGTACAATCTCAGACTTTGCCGACCAAAATGAATTTGTAGGCAATTCCTAACCAATAAATCAATGTAATTCTTCAACGAATTATTCCTCTTACAGAATAATGTTTCCCAATTATTTAAGGCCTCCTTGTATTTTTCATTGTTAAATTTGGCTAATCATCCTTTATTTAGCCAAATTCAATAATTATTTAAATTTCATTTTTGAGGTAATTTTCTCATTTATACCTTAATTAAGCTTCAAATATAATATGAGGAATTATTCTCTACCTTCTTGTATCTCTGGGAAATTTTCCTAAAATTTTGAGCATATTTTTCAAAATTACTCTTACTACTCGTAATTTTTGAAAAATATGCTTTTGCCCAAACCTGAAACAATATATATACAACGTTACCTTGGCAAATCTACTGTTTTATTAGGCCTTTGACTAATCTTTAATTACACATTTAGCCTTTATTTGAAAATACCAAAGAAAAATGTTGCAAAATTAATAAGAATCATTTTATCTTTCAAGACTCATTGTTACAAATTCAGGCATATATAATACTACCTCTGGTCCTAAATACAGGACATAGTTTCTAGTGTAATTTGTACTACAAACTATGTCTTATATTTAGGACCGGAGGAGAACTCAATAAATAATGGCCACATCAAATAAACGTTGTTATGTCAAGGCAGAAATCGCACAAGGACATATATAATGTTTAAAAGTAACGGTTATTTGTATGTACTGTCATGTATTGTGAGGCAGAATTTGCGAAAACACAAAAATAATGGTTGTAGTTAATAATTGTCATTTATTTTGTCACAAACATGATGGCTCTTAAAAGACAACCATAATTTAACACTTACAAACAATTCTTCCTCCAACCTTATATCAACAAAAAAGACAAATATAACAATTATATTAATTGGCCGTAAAGTACGAACGACAAAAACAATTTTTCATAATAAACAACCATCATGTAAAGGACAAATCGAAAAAGAACCTTTTCATAGCTTGTTCAGTCTGACACCAAGTATCAGTTCTCCTAAATTAAATACTTTATGGTGAAATGTTCAATTCTATTTATAATAACTTATTTCTTTTGTTCTTAGTACTTTCTAAAAAGCACATTTTCATGACCTTGTCCTTCTCTCCCTCATCATATTCAGACACCAGAGAGCACTTTCCATTTGCCCTCCTAGCTCCTCCTCCACCAATGCCCCATCCTCAAATGGAGGCTCGTTGCAAATGTTGGCCGGCCTTTACCGCTCCACATGGCATCTCACTATACACACCTATAATTTGATCCAGTTGAACCTCATCCTTTATCACAATTAGGTTGTATATTATCATTTCCAATCAGAACCTTTATCTCCTTTAGACATCGATGTTGTGTCAAGAGAGGGGAAGGATGGGAGGAGGACAATAGTAGGGTTATTGAAAACAACTCCTGCTTTTTTTATTTTTTGAATATTAAAAAAAAATTGTTTGAGAAAAGTAGCCCAAAATTATTTGTAAAACTAATAATATAATTGGCATTTCACGGCTATTAGTAAACAACTGTTACTAATGTTAGGCATTTTACAAGGAATGTTCACAGTTATTAGTAAATAAATGTTACTTGTGTTAGAAACAGTGAAAATTTATAAGGACATACACGTTCGGCTCTACAACATAATCCTTTCCATTCCAAAGGAGATGTTTTCACTAGTGCAAAAAAGGCTTTTAAGACCGGACAAAAGAGGCATCGTAAGACCGGACCAGTGACCGGTCTTGTTTCAACCGGTATTAAAAGTCTAACATTTAAGACCGGACTCGGACCGGTCTTAAAGAAACTCTTTTAGACCGGACATTTAAAACATTGGGTCTTAAAAGTCGTACTAAATAAACCTGAAATATTTTTTGTTCGGTCCTAAAACTCAACTTTTAAGACCCTAACAACTAGGCCGCTCTTAAAAGATCGGAATTTTAAGATCTTGGACAAAACTAAATACGGTCTAAAAAATATCGGCTTCTAAGACCGACGACTAATTATAAGCAGTCTTAAAAGATTGACTTTCAAGACTAGATGATAAATAAATCCGGTCTTAAAAATTGAAATTTTTAGGCCGGACGTATGAATATACCGGTCTTAAAAGACCAACTTTTAAGACCGGGTTTAATATGAATTTGCAAACCTTTAAGACCGGACATATAAATACATCCAGTCTTAATTGTTGAACATTTAAGACCAGCGTATTTATTTCGGGTCTAAATTTTCCTGTTTTGTTCTTCTTGATTGTATTACACACAAATCCACCACCCAATCCAGCACATAAAAGTTGATACTTTAAGCTACAAGCTACGAACAATTATGAATAAATTAAATTGGGAAAGAGAATAGAAATATTATTCACCACGAGTTATGTGGCCTCTAATTAATGATTATACTATGACTACAACACCTCAATTAATTAATACAATAAGATAACTTACTTACAAATACAATAAGTTACAAATACAACATACATGCCCAAAATAATATTCACCATGCCTTCATCCGATTCCCACCCAACAATGTAATAACATCCTCTTTTATAACATGCCCCTTTGGATCGGATCCTGCCACAAAAATAAAACAAGAACAAACTTCATAGTCAGTGACATTGTTTATGAACATATAAGGAATATTATAGAGGTAAAACCTTTAAAGTTTTCAAAGAATTCTACATATGAATATTACCTTATGAATTGACTCTTTTATAAAGTGATATCCTCCCATATCGCTTCTTGATGATCATTTCTTATGTCGGGTTCATTATCCGCTTCATCTTCTTCGTTTATGTCCGGTAGACCCCTTGAAAAAGGAATACTCTCAGGAAGACCATAATTTGAACGGCTTTCCTCATCAATATCAATGACCCTTTTTCCTTGGAGAGCTACGAGACCACATTTTATTTTCTTGATCGGTGATATAGAAAACTTGTTTTGTCGGTCTACGCCATAATAAAAGGTTCATCTCCAAAACTTCTACCATTGACATCGACTACGTAAATCCCGGCCGATCGATTTGAACAACATTATTGACATTAACCCACTTGCATTTGAAAATGGGAAATCTAATTTTCACATAGTCCACCTCCCAAATCTCTTCAATAACCCCATAATATGGCATGACTGCCAATAAAGGCCTCTTGTCTTTCGAACTGGAGAAGTACATAGATTCACCTCTAACATAACACCAATAATGGACTGTGCTCGTATCATCTAGGGACTTCGTGTAAAATGTAAAACCATTGATCACATACGAATTCCAACTTATGACATCAACCTCAGGACCACGTGCTAACCATTTGATTGTATCAGAAACGCATTCCTCTCCCTCGACCTTTTGTTTGAACCAGTGTGTAAAAGTTCTGTTATGCTTCCTAATCAACTTTTGTTCAGTCATTCGATGATTTTCTTTCCTTACAAATTTTTTATGTGCGGCTACGCTGTCTTGAACTTCATCAACATTATTCAAGATGTATAAGTGGACTTGTGACAATTCATTAGGATCAACACTCTTTATTGAAGCCCCTCGTCTACCCCCTTCAGCATGCTGACGTTTTGGAAGCCCAATATGTCTTACTTTGGACAAATAATTTTGACAAAATCCATGGCTTCTTCAGAAACATATTTCTGAATAATTGATGCTTCTGGCCGGTATGCGTTCTTCACGTACCCTTTTAGGAATTTCATAGATCTTTCAATTGGGTACATCCAGCGTAAATGGATAGGGCGGCACAACTTTATCTCTGTCACTAGATGAACAATTAGATAAACCATGATGTCAAAAAAGGTAGGAACAAAAAGCTTCTCAAGGTGGCACAAGACAAGATATCCTTCATTCTCCAATTCATCCAACTTTTCAATCTCGAAAACTTTACTACAAACCGCATTGAAGAAGAAACAAAGTCTAGTCAAAACGACCTGAAGATCATACTCAGCGATGCCTCGAATAGCTATTAGGAGTAGCTGTTGCATCAAGACATGACAATCATGAGACTTTTGGCTTACTAATTTCAAGTCCTTCATCAATACAAGCCTCTTAAAATTTGAAGAATACCTCAAGGGAACTTGTGTACCATATAAACACTCAGAAAAACTTTGTTTCTTATACTTAGACAAAGTATGAGAAGCCGAGGGACAATAAGTTCTGTTACCATGTGGCCTTGGATGTAACTCTTCGCGTATTCTCATTGCTATCAGATCCAATCTTGCCTTCACACCATCCTTGGAACTACCTTGTATGTTGAGAAGCGTGCCAACAATACTATCACATACATTTTTCTCCACATGCATGACACCAATACAGTGTCTCACATCAAGATTGTGCTAATAGGGAAGATCGAAGAATACAGATCTCTTTTTCCATATATTTGTTTCTTTTCTACTCTTTGTAGTCTTACTGAACATGACATTGATATTTTTCACCTTTTCATATACTTGCACCCCAGTCAATGCCATCGGAGCATCTTCATACTCTTGGCCACCAAAAAAGGCTTTCTTTAATCGACGATATGGGTGGCCCCGTCTAAGAAATCTCCTATGTCCAAGATAAACCGTCTTTCTTCCATGTTGAAGTTGATGGTAGCATGTGACTTCTTCATAAACCGGCATGCTTTATGGCCTTTTACACTATACCCTGACAAGTTCCCATATACTGGGAAGTTGTTGATAGTACAAGATATCATGGCTTGCATTTTAAACACCTCCTTCTTGAAAGAGTCATAAACGTCGACACCTTCTTCCCACAACTCCTTCAAGTCTTCAATCAAGGGCTCAAGGTAAACATCAAGGTCATTTCCAGGTTGTTTTGGTCTAGAAATCAACTAGACAGCATGATGTACTTTCGTTTCATGCATAACATAGGAGATAAGTTGTGAATAATCAGGAGTACGAGGCCATGAACTATGTATCTTTGCTAAGGCTTCCATATGGATTCAAGCCATCCTGCTAAGGGCAAGCCTAAGGTTCCTAGGTTCTTCGCGAAGTTCGAAATAATTGATCGATTTTCTTTCATTGAGAAGAATCGGCCGGATGTCAAAGATTTCCATCTGAAATCCTCTCATCTGCATGCCACCTCAAATTTTTTGCATCATTTTCATTAGCAAACAACCGCTTGAACCTTGGTACGATTGGAAGATACCACAACACTTTTGCAGGCCCCTTATCTGACTTGTACCTTGGGGTTTCACATATCGGACAATGCTACTTCTCTTCAAACTCTTTTCTATACAACACGCAATCATTCGGGCATGCATGGATCTTTTTGTACTCCATCCCTAGTGGACAAAGTATTTTATTAGCATCATAGTATTGATGCGGCAACACATTATCATCCGGAAGCATGTCCTTAAAAGCCTCAAGCATTTCAGAAAAACTCTTGTCGCTCCATCCATGACGTGCCTTCAAGCTTACCAATTTCAATACAGCGTTCATTAATTGGTACTTTGTGCACCCACGGTATAGCGGGGTCTCTGCATCACTGCACATATTACCATATGCATGTGATTGATGAAAAGTCTATTCTCCTACATCATGGATAATGTCCTCTATGTGATCATCCATATCCGTGTCATTATCATCAAAGGCCACTTCCCCATGTTGAGACCCACTTGGTATTTTTCACCATGTCATACCCATACTGTATAAGTCTTACAAAATCATTCACAAATTAAATGTGTGTGTATAACTTCAAGACTTAGTCGCCTCTCATTCAAACATGTAAGTGGAGCTATATACCCAAAGAGGGGGTGAATTGGGTATTTTAAAACTTTTCAGAAATTGCTGTTTTGAAGCTATGAAAACGAGAGATAGAGCAGTGAGGAAGAAGAAGCTGGACACAAGGATTTATCGGTTCGGTCCAACTCTTTGACCTACGTCCGGTCCCCGAAACACTCGGGATTTTCCACTATCACTCAATTACAATTACACACTTGTACTCGGGATGATCCTCTCCCTAGGACTCACTCCCCCTTACAAGTTGTAATTGTAAACAATCGATACACACTCGTACTCAAGAGTTATCCTCTCCCTAGGACTAACTCCCCCTTACAAGTTGTACTCGATTACAATCGATACCCACTCTGTAAACAAAGAATGCTCCTCAACCTAGGACACACTCCCCTTTACAAGTTGTACTCGATTTTCCCAATCTCCAAGTCACCGACTTGAGATTGTTACAATGAATGATATACAAGGAAACAAACTCTCTCTAAGAGTAGATAATGATAAGCACATTTGAAGCTCAATGTATCACAAGATACTACACGAGATAAAAAGCGAAGAAATAAATATGAGACTTGAATGATTTTCGTCTTCAAACAGGTGTGTCTTTTGAGAAGAAGTTAATGCACTCTATTTATAGGTAGAGAACATTAAATGACCGTTGCTTGATGAATCCAACCGTTGTAGGTGATTAGCTTAAGGTTTGCGGTCATCTTTCTCTCTAAACTTCGCTAATCCAGGTGTTAATTTGATCGATGTGATTTCTCGAGAATTTGCCCGTTGGAGATTACTTTGCTTGTTGTAGTAAGCATTCTTTAACGTTCGAAGGCGTGCTCGGATGAATTAGCTGAAAGTAGGTAGATTTGCGAGAGGTGCATTAAATGCACCGAGCACCTTTTGCTTTTTGCCTTGATCTTCATTAATCTTCATCTGTGCTAACTGAAATTCACTCAATAAACTTGTTAAACATATCGGGAACATAAGTGAATGATTTATGAAAGCAATAGGATCAAACAAGAGTGATTTGCAAATTCGTGTAATTCAAAAATCAGTTTTTTACCGTTGTATCTGCGGTATGTTCATGCTTACTGCGATAGTATAGCATACTTTCACTTACATACTCCGAGTAAAGGTGGAAGTATACTAACCTGGACTTCAAAAATGTAGTGTGAATTTTTGAACCCACGATGACCATACTCGAGTTTAGCTCTTCCTTACTCGAGTTTAGCATACTTTCACTTACATACTCGGTAAAGGTGGAAGTATTGACTTAGCTTGAAAATCTTGGTTGCTTTCTCGGAAGTCCAATACTTGAGTTTGGAGTATAGCATACTTTCACTTACATACTCCAAGTAAAGGTGGAAGTATTGACTTAGCTTGAAAATCTTGGTTGCTTTTCGGAAGTCCAATACTTGAGTATGGATCTTGCTTCTTGGAGTATAGCATACTTTCACTTACATACTCCAGTAAAGGTGGAAGTATTGACTTAGCTTGAAAATCTTGGTTGCTTTCTGGAAGTCCAATACTGCGGTATGGCTACCCATACTGCGGTATTGACTTAGTTTGAAAAACTTGGTTGCTCTCTGGAAGTCCAATACTGCGGTATGCAAACCTATACTGCAGTATTGACTTAACTTGAAAGACTTGGTTGCTTTTACGGAAGTCCAATACTTGCGGTATGCAAACCTATCTTGCAGTATTGACTTAACTTGAAAGACTTGGTTGCTTTCGGATGTCCAATCTTTGCGGTATGCAAACCTATACTGCAGTATTGACTTAGCTTGAAAGATTTGGTTGCTCTCTCGGAAGTCCAATACTGCGGTATGCAAACCTATACTGCAGTATTGACTTAACTTGAAAGACTTGGTTGCTCAACGGAAGTCCAATACTTGAGTAAGCAAACCTATACTGCAGTATTGACTTATCTTGAAATTATCTGTCAACTTTCGAGGGCCATATCTCCCTGGTCTGAACTCCGTTTTGGTCCGTTCAACTCTTGATGGAAAGCTCTTTGAGTCTATTTTCATATGCCACTGATTTCAGCTCAATACGATTTGTAGATTGTGAGTTACACTCAAAATACCGAAGGTGGGTCTGGACTGTGACGTTGATTCTTGTGGCAACTTGTAAAAATCATAGCTCCTTGATCTTGACACCTTTGGACTTGATTTATATATCAAAATGACGCTTTGGATGTCTAGTTTCAAATGCCACTGGTTTCACATCAATCCGATTCCTGGTTTGAGAGATATCATCGAATCACCAGAGGTCGCCCGTGCTGAACGTGAACAGTTGAGCTGAAGAGCTGATAACGAGTTGCATACTCGAGTTTTGAGTTGCATACTCGAGTTTTTTTGGGTCTCAAACTTGCATACTCGAGTTTTCCTTGTCCGAGACGCCGAGGTGCTGAAGACACTACAAACTCGAGTTTTGAGTTGTATACTCGAGTTTTGAGTCTCAAACTCGAGTTTTGTGTTCCAAACTCGAGTTTTCTCATCCTGAAGTTGATTTTGCTGACTTTAACTTCAAATTGACCCATTCCAACTTCCATATGACCTTGGAGACTTCTAGCATCAATCTTAGAACTTGAATAATGATATCTTCACTTCATTCAACAAGTTCTTCTTTCTTTCTTCTTCTCTTGATCATTCTCCATAACTCTAACTCTTTCTTTCTTCTCTTCTCTTGATCAATCTCTATAATTCATCTTGGATTAATCTACATTAAATACAGTAGTTAGTCAATGTAGGAGATAACTATATTACTCAATCTTTTTGCTTTCAATAATGACATCCATATAAGACATCATCAAAACTAATCATAACTAACATTCTCCCCCTTTTTGATGATGGCAAATACTATAAGAAAAATATGTAAGAGCATGAAAATATGTTAGAAGTGCAGCATATTTTTCTTGCCATTTCTCTCCCCTTATTTGTCATTAGCAAAAAGTTGAAGTAAGGAAGAAATATTTAGAGAGACAAGTATGAAATCAGATTAGAAAGAGTCAAACAACTGATTTTCTCTCCTCGATTTGAAATTGTTTTCATTCTAAATATAAAGCAATTTGGAATGTTTTTATGAAAACAAATTTGTAAGAATTTGAAGAGGTTTTCAAGACATCTTTCAAAATTAAAGCATATAGATACCAAACATGTGCAAACTTTCTACTGAATATAAAAGGATAGAGATTAGAAATGCTCATGTTGGTTTTGCAAATTGATGAATGATCGATGAAGTCCATTTGCTAGCTTTGTTGTTGAAGGAGATTCTCGAAGTGTGCTCAATAAAAGGATCAAGAATATCTGATGTGAATAGAACGAGAGTACTGGCTCCTTGAATGCTATCTCATCTGAATATAGACAGTACCCAGCTTCAATCCTTTGACTTTTATTTATTGAACTCTTCTATAAAGCATATCTCCACTGGATCCAAGAGATTTTCCACTTCCTTAGCTTCATCGTGACTGAACATCAAAACATCTTTCCTCAATGTAATAGTTTCTCCTTGTAGTGCATTAAGGGAGACTTTTGCACAGACTTAATTCTCCTACCACAATTGTAAAACTTTCTTGCAAGAGAGAATTATTAGTGCAATCAACATATTCCTTTCTATATAATCTTTTCAAATTAAGATAGTGAAAGGGAAATGTGATATTAACTCATCATCAAAACTAATGAAACATAGTAAATGCAGATGAGTATGTTACATCCAAGCATGGAGTGTATCACAAATAAACTTATCCAATTAATTCATAACATTTGAACTTATGGATGAGCAAATAAGTGATACCAAGAAAATCATCTTTCAATGACAATTTGTAAATACATTCATGTAGGAAAGTATGTCATTGATATAAGATTTTCATAAACTATGCAAATAGTTTTCAATATCTCAAATATTCTTTTAAGTCATGATAATGCCTTAAAAAATTGAGATGTTGATGATATGAAAAATCATCTTTGAAATATGTTCAGAAAATCAATGCATTGCTAAATATGGTGGAAATTAAATTCCAATTTGAAATATCATTTGAGTGCAATCAAATCATGCATATTTTCAAAACATTGGAATGCATTTTCCAAACACAGAATGAATTGTGATTCAAAACAAATTTTTGAATTGGGCATTTCAGAAATCTAAAACTTAGAAAATTATGCACAAATTCACTTGTGATCCATTAGCAATCTGAAAAACATTTTGAAAGTCATAAATGATTGATTGCTTAATGGAATGTATTTTTGGACAAGTATTCAATACCCAAATATGAATTCTACATAAGCACAATATAGGGTAAAGTTAGATATCACCATAATTGCTCTTGTCCTTGTTGAGGCTTGTAGGGATGAATTGATGCATATATCTTTGATTTGACATTCATCATCAAGCATTGCTTCTTCAGCTTCCTCAAGAGTCAAAATGTTTTGCTATATAGTTGTTCTCTTGAAGCTTTCCTTGATCCTACAATGCTATATATAAACTTTTTCTCTTTTGGTATCCAATCTTGTTTGGATCCAATCATTGTTAGCTTGTAGGAACAAAATTCATATGCTCCAAGAATATAATCAGATTATGATAATTGAGCATAATGAATTAACCATAGCTTTATGCATAAAAGATATATTTTTCTTTTCAAAATGTCATGTATGCATAATGAGTTAAACTTTTCAACAATGCAAAAACTTTTGAATGAGTTTTAAAAAAGAATAATTTCAAAATGGTTTGCAGTGTTCATTCCTAATATCCAATGTATAAAACCTCAATAAATATTCTAGATAATATAGTAGGAGGTTTTACCAACATGTACCCTTGCCTTAGGTACTTGGAGGATTGGCTTTGCACACCCATTGTCTCTTAGGTGTCTACGCAAAGTTCTCACAAAAAGGTACGAGGCTTCAAGTATCTACTCTTTGATACTTGAGTGGTTCTCCTTTTCGGTGCATAAGGGATTCTTTGATTCTTAACCCCTTTATGTCCATTTCTCTTAGAATCAACCTGCACAAACAAACCAACAGATGGACATTTTGGTACCCATTTATGCTTGGGTCCATACGGGTTAGTTTGAGCCTTAGGGAAAACATAAGTTCCCTTTGGTACCCATTGGTAATTACCTACAGGCTTGCTCTTTCTTTCCTTTTTATGAAAACATGAATGAAGTAGCATGACCTTTACGATTGCAATAGTTGCAATGAGCAAAAGGGTTAGAGGAATGGACAGATTTTGAAAATAGTTCATATAAGATTTTTGTCCATGTTTCTTCTTCCCTTTCTTCTTATCAAAATCGGGTTTATAACCAATCCCGATTTGTCATTTGTAAACCTTTCTTTGTTTTAAAATCACTTTGAGCATTTCACTACCTCTAGTGAATTTCTCAAGAGTTTTTGTAAGATATAAATTTCTTTTCTCTAAAACACAAAGCAATTGTCACAAATCTTTTCGAAATCTTTTTGCAATCATTTTCGGGAAGAATGTTTTCGAAACAGAAACGCTTGAAGAAGAAACATTCTGAACTTTTCTTCCAACAATTTAATTTTCTTCTTGGATGCAATGAACTCTTTTGCAAGTTTTTCATATTCAGAATATAGTTCATTGTATTCAGAAGATAATTCATCATATGAAGGTTCAGAGACATTTACCTCATTGTTATGTTCATGTTGTTCTTCAGCAACTAGGCAAAAATTTGCTACTCCTTCCTCATCACTTTCTTCATCCGAAGAATCATCTCCCCGTATATAAGCTTTCTTCTTGAGGTGGTTGAATCTTGCCTTTCTCTTCTTTTCTTGACTTTTGGTGAGGACATTCGAGCTTGATATGACCATGCTTTCCACACTCGTAGCAAATGATTTGATCTTGTTCGTTGCTTGAAGTTCTTCTCGAAATCTGTCTCTAGAGCCTTGATCTCTCTTATAGAATTTCTTGAATTTTCGCACAAGCATAGCCATCTCTTCATCATCTTCATCTTCCTCATTGGGATTCTCTTTCATGACATTCAACACAATACCAAACTTTCTATCATCTTTGATTCTATCTAAGCCCTTCTTGAATTTGAGCTTGCCTTCATATTCGAGATAAGCTTCCAAATAGAGCAGCTCGATTGCATTGATTCTCCACGGGCTTCCTCGATTCTTTGTGACTTTGGCTTCCCATTCTTTAGAAAGGATATTCAGGATTTTCCTTACTTGAACTGATTGATCATACTCCTTTCCCCGGGCAGCAAGTTGATTAATCGAGATGGATGAACCTCAAGCTGAAATTCGTCAATAGATTCATCGGGCTTCATGTGCATAAGATCGTATTTGGTCATAAGAGTATTGACCCGATTTTGCTTGACTCATTTGTTCCCTCATGAGCTATCTCGAGCATCCCACATATGTTTTGCAGAAGGTAGAGTGCAAATACGAAAGTATTCTTGTTGACTAAGAGCACTTTGAAGAAGTAGGACAGCCTTGCTTTGTTGAGTGTGACATTTCTTGTCATTCTCATCATATTCTTCTTCTAGCTTAGGAACTCTAACTCCATCTTCAACGGTTGATGGCTCATAATCTCCTCTTTCAAATACTCTCCCATGACCCATACTCGTAGCATTCACAAAGACTTTGAACTTTGCTTTCGAGAATGAGTAGTGCTCTCCATTGAAACCGGGTGGTCTGTTGATAGAAGCTCCATCGAGGTAATATACCTTCCATACTTGATCCTTCTCGAGATGTTAAGCTCTTTTGAGAAGACCTTGCTCGATACCAAATGTAAGTGGAGCTATATACCCAAGAGGGGGGTGAATTGGGTATTTTAAAACTTTTCGAGAAATTGCTCTAATTTGAAGCTATGAAAACGAGAGAAACAGAGTGAGGGAAGAAGAAGCTGGACACAAGGATTTATCTTGGTTCGGTCCAACTCTTTGACCTACGTCCGTCCCGAAACACTGGGATTTTCCACTATCACTCAATTACAATTACACACTCTGTACTCGGGATGATCCTCTCCCCTAGGACTCACTCCCCCTTACAAGTTGTAATTGTAAACAATCGATACACACTCGTACTCAAGAGTTATCCTCTCCCTACGACTAACTCCCCTTACAAGTTGTACTCGATTACAATCGGATACCCACTCGTAAACAAAGAATGCTCCTCAACCTAGGACACACTCCCCTTTACAAGTTGTACTCGATTTTCCCAATCTCCAAGTCACCCGACTTGAGATTGTTACAATGAATGATATACAAGGAAACAAACTCTCTCTAAGAGTAGATAAGATAAGCACTGAAGCTCAATGTATCACAAGATTCTACACGAGATAAAAAGCGAAGAAATAAATATAAGACTTGAATGATTTTCGTCTTAACCATTGGTGTGTCTTTTTGAGAAGAAGTTAATGCACTCTATTTATAGGTAGAGAACATTAAATGACCGTTGCTTGATGAATCCAACCGTTGTAGGTGATTAGCTTAAGGTTTAGTCATCTTCTCTCTCTAAACTTCGCTAATTCAGGTGTTAATTTGATCGATGTGATTCTCTCGAGAATTTGCCCATTGGAGATTACTTTGCTTGTTGTAGTAAGCATTCTTTAACGTTCGAGAAGGTGTGCTCGAGATGAATTAGCTGAAAGTAGGTAGATTTGCGAGAGGTGCATTAAATGCACCGAGCACCTTTTGCTTTTTGCCGAGGTCGCCGTCTTGAACGTGAAACGGGATTCTTGAAGAGGCGATAACGAGTTGCATACTCGAGTTTTGAGTTGTATACTCGAGTTTCGGGTCTCAAACTCGAGTTTTCACTTGCATACTCGAGTATTCACTTGTCGAGAGACGCCGAAGGTGCGAAGACACTACAAACTCGAGTTTTGAGTTGTATACTCGAGTTTTGAGTCTCAAACTCGAGTTTTGTGTTCCAAACTCGAGTTTTCTCATCTGAAGTTGATTTTTGCTGACTTTAACTTCAAATTGACCCATTCCAACTTCCATATGACCTTGGAGACTTCTAGCATCGATCTTAGAACTTGAATAACGATATCTTCACTTCATTCAACAAGTTCTTCTTTCTTTCTTCTTCTCTTGATCATTCTCCATAACTCTAACTCTTTCTTTCTTCTCTTCTCTTGATCAATCTCTATAATTCATCTTGGATTAATCTACATTCAATACAGTAGTTAGTCAATGTAGGAGATAACTATATTACTCAATCTTTTTGCTTTCAATAATGACATCCATATAAGACATCATCAAAAACTAATCATAACTAACACATTAGAGGAAAGAGGAGTGGGGTCAGCGGTAGGTGCGCTGGGGCCAACTGGTTGGAGAGGGGGAGCAGGAACCTCTTCATTGTACGAAGAAATTTGGAGGGGCTGGCAATCTCTTCATCCTCAAGAATACGAGAGGAACTTAGCATAGATAGGGTCGGTAGAAGGATTGAGGGGGGATGCGGCAATCTCTTCATCATCGGAAATAACAATGGGTCCAACGACCCGAGACTCTTCTGTTTCAGTAGAACATACTCTCGATGGAGGAGGCACACCATAGTTTGGAGCAGAGAGTTACGCAGTTCTTAGTTGGGGCAAAAAGGTACGTAGTTTGGATTTACGAGGTAGTGAGGAGTTAATAAGGAGTTAAGGACGAGAGAGGTATGAGGAGTTAATAAAGGCAGAGAGTAGATAAATAAATGATATACTTTACGGGCGGGTTTTATAAATATGCGATCTAAAATTCTATTATTTAATTTTTTTCAATTCAATTGATTTTAAGACCGACCTTTTATAGTATGGCGGGTCCTAAAAGTATATTATTTATTTTTTAATCAATTCATTTTAAGACCGACCTTTTATCATTTATCCGGTCCTAAAAGTATATTATTTATTTTTTAATCAATTAAATTACTTTTAAGATCGACCTTATATTTTATCCGGTCTTAAAAGTCATTCTTTTCAAATTCCGATAGCAGAGTCATATCCTTACACTCTATATCGAATGAATGATTTAGAGTCTCTTCGGCTTCCAGATAAACTTCCCAGCTAGGAGTCTCCTCGTATTCTGATGAACTATGCATCCCCTCATTAATGTTTCTGGCCTTTCACATTGTTCAGGCAGGGTTCTCTATTTAAACTTGATGTTACTTTACTTCCTTCACATAACATTCTTCTCCATCGCTTCTTTTTCCTCCACAGTAATGGCTGCTCCACCACCACCACGAGGTCCTCAACCACCCCCAGGTCCTCCTTTTCTGATTCATCCTCTTCCACCTCCGTACCCTCCACCGCTGCCTCCGAACCCGAACCTCTACCAGATGCTGTAGCACCTTCTGGCCCGCGTCGATCATATAGACCGACGCTTGGGCCAGTTGTTTCAGGTCTATCATGCCGTCAACAACAAGCTGACGGCGGTACTCGATGCCTAGGACATCGAGTACCATCCTTTAGACGACGACGTCTCTGACCTCTCCGATGACTCCCTCCCCCTCCAACAACGATGGGGAGGAGTAAATATTTTTATGTTTTGTTTTATGTTTTTTTTTTTCGTGTCTTGCTACTACCCCCACGAGGCAGCATAAAAAAAATATAATAAGTTTTTCTTTCCTATTTCGATCGTCTTGTCCTTCTTATTAGATTCTTTCTTTTTCTGACAAAAAGGAAACAAACACAGCATTGTCCTCGTGTGTGATCAACATTAAAAACTTGCACAATACGAGTTAAGATCGGACCATACAAAAAAATCGTTTACCTTATTCGAATAAAAACAAACACGGTGACAATTCTTCTCAAAGTTGGACCGTCGTTGTCGTCGGTTTTACCTCACCACGATTTGAAACAAAGTGTCCTTTTCATTGTCTTCCTTCTTTTTTCGACAAAAATAAAAAGACAGAGATAAGGGACACCGATAATCTTTGCTCAAATTTAGGAGGTAAAAACAACGACAACGAAGGACCTAGCTTGAGCAGAACACCAGAACCTCGGGTTTTCTTGAATCCTAATGGTTTGTCTAAAAAAAAACATTTACTATTTATAGGAAGACTATTAAGACCCGAGAGATTTAAAAAATACACGGTCCTAAATTTTGATTTGAAAATACACAAAGCTGGACTTTTAGGAGCGGAGACATAAAAATAAATTACTTTTAGGACCGAACCTCAAATAAATATGCGGCCCTAAAAGTCTCTAGTCTTTAGAGACTTTTAGGACCGGACTATAATACACTTTTAAGACCGAGTTTAAACAAACCTACGGTCCTAAATCTTTAGGTCCGGACTTTTAAAAAATATGTGGTCCTAAAAGTTATTCCTCATCCACAACATCCTTGTACCTCAAATTTCAAGCACTAAATAGCTAGAATAAATGTAGGACATTAATTATTGCTCTGACGGTTAATCAGGTCATACAGATATTCACAAAACAAATTGCGTATGTGCTCCAATTCATCATCGGGAAAGGGATCGGGATAGGCAAACCTCGTAACATCAAAGGCAGGCCCTGAATTAACTTGCGTGCATATTTCATATGTAACATTAAGCCAGAAACCGAATTCAGCCAAATCTCTGTAACATCAAATACATTTACCTTTATAATTAATTTAGTCCTTCCTTTCGTGATAATATCATATATGTGTTTCATGACGTACTGGCCACATAAGTTGGACTCCATTGGTTGCTGACGGGTCTAAAAAGAACAAGAAATATATATAAGAGCATATATAGCTTACTGACCAAGTTCACAAGGCAGTGTGGCAGTATCCAAATATGTACCAACCTTTGGTTTGTGCCATGTAGGATTAGTGGCCTAAGAGGAACTCTTTTTGTTTACCAAGATTTGGAAGGTCTTCATGTCACTATCATAAAAATCACAAATTTATCAATAAAGGTTAAGCGAAAATTCACATGCAGAGATTTCGGACAAGAGAATCAAAATGACATGCTTACTCGTTGATGGTCTGCACCAACGTAGTCCCTAGATCACTGTGGGTCGAGCATAAGAAGATAACTTTATGCTCCTCCATGCAAATGAGGACCAACTGCCAGTGGCGGCTGAAAATTCACAGTAGTAAAGTACTCAGTGATATATGTAGCAGAATCAAGTGAATTGCAGACAAGAATTGTGATATGTACCTGTGAAAGTATGGAAACATGTAAACCTCTCTTCTTACTTTACACAACCTTGTTGATATGTACTCCTGTCTCTCCTCCTTGGATGTTGTACTTGGATAGACTGGGCACAAGAATCCAAAATCATTGATCTTGCCTTGTTGCTCCAATACTTGATGCATGAACTTACAATAATGACATCGATCAGGGAATTAGTATATATGTATGTGAGTCTAAACAATGCATTTAAGTTATGTACTCATAGAAGAAGATACTTACTTCATCCACATTTGAACAGTTGCATTGGTAAGCTTCTGTCGAGGAAGCAGCAGCGACGCTACATCAACGGAGTCAAAGTAAATCGGTTGAGGTTGACGGAGCCCTACTACTTCATTGATAGGTCACGTTCTATCTTTAAAATATCCACTCTTCACCAGATCGGATATCTTTTCCTTGGCAGTCAACTTAGCAGTATTAGCAGTAGGGGATAGAGCTTGAGGAGGGGATGGAGCTTGAGGAGGGGATGGAACATGAGGAGGAGGGGGTGGAACTTGAGGAGGAGTAGAGATATGTACAAGCTTCACTGGCCAAGAGATGAAGGTTCCCTTGACATAACTCACAAGCTTCAGCTCATCAGTTGGGAGAGGGAGAGGTGCATCACTGATCACCTTTTCAACTGACACTCTGACTTCATCATTAGCCATTTGTTGGTGGTGTACAGTTAATCCCAAGTTGTGGATAGTCCCTTTTGCAACTAATCGTCTATGACTATCACGATCCTTCACATACAGGTCACAAGGTTGCTTTGACTGTCCAACAATACAGCTCCCTCTAGTGCTCTGCTGCATAGCAGCTGTAGGTGAGTGTGGCAAGGGAACACTGGTCTCTGGATGAGAGCTCAAAAGAAGCCTTATTTGCTTTAATTCCTCCTTCATCTGGCTCATCTCAGATTGCCACTTTGCTTCTTTAGCCGCTGCTTCCTCATTTATTTTGGCCACCGTGTGGTCCATCTCCTCCAGGGTAACCATACTTTGTCTATGGCATTTGGATTTACCAAAGTATTCCTTCGAGGCCTACTGTCCTCCAATCCCCTTACATGCCCGGGTGATCCGGTTTTTTTCAGCGGTCGAACATCATTCCTCCGTCCGACACAAAAGATCCCTCTACTTCTTTCTTTTTAAGATCTTCTTGTAAGATACGGATAACGAGAAGCTTAGTAATGAAACTTGTTTAGTAACTAAAAAAGAACAATAATGATACTTACAATTCTTTCAGCAACTATATGAGTTTGTTCACTCGTGTAGGTGCCGCTTGGCTTTTGTCGAATATGCAACCACAACTCCTCGCGATGTATTGGAGATGACTTATCAACTATCCCAGAAGGATTGGATTCAGCTTCATCTTCCGATCTCTTCCGCTTGGCCTCCATCAATTCTTTTTTGGCCTTTTCATATCCGCCGCGAGAAGCCCTATGCGGGCAATCATTCTTTCTCCCTATCTCCTATGCTTGTTCCCTTCTTTTCTGTGAATCATAATTGAAAACAAACTATTAATTTTGAATTCCAGCCATGTCACTAACAGAAATTAGAGAACTTCTAATTATCAGAATTGAAAACAACTATTTAATTATGCTAATTATTGTTCGCCTCGCAAGCGTACGAGTTTCGCAAGTAATAAAGTGATAAATAAAGTATCGTTCCCACGAGGATTTGTTTAACAAATTGGTCAAGCAAGAGGCTTAGTGAATTTCATCAAGTTGAGCTAGAACAAAGTTTTGATTTGGAAAGAGAATTTTTAAAGACTATTTCTAAAACTTAAAATTGATAAAGGCAAATGACTTTTGACTTCAAGGATAAAAGAGCCTAGGATTCTTCTTCCCCTTTTTCATTTCATAAAACTTGGTCAAATACCTCTCTAGTAGCATTTCAATACATACATGTGTTAGTCTAAGGTTCACAAATACTTGACCCGCTCTCTCAAGTCAAAATCAAGTTTCTCTTCTCATTAAAATGCACAATCTCTTGCTACAATTAATGAGAATCAATTTTTAAGCAACAACCCTAATGTGACAATGTAAGGTTAGTAAATATATCTCTATTTCACCAACAAACCATCCATTTATCAAGTAAACTTTAAGACAAGCATGATTTCAATCAAGTTCTACACCTAGATTAGCTCTCTCGAGTCAAAACCTATGTGAATAAATAATCTAAATGGAGGCCAATCACTTAGAAGCATTAAGCCAAGGTTGAAATCAACACATGTGTATATTTATCTACCAAAAGAGAGGAATATTCAAGTTTTAATCCATACAAAGGGTAAGAAGAACCCTAGAATGAAAGGTTTAGCTACTCATATTCAAATAAAAAGAGAGTCTACGCAAAGAAACTGAATACATGAAGAAACTAGGAAGAAAAGAGAAGAAAAGAGGAAGAACCAAGGTGAAATCCCCAAAATCTCTCTTAGGTTGAGCACCCAAGCCTCCAAGATTGTCCAAATCTCTCTCCCAAGCTCTTCCCTTGTGTGCCCACTTGTTTCCTTAGGTCAAGAGTGTGTTTGTCGGGCCTTCCCTTGTGGTTAAGTAGGGTTTTTCTGTGTTTCGAAGTGTAAAACGCGCAACTGTACTTTCTGCATTTTTTTCCGACTTTTCGCGGCCAGTTGTCACTTTTCGCTGAAAGTACTTTCCACGGCCAGTACTTTCCGCGGCCGAGTTGTACACTTCTTTGTGCCGGTTGTACGAGTTCTTCTAACTTTCCACTGCTTCACCTCTTTTATTTCTTTCCTTGTTTCTTCTCCATCTTCCTACAAAAGAGGAAGCAATTATCAATTCTCAATTGAATCATAAACTCTATGATAACAAGGATTTCTTTGATTTTTGCCTTATACTTCCATATGCACATTTTCCTCTATAACTTCATTTCTATGCACATTTTGAACCAAAAATAGGTAAAAGGAGAGAGAAAATGTGCTGGAATATTGTCAATTTCTAAGAGTTAACAATTATCAATAGGCAAAGCAGAGCAACGTCTTCGCTAGGGACTATTTAATTATGTCCAACCATAGGGAGTTTGAACATAAATTGGAGCTATGTATTGTACTACTAGATAGATAGGTTAAGAAACAAAAGAGAATTATGCTTCTGAGAATAATACAAACTTGATCCTTTTTAAGGCATCCGAGTGGGATCAGTGAGTCCCATAAGATAGTAACAATTGGGTATATAAAGTTTCCCCCTCTTAAGACTATTCATTTCCTCCTTTGCAAGACAAACCATTACACAATTACCTTCTTAGTATTTTACCTTTTCAGGGTTTACGTATCAAATTTGCATAGACAAAGGAAGGAAATGTATACTTCTATTCACACACCAAACCATTTAACTAACAGGATTAGATGAACACAATAACATTCACATATTCGCACAGGTTAATAAGCAAACAAAAGGGCAAACAAAACTAAATATAAACTCACGAGCTTCGAGAGTGGTCATGGTGAACAAATTGTTGCCAAGTTTGTTCATCAATAAATGTGTACTTGTCCCAAGGATGTTGGTCGGGTGAACCTCGGCAAAAATATACTTGTTAGCAAGAAAGGTCTTAAACTTCCTCCACCGATCAGCACAATAAGACAATGTCTTGTCTTTCAACTTCTGAGAGTCAGGGACAGTGTATGTAAGTCAGATAGTGTCCTAAATAGGTTGCTTTACATTGCCAAAGTCGACATTTTTCCACTCATATGTCAAGATGCTAACCTTGCTGTGTGCAAGATAGCCGAAAACTAGTATATTTGCTTTTATTAGGACCGAAAGGTTCTAACTTTTCATCAAACTGAATCTCGAGCCCGACCCGAAGTTCGACTTAGGGTTACATCCATCATTCGTGTGCCTCTTCTTCCATGACATGCGGGGCGGTTATGAGGCTCATTGTGAGATGAAGAGGGTTCGTTCGACTCACACCGATCATACCGAATCGGGCATTCCCAAAACACGAATAGAATCATTTTCACCGTTCATTTTTGAGACAGGAAGAGAGGAATGCCTGAGCAAATGAGAGACTAATAGAGGCTATCGTACATGGGTGAGGAAGAGAGGTAATGCAACAGGAAGGGTTTCGCAATGAGAACAGAGGTTCTTCAGTGAGAATAACAAAAGATTTCGCGTGAAGAAATGTTTTGTTGGCGCTTCTTTTTTAAGACCAAACAAAGAAATACATCCGGTCTTAATATTAAAATCAAGACCGGTCATATTTAAGGTCGGTCTTAAAAGTAATTAATTATTTGTTTAATTTCTTCAATATCGCGGTATTGGCCGCCAAAATTTAAGTCCAGACTTAAAATATTTAACTTTACGAACGGACAAATTATAAGACGGCCTTAAAAGTTAACCTTTAAGACTTGTCCTTATAAACGTCGGTCTTAAAATTAATTAATTTTTGTGGACCGCCGTATTATATCTTCGGTCTTAAAAGGTTAATTTGTAAGACCGCCTATTACATCCGTGCGGTCTTAAAAACGTTGAGACTTTTATATTTAAATTTTTCCTTATTATGTTGGACCACGAGAAAATATAAGTGCGGTTTGTATGAGATTTCTCTATAAAGTAATTGAAATTTGAATTTTTTTAATAACATTTGTAAGACCGGTTGTTTTTATGTCCGATCTGAATAATATATTTAAGACCGATGAAAATATGATCCGGTCCAAAAAGTTCTTTATATTTACGGAACCACCACCGGTCATTCCTTTAAGACCGGCGTGTCGAATCTCCGGTCTAAATGAGGCGGTCTTAAAGCCCTTTTTTGCACTAGTGTTTACTGGGTAACTTGCGAAACCCTTTACATCCCACTTTTTATTTAATTAACAAGAAATTATCTTTAATACTAAAGGATGTCTTTAGAAGTAAGATAATCCACGAAGTCCTTTCAATTTAAATGTCTGAAAAATGAACTCCACCCTTATCCATGTCTATTTCAACTTCTCATATCCAACTTTTGACTTTTGTTCTTAATCAATATCATGGACAAACGCAAGAGATCTTCTAGTTCATCATCTTTTGATCTTCCTGGGTGAAAAACGATTATCACCGTCCACATACAAGCGTTGAAGGGCTATTCCACACAAACTATGACCTCCAACATGTAGTCAATGATTACATGGAAGAGCAAGGATGCATGGACAAGTGCTTGAAAGAACTGACCTATATCATTCAATCTCTAATCTAGAAGGTGTACAAATTATTGGAGAAGGATGAATATGATGATGTAGAAGATCCTTCATCCTCATAACTTTTTATTTTTTGTTTGTTTATTCACTTTTTTTTTTTGTTTCTAATATGTGGTTGAATAATCAATTTTTTTTTTTAACCTAAAGGGTTGAATAATCAACTTCAAAAACTATTAAGAAAATTCAAATAAATAATTTTTATTAAGCAAAGCTAGTTACTTTTCAGAATGTCATGTTAAATACCTAATGATTATAAAAAAGGGTCACCATTTACAAAATCTAACGATTGTAATGTAAAACCATGAACTTTCATTCAGACATTCATTGCTATTGTAAATTAACAACCGTAAGAAAATGCCACCTTTCATACTGGTTCGAAAGTTATAATCGTGAGCAAGTTTCGTTAAGTCTTATAAAATGCCCACTATCTCATGCCTCTTCACATTCCAAGTTATTACACTTAACAAACTTGTCTTTAATCGAATGTTACTGATGAGTACAATTTATGCCATGTTTTCCCAATATTTTATGACTGAATTGTATGGTAAATACAAGCTTAACTACAATCAATCTAAGTAAAAAGGCATTAATTCATGAATATAGGGAACTGAAGGATAAAAACCATTCACATCCTAAACATGTGCTAAAAGAAGAACAAGTTACAAGGTTTTATGAGAAGAACATATAGCAAACCTGATACTATGCTATAGCATTCCGATAGCATATCAAAGTGCAATACAAAGCATCTCTGAAGCTATAGCAAAGTAAAGGACGCGAGGCTAAGCGGCATATGTTCTAATCTTTTGTCAAGATTGTTTCAGGAAATATTGCGAAGGTCGAGAAAAGACAGGTAGATTACTGATGTAACAGAATAGAAGATGCAGAGGATCGAAACTAAAAGATTTGAAGAATCCCGCAGGATCAGCAGAATCAATCTACTATGATCGAAAGATATGATGGATCTCGACAGATTTGGGAAGCCCAACTCACTGGAACTTACATCGCAAGAAAGCCTGATTCTATAAGGAAATAGCAAGCCAACCCTAGAGAGGAGAGTCGTGGAGAGCCTAAACGAATTTTCACATTCGGTCAGACTCGAAGAAGAGAGAGAGTGAATTCACGAGGCACGAGAACTTCAAGAGAACCCAGCATCCTTCCTTGCAGTAAGACGGAGAGAAGAAGACGTGGAGTGGTGACGTGACAGGGATTCTCCCACACCGTCGGAACTTTGTCGAGCTTTCTGTTTTCTTTTATTTTAATCTTTTGATCATGGGTCACTTTGTTGTTATCTATTTTGTGTTTCCCTCGTCAGTCATGAACTGAATTTCCTATGGCTGAATGAGGATGAATCTTTAAGTTTTAAATGAACCCAGTTGCTAGTTCTTAGTTCAATAAATTCAGTTTGCTTATCAGTGATTTAATTACCTTGTCAATTATTGGAAGCTAAGGGCAATATTTGTGGCCTCGGCTTACTGGCACAGAGTCGAGGTTAGACCTCTAAGAAACAGTGATTGCTTGGAAGGCTGGTGCGAGGCTTGACCTATTATTATGGGCTTTAGGAATGGGTCTACTGCTCATAACCACTACACCCTGTTTTGTAATGTTGATCTAACTAGAAAATTGCCATAGGCATAGGGAAGGCGTAAAGTTAGCATTAGAAGTATCGGATACAGAAGCTTCGATAGACTTAGTAGTGGGTTAATTGAATAGCGTTGTAGTTAGTAGCTATGCTATAGCATTGCAGAAGCTTTGCAGTATATATGCTATAACAATGGGTAAAGCAACTGGGGAATTGAGATGCTTAAGGATGATTCCAAGTTCAGCCTAATTTCCTACTAATATCTGTTGGAAATTATACCCTAGGGGCAAGCCATTGTACTTTAGACATTTATGTGATTTAAAGTATTCTCTTTTAGTTATCATTTTCGTTTGCATGTTCGTATTGATAACTACATCCCTAGATATATCTTATAGATTATCCTAAATATCCCTAGTCGGTTATCTACGCGAGAGCGAAGATGAGTTAAGACCAGTATGACTTTGATGAGGTATGGAGATACGAATCAAAGTCATGGGCACTTGTAAGAGTACAAGGTCTTTGGGCCACCCACTATGAGAAAGCTGCATAGATTAAGTCATAAGCTTATCTCATGTATAACCGCGTCACGACGCCCTGTGACCCGAGATCATCATGGATTCCTACATGATAAGTCACTGACCTTTGACTTAGTCAAAAGTCACCTTTGACCGGGTGATGATAAAGGCTGGGATTGAGATCAGTTGTTTTCATGCGGAGGAATGTGAATGATCAAGATGGAATTTATCCCTCACATTTGTAGAGAGATAATACTGGGCCCCTCGATGAGTGAGTCTATGAAATGTATGGCCATACTATGATGGAAAGGAGTTTCCATTTCACTTATTAGACTACTCGAGAATCGAGAAAGTAATGGTCAAAAACAGGAAGTTGACATTATCCATGCCTCATCCTTGACCAAATTATCGCGTGACAAAAGGGACGTGACATGGTTGTACGATAGGTTGTATCGTGTCATCGATCCCATGCGAATTGGGTAGTCGCAATGTCTTGCTAGAGGCCGCTTGTGGCTTGTGGGCTGGTACAGTATTGGCCCACTGTCAATCTCATACGGGCCTGCAGGGTCGCACACAAGAATAACCCAACACAAGCAAGAGTGTCCAGATTCATTGAATCTTAGATTAATCTAAGATTTAATGAATACTTAATTTAATATGGGGTGTATATATATATATATATATATTAAATGTGAAATTAATTATATATTGATATTATTAATGGAGATTATAATATTATTATATAATATTTGTTTTGCATTTAATTTATTTAATAAATTAATAATCTAAAACAAATAGAGATATTGTATCTTTTTTTTTTTTGAATAAAGATATGATATATCTATTTAATTTAAATTGAGATATAGTATCTGATTTAATTAAATAGATATATATCATTTCTCGGATTTAATTTATAGAGATAAATTAAATCGAAGGCTTTTGATTCGGATTAAATAAATATATTACATTAGATCTATAAGATAGCTTTAATTAATGTATTTTCAATCAAGATTCAAAATTCGAATTTCAAATCGGCTTTTAATTCGGATTAAATAAATGTATTAGATTAGATCTATTAGATAGATTTAATTAATATATTTTAATTTAGATTTAAAATTCAAATTTCAAAATTAATGAGGATTAATTTTATATAATATGTTGATCGGGTTTGTAAAAAGCGCGGGACTTTTTGCCGAGCATATTATAGAAAACTGCGAGAAACCCTAGAGTGAAGCGAGAGAGACGCACAATTCAAAAGGTGCTAGCACACCTTTGCCCATGATCGGGTTCGGGGATTATTCGTGTGGATACCAGTAGAGGAAGCCGATTCGTAGAGTCGACTTCTATTGATCGAGAAGGTAGCCCACCAGTTCAAAGAGAACGAGACGCATACCGATTCAGCCGTAGGTAATATTGAGTTTCTTAGCCTTAATTTAAATGACATTGAGTGATCCTCAGACAGGATTCGTAAAGTTTTTTTAATCCGCTGCGTGTATGGATCCCAACAATATCTTCTTACGACTACGATACTATGTTTACTTTTGTTTGTTAATTAGCATAACCACAACAACCTCTCAAACCAATCATATTTACTTTCTATTTCGCACAACTATCATAGCAATTAAGCGTCACTTCCTGGTATCTCAGTCTCTGTGGGACGATGCTCTACTTACACTTTATCACTTTTTCGACTGGTTCATTTGCCATTAAGGAAATTGACCAACAGTTACTCACCATCCTCAGAATGCCACCACTCCAGTTGACTTTTCTAGTCATCGATATTTGCATTCAAGTGAACAATATCCTCCGCTACTTTCTTTGAACTTCAGTTCGACGGCTACACGAGTCGCTTCGATCACACTAACTCGCCTTTCTGTTTTGGAGCCCTAACTAAGTTGCTTTCCTTCACGTGCGCTGTTCTCCTTAGTTTTAAGCATGATTTCTCTTTTACGTTTTGCATTCTCCATTCTACATTCCACATTCTTCTTATTTTTTAGTTCATCTTACATAGCTAGGTTTTTACCTTAGTCATGCATCTTCTTTTCCTAGTAAACCCATTGTTTTATTCCCTGTGGCTGATTTGATGAGTTTTGTCTTCTAGTTAAAATGGCTAGTTCTAGTTCCTATGACACTGATAATTCCCCTAGTGCTGGTATTCCCCTAGTACTAATATTACCCCTAGTCAAACCAGAAACTTGATCCTAGAATAGGCTTTTTAAAGAGTGTGGGATATTGTAAGGAGGGGTGCGCTTTGACTTTTATGAACAAAGTGAAGTCTTTGGAAAGAAAATTTGAAGAGATATTGAACAATGAAGGTCTATCTCTTAAGTTGTCACACTTCATCTATTACACCCACTGGGGGCCAGCATTCTTTACCTTAATCTTACGTAGTAGTGTGGCAAAATCAGGAATAGTTCGTTATACTGATAAACGGAATGTAGATTTAATTACATAATAGGGGTATTCCCAAGGTCTATACCCCTTTACATTAATTTACAGACAGTGAACATTAAAACCAACTAAACATTGTCTCCCTTCGGTTCTT
The DNA here is from genome assembly GCA_019022655.1 of Acacia acuminata. NCBI lineage: Eukaryota > Viridiplantae > Streptophyta > Magnoliopsida > Fabales > Fabaceae > Acacia > Acacia acuminata. Next base: position 531,904 of record JAFJYI010000336.1, read on the forward strand.
CAAGTTGTCTCTCCGTTGGGCCATCTTCAAGCATCGCTCCCTCCTCGAACCTTGTGCAACACTTCTCTTCTATGCTCACTTGCCTATTAGTTGGTAGTAGGGGGTGAGATTTTGAGGAATCCAAGTAGCAGAAAACACCAAACGATGCATGCAAGATAAATGCTAATGTATGATATACTTGCCTTGCACAAGCCCATGTTAACATAATGACATATCTGCATGCTCGATGCTTCATGCATCATACTCATGGTCATAGCATAATCATAAACAGAGCTTCAATCATTCAAATATGTTAAACATAGTGATTGTACCATATTTTTATATGATTTTTAAAAATAAAATTGGGATTCTTAATACATTTTGTCATAATTATTAAGCTTAAAATGCGTTTCTTGTGATAAATTGAGATTAAGAGTAAATACATTAAATTAGAACTAAAAAGGGAAAAATTGTGAAATAAATTGCAATTTCTCTTAATAATTGATTATTATGAGAATATTTGATGTTATATTGATTATTTTTATTGTAGATGGCTAAAAAGATTAGATCAAATTTGAAAATGGAAGTTTGAACCGAAATTACAAAAGTTTCAGTTTAGTCCCTACGTGAACAAGTTTAAACTTTGCAATTTAGTCCCTGGTCAAAACGCAAAGTTTTGACCAGGAATTAATGAATTAGGGACAATTGAGATATTCAGATACAAAGACCCGAGAGACCTGGATAAAAAAGAATGAATCCAACGTCGCGGAGAAGGGGGATTGGAGAATAAGAATTAGCGTGAAGAAGAACGGCTCCATTCTCACGCACTCGACCTTCGACTTCACACCATCGACAACACCTTCTCCCTTCACCTCTCTTGCCAGTGACTTCCTCTTCCACGACTGTTTTCGGAGAGCAACCTCCCTCCACTATCATCTCGTTTCATTGTCCTTCTTTCTAGCCGCAACGATAAGATTGGTGGTGACAACGAGTTCAATGTGTAGGCGAGTTCTTTGCTTCTTGGTGGCGGAGATTGACTTGAGTTCGAGCTTCAAAGGGGAGTTAATTTATTCATTCTAATAGTCTAGATTTATATATGTAGGTTGCCTAGTTTTAGGAATTATTATGTATAAATTAAGAACCGAGATTAATGTTCATTGTCTCGTTGGTTTGATAATTGTGATTGATATTGAATTTTGCAATGTGAAGATTATATTTGTTTTAATTTCTTGTGGTTGCAATGAGATTATATTAATTAGCATGTTATTGTTTAGTTACTGTAGTTGATTTGTGCATTTTGAGGGATTGTTATGTACTCAATTTCAAGAAGACTCATGTTACATTACTCCAATTTTAATTGCACATCAAGTGGTTTTTAACAATTTCTCAAGAGGTAGTGGTTAGCTATGTTTGTAGGAGCTACTATTAATTGAGAATATTGAACTCAAGTGTTATCTTGAGGTTTTTCTTAAGACTTGATGAATTTTAACTCCCGTAATCTTTTATGAGCAATGATAGTCATTTCTTCAATACCAAGAACATTCATCATTCATATTTTCACTTCAATACCATTCCATTTACTCATTCACTATTTTATAAAAAAATACCAAAAATAATAGTTTAGTATTTAATTAAATTGCATTTCTCTTTACTTTATTAATTTGAAAAGCCAAAACCTACTTGCCCCCTTGTTTTAATTACATCTTCATGGCATTTAGATTATCTAGGAATCAATAAAAGGCTCCTCAAGAAGAGAGACCGATCCTCGGTTTGCCTATACGCAATCCTTGGTTTATTTTTGATTGTGGACCCCAAGGCTAAAAATACGGTTCGATCAAATAGCAAGCAAGTATAACAATTAAACATATACATACAAGCAATAATATCAAATACATGCAAGTAAGGTAGGCCCACTACCTTTTAAGGACTACTATCCTTACTCGGGTTCCTCCTTCGTCAACTATCAGGGTTGCTTGAAGTTCTTTCTTTCTCCTTCTAGCCCTAAGGACATATCCATAACTTCAGAACTAGGGAAAATGAATGTTTATTTACCTTTTTAACCCTTATTTCATTAGGGTTTAATTAAGTAACTTAAACTTGTTACTTTCAACCTTTATCTTTCACTGTCCTTAAAACTCCAGCAACTGCAATTATTTTTAATTAATTCCACACAAATCATTTTAATATGCCGTCAACTCTCATGTGTTTCTAGAGAAGTCCAATTTCATAGAAAAATACTTTCAAACGTTAGGACTTGTCAAATAATTCCCAAGTTTTACGTTTCCACTGACTATCCTATTAAGCTTCCAGAATTCATAGCGTATCTTTAAAACTTCATATCTGGAGTTCTAGATGTCCACTTTAGGTGTTTCAAAAACCTATGAACTCCTTGATAAGTCTAGGTTTTGAAAAACTTGGTTCCAATATTTAATCACACGTAGATCATTCCCAGTTCTAAAAAACATTCAGACTATTCAGATTGGTTTCTAGAATTTAGGGTCATTTTGTACAATTTATTGCTCTCTGAATAGAGCTTAGAAAAATACAAAATACACACCATTTTAATGATATACATGTCCTCTATCATTTGGAATAGTTTCATAATTTTTAGATGGCAGTTACTCAGTCAAAACACATAAATAATCTCACTGACCTCATTGTTCCAAAACTGGCAGATTCAACATCTATATTGAGCTCGTGATTTTATGTTTAAAAACTCCTTTGAAAAATCATCAAAAATTCCCAAACCATTTTCTATAAGGAACACAATGGTAGCCTCATATTTTACAAATTCTAGTGTTTTCTTTGAGTTTACCATAGATTTCCAGATCTGGGTTTCAAACTTTAAGTTTCAAAATTTGCAGAAAAGGATTGAGATTCTTATCACCAATGCTTGTTCTTGACCTTGTGAGCACCTTCACTTCTTCAAACCCTTTAATTTGACCTTAAAGCCACATACATGTGAGTTCTTCTCCATAAATCAAAACATGCATCAAGGGATTTGAAGAATAGATTGCATTTTCTTGCCAATTCTTACTTTGCTCTTCTTCGACGACGATGATGATGATGGGAGCTGATCTATGTAGGAGGGGATGAAGATTGTTGATGATAGAAGGGAAGGGGATTTCGATTTGGAGAGAAGAGAGGGGAGAAAAGTTGAGAGAAAATCAAGAATGGGGAAGGGGAAGTGTGTTGTGTCGTGAGGATTGAGAGTGCGAGAAGTGTATGTGAGATGAATTGTGAAGAGTGTGTGTGTGTAAACGTGAATTAATTGGGGAAGAGAGGAACCAAAATGATTATTGGATTTGGAAGGAATTGTGTGTATGTGTGTACGGTGGAAATGAAAGGGAGAAGGGGATAGGTGGTTTGTGATGTTGAGATGTTATTGTGTATGATTGCCAAGTCACTACAAAAAAAGGGTCATTTGTAGCGGTTAAAATAGCAAATTCATAGCGGTTTTACCGCGACAAACGACATTTGTCATGGTTAGAGAAACCGCTACGAAAACAGCCAAAAGAAGCCTATCAATCGCGGTTAAAATAAAGCGCTACTACATCAACATAAACCGCTATTTGTACTGTCGCGGGTCAAAATGACCGCCACTAAATAAGGTGTGCTCACAACTTACGTACACATTAGTCACGGTACAAAACTGATACAATATGAATTTAATAAAATGATCACGGTTCAATAACCGATACTAAACGTTTTGAAATATTTTGTAGCGGTTAATGAACCGATACTAACAAGTCCAAATTTACAAAAAAAAATATGCGAATATTCGTAGCGGTGAATAACCAGCTACAAATAAATCCCGCCATTTTTTTAAATTAAAATTAATTAAAAAACAAAAGTGTGGGTAGATGAAAAAAGCACACTGTAAAATAATATGTATGTGAAAGTAGAAAGAAAATTGAAAATAAACAAAAAGCACTGTAAAAATAACGAAGTTAATATCAACGAGTAAACGAAAAAACAAATACTTCGATAAGTATTGAAATTGATCTGGTTGAATGAAACTTACCCTGTTCAAATGCTTTACCTCGTTCAGAAAATGTAAAAATATGAGAGAAAACGGGTGTAGAAAACAAAAGTAAAGCATATTAAATGTGGTTTGGTGGGGGTATTTATTTTGATATCAGCGCATCACTTTGTAGCGGTTGACGTGTCTGTTTTTGTAGCGGTTTAATTAGTCGCGGTTGACATTTTGATGTTTGTAGCAGTTTTATTAGTCGTAGTTATATTGAGCTTTTTGTAGCGGTCAACATTTGTGGCGTTTTTTTTTTTTTTTTTTTTTTGGGATTTGTAGCGGTTTATAAACCGCTACAAAAACTTGTGGGGCTTTGTTTTTGAAAAAAAAAGTAAAATGAAGAGTGTGGATAATTTTTTCTCTCAATCTTCATTAGCATCCCTACAAAGAAAGTTTGTATAAAAGGTTACGTGTGAGTTTAATATGTAATAACACATATAGAACTTTAGTTAAAAAACGTACCAAACTATACGTAAAGTGTCATCGCCGTCTGGGAAGAACTTTTTGAAACTGGAGGGCTGGAGCGGCTCACAATCGTAAACGACGTTCTCACCATCGCCCCGGGACGTTGTCGTATTCGCCCACAAACACTTGAACAGCGTCACAGAGAAAAGGCCTTGGTAAGTTATCCTGACCACATCAAGTAGCTTGCCATAATACGGGACGTCACTGAATTGCATGTTCCCGCATAACTCCTCGTCCCAAACATGCCATATACACTTGAGTTTTGGGTGAGCAATCCCTGATCTCGTGAAATGGTGCAAAACTTGAAGCCATTGACATTGTATGCCGTAAATCTTTGGACGTGGTCAAGCGGGCCAAGTGCGAGAGCTCTGAATTCTGCTGAGTGGGGGTTGTGGTCATTCATTATTCTCCTCCTAAACCAACTTTGGAATTCTTTGTGGACCTTTCTATCAATTTCAGAGGATGTTTGTGTACGGATCCTCAGTTGACGCTTCACATGACTCCTGAATTCCCTGCAATTAAACATGCGATGACGAGCAAGAAATGTGACTATAAAATATAAGGAAACATATAAGATAACATATATATATATATATATCTGTGTGCAATCCTTACTGAAGATACGGTTCAACTTTAGCGCAATTAATCAAGACATGTCTATGTGCTTGAAACTTCTCAAGTGCCGTGAGTTTGAAGTTCTCACATCCGCCAACCGCTTGGTTTACCAACACGAGGGAAAAATAACTGCATTTCATTGATGGCTCGGCTCAAGCTCAGCTCGGAAAATCGTCTACACGAGGCGGTCGGTTGAATGACATCTCAATGTCATCAAAGTACTGGAACAAAAATACATGACCTCATCCCCAATATAACATTGTGATATTGAACCTTCAGGCCACGCCTTATTCCTCACGTAAGATTTTAGTTTCCCAAGAAACCTATAAAGTAATGAGGAAAAATGTCGATACATTAATGGCTAAACGTGCGGCTAGAGGATTAATGCTAAAGTAATTGATTTTAAATGAGTACCTCTCAATAGGATACATCCATCGGTAGTGAACTGGGCCAGCAAGCTTGGTCTCGTGAAGAAGGTGTACTGTCAGATGAACCATGACCGTGAAAAATGACGGAGGAAAGATCATCTCCAAATGACACAGCGTAATAATGATTTTATGCTACAGCTGGTCGAGCTCCTCCACAATCAAAACCTTGGAACACAACTTCCAAAAGAAAGTACAAAGCTCGACCAAAGCGATCGACACATCGAGAGGCAAGGTATTTTTTATGGCCGGCGGAAGTAATTCTTTGCATAAGCACATGTGAGTCATGACTCTTCACCAAGTAACCTTTCAAGCACGCACGTCAACACATCATGAAATGTTGCTTGAATACCCGTTAGGAAATTTTATATTCTTCAACGTTGCGAGGAAGATTTCCTTATTCGGTTTTGTCAGGGTGAATTTTGCCGGTTGAAATCTGTCATGCTCATCCGGCCACACATGCGCACGGACGCCCATCTCCGTAAATCTTTCCTCACTTGAAGATGATCTTTTGACTTGCCTACATATTGTCGCACACATTCTTTTCAATGTGCATGACATTCGGGACGTAATGTCGAGCAAATTATCTGTCCAATACGGAAGAGTGAAGAAGACGCTTATCTTTCGCCATTGCTGGGTCGTAGAACCAGAAGCCCTGGCCGTCTTTGTCTCAGCCTTTGCTGGACCGTCTTTTTTCCCATACTCAAATTCAACATCCACAAGCTGCTCTATGATTTCTGCACCGGATAAATTCCGAGGAGGTCCTCTTTTTTCTTGTTGCCCATTGAAACGATTGCATTGCAACCTAAACTTGTGCGTACCATCGAGAAACCTATGATGACCCATGAAGCACCACTTACGACTGTGGGGAAGGCGCACTGAGTCAAAGTCAAAATTGCACGCCGGACACGCAAAGCCGGTATGCACATTCCACCCAGATAATGTTCCCAGTCCAGGGAAATCACTAATAGTCCACATCAACGCCACACGCAAGTTGAACAGTGTCTTCTCGTGCATGTCATACGTCTCGACGCCAACATTCCACAAGTCTACCAACTCCTTGATAAGCGGTTGTAGATACACATCAATGTCATTTCCTGGTGCCTTTTTGCCTGGAATAATCATGGACATAATGAAGGATCTTTGTTTCATACACATCCAAGGGGGCAAGTTGTAAGGTATCAAAACAACTGGCCATATGCCATAACTTGTGCTAAGATTCCCAAACGGATTAAAACCATCGGTCGCCAAAGTAAGACGAACATTTCTAGGCTCTGCTGCGAAATCAGGAAAGGCTGAGTCAAACGCTTTCCATGCTTCACCATCCCGTGGATGTCTGAGTTTACCATCTTCATTTTTGTCGGCTTCATGCCACCTCATATGCTCAGCTGTCTTAGACGACATAAACAATCTTTGTAAGTGAGGTTTTAAAGGAAAGTACCTTATACTCTTTACGGGTTTCTTCTTCAGCTTTTTTCCCTTCTAAACTGTCCTGAACCTCGAAGTGTGACACTTCTTACAAGTCTCCCTCCGAGCGTCCTCCCCCCAATAAAGCATGCAGTCATTGGGGCAGGCATCGATTTTTTCATAGTTCAAGCCTAATCTGTTGATTATCTTCTTGGCCTCGTAGAAGGTTGTGGGAATGTCCGCGTCAGGGAAAACATCTCGTAGTAATTCCAGCATCATCGACATTGCCTTATCAGTAATCTCACACATGCACTTGATATGATACAATTTGATTAGAAAGGATAATTTTGAGTATTTCTAACAACCTTTATACAAAGGACGGTTGCTCTCATCCATGAGGCTGAAAAATTCCTGAGCTGCGTCATTCCTGAAGAAAACTGGTTCTGGACCCTGCACTTCTGCCGTGAAGTTGTCATCTTGAACACCAAAAGCGTCACGAATAGTCTCATTAACCGGATCATCTTGATTTAGTTGATTTCCTACTTGTGAGGTTTGAGGAAGATGATCCCCATATCTCATACCATGTTTCTCACCATGAACACCTCATAATGTATATGCTTCTGGGAAAGGCTTCATAAGAACATGTTCCATAGTACCTTCTCGTGTTTGCCACTTCTTAAACTTGCATCTATAACAAGGACACACGATCTTGCCATTAATGCTAGCGTACGAGAAGGCGAAATCTAAGAAATTTTTCAATCCCGCTAAATATACAGGATAACTGCACAGCATCTTCATCTATGACTTATCCATCTATAGTAAACAAAGCTAGGATAGTATATAAATGTGGACACAATTTTGGGTTACTTTCATTCCAACACTTGAGATCTTTAAATGCAACTTGAAATAATTTGTAGTGGTTAAAAACCACGACCATAACCGCGACAAAATGAAGAATCAAATTTGTAGCGGTTTACAAACCGCTACAAATTTGAATTGAAAATTCCCCGCCATAAACTAGTCGCGGTGGACATAACGCTACCGCAACCGCTACTAAATTATTACCGTTTGAGATTCGTAGCGGTTAATTCGAGAACCGCAACAAATTTTTGGCTGTTATTTATTACTTTGAAATTCAAATTTGTAGCGGTTAATGAGAGAACGACAACAAAGTTTTTTTTTGTTATTTATTTACTTTGAAATTCAAATTTGTAGTTTTTTTTATGTAACGCTACAAATAAGTTGGGTCATGATTAAAGTGTGCAAACCACAACGAAAAATATTTTTATCCATATATTTTTATTCACAAATTATTAACTCTGTTTATTATTTTGAAAAATATCTTTTTATTCACAAATTATTAAATCTGTTTATTATTTTGAAAACATATCTTTTTTATCCACAAATTATTAACTCTAGTTTATTATTTTGAAAATATATCTTTTTATTCACAAATTATTAACTTCCTTTATTATTTTACAAATGACATATAAGTATTGAAATTGTGTTACAATATCAAAAACCTACTGAAAAAGGAGATAGCAAATATTTAAATTTAATAAAATTGTCGACAAATCAATTAAGATAACAAAGGTGAACAAACATCCAGCGGTACAAAATTAATTACTTCAGAAAATAAAAACTAACTATTAGTAGCTTGATGATCGATCTGTCTGCGGGGGCTGTCTCGTGGGGGCTGTCTCGGGCGGCATGGGCACGGCGAGAGGTAACAACGCCCTCGTCTTCACCGGCAGCGGGATCCGGAGGGGAGCCAAGGGGAATCCTCGTAGATGAACGAAGGGGAGGCTCGAGAGATGGAAACCATCTGTTAGGTAGCAGCTCTGTCAAGGCCCTGGTAATTGACTGCCAGCTATGTCTCTGATTAGCGTACCAATGGTCGAGACTCTCCTGCATGAGCCTGTTCCTGGCTCATTCCTGGCCCTCTCTGCAGCAACCTGCTCGGTAACCTGCGCGGCAACTTTCTCGACAATCATCGCGTCAACCGCCTCCGATGATGGCATTCTCGAGCCCGGAGGTTCCAAGATCGAGGAGGAGCCCTTGCCATACACCATGCTAGGCCTGGCGCCCGGCCAAAGCCCCTAACCCGCCGGGATGCTCGACCGGGCCCACAAAGAACTTTCAATGAGGCCGTCGGATCACGGACCCTGTGACTCCGGGCCGTGGACGCTTGCAAGTCTTCTTGGCTCTGCTAAATCCGAGCCTGACGCACATATTTCATAAAACATTAATCAAACAATTTAATTTAATTTAATTTAATTAATATTTTTTTAACTTACTATTATCTCCCTCTTTGCCTCGAGAGGTTGGCGTGCCATCACGGTGTTTATGTGTGCGTGTCCACAAGCGCCCATAGTCCGTCTCACGGTTCTCCTCCCGAGCCTTCTCTTCTTGAAAGAGTTAAAAGAATATAAACTTTGTTATTTCCAAAACAAAGCAATAATCATTTAAACATAAAATTAATTTAACTTTTAATATACCATCTCACCTTGTAGGTCACAACAAACGTCTTGGATCCGCCGTGTGATTGACCTACGAGCCGCCCGCTTTTGGTGTTCCTCGTGATAAAGCCCGCAAAATAAATGAGATGTTTGTGTAATTTAGGTAAAATAGAGGGGTAGTCAATATATTTTACTCTAAATTTAATTAATTTAAACCAAATCTAAACACTACATTAATTTTGTCTATATTTAAATTTTTAAACTACATTTAAACAAAATTAACTAAAACAAATTTTAAACTATACAATACCCTCATGTTAAAAAAAAACTAAACTATGATTGATTAAAAAACGTACCACTCCCTACGGACTCCTCCGATATTGGACAAAAGCTACCAGTCATTTGCCTCCACGACGTCCGGGACGTTCTCCATCGATTCTTTGCAGAGGCATAGTCCCATCTCCATTCTGCGGTCGTAGAGGCGAATCCTCCGGCTCTTCCATCCTTCTCCCATTTTCATCTTTACGTACCTCAAAGCGTGGGCCCGTAGTTTAAACTTTTTACGTATCATAAAATGATTAGTAATTAAGAAACAAATAACTGAATTAATCACAACTTATAACTATTAAAAAATGAATTTAATTACACAACATAACTTACCCGCACAACGTCCTCAAACACCTTCTCCTTGTTGTCCTTCGGGATCTTTTTCCAACTATGGAAATAGATGGGAACCATACCCAATTCCCCCAAATTGTGCGGTATCGGTTCAACAGTGACCACCGATTCGATCATTTGTCCGTCCGCATGTTCCAAGGAACTATCACTGGTAGTCCTACAAACTGATCGAGCGTGGGAACATCCAACGTCATCCCGCGATGTTCCCATGTAGATCTGCACAATTATAACAAAATTGTTGTATTGCATTTTAAATAAATTTTCATAATTTTTATAATAATTTAAATATTATTTTTTGTCAATAAACTACTTATACTTACCTTCGACATCCACCACAAATCTAGTGGAATGAGAAGACGACAGTCGGGGTTCCCATGGTCCCGGACGTTCTCTGGAAACCGCTTAGCTACGCCTTCGATATGGGAATGTCAAACTCGAGCTCCTCATTCAAGATGTCGTCAAAGCGACAGGACTTGTGCCCGATCTCCCCCTACGGTCTATGGGTTCTCTGGGTTTGGGATTGGGTCATTTTCAAAGAGAGCATCAAACTTATTCCCCCTTTGAGGGGGCTCGGGGATATTTTGTGACCCACGCCCTCCTCTACGGGCCCCTACACTACCATTACCCCCGACAGGCCTTTTAGGGGGTACAGGATCTTTCCCTTTTCGGGGGTCTCTTTCCTCAGAAACCATGATGTTGGAAAGTACAAGTTGAAAGGATGATGGAAAGTACAAGTTGAAAGGTTAAAAGGTAAAAAGTAAAAACTTGTGTGAATTTCAAAAGTGAGAGGAACATTATAAAAACCATTGTCACTTTGTAGTGGTTAAAATAAATAACCGTTACAAAATGAATCACTTTGTAGCGGTCAAAATAAATTACCGTTACAAAATGAATCACTTTGTAGCGGTCAAAATAAATAACCGTTACAAAATGAATCACTTTGTCGCGGTTACAAAAATCGATACCCTGTCTGCTACAAATGTGCCGTGTTCTTTGTGAAACTTTGTAGCGGTCTTATAACCGCTACAAACTCAATGATCTTGTTGCAATTCTGTAGTGGTTAGAGATATGAACGCTACAAAATTAATATTTTTTTTAAAAATAAATGCCAAACTAATTAGTTTGAGTTACAAACTAATTAGTTTGGATTTTTTGATTATTTCAATATAAAGTCTCTCAATTAATTTGATTATTCTCGCATCCCCCTTTTTATGTTAATATGAACGTTTCACAAGAAAGATTGAATCGTGGAATTGATTTGAGTTAGATGAGTTCGATCCATTAGTTCTGTATGGCTTCTTTTTCTTAAATTTCCCTAAAACCACTACAAATTTAAATGTTTTTTTTAAAAAAAATTCAAACTAATTAGTATATAAAACTAATTAGTTTGGATTTTTTATTTATTAAAATAAAAACATTCTCAATTATTTTCTTTAATTTCGTTAATAAATTAGGAATGATAAGTTTATTGAAAATTGTCCAACATGCCGGTGAAGATTTGGATTCAAGATAGCCCCGACCTCCCAAGAAAAACTCACTAACTCATTTTGATCGAGAGATATTTTCCAGAGACAAAGGTGGCTAAGATTGAACCCAATATTCGGTGGCATGTTAGACATATTTAGAGGAGTAGAAGTCTTGAGTCAATGGAATAACGAACTGGATTGTCACCGAAGGAACCACCTCAACTTGAACGATGAGAAAGGCAAATATCTCTCAAAGCTCATCTCCCGACATCAAAGCACTTCGGATATATGCATGTCTTCTATTTTTGAGAACCAAGTCAAGAATGCTCCTTCAGTGACAAAGCCAGATTTAGAATCTTTTTTAATATTTATAATTGTTGTATGGATGGAAATGACTATTTATAGAATAAATTTTGTAGGGTTATAGCAAAAACCGCTACTAATCTTGAAATTTTGACATGGTCAAGGTGTCGCTTTCTTCTCACCGTGACAAAACTGTGTCGTTTCAAATATTTGTAGTGGTTATTTTGACAAAACCGCTAGGAAAAAACCGCAACAGACTTCGTGCCATAACGCGCCAAGGCTAGCGCCATATTTGTAGCGGTTTGGTTTTGTGTCACCGTGACAAAAAGCGAAGCAAAATGGTCAGCATTTGGCGCCAATGCTTCGATACTAATTAGTGGTTGTTTGGGTTGAAACCGCTACGAATTCAGAAATTTGTAGCGATTTAATCTGACCGCTACAATATAACCGCGACAAACGACACTTTTTTTTTGTAGTGAGTGGCTTGAAGAGGGATGTGTTGTTGGCAAGTGTTGTACATGCATGAGGACATTTGGCTTGTGAGTGTTGTAAGAGAGGGGCACAGTTGGTTTGAGAGAAAGAGGGGAGGGTTGGAAAATGGTGTAAGTGTTGGAGAGGGGGAAGGAATCAGTGGGTTTAGAGAGGAAAAGACGGAAATCAGATTTTTGGAAAGTGTGTGTGTGTATAAAGTGTGAAATAAAGAGAGGGAGTACGTGGAGCATTTTTGGAGTATGGGAGGAAAAGAATTGAGAAATGGAGAGGGTACGTGGCTGTTGAAGGAATAAAGAAGTGTGAGGTGTCTCACATGAAAAGAATGTGGGGTCCACTTCAAAAGAAAATAACCATTTGGCTCTCTATAAGTCTCTTGTTTGCAATCTAGTCCTTTTCTTATTATTTTGCAAACATTGGCTTTGTGTTAGGAAATAATCCTTAATCCCATTAAGGATTTTTCTTCCTCAATTGATTTATTTAGGCCATAAAATATTATCTCTAAAATATTTAGGCCAAGAATTATTCACTAACTATTTGTCCTTAATTTTTGGGAAAATCTGTCCTTAATTTCAAATATTATTTTAAGCCACATTTTGATAATAAATTTCCATCATAATATTTCTAATTATTCGCTTTATAATAATTAAGTCCAATTTTCCATCATTACTTCCTTATAATATTTTCGATTTTCCAAATCTTGAAATTTGGGATGTTACATCATCAACTACATCAGCTTAAAAGCAAGGACCAACGTTCCTATCACGTCAGGTGACAGGCGTTGGGTATAGAGAAAGTCCAAAAATGTTATTTGGGACAATATCAAGGTAAGGTGTATATGCCTGCTATTTACTTGCTGTATACTTGTAAAAAATGTTAACTTGAATTGTGTGCTTTGTAGTCTGCATAAGATACAGATGTAACTTACAAGAAATTTGTCCTCAAGAAGGCTAGGCAAGCACCATGCACATTCTATCATGTTTTGATGAAAACATATTTGCATAATCTTAAAGAGGCTAATGAGACAAACAATCCTTTGGAACTTCGGTCGAAAATCAAACCGATGAGTGGAGAGAATTTGTAATCTCATATCGCGACCTTTCATTCCAAGTAATAGTTATTCGAAATTCACAAGACCGCATGTATCTATTTAATATTAACTAGAGTTGTTCATTTTTGTAGGAATTAAGTCGCACCACTAGAAAATAATAAAATGGTGATGGAATTTATGAGGGAAAAAATCAATCACCATTTGCAACAAAATTTGTGGTGGAAAAAAATATCGTCGTAATTTATGATGGAAAAATAAATCAGTCGTAAAATTTGCCATGCAAAATTAAATCATGAAAAAATAAGGGTTAAATGCCATTTTTGCCACGTAAGTATTGGCTAGAGGACATTCAAGCACCTAAAAGTTTTTCTAGTATCATTTTTGCCCTGGAAGTTTACAAAAAGGAGCAAATATGCCTCGGAAGTTTTTTTAAGGAGCAAATTTGTCCCGGAAGTTTTTTTAGGAGAAAATTTTGGAAAGCTTCGGGCAAAAATGATACCAAAAATGATCAATCCAACGGTCAAGATAAATTGATGGGCAAGATTGCTACATTTGTAAACTTCCAGGGCAAAAATGATACCAAAAAAACTTCCAGGTCTTTGGGTGCTCCAAACCCAAAACTTTTGTGGCAAAATTGGTATTTATCACAAAAAACTTTCCATTGCAATTTGTGACAAAAAAAACTGTCTCAAAAATTTGAGATGGAAAAATAAATCTGTCGAGATTGTGATGGAAAAGAAAATCCGACCTTAATTATGACCGGAAAAAAAATTCTGTCGCAAAATTTTGCAGTGGAAAATAATATCCGTTGCAAATTTTTGGATCATTTGTGATAGATTTTTCAATGGAACTATTTTTCTTTTTCTTGTGCCCATTCGATCCTTACTACCATTTTTCTCATGAATCTTCCCTCTCCCTTCTTTCTCATTTTTCTCCATGGTTGAACCCTCACCCATGGCCACCATCGGCAAACCCATCAATTTTTCATTAACAAATGTCAACCCCATTAGTCCATTGTTCCTTCCCTATGTTTCCTTGTTGCTTAAATCACTTCTAACCAATGTTCACCATGGCTTTTCATCATCAAAGCTGTCCTCATCAATCCACTCCCACTGCTCTGCCCGTTCCTCATTAGAGCTTGTGAGATAAAGAGAGTTTGAGAGATAGTGTGTTGTGCATGAAGGAGTGAGAGGAAGAAAATGGTATGGTGTTGTTAATTCTTAGAAATTGATAATATTTTAGCACATTTTCTACTATTTTTGAAATTAAAGTGTACATAAAAAGCTTTGCTTCATAACGTTTAAATTGACTCAATTTTTATATACATTAGGCATACCAAACCTTAAGGTGTGGATGTAGTTTGGTTGAAACGTGTGACCTATTGAAACAAGATAATTTTCTCAAAAGTCTCTAGAAGACAAGGAATTTTCTTAATTTCAAGAATACCTTTTGGCCAACTCGGATGATGAGAAGGCATATGAGCCCGAGATGATGCCACAATTGAATATAAACTACTTTTTATTGCTTTTGATTTTTGGCTGAAGTGCTTTGTTCTCTTTCATGCTTCCTTCTTATACTCATTGGTAGATATCAATACCTAAAATCTTTATGTAATTCATAATATACCGATCTAGTTATGGGATATATGATGAAATACTCTAATTCAAATAATCAAATAATTGATCATATGAGCTAATATTGCTCTAGATTGATTATTGTAATTAGGCATAATCATATGAGCTGAATCATAATCACATTTAATACTCCTTAATACTTCTCTTGTATGTTTTTTGTATAGACCCTTATCTAATGTAGTACAAGTTATTGAGATTATATTTCTCATTGTACTTACATCCGAAGTTAGTCTTTAAATTTAAAAATTATAAAATGCAAATTTAAATATATTATTTAGTATGTGAGAAACCATGAATCTTCCCCTTACCCCGGCTCCCCCCCAAACGTAGCTAGAAACCATTATTCTTCCAAAAGATTCACATATTCTCTCCAATACAAAGGTACACTTAATCTCCCTCTGAAAATTTCGCACATTCCCACCATTTAACTTAATCAGTTCGTCCAAAGGGACCTTCTTCTTCATCCCTCTCTTGAGCCAGGGCGAAGCCGGTGGGTTTCACTCGATCCTTTCTCTTTTCTATGTGACTTCCTATTCAAATAATCTCGAGCCTCCATTTCATAAGATCAAGGGAAGTTAATAGCCTATTAAGTTTGATGCTATCCACGTGACATACTTTCACAAGAGCCCCCGAATAGGGAGGCAGGGGATAAGAAAGAATCTTTGGAATGTCTCTCCTTCAAATAATTGACATCGTCTTCAACTTACATTATGGCCCATAATCCACCTGTTCCTTGTGAAGGTAACTCAATTAATTCTTCCTTTGTTGGGGTTCTTGAATTTGGGAATATCCACTTTGATTATAACTTCATACTCATATTACCCTATCTCACTCTCCTAAACAAATATTGTAAATAACTTCTTAGTGAAAGATGGTTTATTCTTTTTGCCTGATAGGTGTTTGTATAATTTCTTTGCAAAAGATGGTTTATTTGAAACAAAAATTCTTCCTTCGTTGGCCCAATAGGTGTTTGGAAGGAAGAGATAAGCAAGTAGTGAAGTGGTACATTCTAAACAACTGTGAAGAGGCTGCCCCATACATGGAGTAAGATTTCCTCTATTTTTATAGATGGTCTTACCATTATGATAAGTATTAATTTCATTTTCTTGTTACAATTACTTCTTCATATGGTTCCGATCGAGAAATCCTTCAAGGTTAGATTCCAAAGTTGATCAATTCATGACCTCTGAGCTTCCTCAATGGTTTCAAGAGTACTTCATGCAAAACCAAACAGCTCCATATGATGTTGCGTGAGTTTATCTTACAGAGCTACAAGAGTTGTTACTCGGTTTAGAAAATATGTAATGAATGGGTATTGGTTTGCAACTGTAGAAAGCGAATGAAAATATGTCAAGTTGCAATTACGGTATATGTTGTCGAGGTGGCCAGGTTGACGAGGTCGAGGGCGACTACTATAGGAAGTTAATTGACATAATTTAGCTGGATTACAAATGGGACAAGTTGGTGACTCTGTTTAAATGTGAGTGGTTTGATAACACGTCACGTGGAACAAAAGTGGACAAATATATAAATATTGAGGTTTGCTGGGCAAGGAGATATACAGTTGGTTATAACCCATTTATACTTGTTCAATAGGCAAAACAAGTTTACTATACATCATGCCCTACATCCCTCCAAGGGTGGAGGGGAGTTATCAAAACCAAAGCCTAAAATATTATCCCCAAGTCCAAAACGTTAGAAACAAATGACGATATGACTAAATCGTTCCATGCTAATGTGAAACATGTACTGCCCATAAATATTGCAGAGGTTGATGTACCAAACAATCTCTTTGATTCTGATGAAGAGTTAGAGTTGATTCCTATCCCGATAGACAATGAGAAATCAAACGATGAGGCACAAGAGATTTATTTAGGTAGTGAACCTAAATTCGATGACTATGAGACTCCAGATACTAGTGCAAAAAAGAGCTTTAAGACCGCCTCGTTTAGACCGGAGTATTGACTCACCGATCTTAAAAGTATGATCGGTGGTAGTTTTGTAAATATAAAGAACTCCTTGACCAGATCCTTTATTAATAGGTCTTAAATATATTACTTAGACCAATAAACAAAACAACCGGTCTTAAAAATGTTATTACAAAAATTGAAATATCAATTACTTTTTAGACAAATCTCATACAACCGGACTTATATTTTATGCGGTCCAAAAATATAAGGAAAACTTTAAATATAAAGGTCTAAAACTTTTAAGACTAGTTATATACAAAAGACGGTCTTAAAAGTTATACTTTTAAGACCAGACATAAATTGTGGCCGGTACAAAATATTGAAAAAAAATTAAACAAAAATTTAATTAATTTTAGGACCGGAGTTTCATAAGGACCGATCTTAAATATTAACTTTTAAGACCGTATTTTTAATACATCTAATCTTAAAACTAAAGCGCCAAATATATTCTTCTTCACCTAAAACCTTTACGTTGCTCTCTCTGAAGTCTGAACCCTTGTTCTTGTTGCGAAACCTCTCTTCTTGTTGCATTACCTCTTTTCCTCGCCCACCACCACCATCCTCTGTTACTCTCTTATTTTCTTAGGAATTCCTCTTTCACACCACCTCTCTTTACCTCTCTTCCTTTCTTGAAAATGAACGGAGAAAACGATTCTAGTCCTGGTCATGGAACTCCAGTTATTGATGTGACCGGTGTGAGTCAGAACGAACCCTCTTCATCTCAAGTGAGCCTCGTAACTGCCCTGCACGCCATGGTAGAAGAGGCACACGAATGAAAGATGTATCCCTAAGTTAGACTTCTGGGTCAAAGCTCGAGATTCAGTTTGATGAAAATTTGGCTCCTTTCGATCCTAATAAAACACATATATTAGTTTTTTTCACTAGCACGCATCAAGGTTAGTATCTTGACAAATGAGTGGAAAAATATCGACGTTGCCACAGTAAATAATATTATTTGGGACACTATATAGCTTACATACACTATTCTTGACAGTCAAAAGTTGAAAGACAAGACATTGTCATATTGTGTTGATTGCTGGAGGAAGTTTAAGACCTATCTAGCTAATAGCTATATTTTTGCTGAGGTTCCAGCTAGCGTGCCTCGCCCTTTATTGTTTGCTTATTATCCTGTGCGAATATGTGAATGTTATTATATTCATCTAATCCTGTTAGTTAGATGGTTTGGTGTGTGAATAGAAGTATTCATTTCCATCCCTTGTCCTACATCAAAGGAGCATGTCTTTGTTCTTATGTGAATGTGATTGTAGATGGAGTAATACAGTAAAAGTTCGCTCTTGTTCTATGCAAGTCTGAATGTAAACCATGAAAAGGTAAAAATATTACTAAGTGGGTAATTAGTGAAATAATAATGGCATATATGAGGCCATTAGTCAGTTAGGAAGGTATTCTATTATAGTAAGAAGTGGTTAGACATTGCTATTAGTTAGTTAGTATGTTAACTGTGTAATGGTTTCGGTGCAAGCTGTTATTGGGCCTTAAGAGTCAAGCCTCTAATTATATATAAGAGGTTACAATAATATGTGTAGGAACCAGTTATGATGAGTGAATGCATTGACCGAGTTGGCGACGATTCGTAACTCCCTTTCCTCTGTTTTCCCCAATTTCTTCTACAATTCTACATCTTCCTTAACAAAGTCTTGAAACTTGATGAAGTGAATTTGACTTGTGTTTAAGGTTCATATCAAGCAGAAGTTCTGCAATTTCTGTTAGTGAGATGGTTTGGAATTCATAATTAATAGTTGTTTTCAATTCTGATTCACAGAGAAGAAGGGAACAAGCACAAGATATTGGGAAAAAGAATGATTACCAGCAGAGAATGTCTCGTGGCAGATATGAAAAGGCCAAAAAAGAGTCGATGGTGGCCAAGCAAAAGAGATTTGAATATGAAGCCAAATCCAATCCTTCTATGATACGTGATCTGCCATCTCCAATACGTCATGAAGAGTTATGGTTGTATATTCACCAAAAGCTAAGCGGAGCTTACACGAGTGAACAAAAATGTTAGTTCTTGTTGTTTTGATGATAACAAATACTAAGGTTTTTGATTTAGTAATTGTTGCCCAAATAAGAAGTTTACTCGAGCATGTGTCTATCGTTGCTCAAGCATGCTCCATCAAGCGTGTATTAAGTAGTTTATAGAAGCTTGCTCAAGCATCGGATTAGTAACGCTTGAGCGGCCTACTCGAGCAAGCCATTCTTTGTGCCCAGGCATGGTCGAGTTAGAATGAAGAATACTCTGTCATAAGCTGTCTTTGCTCAAGCAGCAAGTAAGTAATGCTCGAGCATGGTGCCCGAGCAGAGGTAAATCTATGCTCAAGCACTATCACCAAAGCATCATCCTTTCTTTCTGTTTATCTGATTCTCGAGCAAGGTTTCTATGTTGCCCGAGCATGGTGCTCAAGCAGAACTATCAGCTTGCTCGAGCAATCACAAATCTATATTTTAAATGCTCTTTGTTTAAGGTATTCTCGAGCAAAGTCTAAGAGTTGCTCAAGCATAGTAAATTTGGTGCTCGAGCATTCATATTTCTTTTCATTGTTTCTTCTTTGTCTGACTAATGCTTAAGCAAGTTCTCAGGTCTACTCGAGCAGTTTACTTAAGCATAACATAAATGCTGCTCAAGCACCAGTAACAATTTCTTCTACTTAAACTATATCAGTAAGGAATTTGATATTGCTCGAGCAATTGAAATTCAGTGCCCAAGCTGTTTGAAATTATGCCCTAGGGGCAAGTCAATGTTCTTCATTAAGTTATCATTTCATTCGCATGTTTATAGTGATAAGCTGTATCTTTGGATATATCTTATAGATTATCCTAAATGTCCCGGTCGGTCATACGCGGGAGCGAAGATGAGGTAAGACGATATGACTTTGATGAGGTATGGAGATACGAATCAAAGTCATGGGCACTTGTAAGAGTACAAGGTCTTGGACCGACCCACTATGAGAAATTTTGCATGGATTAAGTCATAAGCTTATCTCATGTATAACCGCGTCCTCACAACGCCACATGACTGAGATCATCATGGATTCCTACATGATGAGTCACTAACCTTTGACCTAGTCAAAAGTCACCTTTGATAGGGTGATGATAAAGGTGGTATCGGGATCGTGGTTTTCATGCGGAGGAATGTGAATGGTCAAGATGAAATTTGTCCCTCACATTTGTAGAGAGATAATACTAGGCCCCTCGATGAGTGAGTCTAAGAAATGTATGGCCATACTATGATGGAAAGGAGTTTCCATTTCACTTATTAGACTACTCGAGAATCAAGAAAGTAATGGTCAAGAACCAGGAAGTTGACATTATCCATGCCTCATCCTTGATCAAATTATCGTGTGACAAAAGGGACGTGATATGATTGTACGATAGGTTGTATCGTGTCATCGATCCCCATGTGAATTAGGTAGTAGCAGTATCTTGCTAGAGGCCACTTGCGACTTGTGGGCTGGTACAATATTGGCCCACTGCCAATCTCATTTGGGCCTGTAAGGTCGCATACAAGAATAACCCAACACAAGCAAATGTGTTCGGATTCATTGAATCTTAGATTAATCTAAGATTTAATGAATCTTAATTTAATCTGGGGTGAAAATATATATATATATATATATTAAATTCGAAAGTAGTATAATAATATTATTTATTGGAGATTATAATATTATTATATAATATTTGTTTTATATTTAATTTATTTGATAAATTAAATATCTAAAACAAATAGAGATATTGTATCTCATTTAATTTTTGAATAAATATATGATATATCTATTTAATTTAAATTGAGATATAGTATCTCATATTTAATTAAATAGATAGATATCATTTCTCGAATTTAATTTATAGTGATAAATTAAATCGAAGGCTTTAATTTGGATTAAATAAATAGATTAAATTAGATCTATTAGATCGATTTAATTAATATATTTTTAATCCAAATTCAAAATTTAATTTCGGAGACCTGGTTTTTAATTCAGATTAAATAATTAGATTACATTAGATCTATTAGATAGATTTAATTAATATATTTTTAATCGATTCAAAATTCAAAATTCAAAATTAATGAGGATTAATTTTGAATATAATACACCGATTGGGTTTAGAAAAACTACGGGACTTTTGTCGTGCATATTAGAAAGCCGCGAGAAAACCCTAGAGCGAGAGAGAGAGACGCACAACTCAAAAGGCGCTAGCACCCTGCCATAGCCGTGTTCGGAGATTGTTCGTGCTAATACCGGTAGAGGAAGGCGATTCATAGAGTCGGCACGGTGATCGAGGAGGTAGCCCACCAGTTCAAACTGAAAGAGACGCAGACGAGTTCACAGTAGGTATGATTCGGTTTCCTCTAACCTTGATTCAAATGTGGTTAAGTGATCATCGAAGGGATTTGTAAAGTTTTTTTTTTTACTCTGCTGCGTGTACAAATCCCAACACAAGCATGGTGCTCGAACATGAGCTCGATATTGCTCAAGCATGAATGGCTTTCACTTCTGCAAAAGCAATTTCCTCATGTTTACTCAAGCAACCAAGACCATCTACTTGAGCATGGTTCATCATCTATAAGAACATATAGTAACTCGAGTTTTAGACTTTCATGTTGAAAAATACGTTTAAGTCCAAAAGCTCAAATTGGAGTTTTCAAAACCAAACTGGAGTTCTCAAAATCACAAAATAGAGCAAAGCTCTCGACTTGATACAAACTCGAGGTAGCAAAACTAAACTCGAGTTTCCTTAAATACTTGGAAAACTTGAAAACTCTCTGTCAAATGAAAACTAGAGTTTTTTTATGCAAAACTGGAGTTTCCTTAATGAGGGAAACTTAGGGAGCTCGACCAAGTGAAAACTGGAGTTTACAAATCTAAACTCGAGTTTTCTTGAAATATGAAAAACGTTAAAAGATACTTGGCTAGAAGCAAACTAGAATTTGCATATCAAAACTGGTGTTTTCATATGCTGAAAATATTGGAAGCTCTCTGTTTGACCAAAACTTGAGTTTGCCTACGCAAAATGGAGTTTTGCTTAGTTTAGAAAATATCGAAGGGTCTCTGTTTGGTACAAACTCGAGTTGTCCTTATTGTGAAAAACTTGGAGTACTCTCTGTATGCCACAAACTAGAGTTTGTATACACAAACTAGAGTTTTGGCTTGGTTCATAAAAATTGAGCTATTCCCTGTCAAGTACAAACTCGAGTTTTACATCCAAAGACAAACTTCAATTTGAGTTTTACAATTGTCAGCTATCATCAAAACACATAGATAACTAACATACATGGATGTTCAGATATATGGAGGAGGAAGGGTGCATGTTTGTACAACAAGTGGGTCGCTAAAGGTTGAGCTGCACTTGCGCGAGTGCATGTGTAGAGCATGGCAAATGTCAGGTATTCCTTGTCCTCATGCATGTGCAGCCATCAAGGGTGCCCATGTTAATATTTACTGTTACGTTGATGAATGCCTTATGATAACACCCTAAAAAAGATTTAGAGCTGAACTATGATTCCTGTTGTCATAGTAGACATGTTAAATCCAAATGACTTCTGCTCATATGACATAGGAAGGCAAATGTTCCTGGCACCTCCCAAGGCTATTCGTCCACCAGGAAGGCCAATAGTTAAAAGGGTAGAGTCACAATTTCACAACAAGAAGATTTACCATTGCAGTTCATGCCATGAAGCAGAACACACAACAAGAACCTGCAAAAATCCAAACCCAACATAACTTGCTGATTGTGGAGTCGTGGGGTAAATATTTTACAAGTCATCTTTTGGTTTATATACAATGACTTGGATCCCTTCACATATTTTTGGCTAGAAGGGCTATAAGACTTATAGGATCACTGAATATGTAATTAGTCTAAATGGCACAACATGTGTTCTTATGTTGGAATGACAAGGAAACATTACGTCAATATGGAATCGTAATGTTCATTTGTCATTTCACTCTATTTTGTACATGTTGTCATCCCATTACAACTTTTTGTAAACGCCAATTGTGTTAGTTCTCTATGTGTTTTGATGATAAGCGACAATTGTAAACACAAGTTGTAGTTTGTCTTTGGTAAGTTGAAAAACTTGCGTCAAAGATAAACTCGAGTTTTGGCTTTGACAGAGAGTTGCTCATTTTCAGTGATCAAAGAAAAACTCAAGTTTTCATTTGAAAACTCGAGTTTTGGACTTACATAGAGCACTTAGTTTTTCACTTAAAGACAAACTCAATTTTTGACCAAAAAACTCAAGTTGTGCCTTACACGAGACTCCTCATTATTTTCAAATAAAGACAAAACTCGAGTCTTGGTTTGGAAACTCGAGTTTTGGCCAGACAAAGAGTCTCCAACATTTTGAACATATGCAAACTCAAGGATTTTACTTTGCTATGAGTTCTCTAAGTTTTCTACGAGTTATGAGAAAACTCGAGTTTTGGTTTCAAAACTCGAGTTTTAACAATGAGAGAGTTTTCAAGTTTTACTCGGTCTTTGAAAACTCGAGTCTTCACACAAAAATTGAGTTTTGATTTGACTCAATTTTCTCAATGTTTTCATACTTAAATGAAAACTTCGAGTTCTGTATTGAAAACTTGAGTTTTGGGCAACCCGAGAGCTTTGAGCATTTTCAATGTTTTGAAAAATCTAGCTTTTGATGAAAACTCGAGTTTTGCTATTTTGGACTTAAACTCACGTTTTTAATTAAAAGTCCAAAACTCGAGTTTTGAGTTTCTCTCAAAATGTGCTCAGAGCTCAAATCGTGACTTTCCTCTCGTATGGAGGAAACTCGAGTCTTGATATTAAAACTCGAGTTTGCCTTAAGTGCACAATTGAAAACTCGAGTTTAGAAGAACAAACTCGAGTTTGCATTGCTAAGTGTGAAATTCAAATCTGACGAATTCGCAAAACCCTCTTGTTTGATTTTAATACTTCCTATGATTATTCTCTATTGTTCCTAGATATGTTTAACCACTTTGTTAGTGAGTTTCAGATGGATTAGAGAATGTTTATTGAAGGTTTAAAGCAAAAGCAAAAGTGATGGCAGCACATTAAATGCAAAACTCAGAAAGTTACATACTTTTGGGTAATCCGTCTCGCACACGCTTTGCAAAGGATTAAAGAATGTTTTCCACATCCAGAAGCTGCTATTCCAACGGACTAATTTGTAAAAAGTCAACTCTGAACTTCTGCACAGCTGGATTAAGTGAAGATTAGAGAGAGAAGAAGACCAAAGCTTAACATAAACCTTGTCTAATGAAGGCAACGGTTATATTGAAGATTACAACGGTCATTTAATGCTCTCTCAGTATAAATAGAACAGCATTCAAGTCTTCTCAACTAACACGTCTGCTTTGAAAACAAGCGCATTCAAAGTTCTTCAACTACTTTCGAGTTTTCACTTGTAAAGTATCTTCGATACATTAAGCTTCGGTGTTTATCATTATCCACTCTTGGAGAGAGTCTTTTATTGTAAATCATTTATTGTAAAGAATCACAAGTCGGGGACTTGGTGATTGGGTTCATTGATTGCAACTTGTAAGGGGGAGTAAGTTATAGTGATAGAATTACTCTTAAGTAAAGAGTGTGTAATCAATTGAGATAGTGGAAATCCCAGAGAGTGCGGGGATTTGGACGTAGGTCAAGGAGTTGGACCAGACCAGTATAAATTGTTGTGTCTTTCTCTTCTTCTCTTCACTCTTTGTTCATCTCTGTTTTTAGTGTGCAAAAACATAGTAATCGGAAAAGCTTTTGAAATTGCCAATTCACCCCACTCTTGGTGATTTAGCTCCACCTTCAAATTGTATACTTATCAATGCCACAATGACTATTGTTATGGTAAATGCCATAGAAAAATGGTTAACCTCGGGGAAAAAATTGTAAATGTCGGTGAAAATTTTGTAAATAGCGTTGGAAGATTTGTAAATGCCGATGAAAGTTTTGTCACAATGCATTGTTTTTATGTTTTCCCCTTAGATGCATGAAAGGGAAAACTCAAAAATACGTTGTAAATGCCGATGAAAGTTTTGTGAATAGCGTTGAAAGATTTGTAAATGCCTATGAAAGTTTTGTGATAATGCATTATTTTTATGTTTTTCCCTTAGATGCGGAAAGGAAAACCTCAAAAATACGTTGTAAATGCTGATGAAAGTTTTGTAAATAGCATTGAAAGATTTGTAAATGCCGAAGAAAGTTTTGTGATAA
The DNA here is from genome assembly GCA_019022655.1 of Acacia acuminata. NCBI lineage: Eukaryota > Viridiplantae > Streptophyta > Magnoliopsida > Fabales > Fabaceae > Acacia > Acacia acuminata. The sequence goes on from JAFJYI010000336.1 coordinate 557,077, forward strand.
TGCATTATTTTTATGTTTTCCCCTCAGATGCACGAAAGGAAAAACTCAAAAATACGTTGAAAATGCCGATGAAAGGTTTGTAAATAGCGTTGGAAGATTTGTAAATGTGGATGAAAGTTTTGTGATAATGCATTATTTTTATGTTTTCCCCTCATATGCACGAAAGGAAAAACTCAAAAATACATTGTAAATGCTGATGAAAGTTTTGTAAATAGCGTTGGAAGATTTGTAAATGCTGGTGAAAGTTTTGTGATAATGCATTATTTTTATGTTTTTCCCTCAAAGGCAAGAAAGGAAAACCTCAAAAAAAAAGTTGTAAATGCCAATAAAAGTTTTGTAAATAGCATTGGAAGATTTGTAAATGGCGTTGGAAAGTTTTTAAATAGCGTTGGAAATCGGTCATTCAAGTTTACATCCACGATTTGCAAAATTTTCCCTAAAAGGCAAAAAAGGAACAACAAACTCGTAAAATCCCTCGAAGCATTTGTAAATGCCATTACAAAATTTGTTATAAATAATCTAGTTTTTGTTAAGCCCATGTCCTCCATTCAACTTTACATCCCTAATTTACAAACATCAAGACACAACAAAATTGATTACTATCCATACATTTATGGATAGCACAGATATGTACATAGATTAAGTTCAATGCTAGGTAGTAAGTGTCAAAATAATTAAAAAAATCAGCCTTTAACAATAATGGGTCGGTGGAGGAGGAAGGAGTCCCAATGCAGCATCTATGGCGTTATTCAATTCATGGTTGACAAACCACCACATGAGGTTGCACCTATACTCGTTGACTCATCATCACCATACCGCATACTTTCCCTAGGACTCCAATTGTGCAACCAAATCAACACATGAACACCACAGTCTTGCCTACCAAAAATATAAACACACAAATTAACAAATTTACAACAACCTAGCATTATTGATGTTGCCGCAGAATGACACTCACAAATTTGGTGTTGTGGAACAGATGGCCAAATAATTTATGTTCTTGGCATCTTGCCTTTGTGATTTGGTTTCACAAATTTGATGATCTCTTCAAAACGATCCCTCTATAAAAAACACAAATGCATTAAATAAATGTTTACTTCACTCAATCGTAACTAAAACTTGAATACATGTAACTTACAATTTTTTTATCACCGTTGCCTGGGGATTTACAAATGCAGTTTTCATCTTTTTACTGGACTCATTCTTGCTCATGATGACCTCTATCTTCATTGAATCTAAGACATAAAAATTCATCGTTCTTGGATCAAGAGGCATGCAGAACCAGTGCTCATCAACCAACATCAGTCCCATTATAAATCACAATCACCGATATTGTAACCTATATGTTCAGGCAAAAGTTGTTGTTTCCTCTTAGAAACTTTCCATCCCGACAGTTTCCTGGCCAATAAATTCTACATAATCAACAAATATTGAAGTCATGTATACATATGTCAATGGGAAATAAATTATCAAGGTCCATAAATACATACTAACCATATGATTAGCATTGAAAATGTGCCTCCTCACTTTGCCTTGGATCTACATATCTGGCATCAACGTTTTACATACAACAAACATAACCTACGTGTGTATACACTTCGATAAGCAGGGTTGAAAGCACTGTATAGAAATTTTAGCTTTTGCAGTACCTACCCAGTTGCTTAATCTGTTCCTACGTCCTAGTGTCTGTAGCTGGTCTCAAGTTATGTCTTCATCATCTATTTCTATGAGAATCTGTAAAAGAGAAACAATGTCATCATACATTAACTAATCTAGACAAAACGTTGTTTAAAGTTGAATATTCCTTGAAATTAAATTTTTTGATGACTTACTGTTGATTCTCATCCTTGGTACACATTCCAGAGATAAGGTCAAAGAATATTTCCTTATCTTCTTTTGCCTTCTTCGGGCGCTTCATTGGCTTCGTCAAAGTCCAAGGCAACATGTTTTTTTGGCTTCTTAGGCCTCTGTGACCTCCATAGTGGATCTTGTTGTTGAACGACATATGGAACAATGGATTGTTCTCCTTCGTTGGTCCCTCCTTCTCCAATAGGACTTTCCCCGTCATATTCAACAATGTTGATTGGCGTTTTGACAGTTGCGTCATCCTCATAACCAGCTTCGTCATCACCATGACCATGACCATCACCTTCTTGGCCCTCATCATCACCATCAACATCTTGGCCATTATCATCAACATCATCACCATTATCCTCTTGGCCATTATCATCTCCATCATCACCATCATCCTCTACTTCACCAACTTGCTGCTTCCATTGCCTTTCAATGTGATCTTGTGCCTTTTGAAACTTATCTTCCATAGCAGTAACAAGCCTTTTGTGGCTATTGTTGATTATATCCATCAACTTTCCATGCAAGTCCTTTAAAACCTAAATACGACACAATTTACCACAAGTCATTAACATAATTTTAAAGCATGAATTAAATGTCATTACTGGAAGCACTTACTGGGTCTAAAAAAGTCACAAAATTCCTTTTTGAAGTGTCCGTCTTAGCCTTGTCTTTACCAGCCTTCGTGGTATACAATATCCCAATGTTGCTCTTCCTCTCTTTCTCAATCATCTCCTTCACCTTCTCTTTGGTCCAAAACTGAATTGGATTCTTTCCTACATGTTGGACTGCCTTTCCCAATGGGAACCGCTCGCCGAAATATAACTGCAACAATAAGGTTAAACATTTAAAACTTATGACAAAATAATATTAACACAAAATAACTCATAATACTTACCAATAACATGTATACCCTCCGACATAGGAGTTGCAATCTTTTTCCCCTCTTATCGCGTTGACATAATTAGCAAGAACTTTTTTGAGGTCCTTGGCAATATATGTGTCCCAATCAAAGTGGACAAATCCTTTCATGGTTGAGGTTAAAACCTTCAACAACTTGTCAGCGGGAGTTGTGCTTGATGTTAGAGCAAGAAAAGTCCCCAACATGTGCATCATAAATAACATCTCAAACTTCTCACCCGACTCTCCCGAAGTTATGACGTTTACTATGTTGTCATACTTCATTTTACCAAAGTCTTTTCTAAGTTGCTGAAATACTGGATTTGTGTCACTCACATTCATTATTACCTCATGCCCACTATGTGGCACCCCAAGCAATTGAGCCACATCTTTTCCCTGTATTTCATGTGTCTTCTCCCTTATTCGGAATTGATTGGTTAGGGGATCATAAGCTCTATTATAGCCACTAACATTTTCCGTGGCAGTCTCAAACTTTGAATATGAAGCAAATGTCCAAACCTTAACTGCTGGACCTTAGCTTTTAATGTTTCATCAGAGTTGACATATGCTATAAGCTTCAAAAATTTGTTCATCGAGCACCGTGAGGGAAAAGCTATGATGGAGGTTCCCTTCTTCTTCTCATGCATTCCTCATTTGGCTCTATCAGTGTATACTTTCTTCTCATCGACACTCAAAGCCCGCCACGCCTTTGAAGACTCCTTATTCATGTCATTCAAGTAACCAAATTTATTCTCTTTCTTTAACTCGTTGCGAAACAAAATGTACCCATTACTAGTGGACATTTTGCTCGACTTTCGCTTTGTTGCCCCACTTGTAGATGTCATTTTTCACTCTGCACGATGTATAAACCTAAAAAAATGACAATGTGAATGGTTTAGATATAATGACTTTTAACAATGAATTTAAAATAATTTGCTTTTACCAATTTATGTGAATTGCTAGCTTTTAGCAACAATAATTCAGGGTCAGCTGAATATGCATTTTAAAAAAAATAATTTGAGGGTTATGAAAGTATAAAAACTAAAATTCAACTACCCATGAACACTAAAGGCAGCAAAGGTATTGCAAGGAAATCACCAATGATTCAAGATTTTGAAAATTACAATAGCACACACATCTACTTACAAGAGAGCCCATCCATAACATCTAAATAAGATAGCGTCATTGTTCAAAGTTCAATTTCTCTCAATACATAATGACCTTACTTGCCTTTAAATATATAAAAAAGAGTCCCAAAAAAAATAGAAAGTATATATCAAAAGGTCACCATATGCACTTCCTTCACCATCCAAATAACTCTTACAAATTCAAAGAATTACAAAAAACACAAAGTGGATGAAATGAGATTCCAAATATATCCAAAAATACATATAAGATTCCAAAATACATAAAACTTTAGTATCTCGGGTGGAATTATGTATTCCATCATTGCTCCATATTTGCTTATCGTTAGTCACTAGTATCTACATAGCAAATTGTGATATAAATCTTTTTTTTCTCATAGAAAGAAACCAAACATGTGAATATATTTATATTAATTAAGAAGAATAACCCAAGACAAACAATAAGAACTGAAACCTATTGCATAGTCACAACAATGACATGTTACCATCCATTTTCTAGGAAATGGATGTGGTTACATTTTGAGAGTCACATTCCTTTAAGAAATTTTCCAGAACCTATTATTGTGTTCAAGAAATGAGAGAGAAGACAAGCGAGAAAAGATTTTTTTTGTTTAAAGACCTTGTCCATGCAAAAATGAAAACAAAGATACAATGGCGACGGTGATGCAAAGGGACAAATATACAATTGCTTTTTTAAAATTTCCACAAACGGTCAAAAACGCAGTTCATACCACAATTTTGAAATTTCCATAAACAGTCCAAAATGGCGATGGCGGTGCAAATGGACCACGGAAAAAATGAAGAAAACGAGAGAGGATATAATCTCGAGATCATTAAGTGGACTCCAAAGAAAACCAACACAATAGAAATAGAAGCTAGACGGAGCCCCAAATTTTCCGTAGTCTACAAATAAAAAAAATAATTTACACAGCCACGGCGGAGAAAACAAACTACGAGAAAAAATAGAGAGGAAGAATGAGGGCTCAAAACTAATGGGATGAGGAAGATGCGATGGCGGTGGTGAAAACGACGTACATGGCGATGGTGGCGGCAGCGACGACAGTGGTTCAGCGAAGGCTGTGAGTGATGCTAGGGCAAGGAATTGTCGAATGTGAATAAGAATGAAGACAAGTAAGTTACTAAGGGGTAGTCTGGTCTTTTTCCTAAATTTGCATATCCCTCAAAAGTCCTTGTCACTTCTCAGTCTTTTTACAAATTCGGTGGATTTTTGAGGGTTTTACAAATTCATAAGGTATTTATATGGGAAGGAAGATTGGATTAATCTTGAGATTGCAATACAATTATTGGCAAAATGGACCGATGAGAAATGGTAGCAAAAATCCATGCAAAATAAGCTAAATAGGTCCTGATTGGATGGACCCTTATATACTGGGGCCTTTATTCCAATAAGTCAACACTGGAGAAACATTGTAAGCATACATTATTTTTTATTCTTGGTATTCAATATTTTGTACTTTAAAGTAATTAATCAATGATCCTTATTTGTATTTGCAAAAAGCTTCTGTGAACGTACCTCTAGAAAAGATTGATTGGGTTACCTTTGAGCGGACCCACCCCAAGAGTTTGCAGTTCGTAAGAAGCACTACTACAAAATACCTAAAAGACGACATAAAAAAGACCCAATTAATGTCCTTATTCTACGGGACGTCGGGGAGAGCGTAGTCATTTTTTGTATATTTAGCGACCTGAAATTGTTTAAGGTCGCCTCATAATAAGCGACCTGAACACAAATCAGGTCGCCTTTGAACTTTATTCAGGTCGCCCCATATGAACTCTTTTCAGGTCGCCTCTTATGGGGCGACCTGAACTCTTTTCAGGTCACCTCTTATGGGGCCAGGTTGTTATTTTCTGCCATTTTAGGCGACCTGATTAATAATCAGGTCGCCTCATCTTTAGTAATAGGCGACCTGATTACCTATTCCGGTCGTCTCTTATGATCCAAAGATGCCCTGAATTGATTTTCAGGTCGCCTTAAATTATTATTTTTTTTTAAAAAAAATGTGCTTGCTGTTGTGTTTGGCCAATTTGCTGCAAATACTTCACAAAATAATTAAGCGCATATGCAGTGAATGACAATAGATAACAATGAATGTGAAATATATTATGTTGTATGAATTATATGTATGTGCATTCCATCAAAAGAAGGTGAAATAACAATGAATACTGACAAGGTTCAATAAGAAAATTGTAAAAGTGACTTCAACAAAAGAATATTGGCTACACATACAAGATCATACAAGAGAATGACAATATAGATGTTACGTACATATTCAGCTCAAATCGGTTCAACAAAATCAATCAAATTCACAACTTAGCTTCCAACATAACCATGAGGATGCAAGAATATCAACAACTCCAAAGAGAAAACTTCAACTGCAGAGCCTAAGAAGACAAGTTCAGGAAAGTCACCTGATAATGAATTAAAGTGTAGCAATCAGAAACTTTCAGCAAATTCAACAGTAGAAAAGAAAGAAGGTATGACCTAGATTTAGGTTACTAAAACTAGACCAAAACAACAAACAAAGCACCACTATGACAACAAATTTTTCTCACATTTGGAGGCAATTAATCTCCAAAATTTCACAACAGCTTTCACAATTTAATGCAGCAATTAGATAGCATCAACATTCCCTTCAATTGGCAATAACACTGATACGCGACAAGAGGCAAATATATATAGCAAAGCAATGACTTTTGCACCCAAAGCTTAACAGAATTTCAAGGTTTCAAGCAAAAATGTAATTTAGCTCAACTCTAATGCTAAAGTGAATGAGAGCCACCTAGTAATGATCACAAGTACCACACAAGCAAATCAAACACCTCCCAAGCAAGAAGCACACATAAAACTTTCAGCAAATCAGTTATGATGGTATGATTCAACAAAATTCTCAAGTCTTGGTTATTGGAAAATCAAATGCAGTAGGTATAATGGCAAAATCAACCCTCATATGATAGTGATCTATTTCCAGAATTAAACAAGTGATCTAACCTCATGTTCCAAAATCAAACCTCATATGACAGTGATCTATTTCCAAAATCAAACCTCATATTCATAGCAATTACAGTGGCAAATTCAAGAGCCAATAATTTCTAAACCGAAATCAAGACATGACTTAATAAGTTTCACATTGACAATCACCCTAACAAGTAATGACTTGCCTATATATTCACAGTGAGCCATGTTCAAGAAGATATCTAGTCATCATGTCTCAAACCGAATTGATGTCATCCTGTGAGTACGGATCCTCAGTACGAAAAAACTGTAAATTGGAAAACAAGGTATAATTAACAACTGAAGTACCACAACAAAAAATATCATCATTTGAGGATCACGGAGCATTACGTATGTTTTGCAAGCCGAAATACGTCCGGTGGAAACGATAGATTGCATCCAGCGATAACGTAGTATCCGCACTCGGTGTTCCCTGGTTGTTGATGGCACTATAAATCAAAAACAAATTGTTAAAACGAAAGCTACTGTGTCTCAAAAAAAACTTGAATTGAAACTACTTACCTTCGGATAAAACCACTTCGGTCCACCCTGCTCTCGTGCTCCAGCAATTTGTCTATATGTCCTAAGACCCCTATCATTAAAATGGAAATTTGAGACATGAAAACAATTCATTTAAAAAAAAGAATCAAAGATTTAGACAAAAATTTACTTACTTGGCAAACATGTCTTTGATATCCCGGTTGGCTGCCACCTATGGAATCGAACCAATAACATGCATTCTTGGCGGGACAAACAACACACGGGGTCCAATGACAACTACAACATTTACATATTAATATTAAACTAAGATAAAAAAGCATTTTATCCTTAAAAATCTTATATAGAAAAAAAAATACACACCTTTCATGAATTGGCGCTAGATAACAAGACGATTTTATGTCGCCCATTGTTAAACCAACATAAATGGCCCTCCCGGCTAAGATATTGTGAGCCGAAGTTTGTGGATCTAGGACATAAGAATCCATACGAACCCAATCGGTCTCCCTTTTTGCATATGTCGTGGCGAGACACTATGATCGAAATAAAATGATAAATGTTGTTGAATATATTAAACAAAAAAAGAGTATTGACATAATTAAAGGCTAAAAAAAAACTTACAAGATTGCAAGTTGAAGCCACTTTGTATATCTAAACAGTCCATATGCATAAACTCTGTCAAATCTTTATTGTCAATTGATATCGGATATGTCTTGTATGCACCGACAATGCACGGAGGCATCTACGCAAGCCTATAGAGACGATGTCTGGTAGAGCTCTCGCATGTTGTGATAAGTATGGAAATCGTCGCGGCTTGTTCATGCTATGAAAACATAATAAACAGATTATGAGTGGGTTAGCAATGAAAATCAATCCTAAACCCTACTCATCATCAATCAGTAATGTATTTCCTACCATTGGAGGTGTCATCCCCACCTCAATAAGATGATGCGGCCAAAGGATGAACGATGTGGTGGCGGCGTCTAGTGTGGGAACCTCCTCATCAACAATCGGGATGGCTGTCTTTTCTTCCCCCTCTCGCACACTTGTCAGAGTCACCCTACGTTAGTCTTGTGGAATTTGCATATTGTGGTGTGTGGTTTGTTCTGGGTAAACAAGACCATCATCAACAATACACCGGTGTGGGTCATCCAAAATAGAGTGCAGGGCTGTCCCCCCTGTGGAGTGTGAGAAGGCTCGCCAATAAGTACATCTGGAGAGTGATGAGAAGGTTCGCCAATAGGTACATCTGGAGCGTGAAAACTTTCTTTGCTGCTTGGGAAGGTCGGGGATTCTTGGTTTGAAGGTTGCGTATTTACCTTCCCTTGTATCATCTCCCTCATTTCACCCCGTAGTTGTGCCATAACCTCATCTACGAGGGACGCTCGAATTTTGGCTACAAGCTGAGGACTAGGGTTGTCATCATCATGCGAACAACTCAAACGCCGTCCAAAATATTTCACGACACTAACTCCCCTCGGCTCCCCACGAAAGCATCAAGGTAATCGGGTTTCCCAATCGCCGTGGACAAAATGTCCATCCGTGTACCGGCGTGAATGAACCTTGGCGCTTTGCTGCTCAAGTGCATCTGTATCATAGGATTTTTCATAAATAGTAACTAAACTCTACAAGTATGAAGCAACGAGGCTATTTAATATTTTTAATTTAACTACTTACAATCTTTAAGGCAACCTCGGCCACATCTTCATTAACGCATTTGTCACCCTTCTTCCTCGGAGCTATCCATTTTTTGTGACGAGGAGGACGCTCAGGGGCCTGGATAACAGTGGAAGGATCTGAAAGATCTGGCTATCACCCAAGGGGGGGTGAATTGGGTGTTTGATAAAACTTTAGGAACTTTGAAAATCTTTTCAAAACTTGTTGAAAGCAGTTTGAATGACAATAATAATTGATAAAGCATTAATCAATCATTCAAACATGTATGGACATTCGATATATATATTGGAAATATAAGAGATAAGGGAAGAGAATATGCAAACTGATTTATACTGGTTCGGCCCAATCCTTGACCTAGGTCCAGTCCCCAAGCTCCACTTGAGATTTTCAATCCACTATCCTCTTGTTTAATCCGGGAACAAGAGAAGCCTTTACAATCCCACAAGTTCACCCAGGCACTTGTGAAGCCAAATCTCTCACCGAGATACTCCCCCTTACACAATGCAAGGTTATAATCTGTTTCCCTCTCAAGATTACCGAGTAACTCTCGAATAAACAGATAGAATGCTTCTAATGAATCTCCTCTCTCAGAAATGAATAAGATAAACACTGAAGTGCATTACAAACAATTTCACTCTCTATGCTAAGCTATGTAAACATTGAAAAAGAGAGTAAATACTATGAAAAACAGAGTATGAACATTTTGAAGATGTATGCTTTTGTCTCTACGTTTTTATGCTTGAATCTGTCTTCTATTTATAGGTAGAGATCAATATATGACCATTGAGAAGATTCAATGACCGTTGGATAAAGAAATATAGCCGTTAGAACTTTTGCTTTTTGAACCAGCTATGACATCGGCATTTACTTTCTCTTTGATCTTCGGTTTAACTTGACCTTTGATCATCGAAACATGTACACAAATGATATAAATGATGTTAAGAAGTGTTATAAATCATTTGGGTAATCATCTGGATGTTTATCAAAAGAATCGGGATTTTCAAAACGCTGATTTTCTGAATGCGAGATGAAAACTCGAGTTTTGACTTGGAAACCCGAGTTTTGCTTTCCGCTGGACTTTGTTGAGTCTTCTTGAAATAACTGTCAACTTTTGAAGACCATATCTCCCTGGTCTGAACTCCGTTTTGGTCCGTTCAACTCTTGATGGAAAGCTATGTGAGTCTAATTTCAAATTCCACCAATTTCAGCTCAATTGGATTTGTAGTTTGTGAGGTACACTCAAAATATTGAAGCTTGGTTTGCTGTGTGGCGTGGATTTCTATGTCAACTTCAACAATTCATATCTCCTTAATCTGAACTCCTTTAGGCTTGAATTTTATATCCAAATGACGCATTGGGAGTCTAGTTTCATATGCTTTTGGTTTCGTCTCAATCCAATCTCTGGTTTGTGAGATATCATCGAAATACCAGAGGTCGCCCGTGCTGAATCAAGTGCACGAGTAAAATATCAAAACTGGAGTTTTGACCCAAAACTGGAGGTTTGAACTATTTCACAAAATATGAGAAGTTTTTGAAATGTTCAAAACTGGCGGTTTTCATCAAACTGGAGGTTTTCAAGTTATAAAAATGCTAAAGCTCTCGGGTTGCCCAAAACTCGAGTTTTTCTCCCAAAACTCGAGTTTTCACTTAAAACATGAAAACTCTGAAAACCTGTGAACATATCAAAACTGGCGGTTTTGCTTCAAAACTGGCGGTTTTGCACTATTCAGGATTTTCTCAGAAAACTCAAAACTGGAGTTTTACTTCAAAAACTGGAGTTTTCCCTTGACAAGTAAAGAATTTAGATTTTTCAAGAGAAAACTTCACATTTTGGTTTACAATTGTTTTTAACCAACATCAAAACATATAGAAAACTAATAGCTTTGATGTAGAATTTGCTGATTGAATTTGAATAATTTTCAAAACCTTTTAAAGATAAATCAACAATGAATTTCATATAATCATAGTATGAGGCAAGGATTAGATATCACCATAATTCCTCTTTTCCTCATAGAAGCTTGCTTGGTTGAGATGGATTGATGTAGATAACTCTTTTTCCAAACTTCACCATCAACATCAAGCTTAGCTTGTTGAGCTTTCTCAAGACTTGGATCATTTCTCTGTGTTACATTCTTGAGAAATTTTCTTTGATCCTACAAAAACCATATAAATCTTTTTCTTTCTTGGTATCCAACTTAACTTGGATCCATTCGTCATTAGCTTGTAGGAACCAAAATTAAATTCACATGCTCTTATGAATATGATCAATTCAGAACAATAAAGCATAGTAAATAAAACATGACTCTTTACATAAAAGAAATACTTTCTTTTCAAATCATCATGTATGCATAAAGAGTTAAATCTATTGAACATGGCAATTTGTTTAAAAATATATATCAGGATATGAAAAACCAATTTAAAATAGATAGCTTGCAATGCTCATTCCTAAGATTACAAAATATAAAACCTCAATGATTATTTCAGATTATAGCATAGGAGGTTTTACCATTGCATACCTTAGCCTTAGGAACTTGAAGGATTGCATTTGCTCACCCAATTTATCATTCGTTGATACTTTGTCTTAGTGAATTCAGTCTTGGGATGAAGCAATGCTTTCTCATATGATGTAGACTGCAAGAATCCTTTCCCTTGTTCACAAGAGATCCTTCTTTTCTTATTCTCCTCAAGATAGTTGAATGGTACTGTGGTAATCCATTCTTGAGGTAGACGATACTCTTCTTGCTTGTGTCCATTGCTTCCTTTGATGTTTAAACTTTGTAGTTCCAGCAATGGGTGCCTTGAGAGTTCTCGTGCTTGTTATAGATGCTATGATCTTCTTCATTGGTTCATGAGAAACTCTTGGCTTCTTCCTTATCTTCTCTGTACCTTGATGTCCATTGATATTCAAATCATCCTGCACACATGGAGTACTAGATGGACATTTTGGTACCCACTCATACTTGAGTCCTTGATCGTTAGCATTGGACCTTGATTGTCCTTTAGCAACCCAAATAAATTTATTTCTCACATTAGAATTTCTCCTAATATAGCATGTATGAGAAATATGTCCAGATTTTCCACAATAATTGCAAATAATAGAATTATGCTTATTATGAACATCTTTGCAAGAATTGTGTGAGTCTAGTAAATGCAATGTCAAGTGACTCATATTTGTATATTCTTTCTTCTCACATGATTTTCTAGCATCATTTTCGAAAATATGTTTGTTTTTCAAAATAGAATCAGTAAATGATTGAAAAACAACTCTATGTGATTGTTCAAAAACATTTTCCTTATCTACACAAGAAGAATTGGAATTGTTTACCTCATGTGCATCTTGAGCTCTAGCTAATGAATGATCACGATCGTCTATGAGCTCATGTTGGGAATCCTCTTCCTCTTGTTCTTTTGTGTTGACTAGATCATGGAAGAATTCAATGATTTCTCCTTCTTCATTCTCCACTTCCAATTGTTCATCAATTGTGGATACCTGACTTATAGTTTCAGATTAAGCATCAACACTTTCAACTTCAACACAATTGTTAGAAGCATATATAGAATCAAGAGTATCCCAAATTTCTTTAGCACTAGAGCAAAGCTTGATTTTCTGAAAATCATTTTCAGTTAAAGCACAGTGAAGGATTTTCATTGCTCTAATGTTCAAAGAAAACATCTTCATTTCTTTTTTCATGTCCAATCCTTTCTTTGTTTGAAATCAAAAGCATTTGTAAAAACATTCCACATATAAAAATCGTTGCTTTGATAAAACTAGTCATTGTAGCTTTCCAAAACCAAAAATCAATATCTTTAAAAAGCGGTGGAATGGTAAAATCAGAACCTTCGAAAATGAAGAACACGAAATCAGCCATTGAAACTCTTGAGACGGTTAAGTCCTTTAAACAAGAGCCTAGCTCGATACCAAATGAAAGATCGGCTATCACCCAAGAGGGGGGTGAATTGGGTGTTTAATAAAACTTTAGGAACTTTGAAAATCTTTTCGAAACTTGTTGAAAGCAGTTTGAATGACAATAATAATTGATAAAGCATTAATCAATAATTCAAACATGTATGGACATTCGAGATATATATCTTTGGAAATATAAGAGATAAGGGAAGAGAATATGCAAACCGATTTATCTTGGTTCGCCCAATCCTTGACCTACGTCCGGTCCCAAGCTCCACTTGAGATTTTCAATCCACTATCCTCTTGTTTAATCCGGGCACAAGAGAAGCCTTTACAATCCCACAAGTTCATCCAGGCACTTGTGAAGCCAAATCTCTCACCGAGATAGTCCCCCTGACACAATGCAAGGTTATAATCTATTTCCCTCTCAAGATTACCCAATCTTGAGTAACTCTCAAATAAACGAGATAGAATGCTTCTAATGAATCTTCTCTCTCGAAGTGAATAAGATAAACACCGAAGTGCATTACAAACAATTTCACTCTCTATGCTAAGCTATGTAAACATTGAAAAGAGAGTAAATACTATGAAAAGCAGTATGAACATTTTGAAGATGTAAGCTTTTGTCTCGTGTTTTTATGCTTGAATCTGTCTTCTATTTATAGGTAGAGATCAATATATGACCGTTGAGAAGATTCAATGACCGTTGGATAAAGAAATATAGCTGGTAGAAACTAGCCGTTAGAACTTTTGCTTTTTGAACCGGCTATGACATCAAGCATTTACTTTCTCTTTGATCTTCGTTTAATGACCTTTGATCATCGAAACATGTACACAAATGATATAAATGATGTTAAGAAGTGTTATAAATCATTTGGGTAATCATCTGGATGTTTATCAGAAGAATCAGGATTTTCGAAACGCTGATTTTCTGAATCGAGATGAAAACTCGAGTTTTGACTTGGAAACTCGAGTTTTGCTTTTTTCGCTGGACTTTGTTGAGTCTTCTTGAAATAACTGTCAACTTTTGAAGACCATATCTCCCTGGTCTGAACTCCGTTTTGGTCCGTTCAACTCTTGATGGAAAGCTATGTGAGTCTAATTTCAAATTCCACCAATTTCAGCTCAATTGGATTTGTAGTTTGTGAGTTACACTCAAAACATTGAAGCTTGGTTTGCTGTGTGGCGTGGATTTCTATGTCAACTTCAACAATTCATATCTCCTTGATCTGAACTCCTTTAGGCTTGAATTTTATATCCAAATGACGCATTGGGAGTCTAGTTTCATATGCCTTTAGTTTCGTCTCAATCCGATCTCTGGTTTGTGAGATATCATCGAAATACCAGAGGTCGCCCGTGCTGAATGTGAAACAGAGTTGCTGAAGAGCGATCACCGCCGGAAACTCGAGTTTTGCCTTGGAAACTCGAGTTTTCTTAGTCTAGAGAGGCCAGAGATGCTGAAGACACCCCAAACTCGAGTTTTGAGTTGCAAACTTGAGTTTTGAGTTCCAAACTCGAGTTTTCTCCTATCCGAGAGGCAAATCACTGCAGCGAAGTAGGAAACTCGAGTTTTGACTTGGAAACTCGAGTTTTCTCATCCTGAAGCTAATTTTTGCTGACTTTAACTCCAAATTGAGCCATTCCAACTTCCATATGATCTTGGAGGCTTCTAGCTTCAATATAAGAACTTGGATAATTATATTTTCATTCCATTCATCAAGTTCTTCCTTTCTTTCTTCTTCTCTTGATCATTTTCCATAACTCAACTCTTTCTTTCATCTCTTAACTCCTTCTTCGTTATTCTCCTTAATTTAGCTTGGATTGATCTACATTAAATACTGAGTTAGTCAAATTAGGAGATAACTATATTACTCAATCTTTTTGCTTTTAACAATGGCATCTATATAAGACATCATCAAAACTAATCATAACCAATAGGATCGGATTCGGTAGCTTCCTTCATTCTCTGCAAGTCTTCTTCCATCAGCTTCCGTTCAAGCTTCTTATAGCAACCTCTGGACATGCAATGCGGATACTTATTTCTCGCTTGCCTCTCTCTATTGGCCTGACTTTTTTTCCCGTGACACGAAAACAAATAAAAGCGAGCCTTCGATGTCAAATAGATTCAACTAAAATATAAGATATGAAAGAAATTTTACAAGAAATTCGGGATTCGGCGTGACGCCACAAACTCCCTCCGAGTCCTGCGGAGAAATGTAATCATAGTCCTGACATGGGTCCTTGTCCCTCTTTACCCCTCGAATATACTTTCTAGTGAGCTTGTTCTTAAAGTCTTTCCAACGTAGAGGAACCTCGCCCATCCAATGCTTGTACATGGCCTTATTGTTAGGCACATCATATGTTTGCTGCAAGGTAAAAGAGAAGATATGAAAGAAATCAAGTAATAAAACTAAAGATACAAATGCAGAAGATATCAAAAGTGAGATACCAAAAGTTGTGCCCAGATCAACTCCTTCGTTTTAGGAGGAACCAACTTCCAATGAGAGAATACAATGCGAACTTTTCTTCGAGCCAGATAGCCTACGTAGCTAATGAAATTGTCTTCCTCTGGACCAATTGGATTCATATTGGCATCGAACTCCACATGCAGCCTCTTTTTCTGACCGCCACGACGTGCAATTAACGCACCCATATGTGTGCTACCTCTACCCCTTCTCACCACCGGTACATCATTCCCACCATCACCCGATGACTCGTCAGAGCTAGACATATTCCTGTTCATCAAAGACAAATGAATAATGTTAGATAGGGTTATTATTAAATAATAAACAAATGAATAAAATGAACTAACATGTTAAACCAAGTACAAAAATAACATAGGACTTTTTCATAACTTAAGATCTTACTTTATATGGTTTCCCATATTCCTTCGAATGATCCTTCCTTGGAGCATATTCTTCATCATCTACCAATTCTACTTCACGTGTTGTAGGTGGATTTGTTGTGAAAGGGAGTGTATCGTCCAGGTTCAAGGATTCTTCACCATACGTCTGTTTTTTACTTTGAAGTACAATGGACATTTTGTTATTTGCGTGGTACGTAACATAAAACACTTGTTTCTCCTGGCTTGCTAGAATGAATGGCTCGTCTCTATGACCAAGTCTTTGAAGATCAACTGAGAGACAAATCCAAATTTAGGATCTATTACAACAAAGCATTATTGGTAACCCACTTATATTTAAATAAAGCAACTTTGAACTTGGTGTAGCTCATCTCCGATATTTCTTCAATAACTCCATAATAGGTCATTGATGCTAACACCGGGTTTTTGTCTTTCAAACTTGAAAAGTGCATGGATTCAGCTTCAACCATCAGCCCACTATTTTGCACAGAACTTTTGTCATCTTGGTCTTTTGTGTAGAAAGAATCCGTTGATATCATAACCTGTCCAAGTGATGACTCGACAAGAAGGCCCCAGGCTAACCACTCGATTGTAGCCGACACACCGGTCTCATGCAATACCTTCTCCCGGAACCACTTTATAAATGTCTTCTTTTGCTCATTAGCTATCTCGCATGTCATTCTTCCTTGGATTCATATTCTTCAAACTCTTTCTATGTTCATCAATGTATGGTTGAACTTCTTCCGTATTATTCAAGATGTACGGGTATGCTTGCAACACCTCGCACGAAGCATATTCTTCAGTTTGATTCCTCGAGTTCCCTCACTTATCCTCTTATCATCTTTGAGATTGTAACGTCGACCACGATAGATAATCTTAACAGAACTCCATAGCCTCTTCCACTACATATCTCTCAACGATTGAGGCTTCCGGTCGATAAGGATTTTTAGAATACCCTTTTAAGATCTTCATGTATCACTTGAAAGGGTACATCCACCTTAGGTAACTGGACCGCGAGCCTTACCTCCCTTACCAAGTACGCTATCAGTGCACCATTATATCGAAAAATGCGGGAGGAAAATGCATCTCTAGTTGGGACAAAATAATATAACCCTCATTTTCCAATTCATCCAACTTTTCAATGTCAATGACTTTGTTACATATAGCATTAAAGAAAATACACAATTTTGTTATAGTGGTCTGCACTTCATCTTTCATAATGCCCCTAATAGCTACTCGTAATAGTTGTTGCATCAACACATGATAATCATGAGACTTCATTCCCACTAACTTCAAATCGTCCATTGAAACACACCTTCTCAAATTTGAAGAATATCCTTGTGGAACCTTAATGTCATATAGACACCCACACAAACTTTTTTCTCGCTTTTGATAGTGTATGATTCTTTGGCTCCATGTATGCCCTCTTACCATCTTTACGTTACTCGTGGATGTAACCGTTCTCTTATTCCCATATCAACCAGGTCTAGTCTCACACTAATCCCATCCTTAGTCTTCCCTGGTATGTGCAAATGATCTTGACAAGGCTATCGCAAACATTTTTTCCACATGCATCACATCAAGACTATGTCTCACATCAAGACTACGCCAATATGGAAGATCAAAGAAAATTGATCTCTTCTTCCATATATTCCTCTCACCCACAATCCTTTTCTGCTTACCCAATGTGACATTGATATGCATCACCCGACTATAGACTTCCTCTCCGGTTAATGCCTTTGGAGCCGTTCTATGCTCCGGTAAGCCGTTAAAACGCTTTCTTAACTTACGATATGGGTGGAACCGATCAAGAAACCTCCTGTGACCGAGGTAGACCATTTTTTTTCATGCTTTAATTGCTGGAAGTTTGTGTCAGCTTCACATATTGGACATGCTTTATGCCCCTTCACACTGTACCCGGACAAGTTTACGTATGCGGGAAAGTCATTGATCGTGGTAAAAATCATTGCACGCAACTTGAAGGACTCCTTCTTATATGCATCAAACACATCTATGCCTTCCTCCCACAACTTCTTCAAATCCTCAACCAAAGGCGCCAAGTACACATCGATATTGTTACCAAGTTGTTTTGGTCCGAAATAATCATAGAAAGCATCACATACTTGCGTTTCATACATAGCCGGGAGGTAAGTTGTATATTACAAGGAGAACTTAGGCCATGTACTATGGCTTGCTAAGAGTTCGATACGGATTGAAGCCATCTGTACAAAGCCCCAACCAAAGGTTTCTTGGCTCAATGCCAAATTGCGGGAACATTTCGTCTATTTTCTTCCAATGGAGAGAGTCAGCCGGGTGCCGTAGATATTTTCCATCGGATATTCTCTCATCAGAATGCCATCTCAACTTCTTTGCGTTGCTTCACTAGTAAACAGACGCTTAAACCGAGGAATTATGGGAAGATACCACAAGGCCTTCAAAGGTTGCCTTTTGTTGTGTGATCTCCAGAACCACCACCTTTCTTCACTTTGTACTGTGAAGTTTTACACTTCGGACAATTACTAAGGCCTTCATACTCATTTCTCGTACAATATGCGTCATTAGGGCAACTGTGTATCTTTTTATACTCCATACCCATCGTAGCTAAGATTTTCTTGGCCTCATACATACGATTTGGAAGTACATTATTATCGGCAACATATCACACAACAATTCAAGCAACGACGTGAAACCGTTATCGGTCCACCCACATGTTGCCTTTAAGTTGACCAAATGTAAGGTCCCGAGTCAACCGTGTATACTTAGTACACCCAGGGAACAAAGGTGTCTCTACATCACTCCGCACGCTATCATATTCATGTGGTTGTGCAAAGGATTCGACCTCAACATCATGAATCATTCTCTCCATTCCATCATCATCTACCTTAACTTCATTTTCATAGGATGCACTGGGAGTTACCTCCTCACCATGCCATATCCACGTTGTGTATCGAAGGTTTATTCCATCACAAATTAGGTGGTCCCTTATATCAGCAATATCCCTTCGAACCCCATTTAAACAATTAACACATGGACAATAGTACATCCCATTTTTTGTAGCCACATTCCTTCTAGCAAATTCAATAAACTCTTCCACCCCATTCTTATATTCTTCACTATTTCTCAACGCATTCATCCAACTATGACCCATTTTGTTACCACCTACGACATTTCCAACAACGAGTCAAGTTGAGAACAATTTCAAGAACGACATGTTTTTTCTCAATCTTGAAAAAAAAAAATTTGGCAGCATTTCCCCTCAACAGTAAGACATCCCAAAATTTCAACAACAAACCATTTCAACTTAATTCAACAAAACTTACTAACTAAGGCAATTTAGAAAATATCAGGTATTAAATCCAATAACTTCATCAAGTAAGAGAACATTAGAATTATTCCTACTAACACGCATATAATTCAATGGTAATAGTAATGGCAAACCATGAAGCCATCACTTTTTAATCAAGTTCATGTAGTTCGATGGCTAATAATAAAGGAAAGACAAAAAAAAAGGTCAAGGATTGGATTAAAAACACTTAAATCAATAATGGTAAACCATGAAGCCATAAGATAAAAGTGTTGTTCTCAATCGAAAAGAAGGTATCATATAAGGAAAATATATGTGTGTGAATAAAATGAAAGCAACTGACCTAATTTGAGAGCGCAACAATTGGCTTGAAACCTTTGACCAAGATTTTCTCAACAGGTAGTAAAATAATGGCCTAATGCAATAAAAATACGATCACATCAGCCAATTTTTTTTTTTTAAAAAAAACATAGCTTATTCAAGTTCTATATTTAGGACCACAACCTCCAATTCCAACTTCATTAATAGCAATGAAACTACCATTGCAAAAGCATGAGAAGAAGGCATGGAGATAAAATCATGATTAAAAAATGCGAGGCTAGATTGTGTGCGTTCAAACAATTATTCATAGACGCAAATAATTGTATCTAGTTGGTGGTGAGGTACAAATACAAGTGGGGGAAGAACAGTCCAAATACTAACATGAACAGTCCAAAGTAGGAAAGGAAAATAGTGGTTTTAAAGATGAACGAAGCATGTTTGATTGAATGATTGAGAAGATCAAAACAACAATTTCTATTCAAAAGAACACTGCACAATTTGAATTTATAAAGACTATTGCCCATTTAGAGTTTGAAGGCAAAATTTATTAGAAGGGTTTGTGAAGGATCCATTCCATCTAATCGGTCATAATGGCGGTCAACGTAAGAATAAGGATAAAGTAGTTTGCGTTGCAGAAACCCAACAAAACCATAGCAGATTAAAAGACAAAGTAGTTTGAATTCATTTTCAAAAACTTTTTCACTTTATCTTCATCTTCCTGCATAGAACAAGACAAACATATGTCCTTTATCATACCAAAAGATCTCTAGTTGATCCCAACAAAACCATAGCAAATTAAAAGCAAGCTTTGACCGCAGTATCCAATATCCTATTATGCCACAATTTTCTACTATGCAGCCTATGCCCAGAAAGTAATTTCCAATATCATCATGCGACCGATTTCTAGCTAAGTAATTTTTCCAAAGCAATTGAGAAACTACAATTAGGAGTCTCAAGTAATCTGCACATACCACGACGTAGAGATCAATATTGAAAGCCAGATAATCATGCATACTCCATTTTTTGTAGGAAAGTCCTGAAACCCAACACATTTTTTGCCTATTCCTTTGCATAGCAATGAAAAAAGGGATTTTTTTTTAAATCATTGTTACTTGTTAGGCTGCTGCTGTTTCGTTTAGTTATTCCTTTGCTTAGCACTGAAAAAAGGGTTTTCTTCTATCATTGCTTCTCTTCCTCTTCTTTCTTTGTTTTTTTAGGGGAATCACCTAGCCTAGCCTTGGTTCTTGTTCTTTACTTAGCCGTTTTGTATTGGCAAATACTAACATGCCCATTAGTAAGGCACATTATTCCCAAAAAGCATGGGATAAATTATTCACCAGAGATTGAAACTCAAATTCCATGATGCCAACATTTAACTTTGGCATATTCCATAGCCCAAACTACTTCTACTTCCATACTGCATTACTGTGTAAATAAAAATTTCTGAGCAGAAAAAATCTAACACAGATTTTCCCAAATGGTTGAGTGTAAAAAGAATTTTCCAGCAGAAGAATATACACAATCCAATTTCAATGACAACTACACAAGCGCCGATATGAGGTGCGTGCACTACGTTCAATAGTGAATATCGATTAAAGAAATAAAGTTACACTCTAGCATAGAGGAAAAGGAAGTAGAAATATCTCAAATTTACTAACCCAGAACGTGAAATAAATTATATTCGGGAAAAAGATGAAATGAATCAGCATAAAATCTTTAAATTTGGTAGTACCGACCAATTAGCGAGAACTCCCAGAATTTCCCTCGACCAAATTCCAGTTGTCGACCTGAGAACAAACCGCAAATCCATGCGAGCGAAAAATTAACATAAATTAAAAGATTAAATGAAAGATTATAAAATAATCCGATCTTGGCAAAAGGGCATGTGTAAATGAATGAAAGAATCAAATTCGCTTTTCGGAAGCCGAGGACTCACCGGTGTGGACTGGGGAGAGAGCAAGGAGAGATTGGAGATGGCAACCACAGAGCGGAGAACCCGGAGAAACTGAGCACTGAGACCGGAGGGTGAGGAAATGGCGAGCAAGCGAGAGAAGATGCGAGCAAGTGGGTGAAGTTGGAAGAGGGATCTGCAATGCAATTCGAGACCGAAACCTAAATAAATTGGTTTTCGATTTTAGGAAAAAAACAATGCTTATTTTAAGGGGGCAACAGCGGTATACCTCGATCCGCCCGAATAGAAGGCTCGGCAAGGTGGAGATGGAGGCATGATAGAGAGGGGAACTGAGGATTTCTATCGGGTGAGAGGATGAGTGTGTATTGGGACCGATAGGAGGAGTGTGTGTGCGTGTCGGTTGGGTTTATTGAGAATAGAGGTGACTGATTGGAGTTCAGGTCGCCAATTTTCAAATATTGGCGACCGGAATCCATTTCAGATCGCCACTTTTTTAAAATAGGCGACCTGAATATATTTCCGGTCGCCTCTTTTAAAATAGTGGCGACCTGATTTCATTAAGGTAGCCAATATTATTAAAATAGGCGACCGAAATCTATACAGTCGCCTATTTTAAAAAATTGGCGACTTGAAATATATTCGGTCGCCAATTTTAAACCAAAAAAAAAACATTAACAAAAAAAAACCACGCGCCAAACAATATATTCCCTATATTTTAAAATAGGCGACTGAAAGCGCCAAACAATATATTCCCATATGCGCGAAATTTTTAAAATAGGCGACCTAAAATCTATTCAGGTCGCCAATTTAAAAAAAAACATTAACAAAAACAACCATTGCGCCAAACAATATATTCCCATATCTCCCATAGCGAAATATATTAAAATAGGCTACCTAAAATCTATTCGGGTCGCCAATTTTAAACAAAAAAAAAATCCCATGGCGCCAAACAAAAAATTCTCATATTTCCCTTGGCGCGAAACAATATACCCGAGATGTTAGGCGTCTGAACAAAAATTCGGGACGTTCAATGCTCAACTTCCTTGAATATAATTACAAGAATGCCACCGACTTCATTTTTTACTACCTATTTTTTAATAAGGACGTTTTTTAAGGAAGTAATATACAATTTTTGTAGTAGTGAAGCATCGGATTAGCGCCAAGTCATTGTAATTAGAGGTGAGACATTTATTATATTTATTATTTGTTTCAACAAACAACATGTTTATTTCACTTTACATGCCATATTTGTGTGCATTTTTGTGCATGTAGGAAAATTAGGAGAAGCTTTCACAGGAGAGGGCAACATAGATGGCGACAGACCTTGCATCCTACTCCTCTCAGTTTGATAACAAGAACCTCTTCATTCAGGCTGCAAGAGGATTTGACAAGAAAGACAGAGTGTTCGGGTGGGGTGCCTTTACCAGCCGAGTGAAGGCTAGTAAGAGTTCATACAGCCATGTTGGAGGTGTTTCTACAGGTAAACGTAATACTTTTGAAAATAATTGTTTTATATTATCATTCCCTGGTCCATTTAAATTAAGTACAAAAAATAAACTTACTTCCTAATGTTGTATTTGCGAGATGAGCTTAAAAGGGTGAAACAACGGTTGGAGGCTACGACACGGCCTCATCGAATTAACAAGCGAAGATGATGAAGTAGATGCGGGAATAGCTCCAGTATCTATTGAAGGACAACCATGAAAACAACAAGGATAAGTGGTTGGCTCCTAATGATAATGATGAGCATGGCCATGCAACTACTATAGAGGCATTATTTTTCATTTTTTTGCTATTTAGTTTATTTTGTTGGCAACATTATTGTTTATATATATATATATATTATGTATAATTTTTAGAATTGCTATTATATATGTTTCTTCATATACACTTTTTTTTAAATACATTATTTAGTATTGTTATTTCGTAACATTTTTTCCTTTCTTTGAGTGGTTGTTGAGGAAAAGCCCTAATAAGTATAATATTGTTTTAAAGAAAATAATTCCTCATTTTGCAATGGAAATTTTTTCCATATTCTCGTGGCAAATTGTCACATTATTTGTGATGAAAAATTATATATACTTTTTCTAATTCCTAAATTTACAACAAATTGTGTTCAAAATTCCATCACAATTAGCAACAGAATAATAATTCATCGCAATTTGCAATGGATTATTTTCTGTCGCAATTTGTAACAGATTATTTCCATCATAATTTGCAACGGATTATTATTCCATTGCAATTTGCAACAAATTATATTTTGTCACAAATTGCAACATATTATTATTCCATTGCAAATCGAGACGGATTATTGTTCCGTCGTAAATTGTGCTGATGACACAAGATCCATCACAAATATTGTTTGCAACAAAGATTTTTGTGATGTAAATTTTTTTGTCACAAAACTTGTTTACAAGACAGGGCGAACAGGTACGCTTGCATTGCTTAAGAATTGTCCGCTAAGAGTAGGGATAGTAGTAGATGTCCTCACCATAAACTTTGGTCGAAGACAAAGCAAAATGAAGATGGCTCTTATGACGATTCCTAGGTGAAGGAGGTTGTAAATAAAATTGTAAGTATTAGTATTAGTCCCTCATTTATGGACACAATGTTTTTGATTAACTATTGATATTAATATCCAATATATACCATTAAACCATGTAACTTAATAGTTATTGGTAATTAGCAATCTTCATGGAATGTTTAATGTCTGACAATTGCCAATTAATTAAAGCATGGCTTAAGATATCCATGTCAGATCCCAAAAAAAAGGCACTGTAGACAACTACCTGCTTTTGTTGCATGTCAATTGGTTGTACTAAATTTCTTTAGTCCCCTCATTTCCCCATGCGTCAAATTTTACAGATTTCAATTTTTTATTTTACATTTTCAAATATTCATCAAATAAAGATTCTAATCGATTTGAAGCATAATCTTTTGAAGTAAGTATATTTATTAATTATTAGTTAATTTATTTCACTTTTCAAAACACAATAATGGGTCTTCGATTTCCAAGATTCTCATATGTTAAATTCTCTCATGTATCATGCATTTCCTCCACTCATTCTTCATATTTCAAATTCAAATCCTTCCAATATTTTTTTAATATAAAAAAAAAATCCTTTCCCTTTTAAAATCAAAAGCATTACCCTTAACCCTAACAAACATTATCTCACCCTAACCCATCACCGTCATACTTCTTCACTCTTGGTCGAATCCGAACCCACCACTATTTTCCTCTTGAATTTCCAGCTCCGCTCGCTTCTCTCAGGCTAGCCAAGCTAGCGTCGCCTTTGGAGAAATAAATTTAAGTATCTTCTTTATTCGTGCCTCTTTGTTTCAGCCATTTCTTACCCGTTGACTTCTCCAACTCTCTGGTCTTCTCTTTGTAGCCTTCCTCTGTTTGCAACAAGCCCTTTGTCGTCATCTCCTCCACAAAATCACTTTGTCTTCTCTCTCCCCTCTCTGTCCCATCTCAACCCTTTTGCTTCTGCTTCATCTTCTTCCCCTTCCTGACCTTTTTTAGTTTTTTTTCCTTCATATGTGGAGAAGATATGAAGATGATGGGGAGCAAACATATATGTGTTGGAGCTTATGCTTTGATAATAGCAAAGCTTAAGAATACTTAATAAAGTGTTTTAAAAGAGATGATATTGCTAAGAACATTTTTACTGAGAAAAACATCATTACCATAGTTATTACTAATGTGATAAGCGATGATCACTATAGTGACTACTTGAGTGATGTGATAAATGTAAATGGAGCAATATACCCAAGAGGGGGGTGAATTGGGTATTTTAAAAACTTTTCTGAAAGTGCTCTGTTTTGACTAAGTAAAAACAGATTATAACAGAGGAGGAAGGGAAGGAATGTTGGAAATTATGCCCTAGGGGCAAGTCATTGTTCTCCATTAAGTTATCACTTCATACGCATGTTTATGGTGATAACTATATCCCTAGATATATCTTATAGATTATCCTAAATGTCCCTGGTCGGTCATCTACGCGGGAGCGAAGATGAATTAAGACCAGTATGACTTTGATGAGGTATGGAGATACAATCAAAGTCATGGGCACTTGTAAGAGTACAAGGTCTTGGACCGACCCACTATGAGAAAGCTGCATGGATTAAGTCATAAGCTTATCTCATGTATAACCGCGTCCTAACGCCCTATGACCGAGATCATCATGGATTCTTACATGATGAATCACGGTCTTTGACCTAGTCAAAAGTCACCTTTTTGACCGGGTGATGATAAAGGTGGGATCGGGATCGGTGGTTTTCATGCGGAGGGACGTGAATGGTCAAGATGGAATTTGTCCCTCACATTCGTAGAGAGATAATCTTGGGCCCCTCGATGAGTGAGTCTAAGAAATGTATGGCCATACTGTGATGGAAAGAAGTTTCCATTTCACTTATTAGACTACTCGAGAATCGAGAAAGTAATGGTCAAGAAAAGGAAGTTGACATTATCCATGCCTCATCCTTGACCAAATTATCGCGTGACAAAAGGGACGTGACATGGTTGTACGATAGGTGTATCGTGTCATCGATCCCCATGTGAATTGGGTAGTCGCAATGTCTTGCTAGAGGCCGCTTGCGATTTGTGGGGGCCGACACGGTGTTGGCCCACCGCCAATCTCACATGGGCCTGCGGCAGGTCGCACACAAGAATAATCCAACACGGGTAAAAGTGTCCGGGTTCATTGAATCTCGGATTAATGCGAGATTAATGAATACCGAGTTTAATGCAGGGTAAATATATATATATATATATATTTAAATTCGAAAATAATATGATGATATTATTTAATTGAGATTAAAATATTATTATATTATTTGTTTTATGTTTAATTTATTTGATAAATTAAATATCTAAAACAAACAGAGATATTGTATCTCATTTAATTTTCGAATAAAGATATTATTATCCGTTTAATTTAAATTGAGATATTAGTATCTCGATTTAAATAAATAGATAGATATCAATTCTCGGATTTAATTTATTGAGATAAATTAAATCGGGGAGGCTTTTAAATTTGGATTAAATAAATAAGTTGGATTAAATCTATCAGATAGATTTGATTAATTATTTTTTAATCTAGATTTGAATTCGAAATTTCAGATCTGGCTTTTAATTCGATTAAATAAATATTATTATATTAGATCTATCGGATAGATTTAATTAATATATATTTAATCCAGATCTAAAGTTTGAATTCAAAAATTAATACGATTAATTTTGCATTAAATATTTGAACGAGGTTTTAGAAAACCTACGGGACTTTCGATCGAGCGTATTACGAAAAGCCGCGAGAAACCCTAGAGTGAAAAAGAGAGATGCACAAAAGGCGCTAGCACGCGCCGTAGCCGTGTACGAGGATTGTTCGTGTGGATACCAAGTAGAGGAAGAGGATTCTAAGAGTCGTCTTCTGCTGATCGAGGAGGTAGCCCACCTGTTCAACGAAGAAGAAACCACGAACGAGTTCTTAAAAGGTAATATCCGGATTCCTTAGCCTTGGTTTAAACGCACCTGAGTGATCCTCGGGATGGGATTCGTAGAAATTTTAATTGCGTTGTACGGATCCCTACAAGGAAAGCTTGCACAAGAGAAATTATCCTGGTTCAGTCTTATCCTTGACCTACATCCAATCCCCAAGTCACACTTGGGATTTTCAATCCACTATACTCACAAACCGATTACAAACTACGTACTCAAGAGTAGTTCTCTCTCTAGAACTCACTCCTCCTTACAAGTTGCAATCAATACACCCAACCACCAAGTCCCCTGACTTGTGGTTATCTCAATCAATAAATGATTTACGAGATAGAACTCTCTCACAGAGCAGATAAGATGAACACTGAAGTGCAAGTATCGATTGATACAATACGGATGAAAGCCGAACACAATAAATGACAATCAATGAATTTTCGCTCTCGTAGTTGTATCGGCTTGAGAAGAAGTTAATGAACTCTATTTATAGGTAGAGAACATTAAATGACCGTTGTATGATGAATCCAACTGTTGTAGGTGATTAGCATTAAGTCTAGTCATCTTCTCTCTCTAAACTCCAACTAATCCAGGTGTTAATTTGATCTGATGAGATTCTCTGAGAATTTGCCCGTTGGAGATTACTTTGCTTGTTGTAGTAAGCATTCTTTAACGTTCAGAAGGCGTGCTCAGATGAATTAGCTGAGAGTAGATAGATTTGCAGAGGTGCATTAAATGCACTGAGCACCTTTATGCTTTTTTCTTTGATCTTCATTAATCTTCATCTGTGCTAAGTGAAATTCACTCAATAAACTTGTTAAACATATCTGGGAACATGAGTGAATGATTTATGAAAGCAATAGGATCAAACAAGAGTGATTTGAAAATTCGTATAATTTAAAAATTGGTTTCTACCGTTGTAAACTGCAGTATGTTCATGCAAACTCGAGTATGATATTTCACAAGTGTCCAAACCTGCAAGTATCAATTGGATACTCGAGTTTGCACCTTTCGAGGCAAACCATCGTGACTTGTTTTTGAAAGACAAAACCTATACTCGAGTTTGCCTATGCAACCGCTAAGATATTGGTTTAACTTGAAAAATCCATTTGCTCTCTCGTAAGTCCAATACTCGAGTTTGGCTACGCAAACCGCAAAGATATCGACTTAACTTGAAAAATCCATTTGCTCTCGTAAGTCCAATACTCGAGTTTGGCTACGCAAACCGCTAAATATCGACTTAACTTGAAAAATCCATTTGCTCTCTGTAAGTCCAATACTCGAGTTTGGCTACGCAAACTGCAGTATTGACTTAACTTGAAAAATCCTTTTGCTCTCTGTAAGTCCAATACTCGAGTTTGGCTATGCAAACTGCAGTATTGACTATTCAATACTCGAGTTTGGCTATGCAAACTGCGGTATTGATTTAACTTAAAAAACTTTAGCTCTCTGGAAGTTCAATACTCGAGTTTGGCTATGCAAACTGCAGTATTGACTTAGCTTGAAAAAAGTTGGACTTTGCTTCTGACTCATTAGGCTTCGTGTAAGGAATTCTAGCCTTAATATTTTTGGATCATGTAGGTAACTATTGGTCGATTTCCTTTATGGCAAGTGAACTATTCGAAGAAGTAATAAAGAGTAAGAAAAGTATCGTCCCACGGAGATTGAGATACCGATGATGTTACTGGTTTATGGAAATTGTTGTTTAAAAAGATTAAAGAAAAGTAAGGTTGGTTTGGGATTTTTGTGGTTATAACTAATCACTACTACAAAAGACCTAAAAAATGACCTAAATAAGACCAATTAACGTCTCTTTTTAGAGGGACATCTGGGAGAGTGTCGTTGTTTTTGTTTATTTAGCGACCTGATTAAAATTGAGGCGACCTGAACTGAATTAAGAGGCGACCTTAATACAATTTAGGTCGCCTCTTATAAGGCAACCTAAAGAGGTGACCGAATACAATTCAGTCACCTATTTATTAGTTTTTTTAAAAAAAAAAAAAAATTTATGCTTGCTATGTTTGGCCAATTTCTTTGCAAAAACCGAATACGCTCACTTCACAAAATAAGTGCATATGCCCAAGTATAACATCCAAACAAATAACACAATACAACACAAAATGAAATACAACCAGACATATGAGTACGTAACCAACACGAAACAAACCGACAAAGACAAACTACAATAAAACACTTGTCATGGATGATGCTTCTACTCTTCCAATCACATAACATAGCAGATTTGGCATTCACAAAATTTACTAAATTAAGACAATCTGATTCAAAGATAACATTCTCATGGCCTAGATCAATTGCCAACATGAGGGCTTTCTTGAGAGCTAGAGCCTCTGACATAAATGCTGAAATGGACTTCATTTTTTCCACAAATCCCCACTTAAAATCCCCAAAATGGTCCCTGTATAACCCCAATTCCAGCTAAACCCGTACCTGGTACAAACACTCCATCAATGTTGAGTTTCAGCCAACCCAAGTCTGGAGGTTTCCATTTATCTCCTCTTACCGCTAGGGAGGAAGCAAAAGAGGTGAGTTACACTTTTTCCATCGAATCCCAGAATTCTGAATTGCTTTTGTCAGTTGAAAAAATCACAAAATAAGGGTCCGGCTTAACAACATTGAAAACTTTCTCATTACGTTGCTTCCAAATGAGCCAAAAAGCCAACAAATTAAAGAAATATCTCTGCGAAAAAACCGTGAGGTACAGATCGACAACCACCACACTTTAAAATTAGTAATATTAGAATAGCAAATCCGGCCCCCAAACTACACCCAAACCACACACAAGCGAGTCCAATAACAAAGTGGGAAAACACAAATAGGGACTAAACTCGGTGACATAGAAGTTGAACAAGACACAAAATAAGGGCCTCTGTGTATCTTCCTTCCAAAAAGAACAGATTGCATAGGAACCAAGTGCATAATTTCCACTAAGGAACGTCATCAATCCAAAAAAAGCAAAGAAATGTCCACTACAACATAAATGTCACCATCACAATTCCAGAAGAATCTCATGCAATGTAAATGTCACATCATAGTTCCAGAAGAATCTCAAGAAGCATTCGTCAATTCAAAAGATTTATCTAAAACAGATTGATCACATGATCCAGCCAAAAAATGCGAAGTAAACTTTATATACCTATATGTGTTCAAGAAAATATCTAGCCAACATATCTCGAATCGAATCGATGTCATCCTGTGAGTACGGATCCTCAATACCAAAAAGCTGTAAATTGGAAAACAAGGTATAAGATAAACCAATGAAGTGAATGAAATAATTAACAACTGAAGTACCACAACAAAAAATATCATCATTTGAGGATCACGGAGCATTACGTATGTTTTGAAAGCCAGTAGTACGTCCGATGGAAACGATATATTGCATCCAACTGATAATGTAGTATCCGCACTCGGTGTTCCTTGGTTGGTGATGGCACTATAAATCAAAAACAAATTGTTAAAATGAAAGCTACTGTGTCTCAGAAAAAACTTGAATCGAAACTACTTACCTTCGGATAAAACCACTTCGGTCCACCCTGCTCTCGTGCTCCAGCAAGCTGTCTATATGTCCTAAGACCCCTATCATCATTAAAATGGAAATTAACAGACATGAAAACAATTCATCTAAAAGAAGAATCGATGATTTAGACAAAAATTTACTTACTTGGCAAACATGTCTTTGATATCCTTGGTTGGCCTGCCACCTACGGAATCGAACAATAACATGCGTTCTTGGCGGGACAAACAACACACAAGGTCCAATGACCACTACAACATATACATATTAATATTAAACTAAGATAAGAAAGCAATTTATTCTTAAAAATCTTATATAGACAAAAAAAATACGCACCTTTCATGTATTGGCGCTAGATAACAAGACAATTGTAGGTCGCCCATTGTTAAACCAACATAAATGGCCCTCCTGGCTAAGATATTGCGAGCCGAAGCCGTGCTTCCAGGACATAAGAATCCATACGAACCCAATCGGCCTCCCTTTTTGCATATGTCATGACAGACACTATGATCGAAATAAAATGATAAATGTTGTTGAATATATTAAACAAAAAAAGAGTACTGACATAATTAAAGGGTAAAAAAAACTTACAAGATTGCAAGTTGAAGCCACTGTATATCTAAACAGTCCATATGCATAAACTCTGTCAAATCTTTCTTGTCAACATTGATTGAATATGTCTTGTCTGCACCAAAAATCCCCGAAGGCATCTACAAGCCTATAGAGACGATGTCCAGGTACAACTCTCGCAGCTGTGTGCTAAGTATAGAAAGTTTCACTTTGCTTGTTCATGCTATGAAAACATAATAAACAGATTATGAGTGAGTTAGCAATGAAAATCAATCCTAAACCCTACTCATCGTCAATCAGTAATGTATTTCCTACCATTGGAGGTGTCGTTCCCATCTGAATAAGATGATGCGGCCAAAGGATGAACGATGTGGTGGCAGTGCCTAGCGTGGGAACCTCCTCATCATCAATCGGGATGGCTGTCTTTTCTTCCCCCTCTCGCACACTTTTTCGAGTCACCCTACATTGGTCTTGTGGAATTTGCATATTGTGGTGTGTGGTTTGTTCTAGGTAAACAAGACCATCAGCAACAATACGCCGGTGTGGGTCATCCAAATATAGAGTGTAGGGTTGTTCCCCCTGTGGAGTGTGAGAAAGCTCGCCAATAAGTACATTTGGAGAGTGATGAGAACATTCGCCAATAGGTACATCTGGAACATGAAATTTTCTTTGTTGCTTGGGAAGGCCGGGGATTCCTGGTTTGTAGGTTGCGTATTTACGTACTCTTGTATCATAACCCTCATTTCACCTCGTAGTTGTGTCATAACCTCATCTATGAGGGACGCTCGAATTTTGGCTACAAGCTAGGATTGGGGTTGTCATCATCATGCGAACAACTAGAACTCCGTCCAAAACATTTCGCGACACTAACTCCCCTGGCTCCCTCGAACAAAGCATCAAGATAATCTGGCTTCCCAATCGCCGTGGACAAAATGTCCATCCGTGTACCGGCGTGAATGAACCTTAGCCGCTCGCTGCTCAAGTGCATCCTGTATCATAGGATTTTTCATAAATAGTAACTAAACTCTAAAAATATGAAACAACGAGAGGCTATTTAATACTTCTAATTTAACTACTTACAATCTTTAAGGCAACCTCGGCCACATCTTCATTTACGTATTTGTTACCCTTCTTCCTCGCATGACTATCCATTTTTTGTGACGAGGAGGACGCTCGAGGGCCGGATAACAGTGGAAGGATCGGATTGGGCAGCTTCCTTCATTCTCTGCAACTCTTCTTCAATCACCTTCCATTTAAGCTTCTTATAGCCACCTCTAGACATGCAATGCAGATACTTATTTCTCGCTTGCCTCTCTCTATTGGCGTGACCTTTTTCCTGTGACACGAAAACAAAAAAAACTGAGCCTTCGATGTCAAATAGATTCAACTAAAAGATAAGATATGAAAGAAATTTTACAAGAAATTCGGGATTCTCGCGTGACGCCACAAACTCCCTCCGGTCCTGCGGAGAAATGTAATCATAGTCCTGACATGGGTCCTTGTCCCTCTTTGCCCCTCGAATATACCTTTTAGTGAGCTTGTTCTTAAAGTCTCTCTAACATAGACGAACCTCGCCCATCCAATGGTTGTGCATGGCCGTATTGTTAGGCACATCATACGTTTGCTGCAAGGTAAAAGAGAAGATATGAAAGAAATCAAGTAATAAAACTAAAGATACAAATGCAAAAGATATCGAAATTGAGATACCAAAAGTTGTGCCCAGATCAATTGCTTCGTTTTAAGAGGAACCAACTTCCAATGAGAGAGTACAATACGAACTTTGCTTCGAGCCAGATAGCCTACGTAGCTAATGAAATTGTCTTCCTCTGGACCAATTGGATTCATAGTGGCATCGAACTCCACATGCAGCCTCTTTTTTCTGACGATCACGACATGC
Organism: Acacia acuminata; assembly: GCA_019022655.1. Lineage (NCBI taxonomy): Eukaryota > Viridiplantae > Streptophyta > Magnoliopsida > Fabales > Fabaceae > Acacia > Acacia acuminata. The sequence continues at coordinate 589,955 of JAFJYI010000336.1, forward strand.
AATTAACGCACCCATATGTGTGCTACCTCTGCCCTTTCTCACCACCGCTACATCATTCCCACTATCACCGATAACTCGTCAGAGCTAGACATATTCCTGTTCATCAAAGGCAAATCAATAATGTTAGATAGGGTTATTATTAAGTGATAAACCAATGAATAAAATGAACTAACATGTTAAACCAGTACAAAAATAACATAGGAGTTTTTCATAACTTAAGATCTTACTTTATATGGTTTCCCATATTCCTTCAGAATGATCCTTTCTTGGAGCATATTCTTTATCATCTACCAATTCTACTTCACGTGTTGTAGGTGGATTTGTTGTGAAAGGGAGTGGATCGTCCAGGTTCAAGGATTCTTCACCATACGTCTATTTTTTACTTTGAAGTACAACGAACATTTTGTTATTTGCAGGGTCTGTAACATAAAACACTTGTTTCGCCTGGCTTGCTAGAATGAATGGCTCATCCCTATGACCAAGTTTTTGAAGATCAACTGAGACAAATTCAAATTTAGGATCTATTACAACAGCATTATTGCTAACCCACTTAAACTTAAATAAAGTAACTTTGAACTTGTTGTAGCTCATCTCCCATATTTCTTCAATAACTCCATAATAAGCCATTGATGCTAACACCGTTTTTGTGTCTTTCGAACTCAAAAAGTGCATGGGTTCAACTTCAACCATCACCCCACTATTTTGCACAGAACTTCTGTCATCTTGGTCTTCTGTGTAGAATGAATATCCGTTTATATCATAACTTGTCCAAGTGATGACCTGAAAAAAAGGCCCCTAGGCCAACCACTCGATTGTAGCCGACACACCAGTCTCGTACAATACCTTATCCTGGAACCACTTTATGAATGTCTTCTTTTGTTCATTAGCTATCTGCATGTCATTCTTCCTTGGATTCATATTCTTCAAACTCTTTCTGTGTTCATCAATGTATGGTTGAACTTCTTCCATATTATTCAAGATGTACAAGTGTGCTTGCAACACCTCTGCACGAAGCATATTCTTCAGTTTGATTCCTCGAGTTCCCTCACTTATCCTCTTATCATGCTGAGATTGTAACGTCGACCCCGATAGATAATCTTTAGAACTCCATAGCCTCTTCCACTACATATCTCTCAACGATTGAGGCTTCCGGTCGATAAGGATTTTTAGAATACCCTTTTAAGATCTTCATGTATCGCTCGAAAGGATACATCCACCTTAGGTAAACTAGACCGCAAAGCCTTACCTCCCTTACCAAGTGTACTATCTGATGCACCATTATATCAAAAAATGTAGGAGGAAATTGCATCACTAGTTGGGACAAAATAATGTAACCCTCATTTTCCAATTCATCCAACTTTTCAATGTCAATGACTTTGTTACATATAGCATTAAAGAAAATACACAATTTTGTTATAGTTGTCCGCACTTCATCTTTCATAATGCCCCTAATAGCTACTGGTAATAGTTGTTGCATCAACACATGATAATCATGGGACTTCATTCCCACTAACTTCAAATCTTCCATTGAAACACGCCTTCTCAAATTTGAAGAATATCCTTGTGGAACCTTAATGTCATATAGACACCCACACAAACTTTTTTCTCCACTTTTGATAGTGTCTGAGCTGCTAGTCTAGTCTCGCACTAATTCCCATATCAACCAGGTCTAGTCTCGCACTAATTCCATCCTTAGTCTTCCCTGGTATGTGCAAGAGAGTACTGACAAGGCTATCGCAAACGTTTTTTCCACATGCATCACATCAAGACTGTGTCTCACATCAAGACTACGCCAATATGGAAGATCAAAGAAAATTGATCTCTTCTTCCATATATTCTTCTCACCCACAATCCTTCGCTGCTTACCCAATATGACATTGATATGCATCACCCGACTATAGACTTCCTCTCCGGTTAATGCTTTGGAGTCATTCTATGCTCCGATAAGCTGTTAAAACGCTTTCTTAACTTACGACATGGGTGGAACCGATCAAGAAACCTTCAGTGACCGAGGTAGACCCTTTTTTCCATGCTTTAGTTGATGGAAGTTTGTGTCAGCTTCACATATTGGACATGCTTTATGCCCCTTCACACTGTACCCAGACAAATTTTCGTATGCAGGAAAGTCGTTGGTCATGGTAAAAATCATTGCATGCAACTTGAAGGACTCCTTCTTATATGCATCAAACACATCTACGCCTTCCTCCCACAACTTCTTCAAATCCTCAACCAATGGTGCCAAGTACACATCGATATTGTTACCGGGCTGTTTTGGTCCAGAAATCATCATAGAAAGCATTACATACTTGCATTTCATACATATCCAGAGAGGTAAGTTGTATATTACAAGGAGAACCGGCCATGCACTATGGGTACTGCTAAGAGTTTGATACGGATTGAAGCCATCTGTACGAAGCCCCAGCCGAAGGTTTCTTGGCTCACTGCCAAATTGGGGGAACATTTTATCTATTTTCCTCCATTGCAGAGAGTCACACTAGTGCAAAAAAAAGCTTTAAGACCGCCTCATTTAGAGCGGACAATGGACACCCGGTCTTAAAGGAATGACCGGTGGCAGTTCCGTAAATATAAAGAACTTCTTATAGGACCAATTTTTCACCGCTCTTAAAAACATTATTGAGACCGACTAAAATACAACCGGTCTTAAAAATTGAACTGAAATTTCAATTACTTTCTAAATATATCTCATATAGCCGTACTTATATTTTACGCGGTAAAACATAATAAGGAAAAATTTAAATATAAAAAGTCTAAAGTTTTAAGACCGAACTTATCAAGAAGACGGTCTTAAAAGTTTTCTTTCAAGACCGGACATATGATACTTCCGGTACGAAAAGTTCATTAATATTAAGACCGGCGTTTTAAAAGGAACGGTCTTAAAGGTTAAACTTTTTAGATCGGACGTTTAATATGATCGGGATTAATGTAAATATTAAGACCGTATCTTTTTCATCCGGTCTTAAAAATCCACTCAAGTTATACATTTCTTCACGCGAAAGCTTTTGTTACTCTGTGGAGAACCTCTGTTCACGTTCCAAAACCCTTCCTGTTGCATTACCTCTCTTCCTTACCCACGTACCATCAGCCCCTGTTACTCTCTCATTTGCTCAGGAATTCCTCTCTTCCTGTCTCGAAAATGGACGGTGAAAACGAATCTATTCGTGTTTCAGCAACGCCAGTTCCTGGTGTGACTGGTATGAGTGAGAACGAACCCTCTTCATCTCACAATGAGGCTCGTAATCGCCCCCGCACTCGTGGGAGAAGAGGCACACGAATGATGGATGTGACCCTAAGTCGGACTTCCGGGTCAAAGCTCGAGATTCGTTTGATGCAAGGTTGGAACACATCGGTCCTAATAAAAGCAAATATAATAGTTTTGTCGACTGTCTAGCACGCAGCAAGGTTAGCATCTTGATAGATGAGTGAAAAAATGTGGACTCTAAGAATGTAAAGGATCCTATTTGGGAGACTATCCGGGTTACATACACTGTCCCTGACTGTCAGAAGTTGAAAGACAAGACATTGTCTTATTGTGCTGATCGGTGGAGGAAGTTTAAGACCTTTCTCGCTAACATGTATATTTTCTCCGAGGTTCCGTTGCCAAACATCCTTGGGAAGTTTACACATTTATTGATGAACGAATTTGGCGACAATTTGTTCTTCGTGGACCACTCTGAAGCTCGGTGAGTTTATATTTAGTTTTGTTTTCCCTTTTGTTTGCTTATTAACTTTGTGCGGATATGTGAATGTTATTGTGTTCATCTAATCCGTTAGTTATATAATAGTTCGGTGTGTGAATAGAAGTGTACATTTCCTGCCTTTGTCTATGCAAGTCTGATATGTCAACTTTGAAAAGGTAAATTACTGATGAGAAGGTATTAATTGTGTAATGGTTTGTCTTGCAAAGGAGGAAATGAATAGTCTTAAAAGGGGAAACTTTATATACCCAATTGTTACTATCGAATGGGACTCGCTGATCCCATTGGATGCCTTAAAAAGGATCAAGTTTGTATTATTCTCGTAAGCATAATTCTCTTTTGTTTCTTAACCTATCTATCTAGCTAGCACTACAAAACATAGCTCCAATTTCTTCTACAATTCTACATCTTCCTTAAATAAAATATTGAAACTTGATGAAGTGAAGAATTTGACTACCGTTTGATTGACGTTCATATGAAGCGAAGTTCTCTAATTTACGTTAGTGACATGCATGGCTGGAATTCATAATTAATAGATGTTTTCAATCGATTCACGTAAAAGAAGGGAACAAGCGGGAGATAGGTAGGAAGAATGATTGCCCTCATAGGGCTTCTCGCGGCGGATATCAAAAGGCCAAAAAAGATTTGATGGCTGCCAAGCGAAAGAGATTGGATGATGAAGCAGAATCCAATCCTTCTGTGATACATGCTCCTCCATCTCCAATACGTCGCTAGGAGTTGTGGTTGCATATTCGGCAAAAGCCAAGCGGCGCTACACGAGTGAACAAACTCGTCTAGTTTTGAAAGAATTGTAAGTATCGTTATTGTTATCTTTTAGTTACTAAACATGTTTCATTACTAAGCTTCTCGTTATCGTATCTTACGGGAAGATCTTAAAAGAAAGAAGCGAGAGGGATCTTTTGTGTCGGACGGGAGGAATGATGTTCGATCGTTGCGGCCGGAAAACCGGATCACCCGGGGCGTGTAAGGGGGATTGGAGGATGGGTAGGCATAAAACAAGTCTTTGGTACATCCAAACGCCATAGACAAAGTATGGTTACCCGGGAGGAGATGGACCACGGCTGCTAATAAAGCTTCAATGACCGCAATGTTTCAATCCGAGATGAGCCGGATGAAGGAGGAACCGAGTCGGTGATGCGCTTTTGAGTAATCTTCCGAGACCGAGTGTTCCCTTCACACACTCACTGTAAGCGTAACGCAGGCGAGCACTAGAGGGAGCTGCATTGTTGGACGGTCGAGCAACCTTGTGACCTTTATGTGGAGGATCCCGATCATCATGATGGACGATTATGGTTGCAAAAGGGACATTCACAACTTGGGATCAAGCGTACACCACCAACAAATGCGATGATGAAGTCGAGTGTCGGTTGAAAATGTGATCATTGATGCACAGCTCCCTCTCCAAACCGATGAAATTTGAAGCTTGTGAGTGATGTCAAGGGAACCTTCATCCCTTGGCCGGTGAAGCTTGTACATGTCTCTACCGCTCCTAAAGCTTCAACCCCTCCTCCTCAAGTTCCATCCCTCGTCAAGCTCCATCCCCTCCTCAAGCTCTATCCCCTCCTCAAGCTCTATCCCCTATCGCTAAGTTGGTCTTCGCTGCGAGGGGAAAAAATATCCGATCGATGAAGAGTGGATATTTTAATGATAAATCGTGGCCTCTTTGATGAAGTACTAGGCGTCCCTCATCCTATGCCCGTTCAAGTTGACACCGTTGATGTTGAGTCCCTGCTGCTTCCTCGACAGGAGCTTACTGATGCAGTTGTTAGAATTTTTATGAGGTAAGTATCTTCTGTCTATGAGTACATCATTTAAATGCATCGTCTAGACATACATACATATATACTAATTCCCTGATCGATGTCATTATGGTAGGTTCTTGCATCATGAATTGGTTCAAAGGTGCGGGATCAACGATTTTGGATTCTTGTGCCTGTCTATTCAAGTCAAACAACCATGGAGGAGAGACAGGAGTACATATCAAAGAGGTTGTGTGAAGTGATTGAGAAAGTTGTACTTTTTGCCATTCTTCCACAGTGTACATATCAAAAATCTTGTCCGCAATTCACTTAATTCTGCTACATATATCACTTTGAGTATAGTTTGCGATGTGAATTTTCAGCCGCCTTGGCGGTTGGTCGTCATGTGCATGGAGGAGCATAAAGTTATCTTCTTATGCTCTACTCACACCGAGCCATTGCCTACGTTGGTGCAGACCATCAACGAGTAAGCATGTCATTTTGATTCTCTTATCTGACATCTTTGCTGTGAATTTTAAGTGAATCATTGATAAATTTTTGATTTTCATGATAGTGCCATGAGGACCTTCCAAAGAGTAGAAAAGAAAAAGCGTGCTACTCAGGACAAAGACCCCATATGGTACAGACCAGAGGTTGGTACAATATTTGTAGCACACTGCCTTGTGAACTTGGTCATTGAGCTATATATATGCTCTTATATATATTTCTTGTTCTTTTTAGACCCGTCGGCAACCACGAGAGTCCAACTTATGTGGCCGTACGTCATGAAACACATGTATGATATTACAAGGCTGACGGGATACTAAATTAACTGCAAAGGTAAATGTATTTGATGTTACATATTATGCAAGTTAATTCAGTTTCGGCTTACTTGTTACAAATGAAATATGCACGCAAGTTAATTCGTTTCTTTGTCTTTGATGTTACGAGATGTTTCAATGCAAAACTCCCTTTCCGATGATGAACTGGAGCACATACGCAATGTGTTTTGTGAATATCTGTATGGTCGATCTTAGAGTCAGAAAAATGACAATAATTAATGTCCTAAATTCATTTGTAAGTATATTACGTAGCAACAATAATCTATCTTCTAAAAATTTGTTTATTTTTTGAACAATTCATTTGTAAATATACATAGCCAATGTAAAATTCAATAAATAAATTTAGTTAATTTTTGAACAATTTTCTTTTGTCCATTTTGGGTTTCGAATGTATTATTGGATGGTGGATATAGCTATTTAATTTAGTGTTTGAAATGCGAGACTTTTAGGACCGTTCATTAACAAGCATGTCCGATCTTAAAGGTCCACAAAGTTCGGTGTAAAAAGTATGAGACTTTTAGGACCGTATATTGCTTTAGTGTCCGCTCCTAAAAGCTTAAAAAACCACATGTACTTTTAGGTCCGGACGTATTATAAAAGGTCGGTCTTAAAAGTCGCCCGCTTAACTTTTAGGATCGTATTTTTATAAATAATCGGTCTTAAAAGTCCTTTGCTTACAAGTCTGCCTAACTTTTAGGACCGTATGTTGTTATTTGTGCGATCTTAAAAGTCAATCACCTTTAAATACCCTTTTTTCGGACAAATTAAATGGATAGGGTTGAAGACAACCGAGGTTACGCGTTCGCTCAAGCTAGGTCCTTCATTATCATCGTTTTTACCTCTCCATGTGTAGAGGCGGCATTATCGGTGTCCCTTTTATTTTGTCTTTTGTCTTTTTTGTCGGAAAAAGAAGGAAGATAATGAAAAGGACACTTTGTTTCTAACATGGGGAGGTAAAACCGACGTCAACGAACTTGAGAAGAATAGTCACTTTGTTTGTTCTTGTCCGAATAAGGTAAAAGCTCCTTTTTTTGTATGTTCTTAACTATATTCTATGAATTTCTGTTGTTGGATTTACACGAGGACAATGTTTTGTTTGTTTCCTTTTTGTCGGAAAAAGAAAGACGATAATGAAAAGGACAAGAGGCAATCGGATATGGAAACCAAAGCTAACAAAAATGGCAGTGTTTTTAGGACCGTCGATTTACTAACTAAAGTCTTCGTTCTTTTATTTTAGGTTTTTTAGTCGCCATTATCCGTCCTTCATAGTTGCCTTGTTTATTGCTTTCCGGAGTTCGGATAATGGGATAAAGTACTAAACTCGCACGCGAACAAAATTTAAAAATATTTTATTTACTAAATTTTTTACGCGCCCTATAGGCAGCGATCGATCAAAAAAAAAAGCAAAATAAAAAAGCGACAAAAAAAACTAATCCCTCTCGTAGTCGGAAAGGGAGGGGCGTCGGAGTCGTCGGAGTTGTCGAGTCGTTGGAGTCGTCTTGACGGGATCGTAGTTCACGTCATTGGCACGGAGTACCATGTTCGGCTTGTTGTTCATGGTATCGGCAAAAGCTGAACCAATTGGCCCAAATGTCGATCGATTTGATCGACGCGGGCCACCGATCGCACCAACCGCTTCTGATCGGATTTGGAGGAGGCGGTGGGCGAGGGGGGCTGAGGTTGAAGAGGAGGAGGAGGAAACAGAGGACACGGGGAGAAGAATGTGAAGAAAGTACAAGAACAACGGGTTTAAATAGAGAACCCATCCTGAACAATGTGAAACGCCGGAAGCTTTAACGAGGAGATGCATTGTTCATAAGAATACGAGGAGACGCCTAGTTGGGAAGTTTATCTGGAAGCCGAAGAGACTTTGCATCATTCATTTGAACAGTGTGTAAGTACCGGGTAAATGATAAAAGGTCGGTCTTAAAGGTAAGACTTTTAGGACCTAGGGCTTATTATAAAAGATCGGTCTTAAAAAATTAAATAATAGAATTTTATACCGCATACCTATAAGTACCGGGTTAATGATAAAAGGTCGGTCTTAAAATAAAATGAATTTCAAAAATATTAAATAATGGAATTTTATACCGCGTACCTATAACTCCTTATTAATTCCTCACTACCTCGTAACTCCAAACTACGTACGTGGCTATCGAGAATAGCTCTCGCCTCTATTAATTAGCTCCTCATACCTCTCTGCTCCAACTGCTCAAACCATGGTTAGATACAAGAGAACCGCTCGTAGGGGTGCTCTTAGTCTGATGCTCGTGCCTTCCGTCGATCCTTATACGGTGCGCCTCCTCCATCGAGAGTCCATCCTATTGTGACGAAGAGTCTCGGGTCGTTGGACCCATTGTTATTTCTTCGGATGATGAAGAGGTTCTGCTCCCCCTCTCCAACCTCTTGGCCCCACCGCGACTACTCTCGACCCCTCTCCTCTTTCCTCTAATGAAGCATTGTGGCTGAATCGAGTAAGACAGAAACTTGCTGATCTCCGGCGGGAAATTAATGTTGTTCACGCCGAGGAAGGACGTTGGGTTCTTCTGAGGTTCTTGTGCTTCATAACTTCTCTCACTCTTCTTTCGAGGCTAGTCAAATGGGAATTGTCTTTAACTCTTAATGACTCGATCCTTTTTAGGGTTAGCCATCTTTTCCTTTTATAGACAGGTTTACTTATAGCATGAGTTCAGTGAGTTGGGCCGTTCCAAATTTGTCAGGTCCGACTGATCCAGCTGTCTAAATCTGGTAGATTGATTCTGCTGATACTGTGGGATTCTCCAAATCTTAATCCTTACCATGCTCACATTATCATTCTTAGGTCACCTCTCCATGTAGGCAATCCCATTACCTAGTACTGGCGGCCCATGATGTAAGATATTCTTAGATAAGGAAGCGTTAAGAGATTCTCAGACTTGGTGTTTACTCTCTCTTACCTTGGCAATTTAAATTTCTCTCTTGTCAAGCTAACTTAGAAGCTTTATAGCCTTATCAAAGTTCTGAGATTTCTTCCTAACATCTGAGTTTTCATACGTCAAAAGGGCTTCTTGGGTTGTAATGTGTGTATGGCTATGTGTGTGTGGAGATGATAAAAATGATCATTGCTATAGCAAGGTGCTAGACAAGTTCTAAACCGTGTTTAATTAGCTTAATGCCCCAGTTAAACCTTTGTATTGCTTTGCTGCTTTATACTCTTTTGCTTTATTTCTTTATTTCACTCCTTTTTTTAAACAACTGATAAACAATCTTTACACAACATTTTTATGGTGTGTGTGGAGATGATAAAAAAGATCATTGCCATAGCATTTTGTGCTATTTTCCTTATACTTGTTTGTCTAACTAGTTTTGCTATAGCAAAGTCGATAAGGCTCAAAGGGGGTAGTAATATGGAGAATGATTTTCTTGGTTTGTGTATGGGAATTGGGGATGCGATATGAATGCCTTTATCATACGCATTATTTACTCAGATGCCAAATAGTTATCAGAGAATTAAGACAAATCAAAGATCATGCATGGGTTAGTTGACATGCACACTGGAATAGAAACAATTAGGCTTAAACAAATCCTTCCAAAGGGGGTTTGCTCTCTATTCTTCCTCACCATCACTCCACCCAACATAGAACTATCTAGTACTGTCAATTTCCCAAGCCTAACAGTTTGGTTTCCTTTAAGCAATCTGCCATGCTTGGTCATACAAATGCTCATTCTACTGCTATAGGTCTCTGTTCGTGCTCTATCATGCATTTAAAAATTTGCAATTTGTGCATAAGCTAAATTTAAGGGTAATTTGAGCACATTTAAGCATCGAATTGCAAGCATATATTAAATTTAAGGGTAATTTGAGCACATTTAAGTATCGAATTTGCAATTTGCTTCTAGCGCTGTGCGGTGATTAATGGAGGTAGGGGAGAAGAAGCAGAACAGAGCTGTGGAAAATCACCGCACAGCGCTAGAAGCAAAAGGGGTCCATGATTGTAGTTACAATTGAAATGGTTACATGGGATCTGACAGAAAAAAAGAAAAGAAAATGGGCCATCTTAGCACCGAGCTGATGTTTGGTAGCGTGTCTAACAAGAAATGGGCCATCTTAGCACCTCAATGTGAGCAGGTGGGATGGGAGTAGCGGTGATCATTGGTGTGAAAGGGTTGATGGCACTGGACAACTGCGAGGGAAGAGAGAAACTAGGAGTCGGTGCCCGTGGGCCGCACTCCAGAGTACCGTGTCGCAGTCTGGTTTCCAAGTAAGTGCGCCAATCAGAGTCCCATTCATTGGAGGAGGGTGATGTAGGGGCGTTTGGTGGAGAAGGTAGTCGAGAAGGGTTAACAAGGGGTAGAGGCATGGGTTGTAGGGAGAAATTGGGCCTTGGCAAGGGGTGGGAATGGATTTAGGTCTTGGGTTACAAGGGAGCACCATCATGCAGCAGTGTGGACTGAGTGCGAGCCATGCCTAATAGAGCGAAGAATGGAGGTAGGGGTTGGGCAATGGTACGGAAAAGGGATGGATGGAGTTGTAGAACAAGAGAGGGCATAACTCACAAGACTAGCCATTTTGGAGAGGCGATGTGAGTGTTAGTCGATTTCCTTGATGGCAAGTGAACCAGTCGAACAAGTAATAAAGTGAAAGTAGAGTATCATCCCACAGAGACTGAGATACCAAGAAGTGACGCTCGATTGCTCGATAGTTGCGCAATGAAAGTAAATATAATTGATTTGAGAGGTTTTTGTAGCTATGCTAATAACAAAAATAAACGAGTGATTTTTGTGAGAAGATATCGATAAGAAGTTAGGACGAACTCGGAATCATCCTTAAGTGTTTCAATCCCCGAGTTACTCTACTCATTGCTATAGCATCTATCTTGCACGCCTTCCGCAATGCTACAACATAGCCACTAACTACAATGCTATTTGGTTAACCCACCACTATAATCTACCGAAGCTTCCGCGTCAGATACATATGATACTAACTATACTCCTTCCATATTCCTATGGCAACTTTCTAGTTAGACCTGCTTTACACACAGGGTGTCATGGTTATGAGAGGTAAACTCATTCCTGAAGCCTACAATAATAGGTCAAGACGTGCACGAGCTGCCTAGCAAACAATGTTTCTCAGAGGTCTAACCTCAACTCCTTGCCAGTAAGCTGAGGCCACAAATCTAGCCCTTAGCTTCTGCTAACTGACTAGTAATTAGTGCACTGATACGCAAACCAAATCTATTAAATTAAGAACTTGCAACTGGGTTCATTTAACACTCAAGAAATCATCCTCGTTCAGCCTTAGGTAAATTAGTTCATGATTGACGAGGGAAACACAAAACAGATAATAACAGAATGACCCATGATCTAAATACTAAAGAAAATCAAGAAGAAAATAGAAAGCTTGGCAAAGTTCCGACGGTGTGGAAGAAGCCCTGTCATGTCACTACTCCACGTCTTCTTCTCTCAGTCGTACTGCAAGGAAGGGTGCTGGGTTGTCCTGGAAGTCTCATGCCTTGTGAAATATCTCACTCTTCTCTTGAGTCTACCAAATGTGGAATCTTTTTTTGGCTCAGTGTGACTCTCTTTTAAGGTTGTCTTCCTATTCCCTTTTATAATCAGCTTTTCTTGTGGCGCATGTTCAAGCGAGCTGGGCTTGCTAAATCTATTGAGGTCTATCGAATCTTCTGCCCTTGGTAGATTGATTCTGCTAATCCTGTGGGATTCTCCAAATCTTTCAGTTTTTATCCTCCGCATCTTCTATTTTATTACGTCAGCAATCTACGTGTCACTCTCAACTTCTTTATTCCTGAAATCATCTAGATAAAAAGGTCAGACAAAATGCCGCATAGCATTGCGTCCTTTACTTTGCTATAGCTTTCGTGATGCCTTTTATTGCATTACGAGTTGCTGTCAGAATGCTATAGCATCGTATCAGCCCTGCTATATGCTCTCTCTTAAAAACCATGTGAATTACTCCCTTCTTAGCACATGTTTAGGATGTAAATGGTTTCTATCCTTCAGTTCCTTATATCATGAATATATGCCTTTTTGCTTAGATTGTTTGCAGTTTAAGCTTATATTTACCATAAAATTTAGTCATGAAATATAGGGAAAACTTGGCATAATTTATGCTCATTAGTGAGTTGCGTAATCAAAAAGCCAGGGGGACAATGGGAAATCGAGCACACGAAGAGGGTAGTAGGCCAAGGGATCGTGGGCCACAAAAGAAATTATGTAAACATCAGTGACATACCTGTAGCATCGCGATCCTTTTGGCGAGGTGGAACAAGGTAGGTCTGTTGCGCGTTGATGCTCCGTATTGCTATAGCATGGCTATTTTAAATTCATCTCTTGTGTGGCCGTAGAACCTACAAAAGAAGAAAAGAAACCGTAAGTTGGGCTGCCTCCCAGTAGTGCTTGGTTTATGGTCTTCAGCCTGACCAAGCTATACCATTTTAGTTTTGAGGTAATGCAAGGATACCGCCTGCTTCCTTGCTCTCGTTTCTATCATCCTTTGGGAATAGGCATTCGTTAGCTAGATCTGTGAACTGCACCTGTCTTCAAAATTGAGAAGGTCACCTGGTCATTATTCACTTGCATGGTGAGTTCTCCCTTTTCCACATCAATCAACATTCTCTCGGTTGCCATGAAAGGTCTTCCTAAAATAATCGGGACCTCACGATTTTCAAAGTCAAGAATGATGAAATCCACAAGTAAGATGAATTTTTCTACTTTTACCAGGAAGACTTCAATTTTGCCTTCAGGGAGGACAATGGAGCGATCAGCCAACTGCAATGTAACTGTCGTGGGTCTTGCTTCTTCGATAAACAAACTGAAATTATTTAATTAGAGAACTAGAAAACTGGGTTCATTCTACACTCAAGAATCCATCCTCCCTCAGCCAAAGGAAATTAGTTCATCACTGACGGGAACCACAAAAAAAAATCACAGCAGAATAGCCATGACAAAAGATAAACTTAAAATCAACAAAAAAAGAAAAGAAAGTTTGTTGGGGGTTCGACAAGCGTAGTAGAAGCCTGTCACTTGACAACTCCACGTCTTCTTATCTCCATCTCATTACAAGGAAGGACGCTGGGTTCTTTTGAAGTTCTCGTGCTTCGTAACTTCACCCACTCTTCTATCGAGCTTAGTCAAATACGAATTGTCTTTGACTCTTAACGACTCGATTGTTTTTAGGGTTAGCCGTCTTTTCCTTTTATAGACAAGTTTACTTATGGTGTAAGTTCAATGAGCGGGGCCTTTCCAAATCTTTCAAGTCTGATAGATCCATCTTTCTAAATGTCGTAGATTGATTTTGCTGATAATGCGAGATTCTCCAAATCTTAATCTTTAATCCTCCACATCTTCTAATCCATTCCGTCATCAATCTCAATATGAACTGACGTCTGTCCAATAACTTGCACTTATTTCCTGAAATAGCCTGAAGAGTCAGAACATGTAGCTCATAGCACTGCTTCCTTTACACCTTGCTCTAGCATATGGGTTGCATTGCATTGCAGTTGATACATCTATCTAAAACTCAAATTATGATTTTCCAAAATTTGGCCAGAGAATCTAGAAAATTCTGATTTTAGAAATAAACAATGTCCAATTTTTGAAAATCTAGGAATGTCACAGCCATAAACTATCTCAGTGGTTTTTAATATATGAAAATAGACTTATCAAGCTTTAAATAGCAACTAGAATCAACTCATTTGGAGTTGTGTAGATCAGGTTATGAGTTTTCCAAGTTCTCAAAGAAGTTAAAGGTTAACCGATAAGTCCGAGAATAACCATAAAGGGATAATTGCTTTGAATAAGTTGTAAGGTTAATACAACTTTCATTAAACATTTATTTTCCATGGTTCTAAAGTTATGGATATGTCCTTAGGGGCATAAGGAGAAGGAAGGAACTTCAAGCAACTCCAAAGGTTATGAAAAGAGGAATTCGAGTAAGGACAGTAGTCCTGAAAAGGTAGTAGGCTTAACTTACTTACATCTATTTGATATTATTGCTTATATGTGTATGTATGATTGCCATGCTTACTTGTTATGTATAACATACCTGAATGATTGAACCTCTGTTTATGATTATGCTATGGTGATAAGCACAATTTATGCCATGCTTCCCTATATTTTATGACTGAATTGTTTGGTAAATACAAGCTTAACTGCAATAAATCTGAGTAAAAAGGTATTAATTCATGAATATAGGGAACTGAAGGATAAAAATCATTCACATCCTAAACATGTGCTAAAAGAAGAACAAGTACAAGGTTTTATGAAGAGAACGTATAGCAAAGCTGATACTATGCTATAGCATTCTTACAGCATTACGAAGTGCAATACAAGGCATCACCAAAGCTATAGCAAAGTAAACAGCGTGATGCTATGCGGCATCTATTCTAATCTTTTGTCAAGATTGTTTCAGGAAATATTACGAAGGTCGAGAAAAGACAGGTAGATTGCTGACGTAACGAAATAGAAGATGCAGAGGATCGAAGCTAAAAGATTTGAAAAATCCTGCAGGATCAGCAAAGTCAATCTACTGCGATCAAAAGATACGGTGGATCTCGACAGATTTGGAAAGCCCAACTCTCTAAAACTTGCGCCGCAAGAAAACCTGATTATATAAGGAAACAACAAGCCAACCCTAGAGGAGAGTCAGGTAGAGCCTAAACAAGATTTCACGTTCGGCCAGACTAGAAAGAAGAGAGAGAGATTTCACGAGGCACAATAACTCCAAGAGAACCCAGCATCCTTCCTTACAGTAAGACGGAGAGAAGAAGATGTGGAGTGGTGACATGATAGGGCTTCTTCCACGCCGTCAGAACTTCGTCAAGCTTTCTGATTTCTTTTATTTTAATCTTTTGATCATGGGTCATTTTGTTGTTATCTGTTTTGTGTGTCCCTCGTCAGTCATGAACTACATTTCCTAAGGCCGAAGAGGATGAATCTTTAAGTTTTGAATGAACCCAATTGCTAGTTCTTAATTCAATAAATTAGTTTGCTTATTAGTGATTTAATTCTCTTGTCGATTAGCAGAAGCTAAGGGTGAGATTTGTGGCCTCGGCTTATTGGCAAAGGAGTCTAGGTTAGACCTCTGAGAAACAGTGATTGCTAGGCAGGCTGGTGCAACGCTTGACCTATATTGTAGGCTTCAGGAATGGGTCTACCACTTATAACCAATACACCCTGTTTTGTAATGTTGATCAAACTAGAAAATTGTCATAGGCATATGGAAGGAGTAAAGTCAGCATTAGAAGTATCGGACGCGGAAGCTTCGATAGACTATAGTGGTGGGTTAATTGAATAGCGTTTAGTTAGTAGCTATGCTGTAGCATTGCGGAAGCTGTGCAGTATAGATGCTATAGCAATGGGTAAAGCAATTATGGGATTGAGATACTTAAGGGTGATTCCAAGTTCAGCCTAATTTCCTACTGATATCTTCTTACGACTACGATACTCTGTTACTTTTGTTTATTAGCATAATTAAAAAAACCTCTCATATCAATCATATTTACTTTCTGTTCGGACAACTATCATAGCAATCGAGCATCACTTCCTGGTATCTCAGTCTCTGTGAGATGATACTCTACTTACACTTTATTACTTGTTCAACTGGTTCACTTGCCATTAAGGAAATCGACCAACATATGACCATGAGTATAATTCACGAAGCTTTGAGCATGCAGAAATGTCGTTATATTAACTTGAGCTTGTGCAAGGCAAGTATATCTTACATTAACATTTATCTTACATGCACTGTTTGGTATTGCTTGCTACTAGGTGTTGCTCGAATTCCTTGTTGGCAAGTGAACCAGTCAAACAAGTAATAAAGAGTTAGTTGAGTATCGTCCCACAGAGAATGAAATACCGATGATAACACAGATCCACGCAAACAGTTGTGTAAGGAAATTTAAATAAAATATAATTGGTTTGGGATTTTTATGATTATAACTACTAAGAATGAGAATAATAGATGATCATAGTTGTAAGAAGATATCAGTAAAAGATAGGCTGAGCATCACACTTCATCCTAAGCATATCAATCCCCCAGTTTGCCTTAGCACATTGCTATAGCAATTATGCTGCACAGAAGCTTTTGCGTCCTATACGTACAACCTAAACTATACTTATCCTATATGCCTATGGTGATTTTCCAGTTCAGATTATCTTTTCAAATCAAGGTGTTAAGGTTATGAGCGGTAGACCTATGCCTAAAGCCTACAATGATAGGTCAAGCCTTGTAGCAGCTTGCCCAGCAAACACTGCCTATTATATGTCTAACCCTGACTCCCTTCCAGTAAGCTGAGGCCACTGATCTAACCCTTAGCTTCCACTAACTGACAAGAATTAAGATCACTGATAAACAAACTAAATGTATTAAATTAAGTACTAGCAAATTGGGTTCATTCTATACTTAAAAATTCATCATCACTCAGTCAAAGGAGGTTTAGTTCATGACTGATGAGGGAATCACTAAACGATTAACAACAAAATAACCCATGTTAAAAGATTAACTAATATTAACAAAAGAAAAATAGAAAGCTAGGCGGAGGTTTCGATGGCACAGGAGAAGCCTGTCACTTGACAACTCCCCATCTTCTTGTCTCCGTCTCACTGCAAGGAAGGATTGGGTTCTCCTGGAGTTCTCGTACTTGGTGCTTCTCTCCCTTTTCTTTCAAGCCCTTGCTGAACAAGAATGTTCTTGGACACTCTATGACTCGATCCTCTTTAGGGTTAGCCATCTTTTCTTTTTATACTCGGGTTTACTTGCGGTGTAAGTTTAGTAAGTTTGGGCCTTTCCAACTCTGTCAGGTCCAACTTTCCAAATCGGTAGATTGTCTCTCGCCGATCTCGTAGGATTCTCCAAATCTTAATCTTCAATCCTCCGTATCTTCTATTCTAATCCGTCAACAATCTAACCGTGAACTAACATTCATCTATCAACCTACACTTAGTTCCTTAAAAGGCCTTGAGGACAAGTTAGAACATACGGCGCATAGCATTGCGTCCTTTATGCTGCTATAGCATATGAGTTGCATTATATTGCAGCTTGATAAGGCTGACATGATGCTATAGCATTGTATCGGCATTGCTATGTGCATTCATAATAAACCTTAAGCTTGCCTCCTTTTTATGCACATGTACAGGATATTTATGCATTTATCCTAATTGATGAGATGTATTCTGCATTTCCCTATATGAGTGAATTATGAAAACATGATACTCATCACTAGGATTCCTCAGAATCTCACCCTTAACTACAAACCAATAGGTAGGTGAGCACAGGAGAGAAGTGCTACATAAGGCTCAAAGGGAGCATTGCTTGAAAACGGCCTAGCAGAAGGATGGTTGAAGAACCAATGGACAACAGTGTTTTATGTTGTTTTTAATTTACACTGCCTGTAATGAATGTAAACGTATGTAAATAGGTATAAACCCAGGGAATACCCCTGTTATGTAATTATATGTTTAATTTTGTATTAATATATTGAACTATTTTTGAGTTGGCCACACAACTCGTAAGAATATGGTTAAGAATGTCAGTACATTGGATGGGTGTGACATAAAACTTTCTCATCACTATCACAACGCCATAATGATCTGACCTAGTGATCAATTTCCTAAGGGATAAGGGTCTTAAATGCCATGGAAGTTTTCACTCAGGAGCACTGGTAAGACAGAAGTTTTTTTGGGACCAAAAATGACACGGAAGTTTTCGCCGAGGAGCAATTTTGCCCCGAAAGTTTTCACTAAGGAGTAATTTTGTCTAAAAATGATACTTTCGGCGCAAAATTGTTACGTCTTGTGAACTTCCGTGGCATTTTTGGTCCAAAAAAACTTGCTCCGACTAGTGCTCCTGAGCGAAAACTTCCATGGCATTTAAGACCCTTATCCCATTTCCTAAACTAAAATTTTGTCTAAGAGTAGATCACTCTAGTGACCATTGGAGTGATATATGAAAAATATTATCACTAGCATAGCACCATAGGGAAACAGGTAGTGCCCAGCTTTTTTGAAAAATCTCCTAAGGTTGGGTTACTCGAGTACTGTGTAAAAAGAGCATCACTACCACTACACTATGATGATGACATCTGGCGATCTCTTTCTTCTAATAAAAAAATAAACAAGATCACATGAGGCACCAAGAGCATTGTGAATCTTGAAAGATAGTGGAAATCTCGTAAAGGTCTTAGGGGGAATTTGGACATAGGTCAAGTGGATTGGACCAAACTAGATAACTCTCTTGTGTCCTCCTTTGGTGATATCCCTCTAACTCTCCTCTCTTTACTTAGCTTGTGTTGAAGTTTAAATTTTTTAAAGTCACCTAATTCACCCCCTCTTAGGTGAAGAGTTCACACTAACAGTATGGCTATTTATCTTTCCTTCCTCAAATTTTTAGGTTCTCTTCCCATTTTTTCTCCCTCTTCAAATAGTTTTCTCTCCCATTTCTCGACAAAATAATGGGTTTTGGAAAATTTCTTAAAAGACAATTTCAACATTAAGGTCATTTTTTTTTACTTTTTTTTTGTATTTTTGAATTAGTTCTCAAATTCTAAAATAATGTGCTCCGACCAATGGATTTATCTAGGTTACATGAGGTTGGATTTTATGGTCATCATTTGGGTATGCTTTCAATAAGTTTTTCTTGAAATTTTGCACATCTATACTAAGAAATTTAGAAAGGTGGGCTAATTATATAAACCAAGCTCTCTTTATTTTTGGGTTGGTCTCTTGAAGGGAGGCCAATTCTTCCTCTATAAAAGAAAGCCATGCCATTCTTCATTTAAGAAGTTGCGTTATATTCTTTTATATCTCTATTATTTTGTTGTGTGTCATTCTATCTTATAATTTATTGTTGCTTCTAACATGGCTCATGTTGATGTGCTGCAGCAAATGGATCTATTTTTTCTATTAGCAAGCTTGCCTCAAGCAAACCACAACAAATGCGTTATTTATGTGATTGAAAATGCAACTGAATCTTTTTGAACTTCTGATTTCTGACTTCTTTTTGAAATAGAAATAGACCCTACATAACTTAATAATTTTTGCTCTTAAAGGATGTGACTCTGTTTTGGTCAAATTCCCTTATGGCAAGTAAACTAGACGAACAAGTAATAAAGAGTGGGTAGAGTATCGTCCCACGAGGCGTGATACCATAGATGATTTCAGTTTCTAACAAAGTTGTGTAGAAATAATGTTGATTTTGGTTGTTTTTTTTGCTATTACTAATAATGAGAAATAAACAAGTGAACGAGAGTCGAAGGAAGGTATCAGTTTAACAATAGGTGTAAGAACCGAAATTTGAACTCAAGAGGGGGTGAATAATAAAAAGTTATCAACTTCGAAAACCTTTTAGTATCTCGCAGTAAATGTAGTATGTATGATAGTAATGATACATAAACCAATAGTTAGATATTCAAATGATTATGCTGGAAATATAAGAGATAAGGAAAGAGAATATGCAAACTGAGATTTATCCTGGTTCGGTCCAATCCTTGACCTAGTCCAGTCTCCAAGCTCCACTTGAGATTTTCAATCCATTATCCTCTTGTTTAATCTGGGCACAAGAGAAGCCTTTACAATCCCACAAGTTCACCTAGGTACTTGTGAAGCCAAATCTCTCACCGAGATATTCCCCCTTACACAATGCAAGGTTACAATCTATTTCCCTCTCAAGATCACCCAATCTTGAGTAACTCCCAAATAAACAGATAGAAAGTTTCTAATGAATCTTCTCTCTCAGAAGTGAATGAATAAACACTGAAGTACAATACAATAATTTCACTCTCTATGATAAGCTATGTACGCATAGAGAATAGAGTGTGAATGAGATAAACTTTTGATTCAGAATGTTGGCATTTTGACAGTGCAATCTCTTGTCTCCATTTTTCTTCATTTTGAATGTGCCTCTACTTATAGATGAAGATCATCTGAACGTTGAGAATATGACTGTTATGAATAGTAGTCGTTAGAGATCAGTTGGAATTAGTCGTTAGAACTTTTGCACAGCTTTTGATGTTCTGACACAAATCAGACATTTTGAGATTTACTTCTAATCCTTCATTTTAATCATTTGAAACTAACTAACAAATTGATTAAACATAGTTAATAATAGTAATGAGTGATGATAAGAAGTATCTAGATAATACATGAAGATTTTGCAAACTGAAAAGCGATTTCAAAGCGAGCGCCGAAAACCGGAGTTTGTAATGTTCACTCAAGTGCAAACTCGAGTTTAGAAACACAAACTCGAGTTTTGTTGTTTCTTAGGGAAACATCGCGATTGAGCTTTGAAGAACATTTTGAAATAGGAGCAAACTCGAGTCATTAAGTGACAAACTCGAGTTTGACACTATTCATACGGAAAAAGAGTTTAAGTTCATAAAAGCTCAAACTGGAGTTTTCAAATGCAAACTGGAGTTTTCTTAGGCTCAAAACATTGGAGGCTCTCTGTATGACCAAAACTCGAGTTTTCAAATGGAAATTGGATTTTGGCTTACTTCGAAAATATTGAAGAGTCTCGTATGATGCAACCGTAGTTTGTCTAAATGTGAAAAACTTGGAGTGCTCTTTGTAAGACCAAAACTCTAAACCTCGAGTTTTGCTTAATTCATTAAAATTGAGCTACTCTCTGTCAAGTCAAAACTGGAGTTTTCGAAACAAACTAGAGTTTTCAAAATCGTTGAAAAAGAGCAAAGCTCTCGCTTGGCCAAAACTCAAGTTTACAAAACTAAACTCGAGTTTTCGTTTAAATATGAAAACCTTTGAAAAATCTATGTCAAGTGAAAACTGAAGTTTTCACAACCGAGTATAACTTGAAAATTCTCTGTCAAGCATAAACTCGAGTTTCCAATGTATAACTCGAGTTTTCCCAAAATATGGAAAACTTGGAAAACTCTTGGCCAATCTCAAACTCAAGTTTACATGTCCAAGCTCGAGGTAAGAATCCAATGCAAGATGAATCAGCTCCAAACTCATTGTATTATGTCCGTTATGATCAAATGAATGAAGGCTGTTCTTGATCAGCGTTTTTACAACGTCATAAACTGACTGTCAACTTTCAAAGGCCATATCTCCCTGTTCTGAACTCTATTTTGGTTCCTTTGAATCTTGATGGAAATCCTTTTGAGTCTACTTTCATATGCCACCTATTTCAACTCAATCGGATTTTTAGTTTGTGAGATACACTCAAAACATCGAAGCTTGGTCTGCTGTATGGAGTAAATTTCACTGTCAACTTCCACAATTGATATCTCCTTGATCTAACTCCTTTAGGCTTTCAATTTATACCAAAATGATGTATTATAAGTCTATTTTCATATGCCACTGGTTTCACCTCAATCGGATCGCTAGTTTGGGAGATATCATCAAATTACCAGACCTCGCCCAAGCTGAACGTGAAACAGAGGTGAACAGTTCGATCATTTGTAAACTCGAGTTTTCACTTGTAAACTCAATTTTTCCTAGTCTAGAGACACCAGAGATGCTAAAGACACTTATTGACTCAAGTTTATGATGGCTGACTTGAGTTTTGAGTCCTTAACTCGAGTTTGCTCACCCTGAACCTTATATTTGGTTGTTTTAACTCCTAATTGAACAATTCAAACTTCCATTTGATCGTGGAGACTTCTAGAACTTGAATAATGATATCTTCATTCCATTCAGCAAGTTCTTCCTTCTTCAATCTCCCATCTTGATCATTCTTCATAATCAAACTCTTTCTTTCTTATCTTCTCTTGATCATTCTTTGTCATTCAACTTGAACTCATCATTCTTAGCAAGTTATACCTTCTTCAATATCTCCTCTTCTTCTTGATTAATCTCTAAAATTCAACTTAAACTAATCCATGTTAAATATAGTAGTCAGTCAATGTAGGAGATAAATATATTATACAAGCTTTTTGCTCTTACTAATGGCATCTATATAAGACATCATCAAAACTAATCATATCCAACAATAGGCTGAGCTTAGATTTCTTCATAAGTTGTGTCATGCCCCCATTTTACCAACAACGCATTGCTATAACAATTTTGTTGCACAGATTCCGTAATGCTACAACATAATCACCTTTTGCAACGTTATCCAATTAACCCGCCACTATCCTATACAAAAGCTTCCACAATACTATAAATATAGTCCTTGCCTTACTCTCTAATGAGTACTATTTATGCCATGTTTTCCCTATACTGTGTGACTATTTTGTATAGTGAATATGATCTTAAATGCATCTAATCGGAGTAAATATGTCATAATTCACGCATATAGGGAAATGTAGGATGAATCTCATAAATTATAGTAATGATATAAGCATCCCATACATGTGCATAAGGAAGAAAAAAAAGTTTGAGGTTTTATGTGAAAAGCACATAGCATAGCTGATACAATGCTATAGCTCAACTATAACAAGCCGCAATACAATGTACCCTAATGCTATAGCAGCATAAGTGAAGCAATACTATGCACCATTTACTTTGACTTTCCTCAAGGCTGTTTCAGGAATTCAAGTACAGGCTATTAGATGGACGTTAGACGATTGTTAGATTGCTGACGTGTTGGATTAGAAGATTCAGAGGATCGAAGTTAAGATTTGGAGAATCTCGCAGTATCAGCAGAATCAATCAACTGAATTTGAAAAGTTGGACCAATTGAACTTGACAGATTTGAACAGGCCCAACTCATTGAATGTACGCCGCAAGAAAGCTTGACTATAAAAGGAAAAGATGACCAACCCTAAAGAGGATTGAGTCGTTGGAGAGTCAATAGAATTCTTGTTCGGCTAAAACTCTGAAGAATAGGAGAGAACTCACGGTGCACAAGAGCTTTAGAAGAAACCCAAAATCCTTCCTTGCAGTGAGATAGAGGCGAGAAGATGTGGATTTGTCAAGTGACAGACATTCCCTACATCGTCGAAACCTTCGGCAAACTTTCTGTTTTCCCGTATTGATTTTTAGTTTATCTTTTTCGATGCTATTCTGTTGTGATTTGTTTGATAATTCCCTTGTTAGTCATGAACTAAAATTCATTTGGTGAGGGAGGATGAATTGTTAAGTGTAGAATGAACCTAGATGCCAGTTCTTAATTAAATAAATTTAGTGTGTTTATCAGTATTTTAATCTCTTATCGGTTAGCGGAAGCTAAGGGCTAAATCAGTGGCTCCATCTTACTGGAAGGGAGTCGAGGTTAGACATCTGATACACAATGTTTGCTAGGTAGGCTAGTGCGAGACTTGGACTATCATTGTAGGCTTCAGGAGTGATAATTCAAACTAGAAAATTGCCATAGGAATATGAGAGAAGTAAAGCTAGGATTGTATGTACAAGACGCAGAAGCTTCTGTGTAGATAGTGGTGGGTTAACTGGATAACGTTGTCAAGGTCGCTATGTTGCAGCATTACGAAAGCTGTGCAGCATAATTGCTATAGCAATGCGTTAAGGAAAACTGTAACACCCCTACTATTGTAAATAGTGTATTTGTAATTATTGATGAGTTAATGAAGAGATTTGACTGTTAATTTAGTTATCACTTTTCCTGTAAAATTTTAATATTTATTATGGAATAATTATTGCAAAAGGCTGCCTCAGTAATGGGAGATAGGATAGAGGACTCTAAGAAGGACCAAAAAGTGACCACTTTGACTGGTGGAAAAGAGCTCATGGTGGGGCCTAGGTTTGAAAAGGAGCGGGCCAAGGTAAAATGCCGGTATGAGTGAATAAAGCAAGGGAAAAATGGTCAATTCCTTGTCCCCTGAGCATTGAATTTTGTTCAACTATAGAGAGAAGAGGAAAACAGATGATTTTATCCATACTCTGGTCCAAACACAACATGCGGGTCCCACGGGCCGTTAATCAGTTAAAAAGAGGACCGATAGGGAGTAGTTAGGGGATTATTTTTGGACCGAATGAGAAAAATGTGGGGCCATATTGGAAGAGGGATGGCACCACATGAGTATGTCTAGGGAAGGGAAAATATCTGGAAAAGTTGAAGAAAAATACAAAAGAAGCATTTTTGTACCCGGTGGGGCACGACAAGGACTGGTAGACAAAGAATTGGACTGACAAAGTAGGAAAAAGGAATTTTATACTAGGGATCAGATTTTTGGGGCCTCTTTGGCACCACATAACCCCCCCTAAATAACAACAAATTAGCTTGGAGAAAAAGTAAGTCCAATCAGTCCACTAATCAGGATGTGGGCCCTACCGATTGTACAAAAAGGTGTTTTGGGTCAAAATAAGTAATTTTTACCAAATAAAAAGATAAAATCTAAAGAATGAGGCTAGGGAGGTGCCACCTCAACCCCTAGAAACCTCTGGAAATTTTTGAAGATAATTATTAAAGTCAGATCCAATTAGACAGGAATTTGCTACAGTTTTTGGAGACTGCTTGGCTACCTTTATGATTATTTTAAAAAGGAGTTAAACTCTTCATTTTTCCTCCTAAGAGGCGTGCTACAGCTGAAGGAGAGAGAAAGGACTAGCAAGCTTCCATAGTTAGAATCAAGCACTCAATCACCTTGGTCACGATGCTAAAACTTCGAATCAGGTAACTATCGACAACTTGAACCTCTAAAGCTTAAACTTGGGATTTTCGTGCAACTGATTAGGGCTTGGTGTTAGGGTCTAATTTTTGAGTTTTTGATGGTTCCAAAGTATCTAAAACATGATTTTTTATGGGGTTAGGTTGTAGTTTAAATTTCCGAACTCGAAATCACCAAAAAGCCTTAGAAGCAAGCTTGCTGGTGATTCTGGAAATTAGTGGCAGCAATGCTTCAACCCAATTTTTAAAATTGTAAATGACCTTGAATGAAGCAGAAATTTTTTAGGCAGCAAGTAAGTTCACCAAGATGTAAAATTGATAAAGTTGGCTCAGAGTGCAATAGGGTGAAATTTGTCCAAGGTGTAGAAAATAAGCAACACACCAAAATACAAGTACTTTCAGGGTCTGGAAATGTTTTTCCTGAAAAATGGATATTCGTGCTGGTTTTATGCAAAAATGATTTTTGCGGAATTTATTAAAAATCTTGGAAGTTGGGCCAGAATCACTAAATTTCGGAAATTATGTGTTGAGCTCGGTTTTAGCAAGAAAAATGTAAGGGCATTTTTGTAAATACGAAATTGGTGTATTTTGATGCTTTTAGGTCAAGGGTATTTCTGGAAAAAATCATCGGGCATAAAAATATTAAAAACATGTTCACCACACCAGGTACTAACCGTTTTACTCAAGTACTTTTATGTGTTTGTTGTATGTTTGCATTGCCAAATATGTTTTGTGTTTGTATTTTTGCCAAATATGCATACGAGTTATGTGGATCCTAGCGCTGAGGACGATCGGTCTAAGGCCGGCCTTGGTTGGCGGCTGTACTGGTCGGTAGGTCTAGGGCTGTTCTAGTATAAGCAGCTTTACGAGTCGTGACTCCGGTAAGTCCGGGGCTTGCCTTGGTAAGGCAGCCTGACGGCGCGTGGTAGTCAGTGATGTGTGTGTTTCTGTTTGCATATGTGGTATGTATTGACATGTTATCTATTTGCACTATCTGGCATGGTACCTTACATACTCTCTGCACATTTAATATTTGAGTATTGACAGTTGCTTTGGGGGCCATTATTGGACTCTAGACACTTTTATAGCTGCAGGAGAGCGTGCCTGACAGCGAAGAAATTTTTGGAAAGGTAGGGCCCGACAGTACAGTGAAGAATAGGGAATGCCCTATCATCTTTGTACTTTACTTTTTGGATGACTGTATTCAGTATTATGGTATTTATCTTGGATTACCGTACCCTTAACCCCTCGGGAATTTATACTTTCTGTCATGTTTACTTTTACCAGTACAGTAGTTAGTCCAAACCGGTCCTGTGCTCTGTCACACTTACTCTGGTATACATGAAAAGAACTTAATAAATAAAGGAAAGGTAATTGATAAAAGGGGATCCCTCTAACCCGCCACCAGAAAGGGTGATGCCGGTGGAGGTGTAACACGAATTGGGGGATTGATATGCTTAGGACGAAATCTAAGCTCAACCTATCTTTTAATTGATATCTTCTTGTGACTCTGATCATTTGTTTATTTCCTTTGTTTAATAGTTATAACCAAAAACATCTAAATCAATTATAATTTTCTTTTCTTTTTACACAACTGTTTGCGAAAATCATTATCATCGTCGACATCTTGATCTCTCGTGGGACGATACTATACTTACTCTTTCTTACTTGTTCAACTGGTCACTTGCCATCAAGGAAATCAACCAACAAGTTTTTGGCGCTGTAGCTGGAGACCGTAGATACCTTTTATGATTACAAGTTTATCGTTAAATAGTTGTGTTTTATACAATAAAGCTCACTACTTCTCTGTTGTTAATAGTCAAGTACATTCTGTAGCGTATGCATAGTTCACCCTCTGTTAATCTTGAGCCTTACAATCCTGAGATTGAATGCACTTAAAAGAAAAGGTGCAGAAAACAAAAGCGAAGAGGCCATCTTGTCGACCCCACAAACATGGTGGATATACCAGTTAATCAAGAGCAAGGTCAAGGAGAGCAACAATTAATAAATGGCGACAACCAAGTTCCTCAACTGCCGAACCCTGATCTGAACAAAGCTGTTATAGGGTTTGGGATCCCAGATTTGACCAAGCTCAATTTGGCCATCACACCCTCGACCTTCAATGCAAGGCTCTTTGAGATTAAAGGTGTCATGGTTCAGATGTTGAATGCAGCTGAGTAATTTGGAGGACTCCCCTTTGAAGACCCTATTTGCACCCAAAGTCCTTCATGGAGGTATGTGACTCTTTTGTCAATCCAGGAGTCACCCTCAAAGCCTTTCGAATCAAACTATTCACATTCTCTCTTCGGGATAGGGCTCGGACATGGCTTAATAACCTACCTACTAATTCTATCACCTTGTGGAATGACCTAGGGAGAAAATTCTTGCTCAAATTCTTCCCACCAAAAAAGAATTCCCAACTACAAGAGGATATCACTAGTTTCTGATAGAGATCTAGTGAGTCAACATATGAAGTATGGGATCGATTCAAGGATCTTCTCAGGAAGTGCCCACAACATGGATTGTGTGAATGGGTTCAGTTGGAAACATTTTATAGAAGACTAGATGGAAAAATGCCTTCAATCGTAGACACTTCTTCAGGCGACTCCCTTATGAGGAAGTCCTATAAGGAAGCCCATGAATTGTTAGAAAGAATAGCAATAAACAACCACTAATGGCCGGCAGACAGGGCAACTCCCTCCAGAACGATGGCTAGAATACATGAATTAGATGTTATGAATGCCCTTATAGCACAAGTATCATCCTTAACCAACATGGTGAAAGGATTAGCCCTCCCTACAAACAACTCACTTATGCAGTCAACACAGGTAGCTCGCGTGTACTGTGGTGGAGAGCTCTCCTACTCTGAATGTTTTGCCAACCCTAAGTCAGTCAACTATGTTAACAATTTCAATAGGGAAAGTAATGCCAACAACCTTGAGGCAGCACCTTAACTTCTCGTGGAGTTCTTGATGAGCACAATTTATGCCATGTTTCCCTGTGTTAAATGACAGAATTGTATGGTGAATATAAGCTTAACTGTGTTAAATCTAAGCAAAAGGGCATTAATTCATTATACAGGGAACTGAAGGATACATTTCACACATATCCTAAACATGCGCTAAGAAAAGAACAAGTTGCGAGGTTTTATGAGAAAAACGTATAGCAAAGCTGATACGATGCTATAGTATCAAGACAGCTTATCAAAGTGCAATACGAGGCATCTCTGAAGCTATAGCAAAGTAAAGGATGGAATGTTATGCGACATATGTTCTGATCTTTTGTCAAGATTATTTCAGGAAATATAGTGCAAGTCGAGAACAATAGGTAGATTGTTGTTGTAACGGAATAGAAGATGCGGAGGATTGAAAATAAAAATTTAAAGAATCTCACAGGATCAGCAGAATAAATCTACAAAGATTGGAAAGAGACATATAACTGGATCTCGACAGACTAGGAAAGGCCCAGCTCGCTAGAACTTATGCCACAAGAAAGCCTGACTATATAAGGAAACAACAAGCCAGCCCTAAGAGGAGTCGGAGTTGTCAAGAGTCTAATCCCATTCATATATGGCCAGACTCGAGAGAAGGGTGAGAGAATTTGCAAGGCATGAGAACTTCAAGAGAACCCAGCATCCTTCCTTGCAGTGAAACAGAGAGAAGAAGACTTGGAGTGGTGACGTGACAAGGCTTCTTCCACGCCATCGGAAACTTCGTCAAGCTTTTTGTTTTCTTTCATTTTAATCTTTTGATCATGGGTCATTTTGTTGTTACTTTTTTTGTGTTTCCCTCATCAATCATGAACTAAAATTCCTATAGCTAAGCGAGGATTATTTCTTAAGTTTGGAAAGAACTGCTCTTTGAAAGTGGAGCTATATACCCAAGAGAGGGGGTGAATTGGGTAATTTTTTTAAAAAAAAAAATTTGTAATCTGCTGTTTTTGGACAAGCAAGAACGAGAGATGAAGCAGTAAAGGGAAGAGCAACTGGACACAGAGATTTATACTGCTTTGGTCCTAACAACTTGACCTACATCCAGTCCCCAGACACTCTGGGATTTTCCACTATCACAAAGGTTACACACTCTGTACTCAAAGAGTAGTTCTCTCTCCATAACTCACTCCCCGTTACAAGTTGTAATCAGTGAATTCCCAAATTACCAAGTCCCCTTGACTTGTGATTGTTTGCAATAAATGATTTACAGATAAAAACTCTCTCTAAGAGTGGATAATGATAAACACTGAAGCTTATAATGTCAAAAGACAAAATACAAATGAAAACAGAAAGGTAGTTGAAGAACTTGAATGCTTGTGCGTTTTCAGATGTTGTAATAGTTGAGAAGAATTGAATGCTACTCTATTTATAGTCAGACAGCATTAATAGACCGTTGCATTGATAATAAGACCGTTAAAGATGATCTGCAGAAGTTATGAGCTGCTTAGGTCTTCTTCTCTTTCTAAATCTCACTTAATCCAGCTGGTGGATGATCGAAGTTGACTCTCTGCAAATTAATCCGTTGGAGAAGATGTTGCTTGTTGTAGAAATCATTCTTTAATGCTTTGCAATCGTGTGCAGATGAATTAACCAAAAGGATGCAAGTTTCTGGGTTGAGCATTTAATGTTTTGACATCACTTTTGCTTTTGCTTTAAACCTTCAGTAAACTTTCCTTAATCTGTCTGAAACTTACTAAAAAGGTGGTTAAACATATCTAGAAACATTAGAGATTAATCATGAAAAACATTGAGATCAAACAAGAAGGTATAGCAAAATCGACACATTTGATTTTCAAACAACGTTCGAAACACGGAGGTTTGTTCACAAACCTCGAGGTTTGGTCACTTGAAGTTGAAAATGATTTAAGACCAAAACCTCAAACCGGAGGTTTATACTAAACCGGGAGGTTTCTTAAGATGTAACAAGCAATGGTTTCGGGGCTCACTCCAAACCTCGAGGTTTTCACAGAAACCTCGAGGTTTCACATTGTAAGTGAAACCCAGCAGAAACACTATGGAAGCAAACCTGGAGGTTTCTCAAGAAACCTGGAGGTTTTAGAATAAGTGAAAGTTCATTTGCTCTCTGGAACTCACAAACCTTGAGGTTTGTTGCAATACTCGAGGTTTTGCAAAAAGTGTTGAAAGTTAGAGCTTTGATTCAAAGACAAAACTGGAGGTTTTGAGGCAAACCTCGAGGTTTTCATAGTTGAGAAAACTTGATTGCTCTGGATGAAAGAAACCTAGAGGTTTCCAACAATACTCGAGGTTCCGAGTTAATTTCGAAATTCTTAGTTTTGAGCCAAATCGCAAACCTCGAGGTTTACATGGAAACCTCAAGGTTTTCAAAGTTATTGAAAACCATTTTCTCTCTGGATGAAGAAACCTGGAGGTTTCTACAAATACTCGAGGTTTCTCATTGTTTTTCAAAAATCTCAGTTTGGCGCCAAAGCATAAACCTGGAGGTTTTGTTGTAAACCTCAAGGTTTCATAAAGCGGTGTGAAACCGAGTTTTTCTCTGGAAGTCCAAAACCTCGAGGTTTCTTAATAAACCTCCAGGTTTCACATAAATTTGTGAAACCAAGTTTTTGCAAGTTAAAACACAGAACCTTGAGGTTTCTTTTGTAAGGCCAAACCTCGAGGTTTCGGGCAAACCTCGAGGTTTGCTCTCACTCGAGGATTTTCCAGCTTCGAGAGCAAATCCTCATTCTTTGTTTACAATTGTTGGCAATCATCAAAACCTTTAGAGAACCAACACTCTTCACTTTGTAATGAAAAAGATAATAAAATATTGTCCAAATTGCTATGAATTTGTGGATAAAAATGCCTCTAATGCTCTTCACTACACTACTATGGGAGAAAGCAATCATCATTCACTAAAACAAAAAATGCTTTTTATACCGGATGAAAAATGCCTCTTAGACTGGATGCGGAACCAATCTTGATAAAGGCGATCTAAAAATTCTGTTACTTTTAAGATCGGTTGAACAACTGGTCTTTAAAGCGAGACTTTTAAACCGGACTTTTAAACATCTCGTCTTAAAATTAAGTTGGCAAAAAAAATCTCCCCTTTCCTAGCCGCAACCACCGTCGCTGCTCCCTCTGCCACTCACCGCTTGTTGTTGCTTGCTTATCTCTGCCTCTGGCTCTAGCCCCAACAACCACTCTAAGTCTGATATGTGCTACTTCAACGACTCTTTGTCCTTCATCATATCATCACCACAAAGAAACTCAGAAATTGAAAGTATCAAAAGCAAAAAAATCAAGGAACAAATTAAGAAACTCAGAATTTGAAAGCATCCATAATTGAAGAAATCAAAGGCAAATATCAAACTCAAAGAAACTACAATACTAACCTTGACAGACTATCTCATCAGAAATTAAATAACCAAAAGGATTGAAAATCGTCAAGATAAGAAGACCTTATCTCGCCGCTGCCTTTTTCTCAGGGGTGTATATCAGCAGGCCCATTGTGTTTTGGAACTTATCCATATGCCACCATTGTCGTTTAGACACTCAACGACCATTACAAGGAAACAAGATCTAAGAACTGAAGGGGCTTATAGATCTGCAATTTTTTAAATTCCGATGAACACGCTATTGCAGATGAAAACGTTATCGAAGAAAATGAGCATGAAAGATATTGATTTGGAGAGAAAAGTTTGATGAAGAACAAAGGAAGAGAGAGGGTCTGAAATAAATTTGTTGAAACAATTTATAACAATACGAAGGAGGAGGAGGAAATGATCGAGAGTCCATTGGAGGGCGTAGGTGCTATGATCGCAAAGAATTAGGACCAAATCTGAATTGTCATATCTACAAGCTTCTACTTCTGAATTCTTAGATTTGGAAGAGAACGTGGAAATTCACAAATTTTGATTTTGAGAGCGAAATTCAATTTTTAGCACACGCTAAAAGAGAAGATACACTTTTTAGACTGGATATTCTTAACTACCGGTCTTAAAAGTTCACCTTTTAGATTGGATGTTATTAAAATCCGGTCTTAAAAAAGTTCACCTTTTAGATTGGATGTTATTAACATCCGGTCTTAAAAGTAATAAATTTTTTATTAGTTTGCTTTTTATCTTTTATACCGGATATTCTTAACTACCAGTCTTAAAAGTTCACTTTTTAGACTGTATATTATTCACATTCAGTCTAAAAAGTTCTTTATATTTATGAATTTGTCATCGGTTATACTTTTTAGACCGGATCCTCTATAATCTGGTCTTAAAAAGTTTTCTATATTTACTAAAGTGTCACCGGTCATACTTCTCAGACCTGATCCTCTATAATAATCTGATCTAAATGTGGTAGTCTAAAAGCCCATTTTTGTAGTAGTGATTTTGAAATAAAACAAGTTCTACAAGATACACCACAAATAATAAACACCATGTGTAATGAGAAAGATGACGATGTAAAAACACCTCTTCACCAACTTGCTATTGCTCAAATGGACCCTTATTTCCCAAGTGTGGACACATTGCAATTCAATAAAGATGGTCAAACAGTTCTCGATGTTGCCTTTGATGTTGTGCCTCCAAATTTAGCTAAAGAGGTAACACATAATAACATCCACTCCCCTAATCTATAGGACCTATTTAAGTAATTTAATTAAATTAAAGAAGTCAGTTAATATGAAATAATTTTTTCTAAAACACTCTAATCATCTTCCTAAATTTCCTCCCCCCCTCCCCTGGGTACTTGATCGATGTTCATTGTTCTAGAATATTAATAGGGAAAATATTGGAAAAAATTAAATATAGAAAATGAGTCTTACACTTAAGACCAAGATCAACTTTCAATTAGGTTCTACAACAAGGACCAAAGAAGTAGTTGCTAAAAATTAAAAATTAAAAACACACATACACACACTAACACGTACACGAGTTTGGGTTCTATCGAATCTTTTTTCTTCTTTTCTTGTCGAATCTCATCTCCACGTTTAGATTTTTTTAAAAAAAATGGATGGTTTAGATTTTATATTTTATAAAACTATTATTTTAAACATAAAGAAGTAAACTTTAAATATTAAAACATAATCTACACAATTCATAACTGTAATACAAACAAAATTAATAAAAAATAATAATTTATAAAACACTATAATCATACTCTTAAAAAATATTAGATATGAACCATCCATTTTTTGATTAGATGGTGGAAATTAGATTCAGAGAAAAAAAAAAGAGAGAAATGATTATGAGAGGATGCCCTTCCCACATACACACATTATATATGAATTCATTGACTACATTTATTTTGATATTCTAGACATTTTCGTACTTGCTTACCCCTTTTCCTAAATGCCATGGTATGAACAATCGATTGTAATTGATAATAAATTACACTTGAGATTGATGGAATTAAAAAAAATAATTAGGGTAAGCTATTAGATTTTATATTTTTTTAGATAATGTTATATATAACATCTTTTAATGTATAGGTCTTACATTGATTTGATTATACGTCCCAGACCTGGGACGGGTGTGGATTAGGTTTGGTGTCTAGGTGGCCCCCACAGTTGTTGGAGACAGGGGCCTATTTCTGATCTAAGTTAAAGTAATAGGGATGCGCCTCTACTATTTCAATATTCAATCTAACACTATTTTGATCTATATCAGATTCAAGCCTAGCCTCAATCATTTTCATATTCAATCTAACATCCTCATAGCATTTCTAAGAATCACCATATGTCATGCCTTAAAGTACTCAGGCCTCAAGTCAAGGAATCCCAAATTCTTACAACACTTTCCAAAGGATCACCCATCTCGAGATTTCTCTCGCCTATGCACACTTAATCTCAAAGTCCTGATAGGATCTTGGGGTCTAAATCATATCTTGACTTAACAACAAAAGCCTTAGGGTTAGCAACAAATTCTATGTTCTGTGCCATCTCAACTATCTTTAAAGCTCCCAACTTCCGGAGCCTGAACCCTCTTCCTTGGGGTATATCTCTACTGCTCCATTTCCCATTACATTGGTTAGTCCTCTTTTACTATAAAATCTTCCTTCCATATTCTACCATTGACATATAACCTAAGTCATATCAATATTCTTACCGGTATTGTCCAAACCATGCTCGGATACCAAAATTGTTACACCTACCTAGGCCTTACCTTTTTAGGTTGTGGGTAGTGTGATCCTTTACTTTTTTATTATTTATATATTACCCAAGTTATAACTCATCAAGCATCAAAGTACTTAAGCAATAGAGCATGCAAATGGTTTGGAGAATAAAATACTCGTAAAGTAAATAAATAATGAAGGATAAATTTCCTCGGAGGGTTATGATACAATCATCCTAAAATAAATGTAATATACGGTCCTCCAGAATTGACATATAAAGACACCAAGTTTCATCCATAACCTCCTCAGAGTCCATATCAATGCTCTGGTTCTTACCTTTAAATCCTTGATCAGCTCTAGAAATACCACCTGTGGCCTTAGAATAGCTTGGAATATCGAAAGATCCTAGAGTAACTGTTAATCTCATATAAATTGTATATGCAAAGCATGCAAGAAACCATAATCAGGAAAAATAACATATCACAAGCATTCAGTATAACACGCCCAGTAACATAACAAAGCATACCACATATGCAATGTTAACTATGAAAGGACCACATGTCCTGAACAAACACAAGACTACTGCTCAATCAAGGCAAGCTTCAGATCCATAGCACTAAGAAAAATCATAGTAGTTGGGTCTCAAACCCAAACTACACTGAATGCATAAACGCATGTCTCCCTCACGAGACATGGGTCCACAATCATGGTAAACACACATACAGTGTAATACAAAGCATATGAGGTTAAGGTTACTATCTGATAGTCGATTAAATATTAGTAAGTTTTCCCAATGCGCGAAATAGCATAGATAACCCTAGAATGACCAGATATAAATAAATCTCATTACTTATGAAAATTCTTATTAATGATTATTTGACTACTTGAGTTGTACGGGGTTCCCTAAAGCAATCCTAATCCTTAAATTCCTTTCCTCACTAAAGAACTTATTATTGATAACATTTCCATCCTTTTCGGTGAAAAACAGAAATTTTCAGAAACAGTCACCCAACTTCAAAAATTCATAACCAATTCTAGAAAAATCGATTAAGGTGGTTCAAAAAGACAACTGACCCTTATTATGTCTATTTTTGACCAAAAATATCTTTTCTGACAAACACAATCGAAATATTTACCACAGATCAAAATATCACCACTAGTCAGATTTTCTTTATGTCACACCTGACATTCGTATACTGGAAACTTATGAGAGTAAAATACCACGAATGTCAAATTCTCTCTGTATAATGACATTCATCAGAGTATTGATGCACAGCTAAGGAAGAAAAGGAGTTCTAGCATAGTAATACCGATAACAAGGTCTCGGATACATCCGAAATCCATAAGAGGTTCTTACGAGATATTACAAACTTTCAAAATAGTCTAATACAAAACATAGATAAGCAACAAGCAGTTCTTGGTTCAACACAAAGCATCTTCAATTTCGGGTATCCACCACCTTGCCTTGTGAGCCGTGTCTACTGTACTTTTCACACCCGAACTTTCGGGATGTCGGGATTCAAACGAATCCCGAGTAAGTAACGCGTTAATCACTCACATAAAATGCATGCACGGTATATGGTAGACAACCGGTTGCAATAAATTCAATATTCAAATTCAAATTCAAGTTCAATTGAACACCATTCAAATTCAAAATTCAGTTCAAATTCAAATTCTTTCAAGTTCACATTCATTCAAATTCAAATTCATTCAAATGACCTATAGGTCCATTCCCTCGTATTTGGGTATTCAAATGGGCATTTGCCCTTCTTTCACAAACATAACAATTCTCTTATCGGATTACCACCCCGGCCTTAACCATGATGGCATCTAGGCTTACCCCACATTCAAGGGCATTACCTCCGGCCTTAACCGACGATAAGGTTAGGTGTTCAAAATTCAAGTATCACAATGGTTCATACATGCATATAAAGGCATACGAGTATGTGAGAGAAAGTTACTACCTGGATGTCTTCACAACTTCTTATTCTCACCCGAGTTCTTCTTGCACTGATTATCGTTTGGCCAAGACAAGTATCCAAATCCTATAATATTTTGAGATGGGTCATTACTTAATTTAATCTTAATAGCAATATTAAGATTATGCTTACTAGACCGACCCATGATGCTTATGCTTTTTATTCTCTTCGGTTGGTTATCTTAATTATGTATTCTATTTTCTTCCCACAATTACATACCTAGCCTTTCAAGTCTTATTCAAAAATTCCAAGTTAAGGCTAGCTATAATTTGCTAAAAAACGTGATCAATTTCAGCCTTGACAGAAATTCAGCTTTCCATTTCTCTAGGAACTTAGAAAAATCGTATCTCGGTCTAGAAAACTCCAAATCAAGTGGTTCAAGTTCCCAATCGAAGTTCTGTAAGTCTATTTCATAGTAAAAATAATCCACTAATCAAAACATAACTGAGTCATTCCCAGAATTTCAAATTGTGAGGACAACTTCAGTCTGCAAACCGGATTTTTCAGAATTTCATGTCCAACTTTAAAAATTCATATCTGGGTCTAGGAAGCTCCGATTGAGATGGTTCAAATTTCTACTTAAACTCCTGTTAGTCTAGTTTATAGGAAAAATTATTGTCACCTCATTTAATGTCTGAATTAATACAGTTTTTTTACCAAGAGTGTCACTGCCTAATTCTGAAAAACCATTTTCGTTCAGTTTTCTTATCTGTAGTAGAAAATTCATAAATCCTTGTATACACCTTATCTTTAAGTGTTCTTTGGTTTATACTGAACCTTATTATGTGTACTAAGTGTACACAAAATTTCATGGTCATCAGAGGTAATCTAATATGGTTTTTCCTTGCTGCAAGGTCACTGTCTCTGCTGCAAAACTCTGATTTCCAGAAATGGCAGCAACTTCTTCTTTTATGTTCAACAGTTCATTTTGGCTTCCTTAAGCCTTCTCATTCTTAAACTTAACTTCAATACTTCTAAATCAGCATTTTAGGTTCAGTTGATGTTCCCTAATAGAACCATAAAACATGTGGAAACATGCAAAACCTTTGTTCTTTTTGTGCAAGTGCTTTTCTACTGAAATAGCAGCTCTAAACTTTCTAACCTCCGATCCATTTGCTAACTAACCCTTACAGACTGTGGCAAATTAAACCATTGGCAATGAATACCCATTCATGATTATTTGTAACATTATATCAACATGGAAAACCAGAGAAAATTTATCTTCGGTAATTGACCCAAAACCAAACAATCACCATGCAATGACATTCAATTACATGCAATGACTGATTTTGCCTAACTGAACTTCGATTATAATCTATGTACCACTATATCCACTTGATCAATGCTTTCCGCCCAATTAGCTTCAGTATATACAGTTAATCTTCTCACTCATAAACTACCCCCAGTTAAAGAAATCAAAGGCAAGAAGATGTTTATAGGACTCACCTACGAGTGATTATAGTGTTGCATGTGGAATCCAGCCCCCCTCTTCCTCTGCTTCTTCTTCTTCGACGCTGTCTCTTCTGGTTCTCACTCTCTCTTCCACAACTCCCTCTCGGTTTCTCAGTCTCGTTTAGAAACGCAGAGAAATAGTGGGGTAGGGGATGGGTTGAGGTTTCTATTTAATGAGAAAACGTGTGTCTTCACTGTCCATTTATGTGAGAAACAGGTGGCAGTGTTCTCTTATTCTCTGGCCGAAATGGATATTAGCAAGTCAAGAGGATCTGTTTTGTCTTTGCTGTCCGAATAGATAAAGCAGGAGCTGAACGTTTTGACGTTGGGCCGTGGAGGAATAGACAAAGAATTGGAATAGTTGGGCTGGATGAAATAATGATATAATGGGTGGAACAAATGTACGTGCTTTGCTGTCAGAATTGATTAAAAGGATTGGGCAAATATATTATTTTTGAAGTGAAAAAGTTGGTGTTCTACATGTACTAAGGTCCAACGTATAATACCCCTATCTCCTATATGTTACTTTTCTTTCTAATATTAGACCAATGGACTACAACAATTATTTTCTCTAAAATCCGATTAGGCATATCCTTGACTCTTTTAATTAAACTTTGAATTTCCCCAAATTCATTTGGAGCTTGGGATAGTAAAATTACCATTTTACTAGATTGGCAAATAAATTCTAGAAATTATTCTAGGCCATAAATTATCCTTCATAATAGTTCTAGATCCTCAAAAATAATATAACAAAATTGTTTCCTAATTATTTGTCTTTAATCTTTATGGAAAAATAAGCCTTTAATTCCAAATACAAATTCTAAACTTCATTGAAGAAGAGCCACGGTACATGTGTGTTCAAATAGTGGGATGTTACACTTTCCAGTTTCAGGGTCAATATTCAAAAATACATAACTCTTAGTACACAACTCCAGAAATTAAGAATTACCTATCAAATCAAACCTTGGGATGTCTACTACATTTCTGGAAAATTTCATAATTTTTGAAGTTCATTTCACTACTACAAAATACCTAAAAGACGACCTAAAAAAGACCCAATTAACGTCCTTATTCTAAGGGACGTTGGGGAGAGCGAAGTTGTATAGCCCCATATGAGGCGACCTGAATGAGGCGACCTGAACCAAATCAGGTCGCCTATTTTTCATTTCAGGCGACCTGAACTCTAATTAGGTCGCCTCATTTCTGAATTTTAGGCGACCTTATTATCTATTCCGGTCATCTCTTATGATCCAAAGACGCCCTGAATTGATTTTCAGGTCGCCTTAAAGTATTTTTTTTTTTAAAAAAAAATGTGCTTGCTGTTTTGTTTGGCCAATTTGTTGCAAATGCTTCACAAAATAATTAAGCGCATATCTGACTATAATATATTATGACCGTATGAATTATATGTATGTGCATTCCATCAAAAGAAGGTGAAATAACAATGAATACGGTGGTTCAATAAGAAAATTGTAAAAGTGACTTCAACAAAAGAATTGGCTACACATACAAGATCATACAAGAGAATGACAATATATATGTTCTAATCGGTTGAGCAAAATCAATCAAATTCACAACTTAGCTTCCAACATAACCATGAGGATGCAAGAATATCAACAACTCCAAAGAGAAAATTTCAACATGCAGAGCCTAAGAAGGAAAGTTCAGGAAAGTCACCTAAGAAGGCAGTCAGAAACTTTCAGCAACTTCAACAACAGAAAAGAAAGAATGTATGACCTAGATTTTGGTTACTAAAACTAGACCAAAACAACAAACAAAGCACCACTATGACAACAAATTTTTCTCACATTTGGAGGCAATTAATCTCCAAAATTTCACAACAGCTTTCACAATTTAATGCTGCAATTAGATAGCATCAACATTCCCTTCAATTGGCAAATAACACTGATATGCGACAAGAGGCAAATATATATATAGCAATGACTTTTGAACACGAAGCTTAACAGAATTTCAAGGTTTGAGAATACAGAATTTAGCTCAACTCTAATGCTAAAGTGAATGAGAGCCACCTATTAATAATCACAGTACCACACAAGCAAATCAAACACCTCCCAAGCAAGAAGCACACATAAAACTTTCAGCAAATCAATTATGATGGTATGATTCAACAAAAATCTCAAGTCTTGGTTATTGGAAAATCAAATGCAGTAAGGTATAATGGCAAAATCAAACCTCATATGATGGTGATCTATTTCAGAATTAAACAAGTGATCTAACCTCATATTCACAAAGCAATTAAAGTGGCAAATTCAAGAGCAGCACCAATAATTTACATGAAACCGAAATCAGCACAAAGCCTTAATAAGTTTCACAATGACAATCACCCTAACAAGTAATGACTTGTCTATATATTCACATTGAGCCATGTTCAAGAAGATATCTAGCCATCATGTCTCGAATCGAATCGATGTCATCCTATGAGTACGGATCCTCAGTACGAAAAAACTGTAAATTGGAAAACAAGGTATAATTAACAACTGAAGTACCACAACAAAAAATATCATCATTTGAGGATCACGGAGCATTACGTACGTTTTACAAGCTAGTAGTACGTCCGGTGGAAATGATAGATTGCATCCAATTGATAACGTAGTATCCGCACTCAGTGTTCCCTGGTTGGTGATGGCACTATAAATCAAAAACAAATTGTTAAACAGAAAGCTACTGTGTTTCAGAAAAAACTTGAATTGAAACTACTTACTTTCGGATAAAACCACTTAGGTCCACCCCGCTCGTCGCTCCGGCAATAATGTCTATATGTCTTAAGACCCCTATCATTAAAATGGAAATTAGCAGACATAAAAACAATTAATTTAAAAAAAGAATCGATGATTTAGACAAAAATTTACTTACTCGGCAAACATGTTTTTGATATCCTCGGTTGGCCTGCCACCTATGGAATCGAACCAATAACATGCGTTCTTGGCGGGACAAACAACGCACAGGGTCCAATGACCACTACAACATATACATATTATATTAAACTAAGATAAAAAAGCATATAAGAATCTTATATAGACAAAAAAAATACGCACCTTTCATGTATTGGCGCTAGATAACAAGACGATTTTATGTCGCCCATTGTAAACCAACATAAATGGCCCTCCCGGCTAAGATATTGCGAGCCGAAAGCCGTGGATCCAGGACATAAGAATCCATACGAATCCAATTGGTCTCCCTTTTTGCATATGTCGTAAGGCGGACACTATGATCGAAATAAAATGATAAGTGTTGTTGACTATATTAAACAAAAAAAGAGTAGTGACATAATTAAAGGGTAAAAAAAACTTACAATATTGCAAGTTGAAGCCTTTGTATATCTAAACAGTCCATATGCATAAACTCTATCAAATCTTTCTTGTCAATACATATCGGATATGTCTTTTTTTCGCACCGACAATGCCCGGAGGCATCTCGCAAGCCTATAGAGACGATGTCTGGTAGAGCTCTCGCATTTGTGATAAGTATAGAAATCTGCCGCAGCTTGTTCATGCTATTGAAAACATAATAAACAGATTATGAGTGGGTTAGCAATTAAAATCAATCCTAAACCCTACTCATCGTCAATCAGTAATGTATTTCCTACCATTGGAGGTGTCGTCCCGACCTCAATAAGATGACACGGCCAAAGGATGAACGATGAGGTGGCAGCGTCTAGCGTGGGAACCTCCTCATCAACAATCGGGATGGCTGTCTTTTCTTCCCCCTCTCGCACACTTGTCAGAGTCACCCTACGTTGGTCTTGTGGAATTTGCATATTGTGGTGTGTGGTTTGTTCTGGGTAAACAAGACCATCTGCAACAATACACCGGTGTGGGTCATCCAAATATAGAGTGCAGGGTTGTCCCCCGTGGAGTGTGAGAAGGCTCGCCCGGGCTCGTCAATAAGTACATACGGAGAGTGATGAGAAGGTTCGCCAATAGGTACATCGGAGCGTGAAAACTTTCCTTCGCTTGGGAAGGCCGGGGATTCTGGTTTGAAGGTTGCGTATTTACCTTCCCTTGTATCATCTCCCTCATTTCACCCCGTAGTTGTGCCATAACCTCATCTACGAGGGACGCTCGAATTTTGGCTACAAGCTGAGGACTAGGGTTGTCATCGTCATGCGAACAACTCGAACGCCGTCCAAAGTATTTCGCGACACTAACTCCCCTCGGCTCCCCACAAACAGCATCAAGGTAATCAGGCTTCCCAATCGCGTGGACAAAATGTCCATCCGTGTACCGGCGTGAATGAACCTTGGGCGCTTTGCTTTCAAGCACATCTGTATCATAGGATTTTGCATAAATAGTAACTAATTAAATTCTAAAAATATGAAACAACCGAGGCTATTTAATACTTCTAATTTAACTACTTACAATCTTTGAAGTAACCTCGGCCACATCTTTATTTATGTATTTCTCGCCCTTCATCCTCGCATGACTATCCATTTTTTGTGGCGAGGAGGACGCTCATGGGCCACGGATAACGGTGGAAGGATCGGATTGAGTAGCTTCCTTCATTTTCGCAACTCTTCTTCCATCGGCCTCCGTTCAAGCTTCTTATAGCCACCCCTAAATATGCAATGTGGATACTTATTTCTCGCTTGCCTCTCTCTATTGGCCTCGACTTGT
The DNA here is from genome assembly GCA_019022655.1 of Acacia acuminata. Lineage (NCBI taxonomy): Eukaryota > Viridiplantae > Streptophyta > Magnoliopsida > Fabales > Fabaceae > Acacia > Acacia acuminata. The sequence continues at coordinate 631,919 of JAFJYI010000336.1, forward strand.
TTTTACGTGACACGAAAACAAATAAAATCGAGCCTTCGATGTCAAAAAGATTCAACTAAAAGATAAGATATGAAAGAAATTTTACAAGAAATTCGGGATTACGGCGTGACACCACAAACTCCCTCCGGTCCTCCGGAGAAATGTAATCATAGTCCCGACATGGGTCCTTGTCCCTCTTTGCCCCTCAATATACTTTCTAGTGAGCTTGTTCTTAAAGTCTTTCCAACGTATACGAACCTCGCCCATCCAATGCTTGTTCATGGCCTTATTGTTAGGCACATCATATGTTTCTTTGCAAGGTAAAAGAGAAGATATGAAAGAAATCAAGTGATAAAACTAAAGATACAAATGCATAAGATATCGAAAGTGAGATACCAAAAGTTGTGCCCAGATCAACTCCTTCGTTTTAGGAGGAACCAACTTCCAATGAGAGAATACAATGCGAACTTTGCTTCGAGCCGATAGCCTACGTAGCTAATGAAATTGTCTTCCTCTGGACCAATTGGATTCATATTGGCATCGAACTCCACATGCAGCCTCTTTTTCGACCGCCACGACGTGCAATTAACGCACCCATATGTGTGCTACCTCTACCCCTTCTCACCAGGTACATCATTCCCACCATTACCCGATGACTCGTCGAGCTAGACATATTCTGTTCATCAAAGACAAATGAATAATGTTAGATAGGGTTATTATTAAATAATAAACGAATGAATAAAATGAACTAACATGTTAAACCCGTACAAAAATAACATAGGACTTTTTCATAACTTAAGATCTTACTTTATATGGTTTCCCATATTCCTTCAGAATGATCCTTCCTTGGAGCATATTCTTCATCATCTACCAATTCTACTTCACGTGTTGTCGGTGGATTTGTTGTGAAAGGGAGTGTATCGTCCGGGTTCAACGATTCTTCACCATACGTCTGTTTTTTTTACTTTGAAGTACAATGGACATTTTGTTATTTGCGGGTCTATAACATAAAACACTTGTTTCGCCTAGCTTGCTAGAATGAATGGCTCGTCTCATGACCAAGTCTTTGAAGATCAACTGAGACAAATCCAAATTTAGGATCTATTACAAAAGCATTATTGTTAACCCACTTACATTTAAATAAAGCAACTTTGAACTTGGTGTAGCTCATCTCCCATATTTCTTCAATAACTCCATAATAGGCCATAGATGCTAACACCGGGTTTTTGTCTTTCGAACTCGAAAAGTGCATGGATTCAGCTTCAACCATCACCCCAGTTTGTTTTGCATAGAACTCCCGTCATCTTGGTCTTTTGTGTAGAAAGAATATCCGTTGATATCATAACATGTCCAAGTGATGACCTGATAAGAAGGCCGCCAGGCTAACCACTCGATTGTAGCCGACACACCGGTCTCGTGCAATACCTTCTCCTGGAACTACTTTATAAATGTCTTCTTTTGCTCATTAGCTATCTGCATGTCATTCTTCCTTGGATTCATATTCTTCAAACTCTTTTTGTGTTCATCAATGTATGGTTGAACTTCTTCCGTATTATTCAAGATGTACAGGTGTGCTTGCAACACCTCTGTACGAAGCATATTCTTCAGTTTGATTCCTCGAGTTCCCTCACTTATCCGCTTATCATGCTTTGAGATTGTAACGTCGACCCGATAGATAATCTTTTCTGAGAACTCCATAGCCTCTTCCACTACATATCTCTCAACGATTGAGGCTTCCGGTCGATAAGGATTTTTAGAATACCCTTTTAAGATCTTCATGTATCGCTCAAAAGGGTACATCCACCTTAGGTAAACTGGACCGCAGAGCCTTACCTCCCTTACCAAGTGCGCTATCAGGTGCACCATTATATGGAAAAATGCAGGAGGAAAATGCATCTTTAGTTGGGACAAAATAATATAACCCTCATTTTCCAATTCATCCAACTTTTCAATGTCAATGACTTTGTTACATATAGCATTAAAGAAAATACACAATTTTGTTATAGTGGTCCGCACTTCATCTTTCATAATGCCCCTAATAGCTCTGCGGTAATAGTTGTTGCATCAACACATGATAATCATGAGACTTCATTCCCACTAACTTCAAATCGTCTATTGAAACACACCTTCTCAAATTTGAAGAATATCCTTGTGGAACCTTAATGTCATATAGACACCCACACAAACTTTTTTTCTCCGCTTTTGATAGTGTATGATTTAGCGGCTCCATGTATGCCCTCTTACCATCATCCATTACTCGTGGATGTAACCGTTCTCTTATTCCCATATCAACCAGGTCTAGTCTCGCACTAATTCCATCCTTAGTCTTCCCTGGTATGTGCAAAAGAGTCTTGACAAGGCTATCGCAAACATTTTTTTCCACATGCATCACATCAAGACGTGTCTCACATCAAGACTACGCCAATATGGAAGATCAAAGAAAATTGATCTCTTCTTCCATATATTCTTCTCACCCGCAATCCTTTTCGCTTTACCCAATGTGACATTGATATGCATCACCCGACTATAGAATTCCTCTCCGGTTAATGCCTTTGGAACCGTTCTATGCTCAGGTAAGCCATTAAAACGCTTTCTTAACTTACGATATGGGTGGAACCGATCAAGAAACCTCTGTGATGAGGTAGACCGTTTTTTTCCATGCTTTAATTGCTGGAAGTTTGTGTCGGCTTCACATATTGGACATGCTTTATGCCCCTTCACATTGTACCTGCACAAATTTCCGTATGCAGGAAAGTCGTTGATCGTGGTAAAAATCATTGCACGCAACTTGAAGGACTCCTTCTTTTATGCATCAAACACATCTATGCCTTCCTCCCACAACTTCTTCAAATCCTCAACCAAAGGCGCCAAGTACACATCGATATTGTTACCAAAATGTTTTTGTCCGAAATCATCATAGAAAGCATCACATACTTGCGTTTCATACATAGCCGGGGAGGCAAGTTGTATATTACAAGGAGAACCGGCCATGCACTATGGCTACTGCTAAGAGTTCGATACGGATTGAAGCCATCTGTACAAAGCCCCAGCTGAAGGTTTCTTGGCTCAATGCTAAATTACGGGAACATTTCATCTATTTTCTTCCATTAGAGAGAGTCAGCCGGGTGCCGTAGATATTTTCCATCGGATATTCTCTCATCAGAATGCCATCTCAACTTCTTTTCTTGTTGCTTCACTAGTAAACGAGTACGCTTAAACCGAGGAATTATGGGAAGATACCACAAGGCCTTCAAAGGTTGCCTTTTTTTGTGTGATCTCCGTAACTACCACCTTTCTTCACTTTGTATCGTGAAGTTTTACACTTCGGACAATTACTAAGGCCTTCATACTCATTTCGTACAATATGCGTCATTAAGGCAACCGTGTATCTTTTTATACTCCATACCCATCGTAGATAAGATTTTCTTGGCCTCATACATACGATTTGGAAGTACATTATTATCGGCAACATATCACACAACAATTCAAGCAACGACGTGAAACCGCTATCGGTCCACCCACATGTTGCCTTTAAGTTGACCAAATGTAAGGTCCCGATCAACCGTGTATACTTAGTACACCCAGGGAACAAAGGTGTCTCGCATCACTTCGCACGCTATCATATTCATTCGGTTGTGCAAAGGATTCGACCTCAACATCATGAATCATTCTCTCCATTCCATCATCATCTACCTCAACTTCATTTTCGTAGGATGCATTGGGAGTTACCTTCTCACCATGCCATATCCACGTTGTGTATCGAAGGTTTATTCCATCACAAATTAGGTGGTCCCTTATATCAGCAATATCCCTTCGAACCCCATTTAAACAATTAACACATGGACAATAGTACATCCCATTTTTTGTAGCCACATTCCTTCTAGCAAATTCAATAAACTCTTCCACCCCATTCTCATATTCTTCACTAGTTCTCAAAGCATTCATCCAACTATGACCCATTTTATTACCACCTACGACATTTCCAACAACGAGTCAAGTTCATAACAATTTCAATAACAACATGCTTTCTTTTAAGAAAATTTCGGCAGCGTTTCCCCTTAAAAGTAAGACATCCCAAAATTTCAATAACAACCAATTTCAGCTTAATTCAACAAAACTTACTAACTAAAACAATTCAGAGCAATATCAACTATTAAATCCAACAATTTCATCAACTAACAGAACATTGGAATTATTCCTACCGACATATACTTCAATGGTAATGGAAATGGTAAACCATGAAGTCATCACTTTTTTAATCAAATTCACGTAGTTCATATGGCTAATAATAAAGGAAAGACAAACAAAAAAATCACGGATTTGGATTAAATACACTTAAACCAATAATGGTAATCCATGAAGCCATAACACAAAAGTGTTGTTCTCTCTCAAGAAGAATGCATCATATAAGGACAATATGTGTGTGTGTGCATAAAATGAAAGCAACCGACCTAATTTGGGGCGCAACCGTTTGCTTCAAACCTTTGACCAAGATTTCTCAGAGGTAGTCAAAAAAGACGAAGATGACTATCCTTTAATCTCTTCTCGTCTATATCTGCATTGTAACAATACAAAATTATAACATACAAAATCACATAATTAATCTCAAAATCAACAATATTCCACAAACATAAGGGTCCGTTTGGTTCAATTGCACACCCTTTGGTAATGCAATTGGGATTCTCGAGGAGATAGTGAAATGGGATAATAAAAATGAGAAAACATACAGTTTACTACGGCTATGAATAGTTTACTACTAGTCGATGAAGTTGATAAAAACAATGAAGTCATCAATGCAATTATGCATGATGTGGACACCAAACGATTGCGGGGAAAGCTAAGATCTCAAATCCTGGAAAGTTGTAACAAATCTCACAAAGTGCATTTAGAATCATAAGGATAATAAAACAAAACACATCATTGACTAAAATTCCTAGTGTCATGTTTCAAAGAGCAACAATAACCTTCGATGATTCACTAGAGTGGACTTAAGTCATATAATCTATCCATCATGAATTTGAATAAAGCATCACAAAATCCAATGAGAATGTACGAGTTAAAGACACAAATAACCAATAGCTTGCCATATAAACATATGATATCCTATGAAGAAAGACATAAAATGAATGTTTTTCCGCATTCCTTGATTTCCTCATAACTATGAAAAGAATAACAAGATGGCCCCAAAAACAACAGATATTGCAATAACTTGTTCATTTAATTCATTCTATTAGTACCATCCCTATGTCTTCCTCATAATCACTCGATTGAAGTTTATATCAAGCATCAACACCTCGAACTTAATTGCAGCCCTATCGTATGCTCGCATAGACAAACATCAACTTTACATTAAAATGAAGAATTTAAAATAACATTCTTCACTCACAACAGGATTACAACCCTCACCTTGTCATATCTATGCAAATTTATCAAATCCACCTAACCCAAAACCAATATGCTAAATCAAGCAACATAAAAACCAAAGAACCAAATGAAATATCCACTTTGAACTAAAACGTAATGCAAGTGATTATCCACTTACCTAAATAGACTGCTTCGACAATCCCCGCGTTCACAGAAAGAACGAACTAAGTGAACTGACAATATCAAACAACGTATAACACCAACACGCCAAATTTAGTATTAAATAAAATTTTTATTTATCCCATCTACCTATAGGACCCAGAATAATCGGCAATGTGATGCTCAAACTCCTATATAACTTTATTTAAGACGGACTCAACCAACTGGTTATCCTAAAGTTGTGGGTTTCAAAGCTTCACCAAAAAATTGTCTAGAATTCAAGAAATTGACCCCTAACAAATCACAAAACAAGATTCGTAAAGCAATTTTTGTAGAATGAGGGCAGACATTTTGAGAACAGGGGACAAACTCACCGGTGAAGACGAAGGGTCGCTCATTGAATCGAGGTAAGCGGGTGCGGCGGAAGGGAGTAACTCAACCTCATTGCTCAAAGTCGGAGGTGAAGAAGAACGAGGAGGAGGGACAAACCGGAGGGGCCGAATAAGCTAGGATTCGCAAGCACGGCGGTGTCCGACGGCGTGAGAGAGGAGGGAAGGAGGACGGAGATCGAAGGAGCTACGGTAAAAGAGGGCGACGACGGGCGATGGCGGAGTCGGCGGAGTGAGAGATGATACGGCGTAAGACGGAACGACCGGAGGCAAGGGTTGAAGAAAGTAGGGAACGATAGGAGGAGTGTGCGTGCGTGTCGATTAGGTTTATTGAGAATAGAAGCGACTGATTGGAGTTGGTCGCCTATTTTAGAAAATTGGCGACTGAATCCATTTCAGTCGCCACTATTTTAAAAGAGACGACTGAATATATTTCAGTCACCTCTTTTAAAATAGTGGCGACTGAATCCATTTCCTCGCCTCTTTTAAAATAGTGGCGACTGAATCCATTTCAGTCGCCACTTTTTAAAAACAGCGACTGGGAAATCTATTCGTAAAATACCCATATTCACCAAACAACTTTGAAATCATAAGGATGTTAAAGATGAAGCTTACTTGTCTTGAATCCTTGACTTTCTTGCAACTTTGCTACTTTGCACTCTTCTATCTTTCTTTTCAGCATTGACTTCAAATCACCATAAAAAATTTGTTTATTAGGGTCTTAACACTTTTGAAGAAGGTGGAAGAGAGTAGGAAGAGAAGCCACGAACACTTACCTTGTTCTTGCTTCTTGCATTTCTCTTAGAGTTCTTGCAAGATAGCTTCTTTCTCTCCCTGGATCTCTATGTATTCTTAAAATAAAAGTAAAATAATAATAATAATAATAATAATAATAAAAGAAAAAAGGCAAAAAGAAAGATATATATATATATATATTGTGGCAGGTATGCTACCACCATTTGGGTCAGGTGGTAGCTTTCCTACCACTGTTCATGGCAGAGAGTATTATTATTTAAAACAAAAAACAAAATCATTCCTAATCCAACGCTTCAACCCTATTATATATATGTATGTGCAATGTTTATGTGTGTAATAGTGTTTGTGTGTGTAATTAGAGAGTGAGCAAGAGAGAGATGGCGAGAAGGGAGAGCAAAGAGAAGGGAGCTTTTAATATACGTTATTTATTTTATAAGATTATTTAGGTAGTTAAATTAATTTATTTGCAATAAACTTTCTTCATAAAAGTTGTTATACATATTTTTCTCTTTCTAATGAAAGTAATATAGTATTGACTATTGAAAATTTTAGGATTTGAATATTGGCAAAGTTTTGAGTTTTGATAATAAAAGACTGTATATATGTAGAGTATAAGTAAAAGTACCTTCAATCGATTTATATTTGTTAGTTGGTTGTTGTGGAAATTTAAATTTATCTTCTATTTAAAAGAATTTAAGATTTATGTCATATAGTATATTTTTACCAATTAAATGAGGATTAAAGCATTTAGTTAGATTACTAGAGGTATTTTTAAAGGTTTAATCGGTTAGTTTTGGTAATCTTGAATTATATGAAATTATGAATTGAGATATTAAATTAGAGTTGACATGATCTTGATTATTGGAGATTTGTTTGATAAATTAGGTTATACTTATAAAAGGTAGTATTAAGTTGAAAAATTGGGATTTGAGATAATAGTTTAATTAATTAATTATTATTGTATTTGTGGTTATTTTTGTTAATTCTATTAACGAATAAATATATATTTATTTTTAGAGTGGACTTGATTTCTCCGACACTTAATATTTGTGTCAGAAACTTGAGGTAACTACTTTCCAATTTATCTTGTATACTTGTTGAGGTAATTATAAGCGTATGTTCATATATTTAAATGATATGAATATGTTATAATATGTTACCTATGAAAATGTATATATGTGTAAGATATTTGTTTGAGGATAAACTTTTAGTTGAGATGGCATAAATTGCTTATATTGTTATGATTAATATGTTTATACTGTTATTATGATAAGATTATGCATGGTACTGAATATTGAATGTGAGTATAAATTATTGATGTTGAAATTTGTAACATTGCATTGCATATTGAGGTGTACATGGATTGTGATGAGATATGATGGCAGGAGATTTATTTTATACCACATGGTATAGCCACCACTGAGCACGCAATGGATGGCTTTGACATTTTCAGGGCCCTTGATATCATCCTTATCCTTTGGCCAGGATATGGTCAACCCTTGGGGACAGTGACACCTTTTTCTCTTTGAAAGAAAGACAACCCATGGTCCGATATGAGTTCTGTAGCCTTTGGCCATCAACACTTCATCATTGGTAAGCTTGGTGCAATCTTGTGAAAGAGATTAAACCTATTATATTATAGCTCATGGGTTCTGTCAACGGTTATAAGGAGGTTATAAGGTTGGTTGAGGGAGTTTCATTTATATTAAATAATTTTGAACCATTAAATGGATTGGTAAACTACTAAGACCTATTGATATACGAAGGCATGATTGGTGCACTTAACTACCTTGTAGTCGTTCCCTCGTATACTTGTTAAATTGGATATGTGGTTGCGAGTCCTCGTGACTCATCCCGTCATTGTTTATTTTTCAAGTGAGAATCCAGGCGGTGTTACTAAGGGGAAGGCATCCAAGACTTGATTTGAGTAATCAAATCTTGTATGTATTATTTTGTTACATAAGCATAGTCTAATGTATATTGCCATACTTTAAGGCATTTTTGGTATATTGCATAATTTGAATATTCCGCTCCATTCTAAAATTTGTATAATGTAGAGCCTTTTGATATAATGACTAATGTGGAATAATTTATTATTGGCCGGACTTAAATATGTTTAAGTATAAAATAATTATCTAAATGATAATTATGGTAGGATGTTACACTCTCTCTCTCATTCGAAAATTTCAGCAAGAGAGAATGAAGGAATGAAGCCTTAAAATATTCCCTCCAAGCCCTACTTGCTCTCCAAGAAAAGTTGTGGCTTCTCCAACACACTTCTCTTTGATTTCTCTACAAGCTTTTAGAAAACATTGGCTTGCTTCATACTCCTCTTGCTTGCTTCATGATTGGCCGCAAATTTGGGGCTTGTGGGGGAAGATTTTGGTTCTCAAACTTTATTAATTTAAGTGTCTATGTGTCCTTCTCTTATGGCCAAGTCATGTCTTATTTTTCATAAGTTCTCTCTACGTCCTTCTAGATGTTGTATTGGCTCCTTCCATAAGCCAATTGTCTTGTCTTCTTTTTCTCCTTGGAGGCCGAAATTATAGGCTTATTTAGGAAGCTTATTTTGCCTTCTCAAACACTGTTGGATGATGTCATAGTTATTATGCAAGTATATGACCTAAGTATTTTCAAATCACATGTAGCTTCTCAAACAAGCCTCATGATGACTTCTAGTTATGAGAAAGGCTTCTTGAACACACTTCTTGTTTCTTTTCCTCTTCTTTGGCCCTTGAGCTCTTGGTCAAAATACTCATACAAAAGGGAGTGCAAAATGTCTTAAAATATGTCAAAAAAGCCTTTAAAAATCCCCCAAATCAAATACTAAAGTGCCCTTACAAAATGTCCTCTTAACTTGGCTTATTTTGTAAGTTTTGTTGACTTTTCTCTCTTTCTCTTTGCTTTGCACGAATTTAAGGGTTATCAAAGAAGCTTTTGAATCATCTTTTCATATTAATTGGATGCACATGTATCCCTCATAGCAATTGACCAAATTTATTTGACGAAGCTTCATTGGACAATTCCTCATCCTTCTCTTACGTTAATTATTTAGGGTTAAATGCCTAATTTGCCCCGGAAGTTTTGCTAAGGGGGCGCTCAGCACCCGGAAGTTTTTTTTGTACCAAATTTGCCCTGGAAGTATGAAAAAGGTACCAAATTTACCCCGGAAGTATGAAAAAAATAGCAAATTTGTCCCTCCGTTAATTTTAATTGTTAAGTTTAACTGAGTGTACACGTGGCATGCCACCTCATGACACGTGACATGCCACCTCATCAACCCAATAAGAGTTAAGTATTATTTTTGCCCCGGAAGTTTTCATTGAGGAGCAATTTTGCCCCGGAAGTTTTCATTGAGGAACAATTTTACCCCGGAAGTTTACAAAAGTAGCAATTTTGCCCTTCTTTCTCCCAATATTAAATTTGACTATTAAATCAGTCAAAGATCACACATGTCATGTCTTGAAAAAGTCAAACTTTGAGTCAGAGAAGGAGATCCTTGAGATGTTGAGCTCAAGGCAGCCAGAATTTGTGAAGTTGTGAAGTCAAACTGGTCACAGAAAGCATCACTTATGATCTAAGTAAATGATCAGTCTATACAAACTGCAGGGCCGGTCCGATTAAGCCCGAGGCCCTCCAGGGCCAATTTCAAATTTCTGGCTTATTTTTCAAGCCCAAGCCCTGCAGGACCAAGGCTTACCCGATTTTCTGACTCTAGCCCCTGTGACCAGTTCGGCTTCACAAACTCTGGCCGCCTTGAGCTCAACATGTCAAGGATCTCCTTCTCTGACTCCAAGTTCAACTTTTTCAAGGCATGACATGTGTGGTCTTTGACTGATTTAATAGTCAGATTTAATATTGGGAGAAAGAAGGGCAAAATTGCTCCTCAATGTAAACTTCCGGGGCAAAATTGCTCCTTAATAAAAACTTCCGGGGCAAAAATGATACTTTTGATTGATGAGGTGGCATGCCACCTCACATTTTAACGATCTATGTGGACTTCCGTCACCTTTAGGTAAATTTGATACCTTTTTAATACTTCCGGGGCAAATTTGGTACCAAAAAAACTTCCGGGTGTTGAGCGCACCCTTAGTAAAACTTTCGGGGCAAATTAGGTATTTAACCCAATTATTTATGTTAGAGAATAAACATGCATCATTAACTATTGACTTCATGAAGATTCCATACAATGTTTCCAAAATTTAATATCACCCTTCCTAAACTGGGTTGAGTCATCTACCTGATACAGGCTTATTCTCAAATCTCTAGGCCAAAAATTCAGGATATTATAGACTTGCTTTAAAAAAAAAAAAAAAGACAACTTGCATCGTGGTGGTGGCACGCACAATCAAAAGAAAAGGATATGAATTGTCAAGTGTGAATTCCACATATTCTGGAGCTTATCTTAAATCTCTCGTCGTATTTCTCGGGCTAGTGAAAACTTTGGCGTTCACGTAACATTCTTTGCGAAAAATGGTTATGATTTGTTAATTATTGGGTGGATAAAAGTTAGTTCTTTAAGGGTTTTTTTGGCACAAGGGAGGAAGTAGAAGAAAGGAAACATTTTTCTGCGTTGGATTAAAAAAGAAAAAGAAATTGAAGAGCCGAGGTTATAAAATTTTAACAAAACGATGTAAGGTTAAAGGGTAAGAAAAACTAATTAGAAATCTTTAGTCTAACGTCTCTAATTTTTTAAAATTTCAAAATTTTCTCTACCTCTTTTCAGTTAGCTACATACTGCTTTATCTACTGTTCTCATTGGCACATCCAATGAGATTCTTTCTATATGTTTGAATCACTTTTAATGATCTCCTACCATTTTCTTCTTAATAGAAGCCACTCCAACTCTTCATCTTATATATTCCTTATGAATTTTATCTTTTATTGTATAGTCATATATTCATCTCTCAAATAACTCTGGTGGTCTTTCTTCATTTAAACCACCCAACTTGAATCATATGATCAGCATCTCTATCAATTACCTCATCTATATATAATATTGAGCCCAAATTTTTGAACTGCTAGAGTAACAATTGAACCATAAACATATAACGATAATTATTTAAGTTTTTTCTATTAGGAAGAGATTAGTTTTTTGCAAATAAAAATAAAAATATAAAAAATAAGTAAATAATATCAACAGTTTAATTTTATTATATTGTATTTAGTGAGATAGATAGTACTTGCCAGGTAGTAAAAGATAATTCAAGATATTGAATGGTACTAAGAAAATTCTTCATGATCTTAAAAAATTATTTTAGGATTTTGAAAAAATATTTCAGGGTATTGATTGGTACTAAAAGGATACTAACCGATACTAAAAAAATAATTCAAGATCTTAAAAAAATATTTTAGGATATTGAAAAAAATTTCACAGACTTGATTGGTACTAAAAGGATATTCAGGATATTGAATGATACTAAAAAATAATTCATGATCTTAAAAAAAAATTTAGGATCTTGAAAATATATCCTAAAGTATATTTTTAATAGTAGTGAGTACCTAAATTATTTTTTCAAGATCCTAAAATAAATTTTTTAAGAAAATGATTTATTTTTTCAAAGATCGTTAGTTTTTGAAGTATCCTTTTAGTATCGTTAGTATCTTGAAATATTTTGTCAAGATCCTAAAATAAATTTTCAAGATTGTGAACAATTTTTTAGTACCACTCGATATCATTAATTATCTTTTTACTACCTGGGGTCATGCCCTTTTTTTTTTTTTTTTTTTAAAAAAAAGGGACCAAGTGTGTGCTTGGTGCCAAAATGTGCCCTACTACCGACCTTCTTCCCAACTACGCTCTTCTCATCTTTGTGACAGCAAAACGATGAGTGTCAAGTGGCAATCATCGAGTAGCGGGCGTCGAGTTTTATGCGACGCAGTCACAGTTAGTGTTTGAACTTTGAAGTCTACAATCTCCATTTATGGTTTCCTTTCCTCATTCTTATTGAGATTTCTCTATTTTCATTGATGATGTCTGGGTATAAACCAAAGATTTCCAATTCTTCATTTTTGTTTGGGTTAAATGGAAGATTTTGATTTGTGCTATGATTTATGAAACTAATTATTCCAAAGCTATTGGGGTTTGACCAAACCTACTCTGGTTCTTCTTCTGCCTAAGTTTTTACTCATTTAGGAAGATTTTGATTTGGGTTCTTCACCCTACCCCTCTTTTGCTTGATTTTTTTGCACATACTTGTTTTTTTTTCAAATGTGTAACAAATTCTAGTATGCAAAATTATTAGTTCGTAAAACTTAGAAGATGGATTTTCAAGCATATGAGGTACAACTTGTAATGATGAAAAAAATAATTAGATCCTTGTGTGGAAGAAGACCTTGCTCTTTTTATATACTTAGGCCCTGTTTGTTAGACGGATCTTGGGCGATGGAAAGGGAACTTAACAAGGTTCCCTCCAAAAAAACATGTGTGGGGTGCGCGTCTTCTGTCGACTACACTTCCTGTGAGTCTGAAAGTTCCATTAACCATGGGAAGGTTGAATCCCTCTGAAAGAGGCCGGAGAGTTGAAAAGTTCCCGGGAGGTTTATATTTGGGACAAAAAAGCCCCTTGAAAAAACTATACCTTTTTAAAACGATGAGGAGGGCGCGAGTTGGACAAAGCAGTCGGTGAAGAAGCTTAGAACTACAGGGAGCGTTGGAGGCGAAGGAGAAGTTGAACCCACAAGGAACTGAGCTGCAATTGAGGTCAGTATTCATTTGAAATCAATTTATGTGTGATTTACTGGTATGTGTCTGAGCTTGGGGAAGCCTTGTTGCTTTGAGCTATAGGAGACACATACATAGTTGAATGCATTGTAAAGCAATTTGCAGACACAGACACAGTTGATAAGCTTCCAGCTAGGGGATACAGACACAAACACATGCTAATTGAAAGTGAAGGAAATCACCAAGAGGGGGGGTGAATTGGGGATTTTAAAATTCTTTCGGATCACCCACACAACGAGATAATATCAAGGCAAAGTGGAGATAGAGAAGAAGAGCTTGACACGAGAAGATTTATACTTGGTTCGGTCTAACTCCTTGACCTACGTCCAGGTCCCGATCACTCGGGATTTTCCACTATCACTCAAGAACAATTACACACTCGTAAACGAAGGATGCTCCTCACTCTAGGACTCACTCCCCCTTACAAGCTGTAATTGCTTACAACAGATACACACTCTGTAAACGAAGGATGTTCCTCAACCTAGGACACACTCCCCCTTACAAGTTGTACTCTGATTTTCCCAATCTCCAAGTCACCTGACTTGAGATTATTACAATGAATGATTTACAGGGAAATAAACTCTCTCTAAGAGTAGATATGTTAAGCATCGAAGCTCAATGTATCAAAGATACAATCAAATGATAAAACAAGAGAAAAGACTGATAAATTCGTGTAGACTTTTACGTGATTGTCTTCTCTGCTGTCCAACTTCAAATCTTCATGTATTTATAGTGATTTGAAGCTTGTGAACGTTATAGATCCGTTGAGACATGAACCCATTCGAAAATATAGCTGTTGGAGTTATTCCAAACTCAAACTAGCTGTTGTGGTGTCTTGCTGAATGAATTCTTCAGTTAGGAGTATTTCCAGAATAAAATACTTCAAATTCGCCTCCTGGAATTTGTCTTATAAGGCTGAGATTAGCCTTTAGTTGGTGAAGACTTTGTTGCTTGTGTTTGGTGAGAAATCTGCCCAACATTTCCAGCTGTCTTCCATTGCTTTTTGTCTTTGAGGATAAGTTAAAGATAATTCAAATGACTCATGGACTTGATATTTGAATATTGAATCTGTTCAAGCTTCTGTCCATTGGAGCATTTCACAATTGATTATTCGAATCCTGTTGGAGAACATTGCAGTTGAACATTGATTCAAGCTCCTTGTTCAAATCTGCCTTCTTTTGCCATTTCTGGAAATTCTACATCAAACTTTGATTTCTGTCAAGTTTGATATAATCTCATGAGCAAACTTGTTAAGACAAGTTAGAAATGATAATAAGAAGTATTTAAATCATGTGGGTTCAATTCGCAGCTTGAAACTTGAAGCATTAATCAAGATATGCAAATCTGAGCTCATTTGCGTTTTTCTGTTCTGATGCACCAAAACTGGAGTTTTGCTTCAAAACTGGCGGTTTTGCACTGTTCACCAAAGCAAAACTGGAGGTGTTCATCCAAAACTTGCGGTTTTCAAATGTTGAAAAATGCTGATGCTCTCGGGTTGCCCAAAACTCGAGTTTTGTCCAAAACTCGAGTTTTCATATGTTCATATGAAAACTTGGTGAAATCTTTGTGAAACTCGAAAACCGGAGGTTTTGATCAAAACTGGCAGTTTTCAAATGTTTGAAAAATCAAATTCATGAGCTACATATCAAAACTCGAGTTTTCAACCAAAACTCGAGTTTTGCACATTTTGCAAAACATGTGGAGATGTTCAAAACTTGCAGTGATCATGAAAACTCGCGGTTTTGAAATTTGGAAAGTTCAGAAGCTCTGTCTGATGAAAACTCGAGTTTTGCCCCAAAACTCGAGTTTTCATGCACATCATGAAAAATCAAAACTCAAAACTGGAAGTTTTGCCCAAAACTGGAGGTTTTCATATACTCTGAAATAATAGTCAACTTTCGAGGGTCATAACTCCCTGGTCTGAACTCCGTTTTGGTCCATTCAACTCTTGATGGAAAGATCTATCTGTCTGCTTTCCAATGGCACAGATTTTACCTCAATTGGATTTGTATTTTGTGAGATATACTCAAAACATTGAAGCTGGGTCTGAAGCATGACGTGAACTGATGTGCCAACTTGTAAAATCCATAGCTCCTCCATCTGAACACCTTTGGGCATGAATTTTATGTCAAAATTACGTGTTGGATGTCTAGTTTCATATGCCACTGGTTTCGTCTCAATCCGATTCCTGGTTTGTGAGATATCATCAAAATACCAGAGGTCGCCCGTGCTGAACGTGAGACAGTGTGAAGCTGATGTGCTGATAATAGTTCAAAACTCGAGTTTTGCCCCAAAACTCGAGTTTTGCCCCAAAACTCGAGTTTTGCTAGTCCAGAGACCCAAAACTCGCGTTTTGCCAACTCTGCTGATCCAGTGCTCCAAAACTCGAGTTTTCACCCAAAACTCGAGTTTTCCTTGTCCAGAGACCCCGAGAGACGCCGTGAACACTTGATAACTCGAAGTTTTCCCTCAAAACTCGAGTTTTCTCCTATCGATGAGTAAATTACAGCAGCAAGGTAGGAAACTCGTGTTTAATACTTGGAGAACCAAGTTTGCTCATCCAAAACCTCATTCTTGTTTGTTTTAACTCGAATTGATCTTGGAGGCTTCTAGCATCAATATAAGAACTTGGATAATTAAATCTTCATTGCATACATCAAGTTCTTCCTTCTTCCATCTTCCAACTTGGTCATTCTTCATTATTGAACTTGGGCTCTTTATTCTTTGAAGCTTCTACCTTCTTCAATACCCAGAACATGATGAATCTTCATTCCAACTTCTATTTGATCATCAAGACTTCATGTATCACAACAACTTGAATGTTGTGCAATTTCTTCTTTCTTTAGTCTTTTCTCTTGATCAATCTCTCGCAAGTTCTTCTTTCTTTAATTCCTCATCTCCTTCTTGATTAATCTCTATAATTCAACTTGGATTAATCTACATTAAATACCATAGTTAGTCAAAGTAGGAGATAACTATATTACTTAATCTTTTTGCTTTAGTAATGGCATCTATATAAGACATCATCAAAACTAATCATAACCAACATTCTCCCCTTTTGATGATGGCAAATACCTTATGAAAAATATGTATGACTATGACAATACATTGGATGCAACATAAAACATTGGATGCAACATATTTTTCTTGCCATTCTCTCCCCCTTATTTGTCATTAGCAAAAAGTTGAAGTAAAGAAGAAATGCTTAGAGAGATATATATGAAACCAAATTAGAAAGAATCAAAGAAACTGATTTTCTCTCCCCAATTGAAATTGTTTTCATTATGAATATGAAATCAGATTGGAATGTTTTTATGAAAACAAAGTTGAAAGAATTTGGAGAGGTTTTCAAGACATCTTTCACAATTGAAGCATATAGATACCAAACATGTGCAAAATTTATCTGAATATAAAAAGTAGAGATTAGAAATGCTCATGTTGGTTTTCAAAATTGATGAACAATCTGTGAAGTCCATTTGCTGGCTGCATGAAACTTGGTTCAGTTGCTGTGGCCTGAGATGAAGTAGTGGTAGACTCTCTTCTTTTATAGAATGTAGTTCAACTTCAACCATCAAGGCATCCTTCCTTAATTTAATTGTTTCTCCTTGTAGTGCATTAAGGAAAGTTGAACACATGACAAAATCTCTTGCTTTAAATGAAGAACTTTCTTTGCAAAAGATTTGTTAGTGCAAGCCAAGTATCAAAGTATTCCTTTCTATAAGATATTTTCAAATAATAATGAAAGGAAAATATCATATTAACTCATCATCAAAACTAATAAAAGATAGTGAATACAAATGAGTATGCATACAAAGAATTTTCTTCAAATAAAAGAGAAGAGCTTATAGAGTATAAAACACATATGAATGTGAAGCTCCCCCTTAATGAATGCATAGCTAAAATGTGAAGCTCCCTTTCATGATACCAAATAATAATGAGACACTAAATGTTATGAGATTTGGAAAAATCTTTGCTCACAACATGGTACCTTAGATTTAAGAACTTTCAAGTTTACTTGGGTGGACTTGAAATTGATAAAATGAAATCACTTATGCTTTCTATGATGATAAAAGAGTTTAAAGCATAAGGATCATTTTAAAAATGATTTTGCTTAGGCTGAACTTCATGGAATAAAATGGAATGAAATCAAGTTAGCCTAGCATGATTATGGTATATACGTAATACAATACCTCACTTGAGTAATATCGTAATTACTCAAGTTATAATCCTTTGTAGTCCATAGATGCATTATTGGATAGCTATTATCAATTATTCTGAATGCATCTTAGAAGCTGAAAACTTGAATGAGCTTTGTATAGGATTAGTTTCTGCTCATAGCTTCTCATGCACAATTCTTTTCAGTCTGAATGGAGTAGAAGCTTCTTTCTCAGTTTGCTTCTCAAACTCCATTTTTCTTCCTCTTGAGTGTTGGAGGTTGTAGAGCCATTATCCTCAGGATTTTGTTGGAGAGGATGAGAGAACTGGATGTCAAAGATGTAATGAGAATCTTTGACCTTCTGAGTGCAAAACTCGAGTTTTCACCCAAAACTCGAGTTTTCATCTGTTTGAAAACTTTGCTCATTTTCTGACCCGACATCGCAAGGCCCAAAACTCGAGTTTTGTCTCAAAACTCGAGTTTTCGCTCTTTGTCAGCAAAAACTCAGAATGTTAAATATCAGACTCGAATTCTCTTCTGTTGCACAAGTCAGGATACTCTCTGATTGTCACGAGCTCGAGTTCATCCTGGCAGGCTCGAGTTTACTCCTCTTGACAGTAAACTTCAGCAGGATTTCAGAGAATTTAAACAAGATAAACATCCCGCATGAAACCACATCTAGATTCTCCAATGCTTAAGTTAGTGATTAGTTAATCATCAAAACACATAACTAACATTAAGTGGAGGCAATTCACAATTCATTGGGATTGACCATTCCCAAATTTTCTTCTTATAAAACTGAATTGCTACTAGATGAGTATGCTACATTCAAGCATGGAGTGTATCACAAATAACCTTATCTATTTGATTCATAGCACTAAACATACAGATAAGCAGATAAGTGATACCAAGAAAAATCACTTTACAATGACAATTTGTAAATACATTCAAGTAGGAAAGTATGTCATTAATATGAGCTTTTCATAAACTATGCAAATAGTTTTCAATATCTCAAATTTTCTTTCAAATCAAGATGATGCTTTATAAAATTGAGATGTTGATATGAAAACTCATCTTTGAAGTTATGTTCGAAAATCAATGCATATTAAATTCCAATTTGAAATATCATTTGAGTGTAATCAAATCATGCATATTTTCAAAAACATTGGAATGCATTTTCAAAACATAGTATGAATTGTAATTCAAAAACAAGTTTTTGAATTGTGCATTTCAGAAACTTTAAAATCAGAAAATTATGCACAAATTCACTTGTGATCCATTAGCAATCTGAAAAACATTTTGAAAGACATAAATGATTGATTGCTTAATGGAATGCATCATTGGACAAGTATTCAATACCCAAATATATATATTTCACATAAGCACAGTATAGGGTAAGGTTAGATGTCACCGTAATTCCTCTTGTCCTTGTAGAAACTTGCTGAGATGAATTGATGCAGATAACTTCTGCTTTGACATTCATCATCAAGCATTGCTTCTTCAGCTTCTTCAAGAGTCCAAATATTTTGCTATATAGTTGTTCTCTTGATAAGCTGTCCTTGATCCTACAATCCTGTTTATAAGCTTTTTCTCTCTTGGTATCCAATCTCGTTTGGATCCAATCGTTGTTAGCTTGTAGGAACAATATTCATATGCTCCAAGAATACATTCAGATTATGATAATTGAGCATAATGAAATAAACATGATTTTATGCATAAAAGATATATTTTTCAAATCATTTTGCATGCATAAAGTGTTAAGCTGCTGAACATTGTAAACAATATATAAATAAATCTGTCAAATAGATTTTCAATTTCAAAAATCGTTTTCAATGTTCATTCCTAATATCCAATGCGTAAAACCTTAAAGATTGTTACTAATAGCAAAGACGGAGGTTTTACCATTGTGTACCTTTTAACTTAGGTACTTGGAGGATTGGCTTTGCATACCCATTGTCTCTTAGGTGTCCGCAAAGTCTTTACAAAAGGTACAGCTTCAAGTATCTCCCATTTGATACTTGAGAGGCTCTCTTCTTTGGCACATAAGGGATTCTCTCGATTCTTAATCCCTTTATGTCCATTTCTCTTAGAACGCACCGCACAAACAAACCAATGAGATGGACATTTTGGTACCCATTTATGCTTGGGTCCTTCTGGGTTAGTTTGAACCTTAGGGAAAACATATGTTCCCTTTGGTACCCATTGATAATTGCCTACAGGTTTATCTCTCCTATCTTTCCTATGAAAGCATGATGAAGTATTGTGACCTTTTCGGTTACAATAGTTACAATGTGCAAAGGGATTTGAAGTATGAACAGATTTATGAAAATAATTCAAATAAGATTTTTGTCCATGTTTCTTCTTCCCTTTCTTCTTATCAAAATCAGGTTTATAACCAATCCCTGATTTGTCATTTGTGAACCTTTGCTGTTTTAAAATAACTTTGAGCATTTCACTACCTCTAGTGAATTTCTCAAGAGTTTTTGTAAGATATAAATTTCTCTTCTCTAAAATACAGCAATTGTCACAAACCTTTTCTGAAATATTTTCACAATTATTTTCAAGAATGTTTTCAGAAACAGAAACAGAAGAAGTAACATTCTGAACTTGTTCTCCCAGCAATTTAATTTTCTTCTTAGATGCAATGAACTCTTTTGCAAGTTTTTCAAATTCAGAATATAGTTCATTGTATTCAGAAAATAATTCATCATAGGAAGGTTCAGTGTCACTTACCTCATTATCATTTTCAGATTGTTCTTCAAAGAACTAGGCAAAGATTTGCTACACCTTCCTCATCACTTTCTTCATCGAAGAGTCATCTCCCCATAAGGCAGACATATAAGCTTTCTTCTTGAGGTGGTTGGATCTTGCCTTTCTCTCCTTTTCTTCACTTTCAGTTGAGGGCATTGAGCTTGATATGACCCGGCTTTCCACACTCGTAGCAAAAGATTTGATCTTGTTCGTTGCTTGAAGTTGCTCTCTCGAAATCTGTCTCTAAAGGATTGATCTTTCTTATAGAATTTTTTGAATTTTCGCACAAGCATAGCCATCTCTTCATCATCTTCATCTTTCTCATTGGGTTTTTCTTTCACAAAGATTCAAAACAATACCTTTGCTTTTATTGTCATGAATTTCATTCAGGCCCTTCTTGAATTTGAGCTTGCCTTCATATTCGATAAGCTTCCGAATAGAGCAGCTCCGATTGCATTGATTCTCCACGGGCTTCTTCGATTGTTGTGACTTTGGCTTCCCAATCTTTAGTGAGGATATTCAGAATTTTCCTCACTTGGACAGATTGATCATAGACTTTGCCCAAGGCTGCAAGTTGGTTGACCAAATGAGTAAACCTGAGCTGGAATTCGCCAATGGATTCTCCAGACTTCATACGAAATAAATCATATTCAGTCATGAGAGTGTTAACTCGATTTTCTTTGACTCCAGCTGTTCCTTCATAGGCTATTTCAAGAGCATCCCACATAGCTTTAGCAGATGGCAAAGTGCAAATTCGAAAATACTCTTGTTGGCTAAGAGCACTTTGTAACATGTGGATGGCTTTCATGTTGAGAGTGACTTGCCATCTGTCATTCTCATTAAACTCTTCTTCAAGCTTAGGAGTTCTAACTCCATCTTCAAGCGAGGATGGAACATAATTTCCTCTTTCGAATACTCTCCACAAACCATATTCAGATGCCATTATATATACTCGAACTTTGCCTTCCAAGAGGAGTAATAATTTCCATTGAAACCTGGTGGTCTATTGATTGAAGCTCCTTCGGGTAGAATTCCTTCCATTGGATCTTTGATCTAGGATGTTAATCCTTCAAATAGATAACCAATGCTCGATACCAAATGAAAGTGAAGGAAATCACCAAGAGGGGGTGAATTGGGGATTTTAAAATTCTTTTCGGATCACCCACACAACGAGATAATATCAAGGCAAAGTGGAGATAGAGAAGAAGAGCTTGACACGAAGATTTATACCGGTTCGGTCTAACTCCTTGACCTACGTCCGGTCCCGGTCACTCTGGGATTTTCCACTATCACTCAAGAACAATTACACACTCGTAAACGAAGGATGCTCCTCACTCTAGGACTCACTCCCCCTTACAAGCCGTAATTGCTTACAAAGTATACACACTCGTAAACGAAGGATGTTCCTCAACCTAGGACACACTCCCCTTACAAGTTGTACTCGATTTTCCCAATCTCCAAGTCACCCGACTTGAGATTATTACAATGAATGATTTACGGGAAATAAACTCTCTCTAAGAGTAGATATGTTAAGCATCGAAGCTCAATGTATCAAAGATACAATCAAATGATAAACAGAGAAAAGACCGATAAATTCGTGTAGACTTTCTCGTGATTGTCTTTCGCTGTCCAACTTCAAATCTTCATGTATTTATAGTGATTTGAAGCTTGTGAACGTTATAGATCCGTTGAGACATGAACCCATTCGAAAATATAGCTGTTGGAGTTATTCCAAACTCAAACTAGCTGTTGTGGTGTCTTGCTGAATGAATTCTTGTTAGGAGTATTTGCAGATTTGAATAAAATACTTCAAATTCGCCTCCGGAATTTGTCTTATAATTTGAGATTAGCCTTTAGTTGGTGAAGACTTTGTTGCTTGTGTTTGGTGAGAAATCGCCCAACATTTCCATTGTCTTCCATTGCTTTTTGTCTTTGAGGATAAGTTAAAGATAATTCAAATGACTCATGGACTTGATATTTGAATATTGAATCTGTTCAAGCTTCCGTCCATTGGAGCATTTCACAATTGATTATTCGAATCGTTGGAGAACATTGCAAGTTGAACATTGATTCAAGCTCCTTGTTCAAATCGCCTTCTTTTGCCATTTCTCGGAAATTCTACATCAAACTTTGATTTCGTCAAGTTTGATATAATCTCATGAGCAAACTTGTTAAGACAAGTTAGAAATGATAATAAGAAGTATTTAAATCATGTGGGTTCAATTCGCACTTGAAACTTGAAGCATTAATCAAGATATGCAAATCTGAGCTCATTTTTTTTTCTCGTTCGATGCACCAAAACCGGAGTTTTGCTTCAAAACCGGCGGTTTTGCACCGTTCACCAAAGCAAAACTGGAGGTGTTCATCCAAAACTTGCGGTTTTCAAATGTTGAAAAATGCCGATGCTCTCGGGTTGCCCAAAACTCGAGTTTTGTCCCAAAACTCGAGTTTTCATGTGTTCATATGAAAACTTGGTGAAATCTTTGTGAAACTCGAAAAACCGGAGGTTTTGATCAAAAACGGCAGTTTTCAAATGTTTGAAAAATCAAATTCATGAGCTACATATCAAAACTCGAGTTTTCAACCAAAACTCGAGTTTTGCACATTTTGCAAAACATGTGGAGATGTTCAAAACTTGCAGTGATCATGAAAACTCGCGGTTTTGAAATTTGGAAAGTTCAGAAGCTCTCTGTCTGATGAAAACTCGAGTTTTGCCCCAAAACTCGAGTTTTCATGCACATCATGAAAACTCAAAACTCAAAACTGGAAGTTTTGCCCAAAACTGGAGGTTTTCATATACTCTGAAATAACAGTCAACTTTCGAGGGTCATAACTCCCTGGTCTGAACTCCGTTTTGGTCCATTCAACTCTTGATGGAAAGATCTATCTGTCTGCTTTCCAATGGCACAGATTTTACCTCAATTGGATTTGTATTTTGTGAGATATACTCAAAACATTGAAGCTGGGTCTGAAGCATGACGTGAACTGATGTGCCAACTTGTAAAATCCATAGCTCCTCCATCTGAACACCTTTGGGCATGAATTTTATGTCAAAATTACGTGTTGGATGTCTAGTTTCATATGCCACTGGTTTCGTCTCAATCCGATTCCTGGTTTGTGAGATATCATCAAAATACCAGAGGTCGCCCGTGCTGAACGTGAGACAGTGTGAAGCTGATGTGCTGATAATAGTTCAAAACTCGAGTTTTGCCCCAAAACTTGAGTTTTGCCCCAAAACTCGAGTTTTGCTAGTCCAGAGACCCAAAACTCACGTTTTGCCAACTCTTGCTGATCCAGTGCTCCAAAACTCGAGTTTTCACCCAAAACTCGAGTTTTCCTTGTCCAGACCCGAGACGCCGTGAACACTTGATAACTCGAGTTTTCCCTCAAAACTCGAGTTTTCTCCTATCGATGAGTAAATTACAGCAGCAAACTCGTGTTTAATACTTGGAGAACCAAGTTTGCTCATCCAAAACCTCATTCTTGTTTGTTTTAACTCGAATTGATCTTGGAGGCTTCTAGCATCAATATAAGAACTTGGATAATTAAATCTTCATTGCATACATCAAGTTCTTCCTTCTTCCATCTTCCAACTTGGTCATTCTTCATTATTGAACTTGGGCTCTTTATTCTTTGAAGCTTCTACCTTCTTCAATACCCAGAACATGATGAATCTTCATTCCAACTTCTATTTGATCATCAAGACTTCATGTATCACAACAACTTGAATGTTGTGCAATTTCTTCTTTCTTTAGTCTTTTCTCTTGATCAATCTCTGCAAGTTCTTCTTTCTTTAATTCCTCATCTCCTTCTTGATTAATCTCTATAATTCAACTTGGATTAATCTACATTAAATACCATAGTTAGTCAAAGTAGGAGATAACTATATTACTTAATCTTTTTGCTTTAGTAATGGCATCTATATAAGACATCATCAAAACTAATCATAACCAACACTAATGTTTTTTATATGCTAGTGTATTAATGAGACACGGACATTGTTTAATGATTTGCACAATTGAATGCATTGGCAATCAATTAAAATAGGTTGTTTGTTTGTGTACAATGTCTTTTGTGGTTTTGTGGATGATAAATGTGGGCATAATGTGAATTTTGTTTACATATGAAATCGAATGTTGGGTGGTGGTGTGTGGGCTGTAAATCAAAATTGGATTTTTAAATCTGTAAAGTTGAAATGAAAATGAGAAAGCAAGCACAATACGTGGTATACAAAATTAACACAGTTGAAGTATATAAGACATGGGATGTTAATTCAGTGAGTGTGATGTTTCATGTTGGGTCATAAGTAGTGGTGTAAATTAAGCAGATAAGATGAAATATAGAAATGTTTCAATGTTAAATAGTGGTAGTTTGTAAAGAAGGGTAATAGATTATGATAAAAAGGAAATCAGTGCGGTAAAAAATTGTGTAGGTATGGAGCCAAATTTACAGGAAATGATTAGAATGTTGGCTGGGTGCTTAGCTTCACTTCCAGTAGTTAGGACCTTGCTTGTGACGATGATAGTAGCTGTGGGAGTTGGTAGATCGAGGAACTTATCGGATAGGACATTTAGATTTTCTTTTCATGCCAAGAAAGTGAATTCTAGGGCAATGATCTATAGTAGTGACACAATTTGCTTCAACCAAATTAGGATGTACCGGCAACGTTTGATAAGTTGTGTCACATGTTAGACACAATGGCGGATTGAGAGCAACTAAACATATGCTAGTTGATAAGCAAGTGGCTATGTTCCTTCACATATTGGCCCATCATGTGAAGAATATGTTAGTTATGCTTAGTTTTGATGATGACAAATATGTCTATCAATATTAAGAGCAAAAAGTTTTCATAGTACATTTACCTTGTACTTTGACTAATGTTTGTATTTAATGTTGATGTGAAGTTTAATAATGAAAAATAGTCAAGAAAGGAGATTGAAGAAGGAAGAACTTGCTAAATATAATGAGAATATCATTTTTCAAGTTCCTAGATTGACACTAGAAGTCCCCACGATGATATGGAAGTTGGAACGACTCAAATCGGAGTTAAAATAAGCAAAATCAAGTTTTGGGATGAACTAACTCCAGCCAGGATGTCTAGACTCGAGTTAGAATGCTTTCTACAGTGTTTTTGGGCTAGGAGTTTGTTGGTTATGTTTAGTTTTGATGATGTCTTATATAGATGCCATTAAGAGCAAAAAGATTGTATATCATACTTATCTTGTATATTGACTAACTACAATATATTTGATGTAGATTAGTCCAAAATGAATTATAGAGATTAATCAAGATGAGAGATTGAAGAAGGAAGAACTTGCTCTATAGAATGAGAAAATCATCATACAAGTTCCTAGATTGATTCTAGAAGTCCCCACGATGATATGGAAGTTGGAACGGCTCAAATCGGAGTGAAAATAAGCAATTTCAATGAGCTAACTCGAGCCGGAAATTTACCTCGAGTTAGAACATCTAGCTACAAGTGTTTTGGTCATCTAGGATGTTTACCTCGAGTCACACAACTCACCACCTCGAGTCGTGGTGATTTCCAAGTGATTTTCGCTCCCGGGCATGTTTTACCTCGAGTCAGGACCTATTTACCTCGAGTTTTTGGTCTCGAGATGTTTACCTCGAGTCAAGACATTTTTGCCTCGAGTTTTCACTGTTTGGGATGATTACCTCGAGTCGTCACTTACTACCTCGAGTTAAAGTGCACTTTCAGCAACTCGGTGCACTCGTTCCACGTTCAGCTTGGGCGACCTTTGGTAATTGGATGATATCGCTCAAACCAGGAATCTGATTGATACGAAAATAGTGGCATATGAAACTAGACATCCAACACGTCATTTTGATATATAATGGAAGCCAAAATGAGTTCATATGAAGGAGATATGAATTTTACAAGTTACCACAAACATCACCGTCACAGTCAGAACCAAGCTTCAATGTTTTGAGTCTATCTCACACAATAAAAATCCAATTGAGCTAAACTCGGTGCCATTGGAAATCTGACACACAGAGATTTCTATCAAGAGTTGAATCAACCAAAACGGAGCTCAGACCAGGGAGATATGGCCCTCGAAAGTTGACACACGTGTTTCTGGAAACAATTCAGCACAGCCTCGGGTTTCTGCCTATATCTCACTTTAGAGAGCACTTTTTACCTCGAGTTACGAGTCTACCTCGAGTTTTTAGAGCATGACAAAGATTGAACAATGGAGAGAGGTTTTACCTCGAGTCGAAGCTCCACCTCGAGTCAAATGGCCTTCCCGAGAGTTTGAACAATGGAGAGCAGTTTTTAACTCGAGTCGAAGTGTTGCCTCGAGTCGATAATGTAGAAATCAATTTCAACGATGGATTAACTCGAGTCAAGTTTCCCCAACCTCAAGTCTCAATCACTTACAACCAACTCCAAATGGATTCTCGTTACAAAGCAACCGGAGTTAATATTTTTGCCTTGAGTGTCCAGTTTAACTCAAGTCTCCATATTGTCACCTCGAGTCACGAGACAAACCTCGAGTCATCACTCCTTCCACCTTGAGTCTCGTCATTTACGAAATACATTTTCATTACGTAAACTCGAGTCAAGTCGCCTGCCTCCAGTCAAAATCCTACCTCGAGTTTCCATAAGTTCACCTCGAGTTAATAAGCCTCCTCGTTTGTGCATTTTGGATATTAAAGATTCATTAACTCGAGTCTCTGGTGATCTCGCTACCTCGAGTTATCTCTTCCTCTCGTTTTAAAGAATTCATATTTGCAATTATGATTCTCTTGAAGAACAACAAGATGATTACCAAAAGATCTTATACTACTTCTAAACATCATTCAACATTTATTGTGATATCATTAATCATAATGTTGAGTGATTTTCGATGATTTAGCAACGGTCGCAATAAGTTCCGTAAAACGAAGACGACCGTGAGACAACGGATTGAATCCAATTAAGGTGAGATTGGTGCGAATGGTTAAATGCTACCAACGGTCAAAATCAAACAGACGAATTCAAATCCTACCAACGGCTATTTCTTCAACTATTATAAATTCACGAAGAAGAGAGTTCATCTACACGAATCAGCACATACACAGAAAAAGAATACAAAGTGTTCAATCTCTATTCTGTATATATCTTTAGATATCATTGAGCTTCAGTGTTCATTATCTATCTACTCTGTGAAAGAGTCTTATCATTTGTATTACAATTCATTCAAATCTCAAGATAGAGGTATCTTGAGTGTGGGTGTACAATTACAACTTGTAAGGGGAGTGAGTCCGAGAGTAAAAGGATCATCCTTCGTTTACGAGTGTGTAATTGTGTCTCGAGTTATTTGGTTACAACTTGTAAAGAGGGGTAAGTCCTAGTGAGAGGATTACTTGAGAGTTACGAGTTTGTAATCAAGGATTGAGATAGTGAAATCCCGAGTGTTTCGGGATTTGGGACGTAGGTCAAGAATTGGACCGAACCAAGTATAACCTCTTGTGTTCATTGCTCTTCTCTCTATCTCTGTTTTAGCAATTAGCTAAAGAATTTTCATAATCACCTATTCACCCCCTCTAGGTGATATTCCACCTTCAGAGTTGACTCGATCCAGGGAACCATTGACTCGAGTCAAGGTGATCTTCAGCAACTCTGTTCACCTCTGTTTCACATTTCAGCTGGTGAGGTCTGGTATTTTAATTATATCTCTCAAACCATAGATTGGATTGAGGTGAAACTTGTAGCATATGAAACTAGACTCCCAATGCCTCATTTTGATATATAATTCAAGCCAAAATGAGTTCGGATCAAGGAGTTATGGATTTTACAAGTTGGAACATCAACTCACACCACACACAGACCAAGCTTCAATGTTTTGAGTATATCTCACAAACTAAAAATCCAATTGAGCTGCAATCAGTGCCATATGGAAGAAGACTCAAAATAGGTTTCATCAAGAGTTGAATTAACCAAAATGGAGTTTAGACCTGGGGGATATGACCTTTAAAAGTTGACACACATGATTCTGGAATCAATTCAGCATAGCTTCGGTTTTCTGTCTATACACACCAAATGAAGTGAAATCAATTCCATATGAATCTAGACTCAACAAGTGTTTCATAGAATTTGGAAGCAACAAAGTTCAAATCAAAGATCAAAGAAAACTAAAAAAGAACAATTTAACTCGAGCCAGACAATGCACCTCGAGTGTAAGTGGAGACCGAGAGTTAGACACTTTGAGAGAGGTTTCTACCTCGAGCCAACGAGTGTGCCTTGAGTCAAATGGCCAACCCGAGAGTTTGAAGAATGGAGAGCAGTTTTTTGACTCAAGCTAGGAAGTGGTAACTTGAGCCAACACAACTAATACAGCACGACAATGAAGAATTCACTCGAGTCTCTTCAATTGCAACCTCAAGTGGGTACAAACTCGAGCCAATGTTTGTGTGCCTCGAGTCAAATGTTTCTGAAGCTAATGGATCAATTGATGATTGCCTCGAGCCGGGACTTTGGTTGCCTCGAGTTTGGCCATAGACTCGAGCCAAGGATATTTATGCCTCGAGTCAATATTCTTCGACTTCATTTCGCATCTTCAAAGTACTCCGGACTCGAGACAAGGATCTTCTTTGCCTCAAGTCGGACAGTGTTGTGATCAGTCTTCTCAATTTTAAATGATGGATTGACTCAAGCTAGAGTTTGTTTTAACTCGAGCCAACTGCAAGTCAGAGAGCAAGGATCTTTGGAGAAGACTAATTGACTCGAGGCAGAATGCGATTTAACTCGAGCCAACATTTCTCTAATTATAAATCACTGTGTTCGAAAAGCTTGATTCTCTTGAAGAACATCCAGATGAATTCCAAAAGATCTTATACTACTTCTTGACATCATTTATATCATTTGTGTATAAGTTTCAGCTAATTCAAGTTTGAGATAACATCAAACTTGACAGAAATCAAAATCTGTAAAATGAAGATGAAGCTTGATGCAGATTTTTAGAAATGGCACAGAAAGCAGAATTGAACGAGGAACTTGAAGAAATGAAGCTGAATGCTCAACTGTAATGTTCTCCAATGGATTCGAATGTCCAACGGTAAAATGCTCCAATGTACAAAAGCTTCAACAGATGCAATATTCAAAATATGCAAGTGGATGACAGGCTGGAAAGAAACTCAACAACGCAGACAACAAACCCATACCAGTAGAAAGTGTCGAGCATCAATATTCTAAGTTATCTTCAAGACAAGACCACATGGAAGATAATACTTGAAAATTACTGTCCATGACATTCAGATTTCTCAAACGGACAGAATTCAAATATGCAACGGTCACTATTCATTTCTACAACGGACGAATGCTTCAATGGATCAATATCAATTGTCTATAAGTAGAGACACATTCAAGACAGAGTAGAGCGACATGAGCTTACAGCTTCAAAATGTCAATACTCTGATATTCACTTACCCTCTGTTCTCAATGCTTATATAGTTTACCGTAGAGAGTGAGATGATAGATTATGTACTTCAGTGTTTATTCATTCACTTCTGAGATAAAAGATTTATCTGTAAACATCTATCTAAGAGTTACTCAAGATTGGGTGATCTTGAGTGGGAAACCCATTGTCTTGAAAGCAGCTTGTAAGGGGAGTGAACCCTAATGAAAGGGTTGCTTCGAGTACAGAGTGTGCAATCAAGTGGGCGTATTGATTACAGCTTGTAAGGGGGAGTGGATCCTAGTAAGAGGATTACTTCGAGTACAGAGTGTGTAATCAAGTTGAAAGAAGATAGTGGATTGAAAATCTCAAGTGAAGCTTGGAGATTGGACGTAGGTCAAGGATTGGCCGAACCAGTATAAATCTCTGTTTGCATATTCTCTTCCCTAAACTCTTACATTTCCAGCATATATGTTTGAATGACTGACTATTGCATTATAAACTATTTCTGTCATTCGAACTACCTTTAGTAAGTTGTAAAAAGATTTTCAAAGTTATCTAAAGTTTTATCAGACACCCAATTCACCCCCCTCTTGGGTGATAGCCAGGTCTAACAGAATAGAGTCATTCAGTTTGAGTTTGAAAGGTCAAGAGAAACCATTAGTAGATACTTCAAACTAGTGCTCAATGCTACCATTAGACTTTAATCATTGGTTTTAAAGAAACTAGAGCCAATTCCGGAGGATTCAAATGATCATCGTTGGAAGTGGTTCAAGGTATGTACATTATGTTATTACGTGAGTACTTTAATTGAGTATTAAAAGTGTGGATTGACCTTAAGCATGATATTGTTTTTGTCATTTCAGGGGTGCCTTAGTGCATTGGGTGGTACACATATACATTTTCAAGTCCCTGCAGAACACAAGGGGAGGTACCAAAATAGAAAAGGAAAGGTAACAACTAATGTCCTTAGGGTATGCTCACCGGATGGTCAATTCATATTTGTTTTGCCTAGGTGGGAAGGCTCAGCTGCTGATGAGAGGGTGTTGAGAGATGCTATAAGGAGACCACATGGGCTGAGAGTACCACTAGGTATGTGTGTAAGGGTGTGCTAGTTGGTTACAATTAAGTTATAATTTTGTTCATTAACTTGTATTGTTTGCACAAGGAACTACTACTCAGTGGATACAGGGTATAGTAATTGCCAGGTTTTTTGGCTCCTTTTAGAAGTCAAAGGTACCATCTTAATAAGTGGAGACAAGGATACCTACCCCAAACTGTGCACGAGTGTTTCAACATGCGACATTCTGCAGCCCAAAATGTAATAGAAAGGTGCAACATTTGAGCTTTCATTGCTATATTGTGATAGTGTAGTGAAGGTGTTTTACTCTAATATAAAAATGTCTAGAATTGGAGTTGTGTTGACCTGTGTGAGGGGCCAAACCATAGAAGTGAATGAGAAATTTTTTTGCAATGCTTAAACATTAAGAAAACACAATCTAAAGAAACAACCTTCACAGGGGAGAGATGGATAAAATCCTGCTTAAGGGTGAGGGAACAAAGGATTATTCTCCCCTCTACAAACCTAAGTAACTGCCTGATAGGTTTAGGGTGCTACATTACCTATACAATAGGAACTTTGTAAATAAGGACATACACTACACTACTATGAGCACTGAGGAAAACACCATCATGACATGTTTCATAAAGGTCAAACCTTTTCTTATGGGGAAGAGGATTGTCGACACTATGCTTAAGGGTGCGACATTTGGGGAAAAAAACATTGAACTACCATACCCCTCCCTTGTGTCTCTTATATTGGAGAATAACAAAGTGTGGTATTTGCATGAGGGTGAAACACCATTGTGGACCCCTGAATTTGATGAAGAGTGTTTGCATCGAATGCAAATTCATCTTTCACCCAATCATCCTTCATTATCAAACAATGAGGGGGAAAAGGAAACCAAGAAGCCATCAACTGAGCCACCATCAGCTCCAACAGGGCCATCCCATGAGCAATCCAGTGATGTTCACTATTTACTAAATACAACAAATATGGCAGCAGTAGTTCGAAAAATTGTGAACGAGGAGCTTCACATCATAGAGTCAAAACTTCAGTTAAGGCTTGATAATGTTGCAACAGATGTTGGTGAGATGGAGACAAGAATGAGAAGTATTGTTCTTGACTTTACATGTTTGAGGGAATTCATCCATCTATATGCCACTCAGTTCAAGGATTTTGCTGCTTACCAGGCCTATGATAGTGCCCCTTCCGCTGACTTGAATGACAGGGCAAGGCCTTCTTCTCATGTTAGAAATAAAGGTCAACCCCTAGAACATGAGAATGCCCTATCAAACACATGTGAGGCTACTGCAGGAGGAGTTACTTTTGCTAAACAGAGTAACCCTGTATCACCTCTCGCGTTTAAGCAGTCCCCCACCAATAAGGAAATTCCTGAGGAGCATGGAACTGGCCCCATGCCAACTGATGAACCATATGAGACACATATAGGTGATGACTAACATGTGACTCAATCAACACAAGCATCACCACAATCATCCCACCCCTCCCCCACCACCGTTGAAGGTGAGGAGTCACAAGTGCTTGAGTTAGCAGCTCCCCCTGAGCAACCTATGCAGCATACATCAACTCCAGAGACAAGTGCACCCTCCCCCATCAATCCCCAAGTGCCCATTCCCCTGAGGAACAACATGTGCCTCAACCCACATCAAATAATGAGGGTGATGATCTTGATCCAGTAACACCACTATCAATTGTGCCTCTGCCTCAACTTGTTAACCCTCCTCTTGTGCCTTCTAGGACAATATCAGACACTATGCCTTTGAGATTCATTCCATCGTCCAGTTTCAGGTCTGTCCTTGCAACAGAAAATCTACTCCATATCTTCTTAGCAGACACAAGCTTGCCTGATCCACCTGTAAGGTCTGATTCCCCCATGTTCATCCCAGTAAATCTCTCTAGTTCAACAATAGTATCGTCTAGGCAATCCACTCCTAAGAGGTCCCCAGCTAAGAGGAAGAAGAAGAATTAGAGACACTTTTGTTTCTGTTTTTTTAGTTGTATACATCACTGAAGGAACTTTTTGTAGCTTCCACTTTTGTTTTCAAACTTGCTAAACTATTGTTATACTAGTTTTTTCGTTGTTAATATGTGTTCGAATTAGGTTGTATGGTTCGAACATAATCTTTAGTTGTTTTTTTTTTTCTATTTCACTATTAACCTTTGGTGAACTTATTAAAATGATTTACCATTATTGATGTATGTTTTGGTTCATATTGGCTTGTGGTTCAGCGCATTTATTATGCATTATGTTCTTTTTGTATGTACTTGCTGTTCCTTTTTATGCAGCATTTGAGAAGGCCAAATTGCTTCATTTTATTTCCTTTCATCCTACAGTGATAATGGTATCATTTATGTTCATTTATGTCATCGTGACTTATGGTGTTATCATGTCCAACCTTCTATTTCATTTTACGTAGCATTTGAAAAAGCCAATTTCCTTCTTTCTTTTTCCTTCTATCAAAACAGATACATCATATCATTAAAGTGCTTCGTATTCTCTGCTCTCATGTCCAAGTATTTGTTTATTGTTATGCAACATTTGAGAAGACCAATTTCCATATTTTTTTTGTTGCATTCCTCCTTTTGCAGTATTTGACAAACCCAAATTGCATTTCTCTTATTGCTTTTATACACCTTGTATTCAATGAAAATTAATGAAAATTGCTTCCATCTATTGATATGTGGCATTTCCGTGTATGATATTGGCATCTTTTGTACTTGCCCTTTTCTCAAACAAATATATTGATATGCATATTATCAACCTATGAATGTGTTCTTCTTCAACCTCAAAAGTACAATTTTTTTTTTAGTTTCGTGGCCATTTTAACTCCGAGGTCACTTTTGTTATTCTAATAACGTAGATTATTTATTGTCATTAATTTATTACATGAAGCAATTAGATATTTTCAACCTTTGTTTGACCTTACGCAGAAACTCCTTCAACAAACTCCTTTTAATTCAACGACTTCACACTTTTCGGGGGTTTGTGGTCATTATTTTCAATTATTCTTACCTTCTCTATCAAACCATCACTTGGCTTCAATGTTCGGTGATGATCTTTCCTATTCCTCTTCTCATATTCATTTTAGCAAAATGTTTTCATACTTTCGTGCTATTCCCCTCTAATTCCTTCCACGTCCATTGTCCTTGTGACCTCTGGATGCCAGTCCTACTCGCAATTTCATATCCCATAACGTCTACTTCAATTTTATAGCTCACCAATCACGCGATGTGGTTTAGGGTTCGATGATGTCGCATAGTTCTAACAAAATAAT
This sequence comes from Acacia acuminata, assembly GCA_019022655.1. Classification (NCBI taxonomy): domain Eukaryota; kingdom Viridiplantae; phylum Streptophyta; class Magnoliopsida; order Fabales; family Fabaceae; genus Acacia; species Acacia acuminata. The sequence continues at coordinate 665,954 of JAFJYI010000336.1, forward strand.
CAATTATCAACTTTCTTTTTCCTTTTTTAATTTAAGGGCATTGTGGGAATTTCACCTAACCCTCCCACTTAACCAATGCCAATTCTTCATACCAAACATTTCATTTTTTTCTCAACTGAACTTTCATTTCTTATATACCAAACAACTCGCATTTTTAAGTTCCCTCCTAATCTTCCATTACTTTCCTTTCCTTCCTCAACTCTTATGTGTAATAAATGGGCCTCGGTTGTATCTTTTGTAACATCCCCAATTTTCATGAAAATCAATTAGTGGAATATATGAATTTCTCACTAATTAGTGGTAAATGGTATATTATTTTGTCGACAAGATAAATTAATTATTGGCAAAATAAGGTGGAGTTGCTTGAAATGTGGTTAATAAATTTGGTTATAAATAAATTGAGGTAAATAATGTCAAAGAAGCTAAATATGTATTTTACCTCATTATTTATTTATTATTTTTGTCCACAAGAAGAGAAAAATATAACACCATATTATAGTACAACATAAAGACTTAAGAAGAGATGAAAGTGTACTAGAAGGTATATTTTTATTCCAAAAAGCTTTTCAATTTTAGAAATCAGAGAGAGAAGGAAGAGAAAATTTAAAATATGATGTTTGGGTCAAGGCTTTAACCATTGGACAAAAGGGAGTGTGGACTTGTGATAGGATAAAAATCAGAATAAAATTTCTCTTCGCCATCTGCTGTCCGTCGCATGACCATAAAAGAGGGAGAAAGTAGGTAATTAGGATTTAGCTTTAGGTGTACTTGAGCTATGAGAGATGTGAGGAATGTGACATTATAATTGATGAAGGAGAGAGGGATGGTGCACGTCGTTTAAGGATCACGAACACAATTTCTTCATTTGCTTCCCAATGTATCAGACGTGAAAGAGAAGCTAAGGGTAAGTTTGGTTTGATGGAAGGGGAGGGGAGGGGAGGAGAGGGAAAAAAATGAGGGGAGGAGAAATTGGGATTAAAAATCAGTGTAGTGGGCCCCACAATATTTTTCTCTCCATCACTTCTTTTCTCTCCCCTCCCCTCCCCTCCTCTCCCCTTCCCTCAAACCAAACTTACCCTGAGGGAAATGAATAATTAAAGAAACACACAAAAAAAAAAAAAAGAGAGAGAAAGAGAAAGAGAGAGAAAAAAAGTGAAGCATTGGACAATTCAACATTTAATGAAGGAGAGCAGTAGTGATCACGTGGAGATAGCTAAAGGAAAATAAAATAAATATAATGTAATAATCCTTCTCCAATGTTACCCAAGACATATGACGTAAGTGAGAGTAAGAGGAAACAACAATTTTTCTCCATAGTTCCCCAACCACCGGCCGAGAGAGAAGGCGAGATCAGAGAAAAAAAAAATATATTCCCCTAGATTTCTCTGGAATGATGAAGAACGATCTAGGGGCTAAATGAAACAATCTTGGAGATTTATTTAAAGGGACTTGCCTCTCCCATTTCTGTTGCTGGACGTCTGGAGAAGGAGAAAAGAAGAAGACCAAAAATCAATAAGAAGATACAAATAGGGCTAAGCAAAACGTTCAAAGAGGTAAGTAAGGTCCTTAAATTCTTAAACCACTTTCTTCTGCCTTCTCTCATGTAAACTAAGACCTTAAGGAAAATCTTTCATGGTGGGTTAAAGGTTGAGGCCAAAAAGGAGGAAGAAGAATCACTAAGGATCAAAGCCTCAAGTCAGTAGAAAAGCAAGATCAAGTAAGTAATAGCCCTCACTACTTTATGATCTTATAGTTGCTAAGTTGGAAATATCTGTTCCTTGAGTATATAAATGTGATTGGGTCTGACTAGTTGATAAAATGGGTGAATAGATAATCAAACATAAAATTTACGATCTAGGAAGAAATATTAGCATGATATAAGAAGAGTTGGTGGTTAAAAATGGAAGATTAATTGATTGATTTAGAGGAAGAATTTCGGCCAGCCCCCTAAACACTATGATCTAATTCGTTTTTGGTAATGTTAATGTCTCTGAAGTGTTTAAAATGATTATTTAGGAGTAAGCTTGGATCATATTTTTTTTTTCCTACAATCAAGAACAAAAGTTTCAGAAACGTTGAAAAGGATTTGGAGTTTTGACTAATTGAAAAAGGCTTATTTTAAGTCATCAAATAAATGTCTTTAAGAAGGAGTTATTTATATCTATCTTTTGGTTATTTTAGGGATACTCTGATTTCAATGCCAGAGAAAAATATTTTACTAATATCTGTGTATCGATGGACAGCTACCACGTAGTAACCTTAGTCCTTAATCCTCATATGTCTTGTGTTGCTTTGTATGCTTGTTATTCCATGACTGTGGACCCATTTCTCCTAAAGAGGGACATGCACTTGTGTGCATTTAGTATGGTTTGGGTTCGAAGCCTAACTACTGCGTCTTTCCTAGCGCTGTGGATCTGGGGCTCGCTTTGTTGAGTAGTCCTGCGTTTGTTTCTAGGACATATAGTTCTTCCACAGTTCACACGGTATACTTGGTATGATATATTTGTGTTAATGCGTGTTTGTTACTGAATGCCATTATTTGGTGTTTTTCCTAATTATAGTTACATACATACACTGTTTATGCATTACATATGAGATTAATGGTTACTCGCGGATTCATTTATGAATCCCAAATTTTTGTAAAGCTTCAGGAAGCATTATGAGGGCTGTATCTAGAGAGAAGGGCAAGACTACCGGGGGGAGTAGTTGGAGTTGATGGTGGCGGAGAGGAAGATCATTTTGTTATTTATTTTATGATAAGATAACCGTATATTATTTTGGCCTTTTTGGGCGTGTGGATGATTTGTATATCTAACCCTATAGGAATTACATTTTTCTACTTACTTTTATTTATACCGCATTGCACGAAATCCAACTGGGAAATGCTCTAACGCGATAAACTCTGATGCATGCTAATAAATAGTAAATTAGATTATATATTGTAATTATAAAAGAGAATCCTTCTATTCGCCACCCGAAAGGGCGAGGGCGGTAGGGGTGTTATATCTTTCTCTTTTTTCAAATTGCATATATAGTCAGAACTATTTCTTAAAGCCAAAATGATTCTAACTCAATTTAGATCCAACTATTACAATTGATGTCGGGTTCATAGTTACACCTTCTCGGTTATCAAGAATTTAAGATTAGGATGAGTTTATGTCTCTCCATTTCCTTTCTTTTGCAATTGTTTAAATATATTTTTATGTCTGTTGACCCATCATCAACCTAAGTGCTAGCTAGATTTTTATGTTGCTGTTTTGAAGATGGTATTTTTAATTTTTTATTTGATAATTTTTTCCAGGGATGGATAATTCAAGTTCTAGAAATGAGAACGTCACTCCTAGTTCCAATACCAAACCTCCCACTCCCAATTCTAAACCAGTTACTCCCAATTCCAACTCTAATCCTAGTCCTACACTCCTATTCCAAATACCTTATTTCGTACCAAAACTAATCCAGCATGGGTGCATGTTGCCTACAAAAAAGAGGGGACACAATCTATTTATACATGTCATTTTTGTGCTAATTGCTTCAGAGGAGATGGCATACACCGGATGAAGCTAAATGGAGTGCTAATGGCTGAACACTTATGCTAGATGGATGGACTAATGTGTGACAATAGACTTTGATAAACTTCTTAGTGTATTGTATTCTGCATGGTATGATATTTATTAAGTCTGTTGATGCATCAAATTCAGAGTAGTCATTCACGCGCTATAGCGGCACAATAGTGAGGTTGCGGCGTGGAACAATTGTTGGCCGCCACAGAAGCTCTTTCGCGGAGCGTTTTGGGATCATGGTTGTAGCGCATGTCGCGGAGCGCCTGGTCACACGGTGTCGTGTCTGCATCACACGATTTGTTTTGCATACAGTAAAAACAAAACAAACCATTCCTGAAACGCAGCCATCACGCGACCAGTCCATTCCCAAAACGCAGCATCCTGCCATTTCACTCCTACCATTTTTGAAACATCACCCATTGTTCCCCTCCTCCTTCCATTTTGGGTGACTGAAGAAGAACCCATTCTAGAGTTTAATGTTGAAGATGTAGAAAATCTTGAAGGTGTCCTTAATAATGAAGGCATTGCAAATTTAACAAATCTTGATAGGGTTGTTGGAGATTTATATGTCCTATAATATTTTCTTACTATTTTATTATCCAGCCATGTAATCATTTTTTATACATAACCATTGATATTATTACTATCATGCACATGCATAGGTGACGAAGATGTTGATATTTCTGATCCCGGACTTTGAATGATGATGTTACTACTACTTATTATTTCCCCAATCTAGCTCCTTATGTCTGACTTCCAACAGATTTCTAAGATCTCCATGATGAGTTAGGTGTCAATGATGATCAGGTGGAAGAACTAACTAGGGGTGACTGATGAAAGATGATGAAAATGGTTATGTTTTGACTATTTTGATATATTTTGATGTTAGTTCTGGGTTATGTTTGATGAACAATGATTAAAATTGTTGACTTGTCTATTTTGACTATTTTGATGTATTTTGATGTCAGTGATGACTTATGAATTATGGTAAATATTATTATTTTGTTATTCTTAATTTAATTGTAATATTTTAATATGGCCGGTCCGGCTACTAGTTCGACCTTAGTTGACCCATTGAACTTTAAACTTGTGCCGCTACCGGTTAATTACCCGTCCAGTTTTTTGTTTCTTGACGAAAATCTCCAAATATGTCCTATATTAAGGACCAGAGAGAGTGTTATGATACTCATCCCAAGTCCACTGGAGGCCATAGCTATGACCTATTTAAATATTCCTTCCATCGTTAGGAGGAAAACTCACAGTAAAAAGACTCTGAAGCTGAATGTGTTGGTGTTAATAGCTTACCAAATTGAATTCGAAGCAGGGGTGGTGCCATGTCGTTCATGTATGCTTGGAGTCAATGCACTAAATAAAAAAATTCAAATCCCATTATACTGTGCATTACACACAACGAAAAGGTTTTCCAATTCTTTATCCAATCATCCTTTACACACTACTATATATAATTTTTTCCCGATTGAGCCTATATATAATATTAGATGTATTATGGATAAGCAGTGTCTAGAGATTCATGATAGCAGCAATATATCATTGTCCAAGGAAAAATCTTTGGTATGTAAGAAAGCCTCTATCACAACATTTTGCTTGGCCAAACTTATGGAAGACTACTCTGGCTATAATCTCTTGGCCTCTTTTACTTGTTTGTTTTGCATTCTTATTTCTTCCGTGTTTTTCTGAGATTTTTTTCTTTTCTAGGTGTTAATTTTCAAGCTTTGTTCTTGCCTTCAAACTGGGGGAGAAATAAAGAGAAAGAAAGCTTCTCTCCCGTAACAAAGAATATATAAAGTAAAGAGAGAGATTGTCTAGGAGGAGTCGAATTTATGCTCTTTATTTTCTTCGGAAACGGGATTTCCTTTTTCTCTGTCTTTGTCTAAAAAGGAGTGTACGTTCAAAATTTCATCCTCATTTTCTCTCTATTTATCTGCCCTCTTTCAGCCACTCAATACACTTTACTCATTCTTTTTCAGCTCTCTCTACCTCACTCACACTGCTTCCACAAATTTATCTGAAGAAGTAACATCAAAGGATTTCTGATTCACCATTTTACAGGGCTCCAACATCGGCTACTTTCCAGGTACTTATATTACATTCACACAAATAAGCTAACATGGTTTTCTATTCTTTATTTTTCGGTACAATTCAGTTTCCTGTCTTTCATATCGATATATGCTTAGAATAATTTGTGAACTGTACTCCCTTTCTACTTGTATTTCCTCTTACTTTTGTTCTTGTTGAAACATTTGGACGCTAGTGTGAGTCTTTGAATTCTAATCCATCAAATTATCGTTGTAAATATTGTTTAAAGGTGTGTCAAAAGAAGTTTAAAAAATGAAGAAATATATTTTGAGAAGTCATGTCTTTATAAAATTAAGAGATTTACGTTGGTTCATAAATATAAATTCAATTGATAGTTATAACATTTTAATTGAAGAAGTATATGCTTTAAGAGCACTACTTCGAGTTATCTGTTCATTGTATATAAATACCCACTAGTGACACCATTAAAAAAAGAGTATAATTATTGACCACACACACACACACACCAAAAAAAAAAAAAAAAAAAATTATTGAGTTATCATATCATTTCTTTTTTTGGTCACAAATCAAACTTTTCATTCCTACTTATCATATGTGTCTAACATAGTGTTATTTATGAATATAAAGTTCCCAACAAATAATACCGTCTCACATAACCAAAACTAAAATTTTCAATTTTTGATGGATTGCATGAACAGTTGTGGTTGAAAATACCCCACTTGTCACAGTCGAAGGCATAGGAATGTCTATAGGTCAGGTGCTCGGAAGAGGAGAAGATGGAGGAGATGTTTTATCTGGAATAGAATCATATCTCTCTTTAGTGGCAATTTTAATTGCAACAGTAACATTTACAGCAGGATTTACATTACCTGGGGGACTGAATCAAGACAAGGGATCTCCCATATTGAAGTATAATGCAGCTTTCATAGCATTTGTTATCACTGATTCTCTCTCATTCGTTTTCTCTACTTCCGTTGTCATCATAATACTTTTTGCGATGTTGGAAAATAACAGAAAACCTGATATATCCAAGAAGGTTTATCGACGGCTGGTACATATATGTATTAAGTTAACCATGGCCGCAATGGGATTCATGATCATAGCATTTGGGACGGGCTTATATGCAGTATTGGGTGTTTCCAAAGGTTTTGGTGTTGTCACACTTTTGATTGTCTTGTCTTTCTTTTTCATCTTTTTTATGGTTGTTGTGATAATTATAAGGATGAATCGAGAATGAAGGAATCAGAGGGTGGGTTATAAGGAAATACGCTATTCTCGTAATTACTCACTTTTCAGGGTAAGATTTATTCAGTTGTCCCATATTGTTTGAGTCCTTCTCAATGAGGTTCTATTTAATTACTAGTTTTACTTCATCTATTTCATGTATTCTACCTATGTGCTGAAAGTCACAATAAAATACTTTAGTTTTAATTTGTGAATTTTCTCCGCTGGTCTGTTAAATTTAATTTGCACCTTGTTTATTTCAATTTATGCAAATCTTCTATCTTACGTTTACTTCATGCATATACTGGTGCAAAATAGGCTTTTTACATTGGTGCAAAACTTCTATCTTATGTTGATTTAGAAAGTCCAAGATCATGTACGCCTATTTTACAAGATACCGGTTCGGTGCTAAGCATTTCGATGGGCAACAAGCACTAAGCATGATGCTCACGGTTTCAACTAATGGACTGAATATCTTGGTGTTGGGTGAATTTTAACCTGAGCTATCGATTTTTTTTTTTCATTTTATTAAACCTTGATGAAAATCTCTCTTCAACCGTTCAATAACCCTCTTTCTAATTAATTTTGAACCTCTAACCCTTTTGGCTGAACAACTAGGATGTTTTGTCCATTAAAAAACGGTGTGCATCGTGCTTAGCTCCTGGCGCTCTTAAGGTGTTTAGCACCGAAACGGGATCCCTGTTTTACAAGTGGTGTAGAAAAAAATAATTCTACATCAACGGTTGCGAATTGATGTAACATAGAAATAGTTAACTAATAACAGAAAAAAAAATGTTAACTCAAAGGGATAGCTAGTGAAGAAAGCTTCATTTTCTACAAACTACTATGTCACTACTATAATAAAAAGTATATTACATAAAAAAATCATATTAATGGATAAAAAATTTAAAATAAAGTATATAATATCTTTATTTTTATTTTTTAAAAGAAATAATTTTTATTTAAAAATCCTCAATTGAAAATTTGAAATCTAAATCATTAAAACTATATGGAAACACAAGGCAAATCTTGATCATAACAGTGTTGAGCACCTATATAAGTCAAGCATACCTAGTTTCTGAGAGGGGGAAAAAAACATGCCTAGTAGGTGAGTTAAATAAAAAAATAAGGTTGTTAAAATTGAATCGGTTAGCAAACCGGTCGAATACTAGGTCAAGAGTCGGTGAGTTAGATCGATATCAAACCAAAGCTAACCTAGGGTCAAACCGGTGAGAAAGTGAATATTTCAAAATTATTAATATAAAATCATTTTTAAAAAAACAAAAAACGATTTTTTTAGGGATAAAAAAAATAAACCAGTCTAATGCACATATTGAACCGGTTCATCGGCTTCCAATTTGAACCAATTGATCCGGTTCGAGTTTAATAACCTGGTAAAAAGATTACATAGTCTTAAGATGTTAGAAATTGTTTATGGCTCAAGACTAATCATATCCAAAAATTCAAATAAATAGTAAATAAAACTAGGCCCAATATAGTAAAGTGGGTTGAAAAACAAAAAAGACTTATCCATCCTCGACACAACCCTCAATAAGGATTAGGAAACTTCAGCGTTTACTACACTTGGAATTTTGTAATTGGCTATTTGCTTAATTGATCAAACTATTTATGAGAGCGTGTGTCATTGTTTATGTTCTATGAAAAGAAGAAAGAGAAAGTGATATTTAAATTTAAATCTTAAAAGCAAGTTAAATTTGATACCACGCTCGGGTTATTATTTCCCTTTTGGCAAACCAAATTAATTCATATCCTTTTCACAAATTTAAATACTCCTCTAGTTTTTATTAAGAGATGCATTTAAGAAGTTGATTTCGATCTTAAATGTAAGACATAATTGACATATTTGTCAATATTTTTTTAATTTACCTTATTGAAGTTTCCTCAACAATAATCAGAAAAAAAAAGAGAAATGAAGGATTAAAGAAGATGACAAGGGTATTTTTATAAAATATATATCATCTTAACAAACTCAATTAATTTTTTTAATCTAATCAAATTAGGTAAATATGTCTTATATTAAGAGTGAAAAAATATGTTTTTTTTTTTCCCTCAAACCTCCACCTCAATACACAAACTATAATCTCTCCTTATCTATATTTTAGTCATAAATTTATCTTACATATTCATCTCAAACAGTGTAAAATCATTTAAAATAAGCCAATTCAAATACTAATAAGAATTATTTTGGCATATACTCATGAAAGCTATGAATTGTATACCATGTGTGTGAATGTGTATATAGAGACATACGCATATTAACTTATGACATTTTTCTAACTCTATTGTTAGCATTTGTTTCAACCAACAACTAAAACTAGCAACCCCACTGGATAATCATTTATGTTGCCACAGAATTAGGTAGACATTCTCATTCCAACAATATGGTAGAGGGGCGAATATCAGATATATATATACTACTCAGCCTTTATTATAGGTCCGGTTGATAACAAATGTTTGGTCCTAAATATAAATCAACTTAAAAGTCATTAATGATTGTTTTCCAATTCACTAGTATTGAATGAAATTAGAGAAATATGCAAGAGAAAATGTATAGCATCTTTTGTCAATATTGAATGAAATTAGAGAAATATGCAAGAGAAAATGTATAGCATCTTTTGTCAATACTCATTGGATAATGATAAATTTGGAAAAGCCAATCAATTTAAGACATATTAAATGTGTTAACTTCCATTTCTTGGCATGCGAGTCCTTTATGTATTATATAGATCATGACCTTATCAAGCCTTAATACATAACGCGTGCTGATTATAACCTTCATATATTTTACTGAATATATCACACTTTGGAACTATTAAATGTTAACGTACAAAATAACCGTGTTGTATAACATTCTTTTGTAGTAGTGCTTGTCAAAATTTTTAACTTACAAAATTATATCAACTCCTTCTTATGCAAAATTGTCTTGTAATAATATGAAACAGACTTCTATGAGGATTTTTAGCCCTTCATAATTTTATTATTGTTTCACTCCTCCAATGGTATTGGGATAATTTGTATAGTGTTACATTCATCATATGGCAGCAAGGTATGAGCATCATAAAATAGTGGAAAAATTAGAATAGCTCATTTTTGCTATGTGTCCTGCACTTCTTTTAAAGATCAATGTGAAGGGTGAAACCATACTTCATATGGCAGCCAGGTATGAACATCATAAAATAGTGGAAAAATTAATTGATTGTGCTAAGGCTCTCCTTGAAGATATCAATGAAGTTGGAGCTGAGAAAAGATTTTTAAGAGCAGTAAATGATAAGAAGGACACGGCCATGCATGAAGCAGCTCGTCATGATGGTTACATAGAAGTTGTGGATGTCTTCATAAAAGAAGAACCAGATCACTCATATATTGGTAAAAATGTTGACGATGAAACTCCACTTTATATTGCTGTTGAGGGACAACAATGGAGTGTGGTAAATACAATATTGAATAACAGTAATTTACCGCAACATAATGGCCCTCATGGCAGAACGGCTTTGCATGCCGCAACCTTCAAGAATAGCCGACATATTTTTTGTATGATTTTTCAATCTGTCATTTTCAATCATTAAAGTTTGATTTGTGTGTCCAATATGTTTGATTTCCTTAGTATAAAGCAACAATGACAATATACTGGCATGCCTATAATAATTTTTTTTTTTTAAAGAAAATGAAATAAAAACTCACTTGAACTCTTCGAAATAATTTAAAAGAAATATTGTTGGCATCACTGGATAATGGATGGTGTTTAATTTGATGTTATCTTATCTATCACAGCATTAGTGTCAAAGTTGTTGACAAAAAATTTACCAGCAGCAAAAAAAGCATATGAAAATGGTTGGTTGCCACTTCACTTGGCTGCACTTCTTGGTAATCCAAATGTGATAGAGGAGTTGGTAAGCAAAGATAGAAGCACAGCATACATAAAAGATAACTAGGGAAGGACGGCTCTTCATTTTGCAGCACCTTATCGATCTTTTCATGCAATGCAAAGATGATGATGAAAACACACCTCCTCACTACATTGCACATCTTGCTCCCAAATGGGAAACTCCTTATAATCATTCTCATTTGGAACCACAATTCCCAGGAGTACTGGACACAATGGCATGGAATAAATACGGCCAAATTGCTTTTGATGTTGCTGATGGTGATATGAAATTTAAAAACACCTAATCACTAAAAATTTAAAAACACAGACACAATGAACGAATTCATTGTCTACATATTTATTTTGATATTCCAAACATTTGCATGCACTGATCCCCTTTTCCTATTAATTGATTAATTACATTGATCATAGTAGGTATCATTGAATGCAGCTTATTTATTTAAAATTTATAGGCTAATCTCATCAAATATGAAAGACAGTTATATTTAAATGCATGGTGCAGAACGAATTATTAAGAAAATTGCAAGATATTGGAGTAATGTTAGGAGGACGAGTTTTGGATAAGCACATTAGAGAGAAGAAACAAGAGACATGATCCAGCAGTTGATGAGAAGGAGAAGGAATATAACACGTATGATGAATATTATTCATCTGGACTTGCACCAACCCTCTCAGTAGTGGCGATTTTAATTGCAACAGTAACATTGACAGCAGGATTTACATTGCCTGGAGGAATGATTCAAGGAGGAGAACAATTGTTATTGCAGACTCTCCCTCGTTCGTTCTCTCTCATTCTACTGTTTTTATCCTATTTTTTAACTCATCAATTGCAAGCGAACCGATGGAGCTCAAGAAATTTTTGTGTGATTTCACCACGGTGGCATTAACATTCATGGTAATAGCATTCGGGGGGCGTTTCCAAAGGTTTTGGTGTTGTCATCCTTTTAATTGTTTTATCCTTTTTCATCATTATTATATACGCTATTTTAGTTTTTGAGAGAAAGGGGGAAGTAGACGAAGGTCATTCTGATGTAAAACGCTGTTTAAGAAGTTACCTTCTTCGTAGGGTAAGAGATTTTCAGTTGTCTCGTGCTCTCTAAATCCTCCTCCATGAAATTCCATTTATTAGTCTTATTTCATCTATTAATTGCAATTCTATTTATTAGTTTTTCTTCATCTATTGCATGTATTCAACTTGTGCATTAAAATTCAGAATAAAATACGTCAGTTTTAGTCAGTGAATTTTCTCAATCTAGTAACACACTATTTTGTTGAATTTGACTTTCATTTAAATTTATGCAAATATTCTATCTTGCTTTTACTTCATAAATACACCAGTGCAAAATGGTCTTTTTCCACTTGTTAAAAAGGTCTTTTTACATGAGTTCCTCAATTAGAATAGATACATTTGAGCAAACAAAATTAGAATAGATACAGATGATGTAGAAAGTCTAAGACTGGTGGAGTTAGAAAAGCAGAAAGAGGGTAAAACATAGAGACGGGATAGAGAGAGAGAGAGGCAGCCATGCATGGTAGTGAGGAAGTACATAATCGGGAGGAAACCTTCGCATGGTGAAGTTGGCTCAGAGAGACTGGCAAGAGTGTCGCTATAAAAATTCTAGATGTAGCACCATCATCAAGCACAAGATGGTGAACCAGGCAAGTGTTAAAATCCCCAATTTCTCATACTCGTGATGAACCATTTGTTAGATAATAATTGGGCCACTACTTGTTGCTGTTGATACTATTGTTGCTGATATTTTCGGTGGTGACATTTTTATGTCACCACTACTGAAAGTAGACAATCAGCGGCGACAAAGGTCGTCAGCAATCTGCAATATGTGAGCCATAAGACATGTATACCAAGGCTAAAAAGTAAGTAAAACACAAATCCAGATAACATTAAATTTTTCTACCTAAAAGTCTGAAACTAATGTCTATTTTAACCAATCAGAAAACATAACAGAGACCAACTAGTAAAGACATAAAATAGTTAGCAAATAGATTCAAAAACAGTAGGCTCACCCAGTCTAGACCTGATGGAAAATTATCTGCAGTAGCATCGATCCCTTTGGAAAGCGGTAAGAACTTAAGAAACTTGTAAACAAGAATGGTGCAGAAAAACAATAGGAGAAAGAAAGCGTTGAGAACTAACCTGTTTTCCGGTGTACACAGAATGGAGCTTGAAACCAATAGTCCATACCAGATATAACCACATATAGCAGAAATCAAGATAATCTCCTAATATTCCAAGTCCACACAGAGGCATCCGTTAATTTATTCAACATAACACATTCTCCAGAAAAAGCAACCAGGCTCAGACATATGAAAACTACAAATAAGGCAATAGGCTATTAGATGAAAGAGTACTAGACATTTTTACCTCACAAGACCAAGGTAGAGGGCTCCGTTGAAGGTGATTTGTCCCACAGCACTCTAGAAGTGGTTTTGGTCTGAGATTCTTCAACGCTTTAGTCACAAGGCTTAGATGGTGAGATGTTCGGCTTGCTTCGAAACTAGCCTCCTTGCTTACATCTGATTCGGTCCCTAATCCACCATTTTGAGGAATCGGCAGATTTTCTTGTAAAAAAAAGATTTTACCTTCCCCAAACCTCCTATATCCATAATTGATTTTAGACTTCACCATCTCGGATTTTGATTTCGTCGATCCCAATCTGTCCAAGCCTCTTGGCCACACCATCCACATATCGGCCTCCTTCAAAACCCTAGCGATCATAGTTTTAGATCTTGTCTTTGATGCCTCTACCTCACGCCCAAACCAACCCTAGCTGTCATTGTAAAAATATCATAAGTTTAAAAACAAATTGAAAAATTATAAATAAGACTTTTAGTGGCAACACTACGAAAAACACTTTTGGCGGCGACGTATAAGAGTCGCAGCTGAAAGTCATACCTTTTAAAAAACAAATTGAAAAATTATAAATAAGACTTTTAGCGGCGACACTATGTCGCCATTGACTTTTGGCGGCGACATATGAGAGTCGTCGCTAAAAGTCATACCATTGGTGGCGTCAATATCATGTTGCCGCTAAAAGTTAGACTTTTTGGCGACTTTAAGTGTCATGACACTTTCATGGAGTCACCACCAAATGTCGCCACTAAAAGTCTTTATTTTGTAGTGTCTCTCCACCTTCCTCTAAGTTGTCGATGGCCTTCATCCTCACCACCATCGCCTTTGGCGATCTCTATCCTCGGGAAAAGCACCAAAGTACTTTTTTTTTTTACAAACAATTTACCTGATTAAAGCAAATTGAAAACATTTTACCAAAATAATGCAGTTAGTGGCGTAAGGGGGGCTCAAGCCACTAGTGGCGTAAAGGGGTTCATGCCACCGACACAAAAGTGTGTGGCGAGTGGCGTGAACAAATGAATCAGCGCCACTTAATTATGGCGTCGATTCCATAAAAAAATTAAATATAATAATAATAATAATAATAATAATAATAATAATAATAAATGATAAAAAGTGGAATAATTTAAAACTCTACTTCATTTAATTTGAAGTCAAAAGAAAGAAAGCATGAAATTTGAATAACTCATTAAGAAAGCCTTTTAAAAGATTACGCGGTACAATTTGATTATAACAACATATCCCAATACATTGTATATTTGTTATATATGTATTGGGATCTATTGTTATAACCAAATTGTACCGCATAATGTTTTAAAAGGCGTTCTTAGTGAGTTATTTCAGCTCCATGTTTTCTTTCTTTTGACTTCAAATCAAATGAAGTAGAGCTTTAAATTATTCTACTTTTTTATCATTTATTATTATTATTATTATTATTATTATTATTATTATTATATATTATTATTATTTTATTTAATTTTGTTTATGTGGAATCAAACGTCACTTACGCCACCTAATGGCGTGAACCTCCTTCACGCCACTGACATTTTTGTGTCGGTGGCGTGAACCCCTTTTACGCTACTAGTGGCACTAACTACATTATTTTGGTAAATTGTTTTCAATCTGCTTTAATCAGTAAATTTTTTGTAAAAAATTAGTACTTTGGTGCTTTTCCCCTATCCTTCATCCTCAGCATACTTCCGTCGTGGGTAACCTGAGGCCAAGGGGTGAGAGTTACTAGAAAGACAGATCCTAGAACACAAACCAGGCAAAGACGCGAATGAAGGGAGCCAGAGAAGTTGCATCGTGGAAAGAAGAGAATCGGACCTCCGACACCAGTGAGTTTCTGAACTAGTCGTGAAGTCTGTTAATTTTAGCGAGCTTCTCCAGTTTTTCCGGCAAGCTTTGAGTTTTTTTTTCCCAGGTGAGATCTCCAGTTTCTTTTCTGTGATCTCTCCTTTGGTTTCTTTGTCACCATTGATAATGAAGAAAGAGAAGGTTGTCGGAGTTGGAGGAACAAACGTAGGTGAGTATTCGATTCTCTCAGTCCACGGCTGCCTCTTGCCGTTGTGTAGTTATTGATGAACTCTTCTCCCCCTTAGTTGCGACGTCAGCAATGTTGGTTGGGGTGCCCAAGAAGACCCATGATGAACCTCGCTGGATCGTCTCTCCGTTTCTGAATCTCTCTCCCAGGTCACCAGCACTGGTTTGCGAGTTGGGCCATTGCCTTCAAGACGACTATGGTGTCCGGCAGAACATCACCGAGGGGCAGTGGTGGAGGTCGCCGAAGCCCTCTGGTTGGTGACAATGCTTGGCGAAGGTGCTGGTTGAGTGAGTCTCACGGCGCTGAAACTCGTTTCTTTGGTCTGTATTGAATCCGTGGGAGGATTGACGTGGCTGCCATTTTGAGGGGGAAAAAAATAAAGCTCAAACTATGTCGTATTGAGCCTTGCAATAGAATTGTTTTCTGCAGTAAAAGCAGATATATTAATCCCAATAATAATTAGGGAAAACTTCAATTCAATCCCGTTGAAATACCAAAATCTAAATTTAGACTACACTTTTAAGAAATTCTTAAAGCAAGCCATGAGGCCTCATCATGGATTTCTGAATTTGGTGATTTTACAAATGTGTCCTTTTCTTCTTCTCCCTGGCTACTCCCTACCGGGTCATTCTCCTCCATTTGTCTCATGTCATCATCTCCTTCAAGAACCATCCTAGATATCTCTTCATGTCTTAGTTTCATCTTTGTTGAGTCTATCTCCATAAGAACTAATTGTGAGATATCTTCTCCACTTCCTTGGAGCAACGAAGTAGACACAGAAATCGGAAGGAAAGCTAATATAAGAAACATAGATTAGAAATGATCAATTCATCATTGAAAAATATGATTAATTTTGAGAGGCCAGGTTAAACTTCCTTCATTTCTCTCATTCTTTCTACATTGCCGCGCTCTCTTTTCGCCTGATGAACATAATCACAAGCGCATATTAGTTGTCCGTGTTCCATTGCCACACCTTTTATGTGTTAGTTATGATTAGTTTTGATGATGTCTTATATAGATGTCATTATTAAAAGCAAAAAGATTGAGTAATATAGTTATCTCCTACATTGACTAACTACTGTATTTAATGTAGATTAATCCAAGATGAATTATAGAGAATGATCAAGAGAAGAGAAGAAAGAAAGAGTTAGAGTTATGGAGAATGATCAAGAGAAGAAGAAAGAAAGAAGACCTTGTTCAATGAAGTGAAGATATCATTATTCAAGTTCTAAGATTGATGCTAGAAGTCTCCAAGGTCATATGGAAGTTGGAATGGTCAATTTGAAGTTAAAGTCAGCAAAAATCAACTTCAGGATGAGAAAACTCAAGTTTGGAACACAAAACTCGAGTTTGAGACTCAAAACTCGAGTATACAACTCAAAACTCGAGTTTGTAGTGTCTTCAGCACCTCTGGCGTCTCTGGACAAGGAAAACTCGAGTATGCAAGTGAAAACTCGAGTATGCAATCGTTATCAGCACTTCAGCTCCACACCTTGTCTCACGTTCAGCACAGGCGACCTCGGTGATTCGATGATATCTCTCAAACCAGGAATCGGATTGACGTGAAACCAGTGGCATTTGAAACTAGACATCCAAAGAGTAATTTTGATATATAAATCAAGTCCAAAGGTGTCAAGATCAAGGAGCTATGATTTTTACAAGTTTCCACAAGAATCAACGTCACATTCCAGACCCACTTTCGGTATTTTGAGTGTAACTCACAATCTACAAATCGTATTGAGCTGAAATTGGTGGAATATGAAAATAGACTCAAAGAGATTTCCATCAAGAGTTGAACGGACCAAAACGAAGTTCAGAACAGGGAGATATGGCCCTCAAAAGTTGACAGATAATTTCAAGATAAGTCAATATGCAAGTATAGGGTTGCTTACTCAAGTATTGGACTTCCAGAGAGCAACCAAGTTTTTCAAGTTAAGTCAATACTGCAGTATGGGTTTGCATACCGCAGTATTGGACTTCTAGAGAGCAACCAAATATTTCAAGCTAAGTCAATACTGCAGTATAGGTTTGCATACCGCAGTATTGGACATCCAGAAAGCAACCAACACTAGTGCAAAAAAAGGCTTTAAGACCGCCTCATTTAGAGCGGACAACGGACACCCCGGTCTTAAAGGAATGACCGGTGGCAGTTCCATAAATATAAAGAACTTCTTGCACCGGACCAATTTTTCACCGCTCTTAAAATCATTATTGAGACCGACTAAAATACCACCGGTCTTAAAAATTGAACTGAAATTTCAATTACTTTCTAAATATATCTCATATAGCCGTACTTATATTTTCTGCGGTAAAACATAATAAGGAAAAATTTAAATATAAAAAGTCTAAAGTTTTAAGACCGAACTTACCAACAAGACGGTCTTAAAAGTTTTCTTTCAAGACCAGGACATATGATACTTACGGTACGAAAAAGTTTATTAATATTAAGACCGGCGTTTTAAAAGGAACGGTCTTAAAGGTTAAACTTTTAAGATCGGACGTTTAATATGACCGAGATTAATGTAAATATTAAGACCATCTCTTTTTCATCCGGTCTTAAAAATCCAAGCAAGTTATACATTTCTTCGCGCGAAAGCTTTTGTTACTGTGGAGAACCTCATTCGCGTTCCGAAACCCTTCCTGTTGCATTACCTCTCTTCCTCGCCCACGTACCATCAGCCCCTGTTACTCTCTCATTTGCTCAGGCATTCCTCTCTTCCTGTCTCGAAAATGGACGGTGAAAACGAATCTATTCGTGTTCGGCAACCTTGAGTTCCTGGTGTGGCGGGTGTGAGTAAGAACGAACCCTCTTCATCTCACAATGAGGCTCGTAATCGCCGCACGCCGTGGTAGAAAAGGCACACGAATGATGGAAGTGACCCTAAGTCGGACTTACGGGTCAAAGCTCGAGATTCAGTTTGATGCAAGGTTGGAACTGTCGGTCCTAATAAAAGCAAATATAATAGTTTTGTCGGTACTGTCTAGCACGCGGCAAGGTTAGCATCTTGATAGATGAGTGGAAAAGTGTGGACTATAAGAATGTAAAGGATCCTATTTGGGAGACTATCCAGGGTTACATACACGTGTCCACGATCGGAAGTTGAAAGACAAGACATTGTCTTATTGTCTTGATCGGTGGAGGAAGTTTAAGACCTTTCTCGCTAACACGTATATTTTCTCCATTGTTCCGCCCGCCAAACATCCTTGGGAAGTTTACACATTTATTGATGAACGAATTTGGCGACAATTTGTTCTTCGCGGACCACTCTGAAGCTCGGTGAGTATATATTTAGTTTTGTTTTCCCTTTTGTTTGCTTATTAACTTTTTGTGCGGATATGTGAATGTTATTGTGTTCATCTAATCCGTTAGTTATATAATAGTTCGGTGTGTGAATAGAAGTATACATTTCTCGCCTTTGTCTATGCAAGTCGATATGTCAACCACGAAAAGGTAAATTACGATGAGAAGGTATTAATTGTGTAATGGTTTGTCTTGCAAAGGAGGAAATGAATAGTCTTAAAAGGGGGAAACTTTATATACCCAATTGTTACTATCTAATGGGGATCGCTTGATCCCATTTGGATGCCTTAAAAAGGATCAAGTTTGTATTATTTACGTAAGCCTTTGTCTATGCAAGTCTGATATGTCAACCCTAAAAAGGTAAATTACTGATGAGAAGGTATTAATTGTGTAATGGTTTGTCTTATGCAAAGGAGGAAATGATCGAATAGTCTTAAAAGGGGGAAACTTTATATACCCAATTGTTACTATCTAATGGGGATTGCTTGATCCCATTTGGATGCCTTAAAAAGGATCAAGTTTGTATTATTACGTAAGCATAATTCTCTTTTGTTTCTTAACCTATCTATCTAGCTAGCACTACAAAACATAGCTCCAATTTCTTCTACAATTCTACATCTTCCTTAAATAAAATGTTGAAACTTGATGAAGTGAAGAATTTGACTCTTTGTTTGATTGACGTTCATATGAAGCGAAGTTCTCTAATTTACATTAGTGACATGCATGGCTGGAATTCATAATTAATAGATGTTTTCTATCTGATTCACGAAAAGAAGGGAACAAGCACGGGAGATAGGTAGAAAGAATGATTGCCCTCATAGGGCTTCTCGCGCGGATATCAAAAGGCCGAAAAAGATTTGATGGCTGCCAGCGGAAGAGATTGGATGATGAAGCGAGAATCCAATCCTTACGTGATACATGCTCCTCCATCTCCAATACGTCGCGAGGAGTTGTGGTTGCATATTCGGCAAAAGCCAAGCGGCGCCTACACGAGTGAACAAACTCGTCTAGTTCTTGAAAGAATTGTAAGTATCGTTATTGTTATTTTTTAGTTACTAAACATGTTTCATTACTAAGCTTCTCGTTATACGTATCTTACGGGAAGATCTTAAAAACAAAGAAGCGAGAGGGATCTTTTGTGTCGGACGGGAGGAATGATGTTCGACCGTTGCGGCCGGAAAACCGGATCACCGGGCGTGTAAGGGGGATTGGAGGACGGGTAGGCATAAAGCAAGTCTTTGGTACATCCAAATGCCATAGACAAAGTATGGTTACCGGGAGGAGATGGACCGGCCGGCTGCTAATAAAGCTTTAATGGCTGCAATGTTTCAATCCGAGATGAGCCGAGATGAAGGAGGAAGCCGAGTCGGTGAGGCTGCTTTTGAGCAATCGTCCGAGACCGGTGTTCCCTTCACACACTCACCGCAACCGTACGCGAGCACTAGAGGAGCTGCATTGATGGAGAGTCGAGCAACCTTGTGACCTTTATGTGGAGCATCCGATCATCATGATGGACGATTATTGGTTGCAAAAAGGACTGTTCACAACTTGGGATCAAGCTGTACACCACCAACAAATGCGATGATGAAGTCGAGTGTCGGTTGAAAAGGTGATCATTGATGCACAGCTCCTCTCCAAACCGATGAGTGAAGCTTGTGAGTGATGTCAAGGGAACCTTCATCCCTTGGCCGGTGAAGCTTGTACATGTCTCTCTTGCTCCGAAGCTTCAACCCCTCCTCCTCAAGTTCCATCCCCTCGTCAGGCTCCATCCCCTCCTCAAGCTCTATCCCCTACTGCTAAGTTGGCTGCTGCCAGGGAAAAAATATCCGATCTAATGAAAAGTGGATATTTTAAGGATAAATCGTGGCTTTGTCGATGAAGTAGTAGGTGTCCCTCATCCTATGCCCGTTCAAGTTGACACCGTTGTTGTTGAGTCCCTGCTTTGCTTCCTCGACGGAGCTTGCGATGCGGTTGTTCAACTTTTTATGAAGTAAGTATCTTAAATCTATGAGTACATCATTTAAATGCATCGTTTAGACATACATACATATATATATTTCCTGATCGATGTCATTATGGTAGGTTCTTGCATCATGAATTGGTTCAAAGGTGCGGGATCAACGATTTTGGATTCTTGTGCCCTGTCTATTCAAGTCAAACAACCATGGAGCGAGACGAGGAGTACATATCAAAGAGGTTGTGCTCGGTGATCGAGAAAGTTGTACTTTTTGCCATTCTTCCACGGTACATATCAAAAATCTTGTCCGCAATTCACTTAATTCTGCTACATATATATATCGAGTATAGTTTTGATGTGAATTTTCAGCCGCCTTGGTTGGCGGTTGGTCGTCATGTGCATGGAGGAGCATAAAGTTATCTTCTTATGCTCCGCTCCTTTGAGCCATTGGCTACGTTGGTGCGAGACCCGTCAACGAGTAAGCATGTCATTTTGATTCCCTTGTCGACATCTCTGCTTTGTGAATTTTAAGTGAATCATTGATAAATTTGTGATTTTGATGATAGTGCCATGAGGACCTTCCAAAGACTAGAAAAGAAAAGGCGTGCTACTCGGGACAAAGACCCGTATGGTACAAACCGAGGTTGGTACAATATTTAATTTGTAGCACACTTTGCCTTGTGAACTTGGTCATTTGAGCTATATATATGCTCTTATATATATTTCTTGTTCTTTTTAGACCCGTCGGCAACCACCGGCGTCCAACTTATGTGGCCGACGTCATGAAACACATGTATGATATTACAAGGCGAGGGGATACTAAATTAGCGCAAAGGTAAATGTATTTGATGTTACATATTATGCAAGTTAATTCAGTTTAAAACTTCTTGTTACAAATGAAATATGCACGCAAGTTAATTCGATTCTTTGTCTTTGATGTTACGAGATGTTTCAATGCAAAACTCCCTTTCGATGATGAAGCTGGAGCACATACGCAATGTGTTTTGTGAATATACGTATGGTCTACGATCTTAGAGTCACAAAAAGGACAATAATTAATGTCCTAAATTCATTTGTAACTATAATCTGTAGCAACAATAATCGATCTTCGTAAATTTGTTTATTTTTTTGAACAATTCATTTGTAAATATACATAGGCAATGTAAAATTCAATACATAAATGTAGTTAATTTTTCGAACAATTTTCTTGTGTCCATTTTGGGTTTCTTAATGTATTATTGGATGGTGGATATAGCTATTTAATTTAGTGTTTGAAATCGAGACTTTTAGGACCGTTCATTAACATCATGTCGGTCTTAAAGGTCCACAAAATCTTCGGTCTTAAAGTATGAGACTTTTAGGACCGTATATTTCTCTAGTGTCGCTCCTAAAAACTTAAAAAACTTCATGAACTTTTAGGTCGGACGTATTATAGAAGATCGGTCTTAAAAGTCGCCCGCCTAACTTTTAGGACCGTACGTATGTTTTTATTTATGCGATCTTAAAAGTCAATTTTAAATACATCTTTTCGAGACAAATTAAATGGATAAATTTGAAGACAACCAGAGGGTTACGCGATCTGCTCAAGCTAGGTCCTTCATTATCATCGTTGTTACCTCTCCATGTGTAGAGCAGCATTATCGGTGTCCCTTTTATTTTGTCTTTTGTCTTTTTGTCGGAAAAAGAAGGAAGATAATGAAAAGGACACTTTGTTTCTAACATGGGGAGGTAAAACCGAAACGACAACGAAGGTCCAACCTTGAGACGAATAGTCACTTTTTTTGTTCTTATCCGAATAAGGTAAAAGCTCCTTTTTTACGTATGTTCTTAAGCGTATTCTGCGAATTTCTATTGTTGGATTTACACGAGGACAATGTTTTGTTTGTTTCCTTTTTGTCGGAAAAAGAAAGACGATAATGAAAAGGACAAGAGGCAATCGGATATGGAAACCAAAGTTGACAAAAATGGCAGTGTTTTTAGGACCGTCGATTTACTAACTAAAGTCTTCGTTCTTTTATTTTAGGTTTTTTAGTACGCCATTATCCGTCCTTCATAGTTGCCTTGTTTATTGCTTTCCAGGTTCGAGATAATGGGCTAAACTCGCACGAGAACAAAAATTAAAAATATTTTATTTTCTAAGTATCCCGACTTTTAGGACCGTATATTTATTTAGTGTCGCTCCTAAAAGCTTAAAAGATAACATGAACTTTTAGGTCGGACGTATTATAAAGGTCGGTCTTAAAAGTCCCCACTTAACTTTTAGGACCGCATGTTGTTATTTGTGCGATCTTAAAAGTAATTCCCCTTTAAATACTCCTTTTCGGACAAATTAAATGGTTAGGGTTGAAGACAACCGAGGTTACGCGTTCTGCTCAAGCTAGGTCCTTCTTTATCATCGTTTTTACCTTTCCATGTGTAGAGGCGGCATTATCGTTGTCCCTTTTATTTTGTCTTTTGTCTTTTTGTCGGAAAAAGAAGGAAGATAATGAAAAGGACACTTTGTTTCTCACATGGGGAGGTAAAACCGAGCGTCAACGAAGGTCCAACCTTGAGAAGAATAGTCACTTTGTTTGTTCTTGTCCGAATAAGGTAAAAGCTCCTTTTTTTTGTATGTTCTTAAGCGTATGTACTGTGAATTTGTTGTTGGATTTACACGAGGACATTGTTTTGTTTGTTTCCTTTTTGTCGGAAAAAGAAAGACGATAATGAAAAGGACAAGAGGCAATCGGATATGGAAACCAAAGCGACAAAAATGGCGGTGTTTTTAGGGACCGTCGATTTACTAACTAAAGTCTTCGTTCTTTTATTTTAGGTTTTTTAGTATGCCATTATCCGTCCTTCATAGTTGCCTTGTTTATTGCTTTCCGGTTCGGATAATGGGCTAAACTCGCACGAGAACAAAAATTAAAAATATTTTATTTACTAATTTTTTTACGCTGCCCTATAGGGGCGCGATCACAAAAAAAAAAAAAAGCAAAATAAAAAAGCAACAAAAAAAAACTAATCCCTCTCGTAGTCGGAAAGGGAGGGGCGTCGGAGTCGTCGGAGTTGTCGGAGTTGTCGGAGTCGTCTTGGCGGGATCGTAGTTCACGTCATTGGCGTGGAGTACCATGTTCGGCTTGTTGTTCATGGTATGAGCAAGCTGAACCAATTGGCCCAAACGTCGATCGATTTGATCGGCGGGCCCCGATGTACACCAAGCTGCTTCACGGTCGGATTTGGAGGAGGCGGTGGCGGAGTGGGGCTGAGGTTGAAGAGGAGGAGGAGGAAACGGAGGACTGGGGGAGCAGCCATTAGAGTGGGGGCGAGGTTGAAGAGGAGGAGGATGAAACGGAGGACTGGGGGAGAAGAATGTGAAGAAAGTACGGTAACAACGGGTTTAAATAGAGAACCCGTCTGAACAATGTGAAACGCCGGAAGCTTTAACGAGGAGACGCATTGTTCATCGAATACGAGGAGACGCCTAGTTGGGAAGTTTATCGGAAGCCGAAGAGACTCTGCATCATTCATTTGAACGGTGTGTAAGTAGGGTAAATGATAAAAGGTCGGTCTTAAAGGTAAGACTTTTAGGACCGGACTTACTATAAAAGATCGGTCTTAAAAAATTAAAAAATAGAATTTTATACCGCACACCTATAAGTAGGGTTAATGATAAAAGGTCGGTCTTAAAATAAAATGAATTGCAAAAATATTAAATAATGGAATTTTATACCGCGTACCTATAACTCCTTATTAATTCCTCACTACCTCGTAACTCCAAACTACGTACGTGGCTATCGAGAACAGCTCTACGCCTCTATTAATTAACTCCTCATACCTCTCTGCCCCCAATTTGCTCAAACCATGGTTAGATACAAGAGAACCGCTCGTAGGGGTGCTCTTAGTCGTGATGCTCGTGCCTTCCGTCGATCGTTATACGGTGCGCCTCCTCCATCGAGAGTCCGTCCTATTGTGACGAGAAGAGTCTCGGGTCGTTGGACCCATTGTTATTTCTTCGGATGATGAAGAGGTGCGACACCCCTCCATCCTGCTCCCCCTCGCCAACCGGTTGGCCCCCCGCATGCCTACCTCTGACCCCTCTCCTCTTTCCTCTCTAATGATGCATTGTGGGTGATGCAACGAAAGGGAACTTGCGATCTCCGCGGGAAATTAATGTTGTTCACGCCGAAATCGCCAAGGCTTTGGAGGATAATAAGCTTTAGGAGATGTTTAGTCGGATTCTTGTTTTTGATAATTTTCTGCTTGTTTTTGTTTTGTATTTTTTCTTGTGTACGTGCATATGCAAGTAATATATGTAATTAAAGAAACTCCAGTTTTCCTTTAATTTTTATTCATTCAGTTGCTGCGCTCGCCAAATCCTTTTTCAGAAATCAAAAAAGAATTTTAGGACCGGAGTATTATAAAACGGCGGTCTTAAAAAGTTGTATATATAGAACCGTGTTCTTTTAATGAACCGGTTTAATTGTCTCAATTTAGGTCGGAGGATTATAAAAGTCCGGTCTTAATAAAATCCCAAATATAAAACATGTCTCGCTCGTCGCGCGGAATATTAAATTTCCCTCTACGAACTTCTCTTGTCGCGCCTAAAGTGTAACTCGGGTTACGTCGCCACTTCGTCATTTGGTTCGCGTTGTACCTCTCGACAATCACTTTACGGTTCCTTAGCTAAACGTCTATAGACCAAGCTGTAAGAGGTGTTTCGGTTATATAACTTTATGATTTTCTGCTCATCGTTGGGTTTTCTGGGTTGAGCGAAATCGATCAAATGTTCTTGTGGGTTTTGTGTTGTTAATGGATATTGTATTTTGAAGATTATAATTGCATTTTAGACCTACCCAACTGACCAATAAATGTTTTTAGGGTACTCTTTACAATACGCAACATCAACGTTCGTGGCGGGAGAAGAAAGACTAAGCAAACGCATTTGAATTTATATGATACAACGGTGAGTCCACAAGACCTTCACGCGATGCATTTAATTTCCTCGTCATGCATTTATTTTGGTTCTTGGATTCTCTGCGATACATTTATGACCAAAAGTTATTCTTCGTTCTGCATTTAATGAGCAAGTTTATCCAGAAAAAAAAAGGAAAAAAAAGACATAACCGACATTTGAGCATATATATGTATGTTAAATCTTTCCGTCTATATATATAGGAATTCTACTATGGATCACGAGTTGGATAAATGCTAAACGGACAAGTGTTGAATATCGAGAATGGGGTGAGGGACTTTATAAAATTTGCTAAACAAAATGGCCATCTTTGAGGGTGGGAAGTTTTATTGCCCTTGTGTAAAATGTTTGAATGAGAGGCGACTAAGTCTGAAGTTATACACACACATTTAATTTGTGAAGGAATTTGTAAGACTTATACGGTATGGGTATGGCATGGTGAAAAAATACCAAGTGGGTCTCAACATAGGGAAGTGGCCTTTGATGATAATGACACGGATATGGATGATCACATAGAGGACA
The DNA here is from genome assembly GCA_019022655.1 of Acacia acuminata. Taxonomy (NCBI): domain Eukaryota; kingdom Viridiplantae; phylum Streptophyta; class Magnoliopsida; order Fabales; family Fabaceae; genus Acacia; species Acacia acuminata. The sequence goes on from JAFJYI010000336.1 coordinate 691,852, forward strand.
TTATCCGTGATGTAGGAGAAGAGGCTTTTCATCAATCACATGCATATGGTAATATGTGCGGTGATGCGAGAGACCCTCTATACCGTGGGTGTAAAAAATACCAATTGTTGAATCTTTGTATTGAAATTGGTAAGCTTGAAGGCACGTCATGGATGGAGCGACAAGAGTTTTTCAGAAATGCTTGAGGCTTTTAAGGACATGCTTCCGGATGATAATGTGTTGCCGCATCGATACTATGATGCTAAGAAAATACTTTGTCCTTTGGGGATGGAGTACAAAAAGATCCATGCATGCCGAATGATTGCGTGTTGTATAGAAAAGAGTTTGAAGAGGAGCGAGTTGTCAGAAATGTGAAACCCCAAGGTACAAGTCAAATAAGGGGCCGGCAAAAGTGTTGTGGTATCTTCCAATCATACCAAGGTTCAAGCGGTTGTTTGCGAATGAAAATGATGCAAAAAATTTGAGGTGGCATGCGAGATGAGAGGATTTCGATGGAAAGCTTCGACATCCGCCGATTCTTCTCAATGGAAGAAAATCGATCAATTATTTCCGAACCGGCGAAGAACCTAGGAACCTTAGGCTTGCCCTTAGCACGGATGGCATGAATCCATATGGAAGCCTTAGCGGCATACATAGTTCATGGCTGTACTACGATTATTTACAACTTATCTCCAATGTTATGCATGAAACGAAAGTACATCATCTTGTCTATGTTGATTTCGGGACCGAAACAACCAGGAAATGACATTGATGTTTACCTTGACCCTTGATCGAAGACTTGAAGGAGTTGTGGGCGAGAAGGTGTTGATGTTTTTGACTCTTTCAAGAAGGAGGTGTTTAAAATGCGAGCCATGATATTTTGTACTATAAACGACTTCCCGGCATATGGGAACTTGTCGGGGTATAGTGTAAAAGGCCATAAAGCATGTCGGTTTGTGAAGAAGGCACACGCTACCATCAACTTCAACATGGAAGAAAGACGGTTTATCTTGGACATAGGAGATTTCTTAGACGGGGCCACCCATATCGTCGATTGAAGAAAGCCTTTTTTGGTGGCCAAGAGTATGAAGATGCTCCGGTGGCATTGGTGGGGAGCAAGTTTATGAAAAGGTGAAAAATATCAATGTCGTATTCGGTAAGGCGCAAAGTGTAGAAAAGAAACAAATATATGGAAAAAGAGATCTGTATTCTTCGATCTTCCATATTGGCGCAATCTTGATGTGAGACACGAGTATTGATGTCATGCATGTGGAGAAAAACGTATGTGATAGTATTGTCGGCACGCTTCTCAACATACAAGGTAGTTCCAAGGATGGTGTGAAGGCAAGATTGGATCGATAGCAATGGGAATACGCGAAGAGTTACATCCAAGGCCGAGATGGGAAGAGAACTTATTGTCCCCGGCTTCTCATACTTTGTCTAAGGATGAGAAAGCGAAGTTTTGTGAGTGTTTACATGGCACAAAAGTTCCCACGGGGTATTCTTCAAATTTTAAGAGGCTTGTATCGATGAAGGACTTGAAATTAGTAGGCCAAAAGTCTCATGATTGTCATGTCTTGATGCAACGACTACTCCCGATAGCTATTCGAGGCATCGCCGAATATGATCTTCGGGTCGTTTTGACTAGACTTTGTGTCTTCTTCAATGCGCTTTGTCGTAAAGTTTTTGAGATTGAAAAGTTGGATGAATTGGAGAATGAAGGATATCTTATCTTGTGCCACCTTGAGAAGCTTTTTGTTCCTACATTTTTTGACATCATGGTTCATCTAATTGTTCATCTAGTGAGGGAGATAAAGATGTGCGGCCCTATCCATTTACGGTGGATGTACCCAATTGAAAGATCTATGAAATTCCTAAAAGTGCACGTGAAGAACGCATACCGGCCGAAGCATCGATTGTTCGAGAAATATGTTTGAAGAAGCCATGGAATTTTGTCAAGATTATTTGGCCAAAGTAAGACATATTGGGCTTCCAAAGCGTCGGCATCTTTGATGGGGGTAGACGAGGGCTTAGTAAAGAGTGTGGATCGATGAATTGTCACTAGTCCACTTGTACATCTTGAATAACGTCGATGAAGTTCAAGCCGGCATAGCTGCACATAAAGCGGTTGTAAGGAAAGAAAATCATCGAATGAATGAACAAAGGTTGATTAGGGAGCATAACGAGAACTTTTGCAAACTGGTTCAAACAAAAGGTCGAGGGAGAGGAATGTGTTTACGATACAATCAAATGGTTAGCGGTGGTCGAGGTTGATGTCATAAGTTGGAATTCGTATGTGATCAATGGTTATACATTTTACACGAAGTCCCTAGATGATCTGAGCACGGTCGAAACGGTGGTGTTATGTTAGAAATTTGAATCTATGCACTTCTCAGTTCAAAAGACAAGAGCCCTTTATTGGCGGTCATGCCATATTATGGGGTTATTGAAGAGATTTGGGAGGTGGACTATGTGAAAATTAGATTTCCCATTTTCAAATGCAAGTGGGTTAATGTCAATAATGGTGTTCGGATCGATCGGCTAGGATTTACATTAGTCGATGTCAATGGTAGAAGTTTTGGAGATGAACCTTTTATTATGGCGAGACCGGGCAAAACAAGTGTTCTATATCACCGATCAAGAAAATAAAATGTGGTGTGTAGCTCTCCAAGGAAAGAGGGTCATTGATATTGATGAGGAAATGAATTCAAATTATGGTATTCGAGAGTACTCCTTTTTCAAAGGGTCTGGGACATGAGCGAAGAAGATGAAGCGGATAATGAACCCGGCATAAGAAGTGATCATCAAGAAGGGATATGGGAAGATATCACTTTATAAAAGAGTCAATTCATAAGGTAATATTCATATGCAGATTTCTTTGAAGACTTTAATTAAGGCTTTAACTATATATATTATATTCCTTCTATCTATGTTCATAGTTAATGTCACGACTATGAATTTTGTTCTTGTTTTATTTTTGTGGCGGGATCCGATCCAAATGGGCATGTTATATAAGAGGATGTTACGTTGTTGGGTGGGGGAATCGAGATGAAGGCATGGTGAATATTATTTTGGGCGCATGTATGTTGTACTTGTAACTTATTGTATTTGTAAGTAAGTTATCTTATTGTATGAATTAATTTAGGTGTTGTAGTCATAGTAATCATTAATTAAGGGGCCAAATAGCTCATGGTGAATAATATTTGTATTCTTTTTCCAATTCAATTTATTCAAATAATTGTTCATAGTTTGTAGCTTAAAATATCGACTTTTATGTCTTTGGATTGGGTGGTGGATTTATGTATATATATATATATATAATCGGGAAGAAGCGACGGGGAAAAATTCGGGAAAATTTAGACCGGAAATAATAAGCCGGTTTTAAATGTTCACTTGTTAAGACCGGATGTAATTATATGACCGGTCTTAAAGGTCGGGACACTTTTGAGTTTTGATATTAAACCGGTCTTAAAAGTTGGTCTTTTAAGACCGGTATATTTAGAAGTCCGGTCTTAAATAAAAATCTTTAAGACCGGATGTATTTATCATCCACTCTTGAAAGTCGGTCTTTTAAGACCGTATGTGTCTTGTCCGGTCTTATAATTACGATCTTTTAAGAGCGGCCTATTGTTTGACCGGTCTTAAAAGTCGAGCTTTAGGACCGAACAAAAATTATTTCGGCTTCATTTAGTACAACTTTTTAAGACCTAAGTTTTTAAATGTCCGGTCTTAAAAGAGTTTCTTTAAGACCGGTTCGAGTCGGTCTTAAATGGTAGACTTTTAATACCGAAATTTGGAACAAGACCGGTCGCATATCGGTCTTACGACCCCCTTTTGTCCGGTCTTAAAAGCCTTTTTTCCACTAGTGAATTCACACTACATTTTTGAAGTCAGGTTAGTATACTTCCACCTTTCTTGGAGTATGTAAGTGAAAGTATGCTATCTTTGCGATAAGCATGAACATCTTGCAGTTTACAACGGTAAAAACTGATTTTTGAATTATACGAATTTGCAAATCATTGTTGTTTGATCTTATTGCTTCCATAATTCATTCAATCATATTCCTAGCTATGTTTAACAAGTTTGTTGAGTGAATTTCGATAAGATCAGATGAAGATTATTGAAGGTCAAAGCCATAAAGCAAAAGGTGTTCGGTGCATTTAATGCACCTCGCAAAAACAACCTACTTTCGGCTAATCCATCCGAGCACGCCTACGAACGTTAAAGAATGCTTACTACAAGAAGTAAACTCTTCTCCAACGGGAAAATTTCCAGAGAGCCACCTCGGATCAATTAATCATGGAATAAGCAAAAACTAGAGAGAGAAGAAGACCAAAGATCAACCCAAACCTTGTGCGAGATAGGCAACGGCTATAAACGGTCATATGAAGTTCCCTACCTATAAAAGAGGACATATTCAAGCAGAAAAACGTGGAGAAACAAGCTTACACTTCCAACATGCGATACTCTGCTCTCATATCATTTGCACTCTGTTTTTCATGTTTAGATAACTTAGAGAGTGAAGTGATTTGTATTTGATCCTCGGTGCTTATCTCTTCACTTCTAAGAGAGAAGATTTATTGTAATCATTCTATTCTTCGAGAGTTACTCAAGATTGGGTGATCTTGAGAGAGAAACACATTGTAACCTTACATTGTGTAAGGGGGAGTATCTCGGTGAGAGATTTGGCTTCACAAGTGCCTGGGTGAACTTGTGGTTTGTAAAGGCTTCTCTCTTGCCCGGATTAAATAAGAGGATAGTGGATTGAAAATCTCAAGTGCAGCTTGAGGAATTTGGATGTAGGCCAAGGATTGGACCGAACCAAGATAAATCTCGGTTGCATATTCTCTTCCCTTATCTCTTATATTTCCGGCATATATGTTTGAATGACTATCTATTGTTTTATAATTCTTTTCTTGTCATACAAACTCATTGCAAAAAGATTTTCAAAGTTACTAAATTTTTATACTTCACCCAATTCACCCCCCTCTTGGGTTCAGTAGGTTCGACATGTGGTATCGAGCGGGTCTCTTGTTTAAAGGACTAACCGTCTCAAGAGTTTCAATGGCTGATTTCGGGTGTTCTTCATTTTTAGAAGGTTTTGATTTTACCATTCCACGCCTTTTAAAGATATTGATTTTTGGTTTTGGAAAGCTAGAATGACTAGTTTTATCAAAGCAACTGATTTTTATATGTGGAATGTTTTTACAAATGCTTTTGATTTCAAACCAAGAAAGGATTGGACAGAAAAAGAAATGAAGATGTTTTCTTTGAACATTAGAGCAATGAAAATCCTTCATTGTGATTTAACGAAAATGATTTTGAGAAAATCGGGTTACGCTCTAGTGCTAAAGAAATTTGGGATACTCTTGATTCTATGTATGCTTCTAACAATTGTGTTGAAGTTGAAAGTGTTGACAATTCATCCGAAACTATAAGCTGCATATCCACAATTGATGAACAATTGGAAGTGGAGAATGAAGAAGGAGAAATCATTGGATACTTCCATGATCCGTCAACACAAAAGAACAAGAGGAAGAGGATTCCCAAGAAGAGCTCATGGACGATTATGATCAATCATTATCTAGAGCTCAAGATACACATGTGGTAAACAATTCCAATTCTTCTTGTGTAGTTAAGAAAAATGATTTTGAACAATTGCATAAAATTGTTTTTCAACCAATCATTGATTCTAATTTGAAAAGCAAGAATGTTTTGAAACAAAATGCTGGAAAATCTATTGGGAAGAATAAATGTTCAAATGAAGATTATTTGAAGTTTTACTCTAATGACAAAGCACAATACTTGCAAAAATGTTCATAGTAAGCATCACTCTATTATTTGCAATTATTGTGGAAAATCTGGGCATATTTCTCATACATGCTACATTAGGAGAAATTCTAATGTGAGAAATAATCTTGTTTGGGTTCCTAAAGGACAATCAAGGTCCAATGCTATGTCACCAAGGACCCAAGTATAAGTGGGTACCAAAATGTCCATCTAGTACTCCATGTGTGCAGGATGATTTGAATATCAATGGACATCAAGGTACGAGAAAAGAGGAAGAAGAAGTCAAGAGTTTCTCATGCACCATTGAAGAAGATCATAGCATCTATATCAAGCAAGAGAACTCTCGGGGCACCCATTGCTGGAACTACATGGTTTAAACATCAAAGGAAGCAATGGATACAAGCAAGAAGAGTATCATCTACCTCAAGAATGGATTACCACAGTACCATTCAACTATCTTGAGGAGAACAAGAAAAGAAGGATCTCTCAAGTATCAAAGAAGATTCGGAAGTCTATATCCTTTGAGAGAACTTTGCCAACACCGTAAGAAAATATATGAAGAATCAATGGGTGAGCAAAGGCAATCCTCCCGGTACCTAAGGTTAAGGTATACAATGGTAAAACCTCCTATGCTATCATCTGAAATTTTCTTTGAGGTTTTATATCTTGTAGCCTTAGGAATGAGCATTGCAAGCTATTTTCTTTAAAAACTGAGTTCTCACATCCTGATCTATTTTTGAAAGAAATTGTAATGTTCAATAGTTTAATTCTTTATGCATACATGATGATTTGAAAAGAAAGTATTTCTTTTATGCATAAACTCATGATTAATTCACTTTGCTTAGGCTGATATGAGTTAATTATATTTATAAGAGCATGTGAATTTTGGTTCCTACAAGCTAACGATGATTGGATCCAAGGTTGGATACCAAGAAAGAAAAAGATTTATACAGTTTCGTAGGATCAAAGGAAGCTTCTCAAGAATGTAACATAGAGAAATAATCCTAGTCTTGAGAAAGCTAAACAAGCTATGCTTAATGTTGATGGTGAACACCGAAAAAGGAGTTATCTACACCAATTCATCTCAACCAAGCAAGCTTCTATGAGGACAAGAGGAATTACGGTGATATCTAATCCTTACCCCGTAGTTTGATTATATGAAATTCACTTTTGGGTAATGAATATTTGTCCATCATTGCATTCCTTTAGCAATCAATCATTTATATTTTTCAAAATGCTTTTAGATTGCTAAATGGACCATAAATGAATTTGTGTATAACTTTTTGAGTTTATATTCTTTGGAATGCACAAGTCTAAAATTTGTTTGGATTCCAATTCACTCTGTCATATGACAATGCATTCACATGTTTTGGAAAATATTCATACTTTGATTGCATTCAAATGATGTTTCAAATTGGAAGTTAATATTGTTACTGAATGTTGAATATGCTTCAAATTTCTCTAATTGAGTTTTCCTTATCTTTCACATATTGACCTTTGGAGTTCAATGTTTTGCTTGAGCTCTTTAGTTTCATTTTCTAACTAGTTGGACCTCATGTCTAACAAGTTAATCATATATGAGCTTCAAGCTTATCTCCTGTAAAGAATTCAATTTGTGAAAACTTATGTTTATTGCATAAAACCTTATTGATCAAGCTATTCCAAGTACTATGAATGTTCATTAATGCATTAAATGTTAGTACATTAACCATTATATTGAATAACTTACTAGGATAGTATTTTGGAACTTTAGTCATTTGGACTAGTGAGTTTGTGCTTCATCATCCATGAATCCTAGAATTCATATATGTTACTCAATTACACCATCTTTTGTCATCATCCATATTTTGAGTAACTATATCTATATTTTCAAACTCGTGCCTTGAATGTTCTTATATTTTCAAGACTACTCTCTAAGGCAAGATTATCTCTCAATCAATAGCAAAGTCATTATGTTGATATATTTTGTTTCTTGAGCATGTTTTAATAATGCTTTGCCTTCATGACCTTTGCTTTTCAGAAAATTCTTCAACATGTTCTCCAAATCTGAAGCATATTGATATATTCATTAAACCTATTGACTTCCACCATGTTTCAAAAGAGCATTGTTTTCAAACATGTTTCAAAAATGAATCTCTCATCCCATCAAAATTTTGATTTCATAATGCATTATCACAGTTTGAAAGAACATTTGAAATTTGAAACATTCTGCATATTTCATTTTTGGAAAATCTGATCTCATTCATAAACTATTAGTTGATAAATGCTTATCTTTATGGATAAGATTTTCTATGTTCAAACTTATATGTATTTTATCAATGACATCTTTTCTGCATAAAGTATATTTACATACTTGTCATTGAGAAATAACATATTTGGTATCATTTATTTGTTACCCTTTATGATTCAATGACATGAACTTATTCGATTGGGCAAAATTATGTTCTTAATCCTTGATTGACTTATTATACTCTTTGCTTCAATAAGATATGATTAAATTATATAAGAGCATAAGAGTTCATATGTCTAATCTTGTGTGGACCCAAGAAACATCGGGTACCAAAGAATATATGTTTGTTTTGCAAAAGTTGACCAAAATGCTCTGTTGTTGAATACAAAGAACATAGGCAAACATATTAGATCATCTCAGTGGCTATGTCTGCAAATTCTGTGGCATCACTTGAGTGGCATTCCATCACTAGCAAGAGGCTTAAACCAAGATGATAAGGAGCATGCTAGCTTGATGAGAAGCTATGAGCAAAAACTAATTTGAAATCCTATACAAAGCTCATTTGGGATATCACCTTCTAAGATGCATTCGGAACAATTGATAGTAGCTATCCGGTAATGCATCTCACGGACTACGAGAGGATTATAACTTGAGTAATTACGATATTACTCAAGTGAGGTATTGTATTATGAAACAATATGCATATTGTATATCATAATCATGCTAGGCTAATTTGATTTTATTCATTCGATCCTATCTCATGAAATTTAGCTTTGTGCACATTTATTTCAAAATGATTCTTATGCTTTAAACATTTTTATCATCATAAAAGCATAAGTGATTTCTTTATACCAATTTCAAATCCACCCAAATGAACTTGAAAGTTTTCAATTTCGAGGTACTATGTTGTGAGCAAAGATATTTCCAAACCTCATAACATTTGGTGTCTCGATATTATTTAGTATCATCAAATGGAACTTCATATTTTTAATCATACATTCATTAAGGGGGAGCTTCACATTCACATGTGTTTTGTATCTTAATAGCTCACCTCCTTTATTTGAAGAAAACCATTTTAAGCATACTCATCTGCATTTACTATGTTTCATTAGTTTTGATGATGAGTTAATATCACATTTCCCTTTCACTATCTTAATTTGAAAAGATTATATAGAAAGGAATATGTTGATTGCACTAATAATTCTCTCTTGCAAAAAATTTTTACAATTGTGGTAGGAGAATTAAGTCGTGCAAAAGTCTCCTTAATGCACTACAAGGAGAAACTATTACATTGAGGAAAGATGTTTTGATGTTCGGTCTCGATGAAGCTAAGGACGAGGAAAATCTCTTGAATCCGGTGGAGATATGCTTTATAGAAGAGTTCAATAAATAAAAGTCAAAGGATTGAAGTAGTCTTGTCTATATTCAAGATGAGATAGCATTCAAGGAGCCAAGTACTCTCGTTCTATTCACATCGGATATTCTTGATCCTTTTATTGAGCACACTTCGGAGAATCTCCTTCAACAACAAAGCTAGCAAATGGACTTCATTGATCATTCATCAATTTGCAAAACCAACATGAGCATTTCTAATCTCTATCCTTTTATATTCGGTAGAAAGTTTGCACATGTTTGGTATCTATATGCTTTAATTTTGAAAGATGTCTCGAAAACCTCTTCAAATTCTTACAAATTTGTTTTCATAAAAACATTCCAAATTGCTTTATATTTAGAATGAAAACAATTTCAAATCGGGGAGAGAAAATCAGTTGTTTGACTCTTTCTAATCTGATTTCATACTTGTCTCTCTAAATATTTCTTCCTTACTTCAACTTTTTGCTAATGACAAATAAGGGGGAGAGAAATGGCAAGAAAAATATGCTGCACTTCTAACATATTTTCATGCTCTTACATAATTTTCTTATAGTATTTGCCATCATCAAAAAGGGGAGAATGTTAGTTATGATTAGTTTTGATGATGTCTTATATAGATGTCATTATTAAAAGCAAAAAGATTGAGTAATATAGTTATCTCCTACATTGACTAACTACGTATTTAATGTAGATTAATCCAAGATGAATTATAGAGAATGATCAAGAGAAGAGAAGAAAGAAAGAGTTAGAGTTATGGAGAATGATCAAGAGAAGAAGAAAGAAAGAAGACCTTGTTGAATGAAGTGAAGATATCATTATTCAAGTTCTAAGATTGATGCTAGAAGTCTCCAAGGTCATATGGAAGTTGGAATGGGTCAATTTGAAGTTAAAGTCAGCAAAAATCAACTTCGGGATGAGAAAACTCGAGTTTGGAACACAAAACTCGAGTTTGAGACTCAAAACTCGAGTATACAACTCAAAACTCGAGTTTGTAGTGTCTTCAGCACCTCTGGCGTCTCTGGACAAGGAAAACTCGAGTATGCAAGTGAAAACTCGAGTATGCAACTGTTATCAGCACTTCAGCTCCACACTGTCTCACGTTCAGCACGGGCGACCTCGGTGATTCGATGATATCTCTCAAACCAGGAATCGGATTGACGTGAAACCAGTGGCATTTGAAACTAGACATCCAAAGAGTCATTTTGATATATAAATCAAGTCCAAAGGTGTCAAGATCAAGGAGCTATGATTTTTACAAATTTCCACAAGAATCAACGTCACAGTCCAGACCCACCTTCGGTATTTTGAGTGTAACTCACAATCTACAAATCGTATTGAGCTGAAATTGGTGGCATATGAAAATAGACTCAAAGAAATTTCCATCAAGATTTGAACGGACCAAAACGGAGTTCAAAACAGGGAGATATGGCCCTCGAAATTTGATAGATAATTTCAAGATAAGTCAATACTGTAGTATAGGGTTGCTTACTCAAGTATTGGACTTCCAGAGAGCAACCAAGTCTTTCAAGTTAAGTCAATACTACAGTATGGGTTTGCATACCACAGTATTGGACTTCTAGAGAGCAACCAAATCTTTCAAGCTAAGTCAATACTGCAGTATAGGTTTGCATACCGCAGTATTGGACATCAGAAAGCAACCAAGTCTTTCAAGTTAAGTCAATATCTGCAAAGTATAGGTTTGCATACTGCAGTATTGGACTTCCAGAGAGCAACCAAGTCTTTCAAACTAAGTCAATACCGCAGTATTGGACTTCCAGAAAGCAACCAAGATTTTCAAGCTAAGTCAATACTTCCACCTTTACTGGAGTATGTAAGTGAAAGTATGCTAAACTCGAGTAAGGAAGAGCTAAACTCGAGTATGGTCATCGTGGGTTCAAAAATTCACACTACATTTTTGAAGTCCAGGTTAGTATACTTCCACCTTTACTGGAGTATGTAAGTGAAAGTATGCTACACTGCAGTAAGCATGAACATCTGCAGTTTACAACAATAAAAACGATTTTTGAATTATACGAATTTGCAAATCATTGTTGTTTGATCTTATTGCTTCCATAATTCATTCAATCATATTCCTAGCTATGTTTAACAAGTTTGTTGAGTGAATTTCGATAAGATCAGATGAAGATTATTGAAGGTCAAAGCCATAAAGCAAAAGGTGTTTAGTGCATTTAATGCACCTCTGCAAAACAACCTACTTTCAGCTAATCCATCTGAGCACGCCTTCTGAACGTTAAAGAATGCTTACTACAAGAAGTAAACTCTTCTCCAACGGGCAAATTTCCAAAGAGCCACCTCGGGTCAATTAATCATTTGGAATAAGCAAAAACTAGAGAGAGAAGAAGACCAAAGCTCAACCCAAACCTTGTCTGAGATAGGCAACGGCTATAAACGGTCATATGAAGTTCCCTACCTATAAAAGAGGACATATTCAAGCAGAAAAACGTGGAGAAACAAGCTTACACTTCCAACATGCTGATACTCTGCTCTCATATCATTTGCACTCTGTTTTTCATGTTTAGATAACTTAGAGAGTGAAGTGATTTGTATTTGATCCTCAGTGCTTATCTATTCACTTCTAAGAGAGAAGATTTATTGTAATCATTCTATTCTTCGAGAGTTACTCAAGATTGGGTGATCTTGAGAGAGAAACACATTGTAACCTTACATTGTGTAAGGGGAGTATCTCGGTGAGAGATTTGGCTTCACAAGTGCCTGGGTGAACTTGTGGTTTGTAAAGGCTTCTCTTGTGCCCGAATTAAATAAGAGGATAGTGGATTGAAAATCTCAAGTGGAGCTTGAGGACTGGACGTAGGCCAAGGATTGGACCGAACCAGGATAAATATCAGTTTGCATATTCTCTTCCCTTATCTCTTATATTTCCAGCATATATGTTTGAATGACTATCTATTGTTTTATAATTCTTTACTGTCATACAAACTCATTGCAAAAAGATTTTCAAAGTTACTAAATTTTTATACTTCACCCAATTCACCCCCCTCTTGGGTTCAGCCGGTTCTTACATTATGTTTCTAAATTGCACATGGCGAGAGAAGCACATTATAAAAGGAAATAAGCGTTTCAATACATTTGTTTCCACTGAAGCTGTACAGCTGAAATCTTGAGTACGATACACTCTATGCATTATGAGATTCAAAGGCAAGTTTAAGGAAAAAAAAACACTCATTACGACTCCATCCTTTTCTCTTGTACATGTTCTTCCCTATCCACGTCCTAAAAAATAAGTGAATTCTGATATAGGAACTCAATTTTTCTTTTTAACTACATATGGGTATAACGGTCTTTAACAATCAGGCCTCATTAGGGATTTGTTAAAAGTTTAGGTCTAAATTTGGATTTAGATATTTCAACTGAATTTAAGTAGGATTCTTTCTAATAATTATTAAATATTTAATGATCATCATCGTTAAATATAATCATGGTAAACATCTTTATTACATTCATACTTTTTTGTAATCATACATGTATAAGTGATTTTAATAAAAGAAATATAAATATAATCAAAATTCTCAAAGTCACTTATATATATAAATATATATATATATATATCCAACCGAATGGAGTCCCCCCCCCCCCCAGGAAAAAAAAAAATCCTCACCCTTCTTCATCTTTCCTTCCTTGTCCTTCCATCGCTGTCAACAATGGAGTCCAACCTCAACAACTAACCACCCCATCCCAAGCTCATCACCGAGACTAGTTGGTTATAACCATGGTAGTGAAAGCGTAGCTTTTACGTAAAAACGGAAGGAGAATGAAAAATCGTAAAACGTAAAATCGTAAAATAAAATGGAGTTTTTACCTGCATATGTATATAAAGTACCTGCCATCATACACACATATACTGATTAATGCAATATCAATCAAAATGTCTAACATTGTCATTGATCAAACTATATTTTTTACATGATTAAATTGGGATTTTTAATGCATTTTCTGGGACATTATTGTATGATTAAGTACTAAGTTGAGTTAGGAAAATTTGTATTGAATTAAGTGTAATTAAGGGTAAAATGATCTTTATTTATTAATTACAGAAAAGGACCCAGATATTTTTGAAATTTCAGTTCGCCCCAAAATAGTTTGAAAATTCCCACTTTAGTCCCTCTCCATAACTTTTAAAACTTTCACTTAAGTCCCTTAGTAAACTCGGCACTTTTTGCAAAAACATTGCGTTTTTACGCTTTTACGCTTTAAAGCGACGCTTTTTACGCTTTTACCTCTGGTGTATTTTTTCCACCACGTAACACGTTTTGCCCGAAAAAAAGCGTAAAAGCGGCTTTTTTGCGCTTTAAGCGCGATTTTGACTACCATGGTGATAACTCTACAAATTAGGAAACAACTAATAAAGATATCAAGTATTTTTTATAAAGATCCATCAGGCTCTTCAAGAGCATAACCTTTTTTGGGGAAGAAACGAGAGATGGTCGGGGACGGAGCTTTTAACACACGGGGGGCAATTCGTAAAAATTGAATGAAAATTAATTTTTTTATACATTGGCCCCCAAATATTTTTTCTTTTTAATTAGTTAATGAGTATACATTTGGCCCCCCAAATATTTTTCTCAAGCTCCGTCCCTGGAGATGGTGATGATGACATCAATGTTGGTATCTTCAGCTAATCTGACGGACATAACAAGGAGCAACGACTAGGAAATTGAATCCCATGGAAATAAGAGAAGGTAAAACAAGACCATTAGTTGGAATGTTTGGTCCACCTGACGCAAATTACAGAATGACTTTGCAATACAGGTTTAAGGAAATAACTTTGCGGAATACATCAACAGATAGGCCAAGCAACCACCGCATGCTATTCTATCCTTCTTCCCAGAAAGGCAGCTCCCACTATTCCATTAGGTCCCACTTCTAATATCCTGCAAGAACATCAAAGATCATCTCACAATATGTACAAACACATAATTAAAAGAACATTTGGTGAAGCTCAAAGTATAATCGACGCATAAAATAAAAATTTGCCATGTCCTACATCATAATATTAGTTAAACGAAACCTTTCGTCCATGGATTTATTTAGGATTTGGCAGGTCGATGCTTGAAGAGGAGAGGAAAAAGTAATTAAGCAACCAATTTAAACAAAAATATTCAATTTCCCTTGAACCTGATGCTAGAAAAGAACTATAAAATCCCATTTTGAGATCTCAAATCTTAGTGGAATATTACAATTTTAGAACACCATTATGTCTTTTAATATTTTTAAAGTTAATTTTCTGTCTATTTTCCATAAAGGAATTTAAGATTCTTCATTGTAACCGAAATTTGTCAGTCAAGTCAACTTGCGCCCTATAAAATGAGAATAAGAGGGTTGAATCAAGATTAAATAAAAGTGTTGCTCAAGCATAATGTGAACTATTTTTTCCTTTTTATATTCTCATTGTATTCTCTAAGAAAACAGTCCTATCAATATACTTTTAGTTATACCACTCTGGTCCTATTTATAAGTTCATTTTGACCAAAAAAATTTGGTTCTATTTATAAGTCCCTTTGACCAAATAAATGAGATTGTGACAATCTTACCCATATTATTGTACCAATAAAAATAAAGAGAGAATAACAAGTTGAAAGGTACCCATTCATAAATGAAGGTAAAATTGGAAATGTACCTCATAATCATTGAGCCACCTACTTTTCCTTAGTAGGTGTGATTTGGTCAAAATGGACTTTATAAATAGGACCATAGTGGTATGGGAAAATCCCTCTCAGTCTCAAAGGATCAACAAAATCCTAATAGTCTTTGAGAAAAGTCAACTGTCAAAAAAGTCCCAAGTGACTTTTGAGTCATAGAATGTAAAGGTCGAATTATGTAAACACCCTTAGTCAATCCGAAAAAGTGAGACAGGCTCAGTTCAAAATCTAGTCTGCTCTCTCTCGCATTGTGATTTTCTCTCTCGCCGAAACGCCAAAACCCTTAAGCACCGAAGCCAAAACCGTCGCAGTGTCAGTTACCGTGTGTGTTGGAGTCCCATCGCGCGTGTGTCGCCGTAACCTCATTGGTTTCGGGATTCGTTTGTGTGCGTGGGCGTCGACGTGGAAGGCCCGGCTCTATTCAAGCTCTGTTCTCAATTCGGGGATTCTGCAATGGTGGACGTGCGGCATTTAAAGGAGGATCCGTGGATTTATTTGCAAGAAAATAACGCTAGCTTGAAGAACACAGGGGGAGAGAGCAGCAGTGTGATTCATTGTAACAGGAGACAACTTTTTGTCGGGAAAGAGGGTGATTTAGAGGTTTGGTCCAGACTCGAAGGGATGAAAAATGATGCAGAAATAGACGTTGGGGATGCTGAGGGCTTGTATAGAAGAAATTTCGTGGATAAAATAAAATATTCAAAGAAAGGGATTATTAGGCAGATTGAAGGCGGTAGTAACAGGTTATTTATTAGCAGAGAACTAAAAGAAACCTAGACATTCATTGAGCTCTACACTTTGTTTTGACATAGCCTAAAGGGACTTGGGGAAAGTTGGAGCTTACCCTGGTCGTGCTTTAAATTTTATATGCCAAAGACATGAACTGAACTCCCCTCAGGTAACTACTTTATATTAAGTCTTCTTCTTCTTCTAGGTGACATGAATTGGCAAATCTTTCACAGTATTATGTAATTTCAATTGAATATAATGACGTGATAGCAGGTGTATGAAATTACTCTTACCAGGAAACTGTATCTATTCCATGAGTTGTTCATTTTTATGCTAATGGGTTTGGCCCTTTGAGCCTCTTCAGGTCTTGGGATATCCTAGCAAACCTGTTGGACTCTATATAAAGCGCTCAATTATCTTCAGATCTTTCCGGTGAACATTTTTTGAGCGTTTAAATTCCTTATCTGATGTTTAAACTTCTGGAATAACGTCAACCTGAAAATTTACGTCGTTTATCTTTTGGACCTCCGAACTTGATTAACAGGAAAAGAAAGATTATTCTGTTAGAAGTTATTTTCTTTACTATAATGATTTTAAATGACCTTCTTTGGCAGGGTGAACCGCGAGACTTATTGTTTTATAGTATCTCAAGTACATTAGGTACTTAATTCTGATGTAGTGTTTCATATTTCTGTATATATTACGTTGGTGTATAAGTTTGATCGTGCTGTCTGGAGTGTGGAGGGGCTTCCTTCCTCCGAAAACAACGACATGGTGGCCTTTTGGACCCCTCCATACTCCAGAGTCCAGACAGCACGATCAAACTTACAAGCCACACCAACGTACTATATACAGAAATATGAAACACCACATCAGAATTAAGTACCTAATGTACTTGAGATATTATAAAACAATAAGTCTCGCATTTGCTCTAAGTTCAGACACATATAAAACATCAATGCTAATGTTTTTCCTGATGTTAGTTTCAGCACCACTTTTCCTTTTCCTTGGACTTTTTGCAATTCGTGAATTAACCAAATAAATGTGGTCTTCTCCTCCTTGGAAGGGGTAAAATAATTATTTAGGTTTTTTCTATTAGGAAGAGATGAGTTTATTGCAAATAAAAATATAAATAAAAAATAAGTAAATAATATCAACAGTTTAATTTTACTATATGGTATTTGAGTAATTTTAATTTAGGGAGATAGATAGAGGCAGAAGATTTGCCGATAACATTGCAATGAATTGTGAGAACTATGTGGCATGTGCAAACTTTTTGTTTGGATAATGTTTTGCAAACTTTTGAAGACTATACGAACTTGACCTGTTTGCTGACATCATCTTTTAGGGGATGCTTCAGACGAAGACAAGTATCTTCCTTCTATTTCAAGGAGCATTCGATTCAAGTAGATGGCATTTTGTGCAAGTAATTTTATTTTATTTTTATGCAAAGAATAATACTACCTCTAGTCCTAATTACTCCTCTGGTCCTAATTATAAGATTATTTTACGAGAATTTGGAGAGATTAAGGATAGAAGTTAAATTAGTTAATTATAATTATTTTCCGAAAATTCCCTTCCTTATTCAGATCAGATGGAGGCTTCTGGTGTCTCCGGAATTCATCCATGGCACCCATCACTGTAAAAAACATAAAAAGAAAAAAGCTAGCCAGAGTTTACACGTGTGCCAAATTGTGGTATGGCGTGGCCAACATAAACTACTGTACTAAGGAAGGAACGCCATATAGAATATTCTGGAGGGAGGATTAAATTATTATTTTCTTTAATTATTATTGAGAACGTATTAATAAGGGTATTTTAGGAAGAAATTAACAAAAGTTAAAATTTGCTCTTATAATTAGGACCAAGACACTCGATTGAACATGGCCTTCTATCCACTCCAGTGTGTGATATTCTTTCTTCCCTCAATTTGCGTAAACACTACAAAAACAATGGAGTGTGTAGATGACACTCGATTGTACACTATTTATCTGATTAGTTTAATATTCTAATAAATAAAGTATTTTTTTTTTTTAAAAAAAGGTGTCATTTTCTTTTCTTTTTATCTGATTTTTTTTAATTTTATTTCTCAAATTACTTTAATATTCTAATAAAGTATCAAAAAAAGGTGTCATTTTCTTTTCTATTTCAACATTCAACATTGCAATATTGATGATTATTAATTGAAATAAATAATCATCTTATTATTATTGAAATTAGTAATAAAATATTTAAAACTTATAAAAAATAAAAATGGAGTGCACTAGAGGAGTGGAGTGTGATGTAGAGTGGGATTTTGTTATCACACTAGAGTGTGAAAACCTCACACTTGAGTGTGATGTTATCACACTCCAGTGTGTCCTAAGGCCGTTGAGAGAAGTCCACACACAATTTTGTGCACACTGGTGTATGAAAACCTCACACTCGAGTGTGAGAGTGTCCACGAAATCACAATGCAACGGAGTTTGTCATAGTGGACATTGGAGTGTGAAATCGTCACACTCCTATGTATACTCAAGTGTGACGTTATCACACCCCGGTGTGATAACTGATCCACAGGTTTCATAGTTATATATATATATATATATATATACTATTTGAAATTTAAAAATGGATTTCTAATTTCTACATATCAATTTCATTTTTTTATTTAATTTCTGAATTTCAAATAGGAATATTTATTATTATTATTATTATTATTATTATTATTATTATTATTATTATAAGACTTCAATATTTTATTATTAATTTCAACAATAATAAAATCATTATTAATTTCAGTAAATAATCATCATGAATTTAAATAGAAAATAAAATAAAATATTTTTTCTTATATTTATTAGAATATTAAAATGATATTAAGAATTAAAAAAAAAATCAGTTATCACATTAAAGTGTGATATTATCACGCTCAAGTGATTCCCTCGCACTCCAGTGCTATCCATTTTATAGCATGCCCACCGCATACAGAACTCCTCGTTGAACAGAAATGGTTTATTCAGATTAGACATGAATGAATGATGTGTTTTGAGTGGTGTTATTGATAGTTTTCAATTATGTAGCGGTTAAGTTGTCCGGGAAAGTTGCTTTAAAATTGACTACAGCTTTGTTGTTTGCCTAATTGCTGTTCGAGTAGAAATATTCCGAAATAATGTTAGTTATGATGTATGCACTTCATCATTCTCTATGTCATTAAATTTTGCGGCCAAGGGGAACAATATTGAGTTTTATGTTGCTAGATCAACCCATATTCATGCTTCATGCAAATTATGTTCTGAGATACAAGCTCATTTCCGGTGGCATAATCACTTTGACCCAGCTATAAAGAAAGATCCATGGGCAGAGGAGGAGGAAGCCACGCTTGCTTTCTATCACCAAATATATGGTAGCAAGTGGACCGAAATTGCAAGGTTTCTCCCTGGAAGGTATCTATGATGAAGGTTGCTTTCTGCGACATCATACCTAAATATTTTACATTTTATTTATACACATATGGTAGCTGATATTATTTCTGTTATATCATTGAATCTTGTGAAAGCAGGCCTAACAATGCCATTAAAAATCCATTGGAACTGTTCAATGAAGAAGAAGTTGGAGGCATCCTCACCTGGATGTGAGCAAATTGAATCTTGTAACGCATGCATTGATACTGCTTCTCATCCTCTAGTCCTATAAATTCTATTAATTCTAATGAGGAAGTTGATGAAAAAAATTGTTGTTAAATCCTCTGACGCTATTGATTTTAAAGACACCGAGCTTAACACTAATCATGATTATGCTTTGAATGATGGAAGTAATATCTCTATTGATTTTATTGATACTACTTATGATATTGACATGACTATTGTTAGTGAGGATACTATTAAAGATAAGTGTGGGGGAAGCATTGATTTAGATATGCATTTAGAGGGTAAAACCATATTGAATCATGTGATGTTTCACAGGTAGAATTTGTCTTGTGTGATGATTTGAGCAAGCATGGTGAGACCATTTTGAGTGATCACTTGATTCATTCTTTAGAGAATTTGACTCTTATTGAGGAGAGTCATATTGATTTTGTGGGTTATTCAAAATATCCGGAAGTTCCAATACTTTTCGTTGATGAATTTCTTTTGGGATTTTCCTTTATTCTTGATTAATCAAATTTTGTTGATTATATTTATATGGGACGAGATACTGCTTGGAGCTATGATTTTATTCAGGTACATTGATTCCTCCCATACAAACACCTTTTATACTTGAGCTGAAATGTTATCCACAGAGCTTAAAATATGGTATGTTTGCTGAACATCAAAAGAGGACATCACTAGTGCTTTCATGTGACTTACAACCAAACAAAGGAGAGAAGCCAATTATGCTATTTCATTTGAGTCTCCAAGCTTTCTAATAGTCTGGTCGTATTCCTTCCTTACTCTTTCATTTGCGTTGCTTGTTGTTATTTGTTAGACCTATATTTTGCATTGAGGACAATGCAAGATTTAAGTGTGAGGGAGGAATTTTGTTCTTA
This sequence comes from Acacia acuminata, assembly GCA_019022655.1. Lineage (NCBI taxonomy): Eukaryota > Viridiplantae > Streptophyta > Magnoliopsida > Fabales > Fabaceae > Acacia > Acacia acuminata. The sequence continues at coordinate 712,139 of JAFJYI010000336.1, forward strand.
CTTTTGGTTTTTGTTTTTTGTTTTTAAAATGAGAAAAATAAAAATATTTTGGTTTTTTTCGTTGTTTTCATGAAAAGGAAAAAAAAAATAATGTTAAAACTGCAAGTTTTAAGTGACTTTAGTATGATGCATTCTTGATTTGAAAAGTAATTGGTCATGTTTTGAGTTGATGAACCTAGTGGCAATGAATTTGGCTTTGGTGAATTTAGGCTAGTGATCGTATTCCAAGTGAGATTTTGAGCCTAATATGTTTTTTTTAGTGTGTATCCCTATCTCTTTACTTGATCTAGCTAGAACTTGACTTGAATCTTATCTCAAGCCACATTCTATGCATGTGTATTCATAAAAGTGATAAAGGCATTCACTTCATTTTAGCCAGATAAGCATTTTCATACATATATCCTTTGTTTAGCCCCTTTGAGCCTATATATATATATATATATATATATATGTATGTATATTTCCGTTTGTCTACACCCATAGCCAAAAAAAAAAAAAAAAATCTCTACCCTTTGAATGTCTTGGGAGTTGAAGAGCATTTCATTATCTCTTTTGGATGAAAGAACATGCATAAAATTAAGAATTTAGTCATTGTGAAAAATATGGTAGGTTATCTTCAAAAAGAAAAGAAAAGAAAAAGGTAAAAAAGGGGAAAGAAAACAAAAGGGGGAAAAAATAGGAAAAGAAAAAGGGAAAAGAAAAAAATCAAATCAAATAAAAAAAAAAAGAGAGAAAGAAAAAGAATGATGACTCAGTTCATGTTTGGTTTGGTTTCTTGCATCCCATATTCTTCTCTATTGTATCATTCTTTTCCTCTTTTAAGATATTCAACTTCATTTTTCCAAATACCATACCCTTTCATTATGCACATTCCCCATTACAACCTAATAAAAATCCTTTGGATTTATGCGTGCACTTGCTTTATTAGTGGTGGATAATTTAGATCCTTGTCAAGCCTATGGAAAGAGTATTGCATAGGGAAGATTTGAGTGTAAACACAAACTTATACACTTCGAGTGAAGAGTGGCATACACATTATCCTTGATGAGGGATTTCTAGCTTAGGTTCCCCTTTGTTAAGTAAATTGCCATGATGTTTGTTTTCTTAATTCATGAGAAGATCACCTGGACATGAGAGGCGTTGAAATACTTTTGTTTACTTATTACTTGTGATTGGAACATTCATTTTTGAAGTTTTAGTTTAGTTCAATTTTGGTTTTATTGTCGTTCTCCCTTGATCTTGACTTGTTTTGCCCAAGAGTGCAAATGATAAGTGTGGGGGAGTTGATAAATCCCAATTTTAATATATTTTATCCCACCTTATTCATTTATTTTGGGGGAGTATTTTAGGCTAATTTGGATTTATTAGATAATATTTGGATTGTTAGCCAATTTTAGGAAATAATATAAATCAGAATTAATTATGAGATCATTGGGCATAAATTATCAATATTTTGATTAATATCTTGTGATTGAATAATATTTCTAAATATATGATAAATCACGATTTTATTTAATTCTTTCAGGACAAGGAAAAACATATTAGAAGATCCTACGATGTAGAATTAACTTTGGCCGAAAGAAGATCTAATAGTGGAATTTTATTGGGCTTCTTAAATTTTAATGGGCTGAAGTTGGTACCCAAAACTCTCTCCTCTTTTTATAAATTAACCTAGCCGCATATGAAAAATGACCTAGATTGATTTTATATTATATAATTAATTATGGACCTAGTTTAATTGATTGTTTTAGCGACAAAAGCCACGCACCAGTGAGTGAGTGTTTCAGTCCTCTTTTGAGCCTATCAGTATTGGCTAGTTACAGGAGGAATCTCAAGTTGAACCGATAAATAAAAGAAAAACAGATCTCAAAGTCAAAAATTGTATCCTGCAAAGTTATCTCTGGTGGAAGATTTGGCTTCCTCCACAGAATCTCGGAAAGAAAACCTCATGAATGGTTATTATTATTTGGCTTCCTTCCCATAATCTATGAAAGAAAACCTCATCAATGGTTATTATTATCATAATCCTCCCAAGTCCACGGCAGCCAGTAGCCCTGAATCTGTCCTGAGGAGCTTAGCTATGACATATGACAATATTCCTTCCTTCATTAGGAGGAGAGCTCACAGTAAAACAACTCCTGAAGCTGTATGTGTTGGTGTGAGTGGGTTACACAATTTGAATTCGAAGCAGGGTGGTGCCATGTTGTTCATGTCTAAATCAATGACCTCTGCCAGATCTCTCTTCACTGGGCATTGAAACATTATAGTACTAAATAAAATGATAATCCCATTATATTATAGAACGATTTTTATTTTGGGCCTTTGTACTGTAATTTTTGTCCTTAACTGTAAATGCATTGACAATAGGCATGGTTTTTTTTTTTCTTCGGAAGAATCTGGGCATATCACACTATCGATAGATTTTTCAAAATTTTCCTCATTTTTCCAATTTCCGCCTGCCCTTTCCGTTTCCACCTTTCCAGTATTCCCATGTTTTCTTCTGTTTTGTTCTCTTAGCATTTCTTTTGTATTTCAACTAAGAAATTCTGAAACAGACAGAGCATGTTTCTGTCCTTGTTGTTGGACCGACCCCGGGGGACACAGACTTAACTCGCTTGAGCCTCTGTTTTGCATATTAATCAGTTACATGTGTTTGCGGTCAGTATTGTACAATAGGATATACCCATCATTTTCTGCTTAAAGTGAGGATTATTTTAGAGATACAAGCCCCCTACTTTTTTTTTTTTAACGAAATACTTAATTAAATAATATGGATAAAAAAAGTAGGTAAAGACAATAAATATATAAAAATTATAACATTTTTCTTATAAATATCCTTATTTATGGGGAGATAGGAAATAATAAGAAAGAGAATAAGGAAATAATTAAAAATAAAAAGAATTGTCGAAGAGAGAATAATAAAACTATTATAATAAACAAGATTGATGCTTTAGGGGTTATGAAAATATATATATCAACATTAAAACGAGTAATTAAATAGAGACAAAATGGAAAACTAACCAAGAAAATAAGAAAAAGGCACTGTTGCTTTGCTTCTTATAAAAAGGAATAGTGGGAATATATGTTTCCCTACCTATAAAAAAGATGAGAATCGTTGTGGATTTAGATGTTGCTTCCTTCCACCTTTCTTTCCTTTCGCAATAAGTGACAAATCCTCTTTTAACCACTCAATACGCTTCACTTGTAGAATACACATTGAAATTTCTTGGGCCGAAGGGAAGCACACGTAGAAATTTCCTCCTCATGTTCTCTCTCTTTATATATAGAATAAAATACTCTGACCATCCTCCTGTTTTACCTTAATTATATAGACCTCCCCTCTATTTTGAAAACCCATAGAAACCTCCCTTAAATTAAAATATATGTTACATAAACCTCCCTTATATGAGTAAAATACTCGACCACCCTCTGTTTTGCCTTTATTACACAGACCTCCCCTCTATTTTGAAAATATACACTTAAGTCCAAATAATTAACTCCGTTAAGAATATTTTAAAAAGATTCCAAAAATATAGTATTTTTTAATTAAATTTTATATAAAAATAAAATTTATATATTATTTTACCCTTAATATTGTACTTAATCCCTAGTTTTACTTTTATATTTTGACTAATATTGTTTTAAATAATTTAAGAGTTTTTTATCTTTACAAATAGTTATCTCTTAGATTATTTTAACATTGGTTAATGTTAAAATATAAGGGAGATTTGTGTAACATAAATTTTAATTTTAAGAGAGGATTCTATGGGTTTTCAAAATAGAGACAAAACGAGGAAGGTGGTCGAGTATTTTACTCTAATTTTAAGGGAGGTTTCTATGGATTTTCAAAATAGAGGGGAGGTCTCGTATAATTAATGTAAAATAGGAGGGTGATCGAGTTTTTTTTACTCTTATATATATTTTGATCATAGTTGTGCCTCAATTATTTGATCCTAAATTTTAGAGTAAAATACTTTAACCACCCTTCTGTTTTAGCTTAATTACACGAGACCTTCCTTCTATTTTGAAAACATACTGATTTAATCCAAATCATTAATACTATTAAATAATATTCTAAAAAGATTCTGCAAGTATATTTTTAAATTTAAAACCATATTAAAATAAATGTTATTTACTAATTTACCCCTCATTATACTAAATCACTAATTTATATTTTAATATTAATGTTCATTAATGATCTATTTAATATTTTTACTCAATTTAATTTAGAATAATTTTTAGTAATATGCTTATGTGGTAAATATTAATAACTTGTTTAAAATTTGAGTAATTATTCTTAAGAATATATGTTTAATGAAATATTCTTAAAATTTTTTAAATTATAAGAGATTAATATGTGAATCTCATAGTAATATCATTTTATAATTATATAACTTAATTGAGTGTGTGTATGTGTGTATATATTATTGAAAAACATCATCATACGTATTTAAAAATGACACTATAAGTTTTTAAAAAAATAAAAGAGATTAAAAATTTAAATTTATTACAAAAATAAAAATTTATAATGATAAAATTAATTAAATTTATAATATGATCAATTTAAAAGTATGAAAAAAATTTAAAAATATATACTAACTTCTTAAAAACAAATTTGAATTTTATATGTGATTAAATGAATATTTTTTGCCAAAGATTAAATGGTTATTAAGTAATATTTATTTTAAGGAGAGGCATTTTGGTCAAAATAATGAATCAATATTGTGATTCAACGGTCAACTAACGGTTAGATGGATGAAAGTTTAATCTCAAAACTAGAAAGGATGTTTATGCAACATATATTTTAATTTTAAAGAAGGTTTATATAGGTTTTCAAAATATAAGGGATGGTTTTGTAATTTAATAGAGGAGAAGTTGATGTATTTCACTCATTTAAAAGGTAAGATTTAGTGAAAAGAATCAACACAAATGACCCATTTAATAACTTAAAAGTGTTGAACTTTCAAAACTCATTTTTTCTATATGAGGGGAAAAAAATTACTCAGGGTATTATCCTTTATAAGGAATAAGATTTTGTGAAAACTTGAAAATCCAAAAAAGATTTATTTTGAATTCATTACACTAGGGGTCCGGACTTACAATGCTATTAAAAATCATTGGAACTGTTCAATGAAAAAGTTGGAGGCATCCTCGCCATGATGCAACGTGATGCAAATACTGCTGCCTGTGATTCCAACACTTGTAGAATCAATATGTTGGTTAAAGAAGAAGATCAAAACCTTGGTCAAAAAAACCTCATCAATGGTTGTTACTCCCTCAATCTTTAGTATAAGACATATTTACCTAATTTAAGTAGATTAAGAAAATTAGTTAATATGACATATTTTCTAAAATACCTAGTCATCTTCTTTAATTTCTTCATTCCCTCTCCTCTCGTTGATTATTGTTGAGGGAGCATCAATTAAAGTAAATTAGGAAAAGATTAATAAATATGAAAAATATATGTCACATTAAGGACCAAAATCATGGAACAAAAAACGGACCGGATCGGCCAGTCGACCAGAAAATCGGTGAATCAGACCCTGGTCTGGTCTTGTTCAATGGTTGAGTCGAAGGAAGAGTCAACTCACCTAGTTCAGCTTTGGATCATTTTTTTTTTTTTTAATGAAAATGTCCAAAAACAGCACTTTTTGGGACATTTTAGTGGGGAAAAAGGGAAAATGACACAAAGATTTCAATTTTTAAAAAAAATATCAGAAAAATCTCATAGCTTGTCAATGACAAGTGAATAAGCAATCATTAATCAATGAGAGAGCTACCATTGACAACTTAATGCGATTTTACTGATATTATTATCTACGGACCTCAGTCTCATTTCCCATAAAAATAAGATAAACTAAATCGAATGGCCTCTTCTCTTATTTGTGCCTTAAAGCTTCGTCGAGTCGATTTGTGCCTTTGTGGTGTGTGGATTGGTGTAGGCCCTAGTGACCTTCTTCCCAACTTTGCATCTTCTCATCTTTGCAACGGCAAAACGGTGAGTGGCGAGTGACGATCATCTAGCTAGCGATGAGCATCAAGCGACAAGCGGCGAGCTTTATGTGACACAACGATGGTGAGTGTCTGAACTCTGAAGCCTACAATCTCCATTTATGCTTTCCCTTCCTCATTCTCGGAGGTAAAAACCGAAGATTTCCAATTCTGCGTTTTTGTTTGGGTTAAACAAAAGATTTTGATTTGTGTTATGATTTATGAAACTAGTTATTCCAAAGGTATTGGGGTTCGGCGAAACCAGCTCTAGTTCTTCTACCTGAGTTTTTACTCATTCCGGAAGATTTTGATTTGGGTTCTTCACCCTACCCTTCTGCTTGATTTTTTGCACATTCTCGCTTTTTTTTTTTTTCCCAAATGTGTAAGAAATTCTAGTATACAAAATTATTAATTCTATAAAACTCAGAAGATGGATTTTCAAGCACATGAAGTACAACTTGCACTAGTGCAAAAAAGGGCTTTAAGACCGGACAAAAGAGGTATCGTAAGACGGATTTGCGACGGTCTTGTTCAGCGGTCTTAAAAGTCTGTAACTTTTAAGACTAGATGAACGACCGGTCTTAAAAATTTAGACCGAACTTTTGAAATATCCGGTCTTAAAAGTGTTTCAAAATAATAATAAAAAAAGAAAAAACCCAAATGAAACAATCAGTCCCAAATCACAGATTTGTCAACATTTTGAATGTCCCTCCGTCATCAATGACGGAGAACCAAGAGAAGGTTGGAAGCAACACCAACAAGAAAAACAAAAAAGAAGAGAAGATTGAAAGCAACACCAACAAGAAAAACAAAAAAGATGAATACAAAGTCCAGAAATAAGAAAACATAATAAGAAATAGAAATCATTCACCATGGAAATCGAATTTGAATCAATATAAAATCAAAGGTGAAATTGACGTCCAGATCTACAAAAAAATCACAAGCTTAAAGCAACCAAATCTGAGCAGGATCCTCTTATCGATGTTGGCAAAGCTTCAAGCAACCAAAATCAAAGTCTAGATTTGAGCGGGAGTGGTCAAGGTAGAAGCAAACAGACTTAAGTAAGAAGAGATTTGGGTTTGATTTTAAGCCGGATCTGTGCGTGCGGCGGTGTGGGAGGAGCCATAGATCGAAGAGGAAGGAGCCGTCATCGTCCAGAATCCTCGAAGCAGTACGCTTGCGCCGTTGCTGAGGATTGGAGTTGATGCCATCGTAAAACCCTCGAAGCATCTCACTGCCAACGTTGCCAAGGATTTGATTGTGTGGCTCTTAGAGGAAGATGATGTCATTCTTGCTAAGGATTTGACCCGTGAGGCTCTTGGGACACTCATTGAATCTATAACTAAGCAAATGTTATATCGCCAAGAAGACAAGCATGCTCACGGACTTAACGAGTTTAGCGAATTTAGTTTTTTTTAAAACACTTTTAAGCTTGGATGTTTGTAAAACGGGTCTTAAAAGTATATTTTTAAGACCGCCTTTATAATCCGGTCTTAAAAGTATATTTTTAAGACCGGATCCTTTATAATCCGGTCTTAAAAGTGTTACTATATATTTACGAGATTGCAACCGGTTATACTTTTAAGACCGGATTATAAAGGATCCGGTCTTAAAAATATACTTTTAAGACTTAGGGTTATAAAGGATCCGGTCTTAAAAATATACTTTTAAGACCTGTTTTTACAAACATCCAGTCTTAAAAGTGTTTTATATATTTGTTGGAAATTCATATTTAATTAGTTAGCATATACGATTATATTGTGCAATTATTTTAATTAAGTTATTAGAGAGATTTTAGGAATTAAGTGAGCGAGATCATGGTTTTTTGAATTTCGTAATTATATTCCTGATTATAATCATCTTAATTAAGTTGTTAGAGAGATTTTAGGAATTAAGTTAGCAGACATGATTTTTTGAATTTCGTAATTATATTTCTGATTGTAATCCCTAGATTATAGGAACTGCCCAGATCAGAAGATTATTTATTTATTAGCATCTGTATATAATTCCAATTAAGCGAAGGAATAAATCATCGCATTCTCGGACTCATCTCTGATCGGCGTCTTCTCACAATATTTACGAAATTGCCACCGGTCATACTTTTAAGACCGGATATTTTATAATCCAGTCTTAAAAGTGTTCTATATATTTACGAAATTACCACTGGTCATACTTTTAAGACCGGATCTTTTATAATCCGGTCTTAAAAGTGTTCTATATATTTACGAAAGTGCCACCGGTCATATTTTTAAGACTGAATCCTTTATAATTCGATCCAAAAAGTTCTTTATATTTACGAAACTGCCACTGGTTATACTTTTAAGACCTGATTCTCTATAATCCGGTCTAAATGAGGCGGTCTTAAAGCTCTTTTTTGCACTAGTGTTGTAATGATGAATAAAATAACCAGATCCTTCTAGTGGAAGAAGACCTTGCTCTTCTTATATACTCAGTTGCGTCTTTCTCTCTTCCCAATCGCATATATTAATTAGTCACAACTATTTCTTAAACCCAGAATTATTATAACTCAATTTAGATCCAACTATTACAATTTGGGTTGGTTGCATAGTTACACCTTCTTGGTTATTAAGAATTTAAGATTAGGATGAGTTTGTATCTCTCCATTTCCTTTCTTTTGCAATTGTTGCAATTGTTTAAATATATTTTTATGTCTCTTGACTCATCATCAACCTAGCTAAGTGCTTGCTGGATTTTTATGTTGCTGTTTTGAAGATGATATTTTTAATTTTTGTTTTGATATTTTTTTGCGGGGATGGATAATTCAAGTTCGGAAATAAGAATGTCACTCCCACCCCCATTCCGAACCTCCCACTCCCAATTCCAACACTAATCCTAGTCCTACTCAAAATACAACCGTGACGCCCTGACTTAATAAGCCTATATTTATCAGAGTTTAAGCGCACAGGCATCGAAATAATTTGGATGACTTTATTGTGGAATAAAAACTTTTTTAAAATAACTTAGTTTGAAAACATTGAAAACGTGACAATAAATTTTTTCGCAAGCGATATCTATCCCATAGGGGGATCTTAATACATTAATCCAAAATATTGATGAATGATAAACAAATTAATACAGTCCAACTACTTATATGACCACAAAATATCCTTTCTGCTGTATCCCTTATAGCTGCGTCTTTCCTCTTGAACCCGATCCACTACCTGTTTCTTTCATGCGATCTAGAGTTCAAATGAATGAACCCCAGGGATAACAGTTAATCTTATAGGCAAATATGAAATGTAAAAGATAGTATAACACATGTATCAGCATAGAGTAATTCACAATAAACAAGTCGCACCGTAACCGTAGTTAACGGCCAAGGACCGCAACCCTTTAGGACTTGCAGCCTTATGAGACACGCAGACTCAATCTATAGATAGAATACACACATGGAAATTATCTAGCAAACATGATCAGTCATACATGAATACATACATACAAGCTAATAAGATAACGAGTTACACACCTCAAACTTGAATCCTTAACTTTGTCCGGTAGGTGTTGGGATCGGTTGTGATGTCAAAGTATGCCTATAAATGTTTATCATTGCCGTTAGTCATCACTTGCGTCACAAAGTAACTAACTACGTGAATTATCATAGAGAATTAAAAAGTGGTTATTAACCCCTAAAATAATAATACCATTTTTAATATTTATTATTATTATTTTCTTTGTAATTATTCCTCCAGGTTGAGGGGGTTCGGGTTAAGGGGTTCCGAGTTGGGGTTGTTGGGATGGGATCTTGGGATCTGAAATAGGGTATGAAAATCCAAGGTAGGGTATCGAGTCCGAGATAGGGTGTTGGAATTTGAGATGGGGTATCGAATCCGAGATGGGGTATCAAAAAGCGAGATGGGGTATCGAATTCAAGATAGGCGTTGGAATCGAGATAGGGTGTCATAATCTGAGATAGAGTATCGAGAATCCAAGATAGGGTATCAGAATCGAGATAGGGTTGTCGAGATCTGGGTTGATATCAAGTTTTCCTTACACTTAAACACCTTGAGCCATATATATACTCGACATATAGTCCAGAAAAATTCCATATTTAATATGTCAATTTCAAAAATTCGTATCTCTCTGTATACAACTCCAAATAAGGCGTGTGACCTATCAAATTAAACCTTGTTGTGTCCACATTATTTCTGGAAATTTTCATGACAAAATTTGTTCATTTACTATTTTAAAACTCAACACGAAAATCACTGTTCATTTCTAGAAAATGACAGTTTCAGTTTTGCTGTCAAATTTTGAAAAATCATAACTCCCAATCTACATATCTATTTTGACTGTTCTTTTTCTTGTTTTAAACCTTATTGAGTCTACTATCTACTATAAAAATTTTGTTAAAAGAATCAAACGTTTAACTATGAAACAAAAACACACAAGATTCTCTATTTTCAAACAATAAAAACAGAGCATGATCATGTTTTTCTTCTAACTAAACCACTTGCAACAGATTAAAGCCATTGAAATAGGAAGGATAATGCTTAAGGAACTCACCTTAGTTGATTCCTCAAGCTTAACGATCAGCTCATTCGTTTTCTCCAGCCGTGGCTCTCTTCTCTCTTTCTCACTTTCTCACGTTTCTCTCTTGCTCTCAATTTCACTTGAGCTGAGCAAAGTGAATGAATGAAGATCAAGGATCAATGCTTAAATAAGAACGTATGGAGAGTCTACTTTGTCGTGAGCGTTTAAGCCACTGGAAAAGTATGGTGCTTCGATCTTGCGTGATGAGTTAATTTCACGAAGAAGTATGGTTAATGACCTTTTGCCGACAACTTTCCACTGTCACATGTTTTAGCTGAGGGAGTTAGTGGGGATAATGGGCTTATGGTGAATGTTGTGTTATGAGACCCATTTTAATACTTAATTGATCCCCTTCCAAACCTTTATTTGCAATTTGGTACTTAACTCAATTAATTGCAAATATTGGAATAATGATAACATTAAATCCTTAATTCCATATAAGGATTTCTTTTCTTTATGTAATCAATTCCATAAATATTTAGGCATGAAATTATCCTTTATGAATATTCTTTAATCTTTTCCTAAAATAAATTTAAGGAAAAATAGACCTTAATTTCCAAATAATTATTCTCATAATTATTTTAAGTCAAAATTTCAGATTTAATCTCCATACATTAGTCAAACTTAGGAATCCCAAAATTTGGGATGTTACAACAACATTCTGTACCAAAACTGATCCAGCATGAGCACATGTTGCCTATGAAAAAAAGGGGACACAAATTGTTTATACATGTCTTTTTTTGCTTATAGCTTCAGAGGAGATGGCATACACCGAATGAAGCTAAATGGAGTGCTAATGGCTGCACACTTATGGCAGATAGATGGACTAATGTGGAACAACGGACTTCGATAAACTTCTTGGTGTATTCTACACATGGTATGGTATTTGTTAAGTCTATTGATGCATCATATTTAGTGAAAGATGCCAAAACTTTATTCACATTGTTTTGTGAAGTCATTGAGTGGGTTGTTTTAAAAATATTGTTCATGTAGTGACTGATGATGATACTAACTATGTGGCATGTGGAAAGAAGATCAAGGAGAAATATAGAAATATTTATTGGTGATCTTGTGCTGCACATTGTTTGACTCTTGTCCGGAAAGACATTTCAAGCATGCCTCATGTGTCCAACTAATATTATATACATGTGTTTTATTTTGTAGATGAATGGTGAATGTACTATGACTATTTAGTTCCGGAGTTGCAACGTGTTGCAACATGTATTCTTAGCCAAACGTTTGCTTCTTTTGGTTGCGAGAGAAATTGGAGTTTATTTGAACGCATTCATACAAAAAGGGAGAAATAGATTGGAGCATCAAGAGCTGAACGATTTAGTTTACACAAACTATAATTTGCAATTAAAGCATAGGTAATCTTAGATTCTATGAAAAATGCTTGTATGTATTATGGATTTATTTTTTAGTGAAATTTTATTTGTTATTAAAGGAGTGAATTGAAGAAAAAGACAAGTTATGATCCAACTAACTATGAATCTATTGATGAAGTGGATTTTTGGGTGACTGGAGAAGAACCCATTTTAAAGTTAATGTTGAAGATGCAAAAAATCTTGAAGGTGTCCTTAATAATGAAGGCTTTGCAAATTCAACAACTCTTGATAGGGTTAATGGAGGTTTATATGTCCTATTAATATTTTGTTATTTTATTATCCAACCATATAATCATATTTTTATACATAACCATTGATATTAATTATTACCATCCATATGCATATGATGAAGATATGGATATTGTAACATCCTCCATTTTAAAAAACAATTATTAATTATAAACTTAATTAAACTATTCATTAAAAATGTTTTATACACATATTTAAATTTTGGATTGTACTAGACCCATACTTTTTAACTAAGTATTGCTTCAAAATTTTCCAAAATATCCAATATATACTAAAGTATGCCAAGTGAACCCTAATGTGGCAATATACAATAATTCAACATGTACCAAAAAGGTGGAAGTACTACCATTAGCAGAAGTAATTTAAGCTTCTGAAACCTTCCCTGATTGACCTACATGATAACTATCACCTGAAAAATATTTGTAACCATTAATCCAGCTCATTATAAATGCTAATATATGCTCGTGAGGTGTCAAGCGGAACATTTTATATAACAAAGTACTAGATATATAGTTTACAAATTTCCAAATCAACAATTCTATAATAAAGTTTCCATATCAAATTTCGTATCATAATGAACCACATATATAACATGTCAAGCAACAAATCGATACCATGACAATCCCGATCACCCCCATACCCTTATTTCACCGATTGTGACCCATGGGTCTGTAACGTAATTGGTTTAGTCTTTATGACAATATTGCACCAAGCTCTCCAATAATGAGGTATAGTCTGACTAAAGGCTATAGAACTCATATCGGACCATGGGTTCTCTTCCCTTCGAATATGGAAAGGTTTTACAATCCCAAGGGCTGACCCTTAACTTGGCCAAAGGAAAAAGGCTTGAAAATATCAAAGCCATCCCTATGCACTGAGTGGTGGAATACCACGTGGTATTATATACACAATACTCCTATCACCGCTCCACATCCATCACCGCTCCACATCATCATAATCTTAGCATTAGGGGCGGAACCAGGATTGGAAATTAGGGGGCGAAAATTATAGAATAAAATCTAGTTGAGTTAGCATTTGAATTTAGGGGGAGAAAATTACAGAATTTGACCCAAAATTTTAGGAAATTATGATTTAGCCTCATAAATATTTCAATATTTTCATTTTAGTCCCTCTATGAGACTCTTTGATAGTAGAGCTGTCAATCAGGGCCGGCCCGGCCCTCCAGGGCTGGCCCATGAAGGGCCAAGGCCTAACGTGGCTGGCCCTTCGTGGCCGGCCCTCCAGGTTCTGAGTAAGAAAAACACTGTTTTTCAAAGCCCTACTCGAGAGTCCTGGGGCCGGGCATGAGGCCCGAAAATTACTATTTCAAATTTTAATTATTTTCCCTCCGCTTTTTTAAAGAAATATAATTAGTAAATTATAACACGAATCATCCAATAAATAACTACAATCACTAATTTATAATCAAAAGCAAACTATCTTCACAAATAACTCACATAAAACATAAAAAAGCATATTATGAATTTCTTCTCCCGCATCATGAACACATCCATAATCTTTATTTGCAACAAATAATAAACCAAATCATAAAGTTAGAGTCTAGTTATTATATATTTGTAATTAAATGGATAAATAAATTTATAAAAAATACAAAATATATATAAATTAATAAATTTAAAAAGAAAAAAGAAAAAGCTACGGTGAAAAGGGCCTGCGAGGCCGCCGTGGCCCTCGTGGCCGGCCCGTCTAAGCCCGAGGCCCTTCAGGGCCGGCCCTCCAGGGCCAATTTCAAATATTTCGTCTAATTTTCAAGCCCGGCCCTTGAAGGGCCAGGGCTTAAATGGGCCGGCCCAATGGGCTCGGCCCGTTTTGACGGCTCTATTTGATAGGACTAAACTGAAAATATTTAGTTTTTTGAGGAGAAAGCATAATTTCCCAAACTTTGGGTATAATTCTGTAATTTTGGGGGTGGGGGCCACCCTAGCTCCCGATTCCGCCTTGCTTAGGATATATATATGAGATTCTAAACATGATTTATAAAATAATACATCGTCTCAAAAATCATTAAGATGATAATATTATTTCAATTTAAGAAGTTATAAACGTATGCATTATCCATAACATATAATATCATTAATCATTCCAAAATAAATTCCACAAGGCAACTTCCATTACCAACATACTTTCATAGATTTATATAGTTAAAAATCACTCACAAACATTACACAAGCAAGTACAACAAGTGGAAAGTGGCTACCTCAAGTTTTTTGACACAAGAAATAAACTTGAGAAATATCAAGTCCACTTTAAAAATAAATATATAATTACACGTTAATAGAATTAACGACAATACACCGGTCGGATTCGGATTAGTCGGGGTAAAACGAAGCCTGGATACCGGATGGGCAACCAAAAAAAAAAAAAGAATTAACGACAATGCCAACTAATATAATAATAAATAATTAATTAAACTATAATTGTCTCATTTTGAATTTTCTTAGAAAAAGTGAGAATTTATCTATTCTTCAAATTATTGTTACAATCTCAATTCCTTCATTCATAAATTATTTCTCACTAATTGTAATTATCAAAATATCACCATGTCTTCAATTTTGTTCAACCTATTACTAACTTTTATAAGTATAACCCAATTTATTAAACAATCTCCAAACCTCCATATACTTAAAACCATATCAACTCTAATTTAAAATCTCAAATCCCAATTCATAATTTCATATAGTTTAAGATTTAGTAAAACTAACTAATTAAAACTATAATAATACTTCTAGTAATCCAACTAAATGCCTTAACCCTCATTGATCGGTAAAAATATCCTATAAGACTTAAATCCTAAATTCTTTTAAATAGAAAAATTCCCACAACAACCAACTAACAAATCTAAACAGATTAAAGTTATTTATTAATCACGTTCTTCATATATATAGTCATCTATTATCAAAACTCAAAACTTTGCCAATATTCTAGTCCCAAAATTCTCAATAACCAATATTATATTACCCTCATTAGAAAGAGAAAAATATGTAGAACAACTTTCATGAAGAAAATTTATTGAAAAGAAATTAATTTAATAACCTAAATGATCTTATAAAATAAATAACATACTCTAAAATATCCTCTAAACTCTTCTTTTATTCCTCCTTTCCTCACCCTCTGACTCACTCGCCGTCTCACCCACCAGAAAACACACACACTATTCTACACACAACACACAACACACACATATATAGAGAAACGGGAGTGGCGGTGGATGGGTAAATATTAAATAACCCACGCCATACACTTGCCTCTAATGTATTATGTATATTAGGTGGCAACACATTTATAGTTTTTTTTTTTAAAAAAAAAAATATTAGTTTATGATTTTTTATTCATTATTTTTATTTTTATTATTACTTTTTTTCCCTTTCTTCTGCTACACGTTTTTGCCTCTCTTTTTTTTTCTTCTTCTTTTTAAACAACGATAAAATATAATTACTTTCACATCTTTAGTTCACTAATTTCTTTTACTATCATAAATGACATCTTATATGAAAATCTTTATTTTGACAATTACATAATAAATTTATATATCATGATTAATTAATTTTTCTTATTTGTAATTAAATACTAATATAAAAATTAGGATGTTACAGATATTGCTGATCCCACTTTGAGTGATGATGTTATTACTAATGCTTTCTCCAATAATGTCTCACTTCCAACAGATTTCAAAGATCTCCATGATGAGTTTGGTGTCAATGATTATTAGGTGGAAGAACTAATCAGGGGTGACTGATAAATGAAGATTAAAATTATTATGTTTTGACCATTTTTTTGTATTTTAAATGTTAGTTATGCATGGTTATGTTTGAAGAACTAACTCAGTATTTTGACTATTTTTATGTTAGTGATGACTTATGAATGATGGTTAATATTGTTATTTTGTTATTGTTAATTAAATTATAATATTTTAATATGTTTGGTCCAACCACCGGTTAAACCCTGGTTGGCCCATTGTACCTTAAACCTATGCCGCTACCAATCCATGGCTCGCCCGGTTTTGTGTTCCTTGACCAAAATTCTTATATATG
This sequence comes from Acacia acuminata, assembly GCA_019022655.1. Lineage (NCBI taxonomy): Eukaryota > Viridiplantae > Streptophyta > Magnoliopsida > Fabales > Fabaceae > Acacia > Acacia acuminata. The sequence goes on from JAFJYI010000336.1 coordinate 728,370, forward strand.
TCCTATATTTAAAGACCGAAGAGAGTATTATTATACTCATCCCAAGTCCACTAGAGGCCAGGCCGTAGCCTGAATCTGTCTTGAGAAGCTTGGCTATGAACTATTTAAATATTCCTTACATCGTTAGGAGGAAAACTCACAGTAAAAAGACTCCTGAAGCTGCATGTGTTGGTGTTAATAGCTTATCCAAATTGAATTCAAATTAGGGTGGTGCCATGTCGTTCACGTATAAACCAATTACCTCTGCCAGATCTCTTCAAATTGCTTGGAGTCAATGCAATAAATAAAAAATTCAACTCCCATTATATTGTACATTACACCCAACGACAAGGTTTTCCAATTTTTTCTCAGCTTATCCTTTATTTCTGCCTGCCTCTTATCGTACGTTCCACGGGAAATTTTTTCCCACTTTTCCAGTATCACCATGTTTTCTTCTCTTTTGTTCTCTTAACATTTCTTTTGTATTTTCTCAACAAATAAAAATTCTGAAAGATTCAGAGCACATGGGTCTTTGTTTGTTTGTTTTTTTTTTTTTTTCAATACATAAGTTTTAGAAAGGGGTTGGGCTCACCGATAATTTAAGAGGAAGGTGAAATATCCTTTTCTCCTAGGTGATACCAGTGTTAGGCAGGGTGAGCCGTTTATTATTTTCAGACGTTTACCTAGACATTCAAGAGTTAGGATGCCTCCCTTAGAGCATTGACCAACTCCAGAATCAAACCCCCTTTCTTTAGTAAGAGCGTCCGACCCCTTTACTAGTTGAACCTAATGACAAGGGGTCATATGGGTCTTTGCTTTTTTGATATAACACAACATGTAAAGGTCACAGGGTCATGAACCATACATATACATACGTTAGAAAATGTTACCAGGCCAAGACTCATATCAAACCCAACAATGAAAAAAATTGGTAAATAAAATAGGCCCAATAATGACAAGAACATGCCAGTCCTAGAACACGCCTCAACACAGACTTAATTTCAGCCACTGTTTTGCATAACTAATGCTCTTATGCCAAAATGATTTGGCAAAATCTGCTGGACTCAAGGTATTCTTCTTCCTTTTTCTCGGCTTCCCTTCAAGCTTGGTTGCTTTTGAACCTGCAGAATAATTTAGGCTGCAATGTGGGGTCCAATTGGAATCTGCTTTTTGGTGTTATAATATGGAAGTTATGGGAATGGAGGAATGCTTATTTATTTGAGGAACATTTTATTAAGCCTGTGAACCCTGTTTTTGTTATTTTGCAAATCTGGAGGCGTTTTGTTCTCCCTTCAGAATCAGATTTGGCGAGTTCCAGCTCCAATCTAACTAGGCAGAAACCTCCTACTGACTGGCTCAAGATTAATGTTGATGGAGCTACGTCTCTACATTCCTCTAAGGCAGGTTGTGGAGGAATAATTAGGAATAGCCATGGCGAATGGGTAGCTGGATTTACAAGAATGTTAGGTACTTGTCATGCTCATTTTTCTGAAGAATGGGCTGTGCTTGCAGGATTAGAATTGGCATGGGATCTTGATTGTAAAAAGCTTATCTTGGAATCAGATGCACTGGCTGTCATTAACGCCATTTCAGATTCTGAGCTCAATTCAGGAAGCTTGCTGGTTCTCCGTATTAGAGATTTCTTATTGAGGGATTGGCAGGTTAAGCTGCAATGTATTCCCCGTGAGGCTAATAGAATAGCTGACACATTAACTAAACTTGGTTTATCTAAGTCTGATGTTTTAGTTGATTGTCCCAGTTCTTTAAGATCTTGGATTGATCAAGAGTCATTGGGATTTGTTTCCCCCTATGTAATTCTTCTGTTTTTTAATATAGCCTCCCAAGCATCTCTTATATCAAAAAAAAAAAAAAACAAAAAAATTGATTGTGGTCAGTATTGTATATTAGGATATACTCCTCCTTGGTCCTTATTATAAGGCAACTAGTAAGTTTATTTGGTCCTTTTTATAAGGACTTTGTTTGTTGATAATGAGTATTAATTATTTGTTTCCACGTCATTCATAATTAATGAGAGTAGTGTGAGAAAGTAATAATTAATATAATATTAGAATTTAGTGAAATTAGTAGGGGTAATATTGAAAGTTACTTAAATTATAGGGAAACTTTATTGACTTTAATTGTTTTTATTGGTTTGTGAGAAAAGTTAGTTGGTCTTATAATAAGGACCAGGAGGAGTAGCTGTATTGAATATATTAATTATGTCCGGAATATTATATAATATAATATATAAAGGTGTGGGAGCCGCGGACAATTATTTCTCCTCCTTCAGCCGCTTTCACGTGAAGCGTTGAAATATTGATTAGGGGCAAATTACATCGAATGACCTAAAAGTGGAAATTACACTTTTAGACCTATTTTCTTTCTCTACAAATACGCACCATGCACACGCACACGCACCGTTGGGCGATGAAGAAGAGAAGAAGAGAGAGAAAGCGACGAGAAGAGACGAGAGGGGAGAGAAAAGAAAGGAAGTGGAAAGGATTGAAGTGATATTTATTAACGAGAATTCCTTCCCATTTTCTTTTTTCATTTTCTATTCCTTATTTCTCATATTTTCTTTAATTTCACAACAGGTTATCACAAAAACTCTAAGGAAAGTATGATTCTTTTATCTCTCTTTAGTTATATCATTTACTTTCTTTAATCATATCTTTATTTGATCTAGGATCTTAGTCATTATATGAAATTAAAGATATACTTTTATAGATTGTTTTAAATATCAAGTTTTATAGTTATGATTAGAGATTATTGTAGTTATGTTGTGATTTATATTTTATAAAAATAATAACAATAATAAATATATTTTTTATTTGTTTGTTGTAGTGTATTATTTATGTCTTGATTATCATACTCTTCTCCTACTAATGAATTAAATTAAGTCCAGGTAAGAATTATCTCATTTCTAACTTCATTTCTTTTGTTATCTTTTTGTATGTCTAATTTCGGTAATATATATATATAATATGTGTATATATGCATATTTTATATATATTATAATATATCCCCACCCTTTTTATCATTCATGGCGATCGGCACTATATATATATATATATATATATATGAAGGGAAATACACTTTCATGTATTGTATAAGATATTCTTATGTCATAAATACAAAAAGATGTGGGTCTCATCATTTTCATACTTGAAGTTTGTTTTTTATAAAAAAGACATGGGTCCCACAATTTCACATGCTACAGTAGGAATCTTCTTCTTTTCATGTATACGTTGAAGTGTAAAGCATATATTATTAAAGAAAACGAAAAAAGATAAAGAAGGAAGTCACGGAGTATATATATTAGTGGGCCCCATCTGTTTATATTATTATGTTTATATTTTATATTAATATTTCCTTGACTCTTATTTTTATGAGATTATATTATCCGATGTCATATAATTTTTCATCCTTAATCCTATTATATGATTGAAAGACATATACAATTTTTTTGTTTATCCTAAAGATAAACTGTTAGAGCCATATAGATTTAATTTGTTATCATGAAAACAAATGGGCATGAATATATGAGACACAAATTGACCTGAAGCCAAGAGACAAATTGGCCTAATTTTTGTATGTGATAATTTGTATGAAGCTCTCAAAATTGAATATATATATAGCATTATAAGATCCTCTTATTCTTTAAAACAAATTAAAGGGATTATATAACCACCAGAAGATAGTTGTTCTTCTAAAAGTTTGTTATAAATTGATTATCCAATTTGCTTCTGCAATAGTAATAATGTGAAAGAGTTGAGAAATATTTTGAATTAATTTCTTATCTTCATGTGATCAAACAAAACATTGATTTTTTGTTGCAAGAACATGAATCTCATTTAACAAGTTTGACTTCATTCCCAAAAGTAAATGAAATAATAAATGAATTAAATTATGGTCATAGATGTGGATGTAAACGTGGCTACAATTTTGTGTGTAGTCAATTGTTATGATTGTAGTGGTTCAAATTCTCATGGAAGTAAAGAAACATCATTGATAAGAATAAAGAAAGGGAAATTATTAGTGATAGTAATAAATATGATAAAAATTTATGTTATTGTTGTGGTAGCAAGGTTCATTGGTTTTGCACCTATCGTACATTCAATACATATTTGTTAAAGTTCAAATAATTGAAATAAATCATCGATAAGAAATTATATGTAAACCAGTTTTAAAATTAGATTAATTTGAATAAGATGGTGATTTTTGGAAAACTGGACCAATTTGGAATTTTAAGATTTCGGGGTATATTCTGTAATTTTATTTCATACTAAAATATAAGTTAATAATTTTGGGGATTTTTGTAATTTTTTTCTGTTCTCTCTTTTCTAAAACTGACGCAAAAAGTACAGAAAATTCTCATTTAGCCATAGGCAGAATTTGTTTTCTGCATCTTACCCTTACTTGATGTTATATTTATTTCATCATTTAAAGGTTAAGTTTTATTATCACATATCTTTACATTAATCATTTGAATATTTATCAAAATTTTAATTTCAATAATTAACTAGTACCATAATACTCTTAATTTTCTGATTTGATGTTCTCATTATTTTTATGGTTTTTTTTTTTTTTTTTTTTTTTTTTTTTTTTGTAAAAGAACATTATTGATTTTTAAGAAATGGGATAATAAGAAAATTTTGTGGTATTAGATTATTAAAAATATTAAGGCCATGAAGGCTTATGATTTAAATATTGAATGATAAAAAAGAGTTTTTGGTTATTTTACAAATAACTTATAGAGAAGTATGCCACTTAAGAGTAAACATTATAAAGGCTAATAGTCATGAGGACTAATTATCATATTTTTCCCAATTTGATAATGCGAAAGGCCAATGTTGACTATATTTGGTAGTATAAATTTGATTGAAAGCTCCATAAGAGCTAATATTTTGTTACATGAAAGAACAAAATTATGCATTGATAATGTATTTACTCTACCAAATCTAAAAAGAAATTATTGAGTTTTAAAGATATCTACATAAATGGATATTATATAAAAACATATTGAAATACATGCTATTGTAAACTAGAAGTTTACAAATAAAAATGTAAAAAAAGTAGTTTGCTAATGTAAACCGAGAAGTTTACTAATGAATTAAATTTGGCTTTGACCGAAGAACCAGTCAATAATGATGATAGGAGATATTTGTAATATTTCCCATCTTATAACCTTGAAGTAGAATATGCTTGTAATACCATCACAACACCCTAAATGAGTCTTTAAAAGAAGATCAGATGGGAGTATGTATTGGGTATAAATCTCCTTTGATAATAAATTAAAAGGTTTGAAAGTGATAACCACATTTGGATTAGGAAATCCATAAATGTATAGTATTCTTAAAGGACTCCCTAATTTGAGGGTAGATTGCTAGAATACAAGTGTGAGTTAATTTTTGAAGAGTTGTATACTTCTTACATAAAGCCTAGTAGATTCCCAAAATGAATATTGATTATGATTTGTGGAAATTGAAAAGTTTATGATTGATTGAGATATATGTTATGATGGCTTGATTAGCCGATCAACAAATTTATTGTTGGCATGACTTGTTCTATCATCCAGTCATCTATAATGCAACACATTATGTATTGGCATCCATTTAAGAACCAGGAGATTCTTCATGAATAGCCAACATATTATTCAAGAAGTATTATATGCTGCTTGTTCTCGAATAAAATTGACTATGAGAATATTATTCGTCGCGATTAGTAATGGATCTTTGCATTTCTGAAATATATCAAATAGATTTATATGAGCCATTGAAATAGCATGTAAATCATACAATTGTTCGATAAATTTGGAAGATGCATTTATAAGTTGGTTACATGTGAGATTATTAACTTGCAACATGAAGTTAGCGATAATGTTTGAATAAATTAAGCGTGCAATTTTCAAATTATATGATCGGAAATCATGTATTAAAGCCTCCACAAATAGCTAGGTCAATGTTTATAAGAACAATTTTTATGTTGGTATATTTGATCTTATAAATTGCAGCATCTATACAAGCCAACAAAATTCTCCTAAAATTGTCTTTTGGTTGTGAGTCATACAAATTCCATTTTAAAAGGTTTAAATGTGCAATGATTATTAATCCACCCTTGATACGTAGATGCATATGGAAAGAAAGTTGAGATGAATGTTGTGGCAAGGACATCTTCTTCTTCTTTGTCTCTAAATGAAACAAAATAATGTTTCTAAAGAATCAAATGGATTTGGGAGACTTATCTTGCTTGATTTGTTACCAATTCTCATTATATTTGTTTTTCTATAGGAGGGGAAAAGCGAATAGGTGAAAGAAAATACATGGAATGCATTATTTCTATAAAGTAAATGTTAGTTCTCTATGATTTGCTCATATCTTGTGTTTATCCAATGTGCCAAAAGCAATTTCAAATGAATGAGGGCCCTAAAAATGCTATTTAAATAGGACTTTTGAAATTTGACTTGAGTTTTGAACAATTCCATTTCCAAATTTAAAACTACCAAATTCTTGAAAATTGGTTTACAAGTGTTGTCATCATCAAAAGGAGAATGTTAGTTCTATGTATTTTGATGATTTTGACAATTGTAAACACAAGCAAAGTTTGTCTTTTGGTAAGTTGAAAAACTTACTATCAAAGAGCAAACTCGAGTTTTGGTTTTTCTTCGAGTTTTGGCTTTGACCAGTTACTCATTTTCAATGAACAAAGCAAAACTCAAGTTTTCAAGGGAAAACTCAGAGTTTTTGGACTTTAAAAAGCACTCAGTTTTTCACTTCCAGACAAACTAGTTCCTGAAAACTTTTTGCATTATCTGAGACTTCTCATTGTTTTCTAATGAAAACAAAACCGGAGTCTTATTTGAAACTGAGTTGGGCATGGGGAGAGTCTCCGAACATTTTAAACATGTGCAAACTCAGTTTCGACTTAAAACTCCAAGATTTCACTTTGCCATGAGTTTTCTAAGTTCTCTAAGTTTGTGAAAACTGAGTTTGACTTGGTAGAGAGTTTCATTTTTCCTCAATTTTTGAAAACTCCGATCTTCATAGAAAACTCAAGTTTTGACTTGGCTGAGATTTTTTCTCAATGTTTTTCATACTTAAATGAAAACTCGAGTTTTGTTTTGGAAACTCGAAGCCAAGCTTTGAGATTTTGAGCTTTTTCAATGTTTTGAAAACTCATTTTGGATGAAAACTGTTTTTTTTGGACTAAAACACATAGTTTTCATTAAAAGTCCAAAACTCAGTTTTTGGTTTTGGAAACTGAGTTTTGAGTTCATTCAAAAATGTGTTCCAAAAGCTCAAATCGTGACTTTCCTCTCACGGATGGAGGAAACTCGAGTCTTGATATGAAAACTCAAGTTTTGCCTTAAGTGCACGGTTGAAAACTTCGAGTTTGTGTTTCGATGAGTTTGAAATTCGAATCTCACAAATTTGTGAAACCTTCTTGTTTAATCTTAATACTTCCTATTATCATTCTTCTATGTTCCTAACTATGTTTAACCACTTGGTTAGTGAGTTTCGAGATGATTTAGAAGATGTTTATTGAAGGTTAAAAGTTAAGGTAAAGTGACAATCGCGTCGATTAAATGCAAAACCCGAGAAAGTTGCATACTTTTTTTTTTTTTTTTTTTGGGTAATCCTTCTACAGATTTACAAAGGATTAATGTCTACTTTCCACGTATCTGGTAACATATTCCAATTGATTAATATTCAGAAGTCAACCCTAAACTTACGTGCAAGCCGGATTAAGTGAAGAGTAAGAGAAGAGAAGAAGACCAAAGCTTAACCTAATCCTTATCTAATGAAGGTACTTGAGTTATATTGAAGATTACAACGGTCATTTAATGCTCTTTTGGTATAAATAGAGCTACATTCAATTCTTCTCAACTAGCACATGCTGTTGAAAATGAATTGCATTCAAGTCTACACTTATTACTTTTAGTTTTCACTTGTAAAGTATCTTGATACAGTAAGCTTGAGTGTTTATCATTATCTACTCTTAGAAGAGAGTTTCTTGATTGTAAATCATTTATTGTAAAGATCACAAGTCCGGGGACTTGGTGATTGGGTTCAGTTGATTGCAACTTGTAAGGGGAGTAAGTTCTAGTGAGAGAATTACTCTTGAGTACGGAGTGTGTAATTAATTGTGATAGTGAAAAATCCAGTTACGGGACTAAATGTAAGGTCCAAGGTTGGGCCGAACAGGTATAAATCTTTGTGTCTTGCTCTTCTTCTCTACTCTCTTTGTTCACCTACTGTTTTTATTGTTCAAAGCGAGCACTTGAAAAGAGATTTTAAAATCCCAATTCACCCCCTCTTGGTGATTTAGCTCCACTTTCAGTAAATACCCTCGAATAAAGAAGTATGAACAGTGTTCATCGATTCATTCATGAAATATTTACCGGATGAAATCATTGACCTAAATTTGCAAAATCTCATATTCCATCTAAAAATGCTCCAATAAGCATAAATGCATGTTTGAAGCATGAGAAACTATTCGGCTCGAATATCAATATTATGGATAAATTGGAGTATATAATAATTAGGATGATCATATTAAGGAGCGGTACTTCGAGAAGAGTACCGAGACAACTAATTGCAAAATCTCAAGAGAGGTTTAGGTACCTAAAAGTGATATTAATATTGTTACGTTATGTCACAATTGAAAAATGGAGCTGAAAGATAAAATTGTCGACAACAATCACTACTAGAAAATACTGAAACTATAACGGAAAAAAAATCCGTCTCAAATATTTGTGATGGAAAAGAAAATCTATCGCAAATTGCGGAAAAATAAAATACATCACAAAAATTTACAAAGGAGAAATTCCATCGCAATTAAAGATAAATCCATTGCAAATTCACAAAAATCATAAATATCATGCATAATAAGTCCTATGAGTGCTCATTTTCCAGGAAAGAAGATCGAGAGGACTTGAGCGCTCAACTCCCAAGCGCGAGCGATGGCGACTGCGAGAGAGGCTGGGAAAGATAGCAACGAGGAGTAGTGACGACAAGGCAAATATGCGTTTTCAGATCCGAAGTTGTTAGATACGGGTCATCAAGAATGATTTTAGATCTGGATCTTGCTCCTCGTATCCAAGCTTCATCGATCTCTCTCTATTTGTTCATCTTCTTGTAATCTTCTCCGAGATCTAATTGCTTTGTCGTCCTCCACTATCGAGGCTGGATATTCTTTGTTCTATATTTTGTTTTATTAATTATCGAGGAGGGCGTCATTTGAGGAGGTTCATTATCGGAGGAGTATCATGTCGGATTTGGGTGGTCACCAATAAGGTCGTGATTGTCTTCCAATGTTCAATCATGACCTGGGATTTTTTTCTTGCAATTTGTCATTGCTGTAGTTGTGGAGCTCCGGCTTTGTTGCCTGGATAATCAATTCTTATTGGGGAACTTAGGTCAGCATTTTTTTAAATCTTTTATTTCTCATTCTATGATATGCTTATGCATGTGCTTTTGCTTGTATCATGCTCGAGTTGTCCACAATTCCATCTTTTTCCTCGGTTAAACATTTAGTCGGTGATTTTAAAATATCTTTTTGTTAGTTCTCTATGTGTTTTGATGATAATTCACAATTGTAAACTCAAGACGAAGTTTGTCTTTGGTAAGTTGAAAGACTTATTGTCAAAGACAAACTCGAGTTTGACTACAAAACTCGAGTTTGGACTTGACAGGAGTAACTCAATTTTAATGAACTAAGAAAACTCCGGTTTGCATAGGAAAACAATTTTATGACATACGCCTTTATTGTTGTAAATAGTGTAAGCGTAATTGTTGATAAATTAATGAAGAGTTTTGTTGTGATCTAATTGTTATTATTTGTGTAATACTTTGCAATAGAATATTAATTGTAAAAGGATGTGTAATACGGTGGGAGATAGGATAGTGGGCCCGGAAAGGCCCAAAAAGTAGACCAACTTTGACCGGAGGAAAGAGTCTACGGCGGGCCCAAGTTTAAAGGTGCGGGCCCGGGCAGATACGATGAGGTATAAAGCTGGTATAACAAAGTGGCGCCCGGGGTATATGACAAAACACGGATTCTTGACTCAGGAAGTGTGTATGCACCATACAAGGACAAGGGAGAGAGAGACATTGATAAAGGCAAGTTCCAAGCAAGAGACAGGACAATCATTGCATGGGGACACGTGTCACCATGAGATTAAAGGAAGATAAAGTAGGGGCAAAATGGTCAATTCCTTGACCTTTGGGCATTGAATTTTGTCCTATATGAGAGAAGTGAGAAAAACCAAAGTTTTAACCCACACTCTGGTCCAAATACAAGGCGGGACCCACAGGGCGTAGCCCAGATGAAAAAGGGACCAATAGGGACCAGGCAGGGGATTATCTTTGGACGGGATGAGACAAATGTGGGGCTACCTTGGAAAAAGGAAGGCGCCACATGAATATACCCAGGCAGAGGAAATATCAGCAAAGACAGAAAAAGTACAAAAAGACACACTTTTGGATGCGGCCCGAGGAGAAGAGGCCCGATAGACCCAAAAATTTGTCGACAAAGTAGGAAAATGGAATTTATTAATGAAAATCTGATTTGAAGAAAAAAACAAGATTAATTAGTTCATTAAGTAAAAGGCTGGGCCCGTCGGTAAGACAAAATGGCATTTTGAGTCAAATTGACTAATTCTTATCAAATAAAAGGTGGAATCGATGAAAGGGCTTGGAATGCGCCACCTTCATCTCTAGCGGCTTTGAGAATCGTCTGGGATAAATATGAAATTAAGCCAATTAATTACCAATCGAATGGAAGAATTACCCATTACATTGGAACTAGTTGGTTACTTTCTCTATTATTATATATACATGTTTTCTCTCTCCTTGACCAAGTGGAGCACGAAATTTGCAGAGAAAATAGAGAGTATTCAGCCAACCTCCATAGCTAATCTCAAGCTCAAGCACCTAGGATCATCAACCCAACCGGTTCGAGGTAAAGGCAAACAATATACCTTTGGAACTTAAAATTGTAGTTTTCGTTCAGCCGGGACTTGGTGTTGGGGTATGATTTTGGAGTTTTTGATGGTCCCAAAGTGTTTAAAACGTGATTTTTATGGGGTTTAGTTGTAGTTTAAGTTTCCGATCTCGAAAACCCCAAAACTCAGAAGAAGCTTAAGCTGCCGATATTAAGGATTAGGCGGTGAAGCTTCAAAAATGTTTTTAAACGAGTAACATTGTTTTGAGCTGAAATTTTACAGGTGGAAATTATACATATGGGGAATCATTTTGATATGCAATTTGATATATTTTTGATGTACCAATTGAGAGATAAAAATTGGCAAAGTTAAATCGTGTGCAACGGGTGAAATCTGACCCGGTGTGAAAAGTGAGAAACACGCCAAAATAAAAAGTACTTTCAGGGTCTGGGAATATTTTTCATGGAAAATAGATATTTCAATGGTTTAAATGGCGCTGGAAAAATGCAAAAATGAGTTTTGTGGAATTTATTAAAAATCTTACAAGTTGGGCCGAAACACAGGATTTTTGGAAAAGTTGGGTTAGGCTCGGTTTGGCAAGAAAAACGTGATGACATTTTGGTAAATACTGAATAAGTGTATTTTAATGATTTACTAGTCAAAGGAACCCTTGGGAAGTCAACGGGCCCAATAAAATATGAAGGACAATATTTACCACACGGTAGTAAGCTTTACTTAGATATCTTTGTGTGTTTTGGTATGTTTGTGATTGCCATGTGTATTGTTGCTTTGTATATATTGTGCCAAATATGCATACGAGTTGTATGATTCCTAGCGCTGAGGACATTCAGTCCGAGGCCGGCCTTAATGAAAATGGAGCAAAATACCCAAGAGGGGTGAATTAGGGATTTTAAAAACTTTTAAAAAGCTGTACCATTTTTAACAAGCCAAAGCAGATGAAACAGAAAGTGTGAGAAGAAGAGCTACACACAGATTTATCTTGGTTCGGTCCAATCACTTGACCTACGTCAGTCCCAGACTCTGCAGGTTTTCACTATCACAATTGATTACACACTCCAGCCTCAAGTAGTTCTCTCACTAGAACTCACTCCCCACAAGTTGTAATCAATGCACCAAATCACCAAGTCCCGGACTTGTGATTCTTTACAATAAATGCTTTACGAGATAGAAACTCGTCTAAGAGTGGATAATGATAAACACTTGAAGCTTATAATGTCAAAAGACACAATACAATGAAAACGAAAAGTAGTTGAAGAACTTTGAATGCTATCGTTTTCAGCGAGTGTTGGTTCTCAAAGGTTTTGATGATTGCCAACAATTGTAAACAAAGAATGAGGATTTGCTCTCGAGAAGTTGGAAAATCTCGAGTGAGAGCAAACCGAGTTTGCCCTTACAAAAAGCCCCAAGGTTGTGTTTTAACTTGCAAAATCTTGGTTTCACAAATTTATGTGAAACTCGGAGGTTTGTAAAGAAACCTCGAGGTTTTCTTCCGAGGAAAACTCAATTTCACACCGGTTGTGAAACCTCGAGGTTTGCAACAAAACCTCGAGTTTTATGCTTTGGCGAAACCAAGATTTTGCAAGTTAAGCCAACCTACTGGGAGCTATAAGGAGCAGCAAAGGTTTATTCTCTGCTCGGATTTTCCCAATACGAGCAAACCTCGTGCTGTTTACAATTGTTTCAATTATCAAAACCTAAGCATCTTTAGAAACCTCCAAAACTCTCAGAAGTTCTTCAAGTACTTTGTTTTCCTTGTAAATGAGTCTTTGCCTCAAAACCTT